>CM050891.1:9682500-10356250 GCA_027726005.1 Juncus effusus | reverse complement strand
GCTCGAAATCTCAGATCGTCCCTGTCCAACTCAATTCATTATTGCGGGTAACATATTGCGCAAATCAGATCACGATTTTTCACTACAATTAGATTGATGTGTGTTCAAAAAATGGTTCTAACTCTCATCAGCCAACCAATCAGACCATTCAAATTGGCTTTTATGAAATATCAAACAAGGCAAGGATCAATCAGTTTCCAATAAGAACGAACTTTTTCTTTCCAGGCCCATTAAAAACCCTTCAAAACAGGCCCATTAAAACCCCTTCCAAAAAACCCTTCAAAACAGGCCCATTAAAACCCTTGAAAATAGGCCCATTAAAACCCCTTCCAAACAGGCCCATTAAAAAGCCTTGTTCTGACCAACTGGACACGTCCAGTCTATCCAGCTCGATTCTCTCCGCGCAAACAAAAACCAATTCCGCGACGGAATAAAACAAACAAACAAACATCGGAATAAGTAAAAGTAAGTAAAGACCGATTTGATTTGATTTGATCGGAATTGATGGCGGCGGAGAAACCAGAGCCGGTGAAGGTGCTCTACTGCGGCGTCTGCGGGCTTCCGGCGGAGTACTGCGAGTTCGGGCCCGATTTCGAGAAGTGTAAACCCTGGCTCCGTTCCCACGCGCCCAATCTCTATCCGGATCTCTTCAGTGGTTCGTTCTGAATTTCGGTTTTGTTATTATATTGGGTTGAAGTGTTGTTGATTTTTGTGATTTTTTGTGTTATTTTTTGGGGTTTTTAGGTGAGGAGGGGAAGGAAGTGGAAAAGGCGGCTGAGCAGTTGCAAGGGGTGGGGATTTCCGGTGGAGATCTTGCTAGTGGATCAGGTTGGTTTGTTGCCTGAATTTGTGATTTGATTTGATTTTTTATTTTTTTGGATTTGTGAGATTGGATTTTGAGTTTTGAATGAAGTGTTTGATATGTTAAAAAAAAAGAGAGAAGTTGTTAACATAATGCAAAATGATTGTCACTCTTCAATTTACTTTTTTCATAATATAATATTCCTTTATTTATATAAATTCGAGTATGGCTTTTTTCAGCTGTATAATTGTATTATTCTGAATTTTTCATGACGAGTATGAATTTGTAAAAAGACTAGTTTTTTGAGTTTAATTTTTTTTCCTTTTTGTCTATTTTTATACAGGGGAAGCTTCAGCTTCTAAGAAAGAAGAGGTTAAACGCCTGCCAGGTGGCAAGATTAAGAAAAAGGTATATTATGATGCTCTCAATAAGTTGATTAATTTATTTTCATCTTAATATAAATATTTTCGTCCTCTGTTTGGTTGTTATGTTTTGAAATTACAGACCTTTCAGTAATTTGATTCTAAATATATTTTTAATCTTTTTGAGTGAAACCTAGTTATTAATTTTGGATTGATACTTTGGACATTTAGTCTCATATAATATTATATTATATTTTAATATTTTTCTGATATTTGCTTTCCTTATTGTAGGAAAAGCCAGAAGTTGTAATAGAAAAGATTGTTCGTAACAAGCGCAAATGTGTTACTGTTGTTAAAGGCCTTGAATTATTCGGTGAGCTTTTATTTATTTATTTATTAACTTTTTTTTGCCCCAAAATATTAACAAATTTGGTAAATTAAGTAAAAAAAATAAACAAACGTCATTTATACTGCTATCTCACAATTTGTTTTAAAAAAAAAGAAGAAAAAAAAGAAATGAAGATACTTTTCATGTTTTGAAAGGGTATTAGGTTTTGCATTTGTACATATACGAAAATGTGTACATATATGAAAATGTGCAATTTTTTAGAAATTTTGGATGTGAAATGAAATTTGAATTTCTAAAATTTAGGGATAAAGCTGAGTGATGCTTCAAAGAAGCTTGGAAAGAAATTCGCTACAGGAGCCTCTGTTGTTAAGGTAATATAAACATTTAATATTTAATATACCTTTTTTAATTTTTAGATATCAATTCATTCAAATATTTCACGAGAGTTACAACATAATCAAGGATTTTAATACCAATTTTGGAAACTAATTAACTACAATTTTGTGTTCAATGAAAGGGTCAGGGTTTATAAAGGTAAAATGATACTTAAATAGGGTTTGATGATTAATTTATGATTTTTGTAGGGACCAACTGAGAAAGAGCAAATAGATGTGCAAGGAGATATTTCTTATGATATTGTGGAGTTTATTACTGATACATGGCCTGATGTAATTTTTCTTACCTTAATTTTTGAACTTATTTTTTTGAATGTATTTTACATAATCTGATTTTTGTTAATTTATATGATGTAATTTGATCTTAATTTTTGTGTAGGTACCTGAATCGGCTATTTTCTTCATTGAAGATGGGAGGAAAGTTGCTGCTGCGTGATATACTTAAACTGAAATTAAAATCATAATGATAATTAAAAATTAATATAATGTTAAGTTGATATATTGGAAATGCCCTTGATGTGATATGAGTTAAATTTCAGCATTTCCTTTTGTTGGGTTATTTATGTTATTGTATTTTTTGAGCTAAAAAAAATTGTTATGGTTTTGTTTGTAAGGTTGTGTTTGGTTTTATTGACTGAAATTTTGAGTTGTGCTATATAGAGTTGATTTTCTGTTTTGTTTTGGCATTATAAATCAAAGATATTAATTATTTTTCTTAAAGGCAATCACAATTTTTCAAATTATAAAAAAAAAGATTATTTCAAGAATCTACTTTTCCCTTCATTACTTTTGAATTGGCTGAGCATATAAGTTCACATGATACATGTTCACTACATGAGGTTTTCATGATTGTGCAAAAGGGTTGCGATTCAACTTTACTATTTTCATGATTATCCATTATGACCCAACTAAAATTTAAGGCAGCTGTTAATCTTACTCTGGTTCAAATTATATGCAGTAACACATTACTACTGACACAAAGATAAGCATTTATTACATGGATTTACTTCGTAAGATATTGAAGGAAATCAACGTCGAATTCTTGCTTGGGAGACAAAGTTTGAACAAAGATTTAACAACTTATTGTAGTTAAATTTAAATTCGGCCGTTATGCCCGATAAAAAAAACACATCAAATCCGATTTTATTTTACAACAATGTATAGGTATTGCTTTTTGAGAAAAATATAGTAAGAGTGAGACTGAGCCAAAGAGCGAGCTTGAGAGGATGCATCACATTATAAGTTACATTTATCATTAGGAAGAGAGAGCCGTAAGATCAAGCCGGAGAACTAAGACTCAAATAGCAACCAGATTTGACAACAACTCAGAATTAAAGGGATAACACAATCGGATCAAACGAAATCAGAAAGAGCAAAATAAAAACTGGAGAAGAAAGTTTTGAATTTTGATCATTCTATAATCAAAGAAATATTTATAATTTTTGTTAATGTAAGATTTATATTTTCCCTGTGTTGAATTATGTTCGTTGCTCATATGAAATACATATTTGGTTATTTGAAGTTAATCAAGATTCCGAATTAATTGAGAACAAGAATCAAACAATTGGTCATCAACTGCTTTTGTATTGTAGGATTTTTACTAGTTAGGAAATAAATTTAATTGACAACAAACAATAGAAATATGTTTTTTGAGCATTCTCCATTTTCACAATTTCTATCTCATAGGACGGCCTAACATGTCTCATCCATTTTCAAGACGTATTATAGTTTGTGCGGGATCCCTTGACACTATGATCCCTACATATTTCCTCAGTACTACAATCACTCACACTCCTGTAATCTTGTAAATTCTCCAGTTCCATACTGGTCAACAACCGAGCTAACACATCAGCCATTGTTGGTCTTGGTGGAGATTTTTCTTGTGTGCAGCTCAAAGCCAGTTCCATGACCTAGAGAAGTTAATAAGTTATTACATAGAAGATTAACTATGAAAATATGTATTGACACACATATTAGTTAATAGAGTGGAACTAACTTGTCCACTAACTCTCTCATTAACATTTAGATCCAACAAATATAAAAATCATGCATGTGTGATTCAAATGTCACCGAGAGAGAGTGAATAATTTAGTGCGTGCATGCATACTTTTAGTAGTTATTTATAAGCATGATGAGATCTAAGTATAACTATTGCAGCAATAAACAAAAAGTACAAAAGAGGGGGGGGGGGGGGGGGGGGGTTATTGTTTGGGTTATTGAAATAACAATTTTTTTTTCTACAACAACGATATGAATCAGCGATAAAAATAGTAGACCTTCCACACAGAATCTATATCGAAGTTCCCTTGAAACCTTTTGTCCACAAGAGAAGTAATGTCCTGCTGTTTTATTTTGTCGTTGATGTAATGGACCAAATTGATGTCTCCAGTTGGATCTCTTATGACGGGGGATAGGCCTGTGATTATTTCCAGAAGAACAACTCCAAAGCTATATACATCACTCTTTTCAGAGAGTGTACCGGTGCTGAAGTATCTGTATTTATTTACAAGTAACGACAATTATGACATCGTGATCTTAAAATTCTGGCATAATGTCAAAATAATTATAAAGCAATAGAGAAATGCCTGCTCCTAAACATCTTTTCTAAATGGCTTCTTTTACTCCAATTTTTAGGGTTACAAATATTTTGCAAAAAATGTACAGAACATACTCATCCAAAACTACTTTTTACATCAAAACATTCCTTCGTGAATCATATCCTAGTTTACTTTTGATAGGAAAGAAATTAAGAAAAAGGAAAAGAAACATACTCTGGATCAATATAACCAAGTGTGCCGCATATAGCTGTTGTATTAGTCTCTTTCTGCGTACTGCTATGAAAAGTTTTAGCCAATCCCAAATCAGAAACCTTTGCCTCTAAATTGCTTCCTAAAAGAATATTACTGCTCTTCACATCTCGATGCACAATTGGCACTCTGCCTCCTCTATGCAGATAATCAAGCCCTATACAATTTATAAGCCACAATAAACATAAACTAGATTAAACCAAAAATACATTAAGAAATATCTGTACGAGAAATAATTGTTAATTTAGTATTGACCTTGTGCGGCTTCTACGACCACATGAAGTCGTTCTCGCCATCCTAGAGTTTTTCCAGAATCTTGACGGCCTAAAAAACCAAATATAGAACTATTAAAATCTAGTAACACAGAAACAAAAGTAATTAACTATCCTGAGAAAATAATTATTAACCTTTAATGTGATCCTCAAGGCTTCCCCGAGACATATACTCATAGATAAGTGCCAGACAACTTCTATCTTCACAATAACCGAGTAATGAAAGCATGTTCCTGTGATGAAGCATTGCTAAGCTCTCCGCCTTCAAAAGACGACCAACAAAATGATATCAACGAACAAGTTACGCTCATACTGGTACTGAGTATTTTAACAGAACATGCTTGGTTTATATATTTTGATTTTTTAGTCACAAATAAGTTCCTATTTCTTACCACAATGAAGAGTTATATACATACCTCGGTTAGAAACTGTTTGAGTCCTTGTGTTGATGTTTCGGACAGCTTCTTGACAGCAACATTAGTCCCGTCTGTTAATGTACCAAAGAAAACACCACCAAATCCACCTCCGCCAATTTTTCTGGCGAAATTATTGGTAATTTTCTCAAGATCCCGCTTTGTGTATTTTTTTGTCTTTAGACGTACAATCTCATTTTCTGATATTGGTATGTGCTCTGGTACAAAAATAAAAACGGTACCAGTACATCAATAATGGCTTATATATGTATATAAATATAAAATCAAATTGTGCAGTACTCAGCTATACCGGTGTTTATCATGACCCATGACTAGTGTTTTTTCTCTTTCAAATTTTGACAATTACCTGTTATTCTAAGCTTTCTTTTGTATATTACACAAAAAACCACAAATAGGAGCACAACCAGAGCAACACTAACAACCGGAACAATAACTGCAATTGGTGCTTTCTTTGAACTAGGATCTGATATCGTGCCATTACAATCATTCCTATTTAGCAGATCACAAATAATTAGGAATAATAATTAATTGCCTAAATTTTGAAGATATATAAAAGAGACAACACATAACTTCAAATCACCAATGTCTCTAACCTAGTTAGTTGAATAGTGTGATTGTAATACAAAAAATTGGGAGTCCAAATGACTGTTTGCACCAAACTATAGACGTGATACTTTCAACCTTATCCATTATATATGAGAACATGTAACTTCAAATATTTACCACATAAAGAACGATGCTACTTACTTCAAAGTAATTTGTCTAGCATTTGATTTCTGTTGTAGTGCTACAGGCGCTGAACCATTGAAAGAGTTGCACGACAAGTTTCTGCACGAAATATTAACATTGTAAAGTGTCATCAGAAAGATTGATTGCTAGAATAATCAAATACAATCTGTTGTCATCAAATAAAATTTGAACACTCACAAGACTTGAAGGGATGTCATATTCAATAAAAAATCAGGAATTGTTCCATTTAGCTTGTTGTTCGACAGATCACTGAAGGTAAAAGGACAGACAAAATGCAAATATATAAATTCTCTACGAAATACGATAGTTTGGGTTGCTTATAAGAATTGTTTCATCCAGTGTAATTTTCAGAAATTAAATTTCGAATAGCAATGCCTTACAGAGTCTTCAAATTTTGAAGCTTGGAAAAGGATGCAGACAAAGAACCGGTCAATCCGCTTGACGAAAGGTTTCTGTGATTAAAAAAATTTGACGATTAATCTTTAGTTAGCTATAAATTTATAATATAATTCATTTTAATATTTACAGGGAAATTATTTTTGGAGAATCTCCAGTAAAGCTACAACCAATACCAGCCCAAGTATAGTTCACTGGAGCACAAGGGTCGCCAGACCAACCCTTATTCACCTTGTACTCTGACTGAATTGCGAATATGGCATCAACTGATGTAAACAAAAATAAAAGCAGATTAATGAAAACAAGTTAAGAAAATAAATCCTTAAGCTGAAACTAAATCTACTTGAAGAATAATTTGAAAAATAACCCCCTTCCAGTGTTGTTGTTTTCAGTTACTGATAAGTAATAATTAGTTCTGCACAAAGCTTAAGCAGCATGCAAATAATTACTCATGAGTGCATATATAATTATATAAATAGCATTATTATACCCATTGAAAGAGAAATATGAAAAAATATAATTTAGTTCAGTTGTCCCATTTCCTTTTAACATAATTAGGAGGCAGAGTAAAGCATACCATCGGCAAGGTTGGTCATGGCATATGTTGCATTTAACAAGAAGAAAATCTCAATGGCATTTAATAGCGGAGGAGCGGTGGAGTTTGAAGTGGCCACGAATGAGAACGAGAAGTTGTAATCATCAGAGCCAGGTGAAGGGTCGGCAAGCGGTTTCTGTGTGTATATGGTGTCTACCTTCAAGTACGTTGGTCTCACACCGGGGAGCCTAATTTTAAATGAAATTTGAAATTAATTATTTTTATCATATGAGATGAAATGTCGTAAGGCAATCACTTACGAATTTGTCCCAATAAATATAACTTCATTCAAAGACATTTTTTTTATTGAAATAACACATTTTTTTGATGTATATATTTTTTTATTGCCCATCTAATATGAAAATGTAAGAAAAGTAAGAAAAAAAAATGTAGTTTAATTAGTTTCATTTACTTCAAATATGTTTTAATGTATTTGCTTACATATACACGAAAATTAACATAAAATGCGATATCTTACATAAAATTATAGTTTTCCAAATAATATTTGAAATATAAACTAATTGAATTAGTATAAAGCAATATATTTATATTTGTTTTAGTATAAAACAATATATTATAACTAAAATAATAATTCAAGAAAAATAGTTTACAAAATCAACATGAAATGTAAGGAAAAGTGGAAAACGATACAAGCCCAAAATCAACCAGAATCCAAATTTTGACCTGAAATAATGGTCGGAATATGAAACAACTTGAACCTCAAGGACCCAACAACAATCTTAACTTGAGAAAGACCCGATAAAGATAAGACCTGAGTACAAAAAGATCCAACCCGAGTTGACTAAACCCGAATATATCCGAGTGTAAAAATAACCCGAATCTGAGATAACAGAACCAAATTCTGACCCAACCCAACATTTAGCACCTCTAAATCTAGGGATCATCAGCATATTGCTTAGAAATTAGTTTCAAATTATATACATTTTATTACAACACACTATATATTTTTCTTTCTTAATCTAATACTTCAAGTCTATCATATTGTTAGAGAATTTTCAAAATAAATTCTTAAAACTATTTTTATTTTGAAGCAAATAATTTTTGTTTTGAAAATTATCAAAGAGTAGTTAGATATGGATCTATATAAACATTATATCTAAATATCCATTATATAGATATGAATGGAGAAAAATCATGTCATGTAAAATTGTACATGAGAAAATAAGAAATTCAATTAACATGTGTCATATAACATGTTATATATCATCTCATTATTATTTCATCTAAAGAAATAATACTGTCAAAAATATTTGTCATAACAAGATATATATTTCATGTCATGAACATATTAATAGATATGTGTCATCTTCATAATATATAAAGGAATAAGTGTCATGGCATGATATATGTGTCATCACATATATCATAATGTGTTAACTCATAAACTCATGGCAATGCATGGTCAGGGCCGGTCTTGCATCTTTTGGGGCCTCGACGACAATCAAATTAGGGTATCAAAATTTCGAAGTATTTTTACATGAAAAATTTTACTCTTCTCTCATAATTTTATGACACACTTAAATCTTTTTTTATTTCTTATTGAAATGCTGAATCTTCCCGTAGAACAAGAAGAAAGTAATTTCAATGAAAATTATTTTTCAATTTTTTTGGGCATCTTAATGTAATTTCAAACAATAAAAGATCTTCATTTCATTATACATGCTTTGAATTTGCCTATTTTTTTTTCCTTCTCTCATTGTTTTGTGACGAGGTCTTTAGATTGACTTATCTTTTCTCTCTTTTTAACAGCATATAGTTAAGTTTTATATAAATTTTGGGGCCTGAATTTTTTGTGGGCCTTAGGCGGTTGTCTAATGTGCCATAGCACAAGGCCGGCTCTGTGCATGGTGAAACATGTGTCATGACATGATATAAGTGTCATATCATATAAGTGACACAACTTACATAATGTGTCACCTCCTAAACATATAAATAATATATGATGGACACATGTTATGTAAGGTATCATGTTATGCATTCATGATAATACATGGTGTTGACACATTATATATGAGGCGTCATCATGATAATACATGTAGTTTCCTATAAATAGAAGATGTTATATGACATGAAGGATATGAAGTGCATAAGTGAAGAGAAAAGAAAGACTGAAAGAAAGAAAGAAAGAGTGAAGAAAATAGATATAAAGTCTAATTCACTCTGAGATAATTTTCATACAGATCTACTTGATAACAAATTACTGGAGAATTTGTATATTAAGTTTCTCAATAGTCCTGAAAAATTCTAGTAGGTGTTTGGTCTGATTTCGTTTGTACAGATGCAATCAGAAATGACTACTATATCCTGGAAGGCTATTCGTTGACCCGGTGCACACCAACTTTGTCTATCCTCCTCTCCTTAGTTTTGAAAATTAATAAATCAAACTATACAGTTTAAATAAAATCACCAAAAAGAACAAGAGTCGATTTTTTCACTAATCATTCGGGTATCATACTTATACGGGTTCGACTCAGTTTTATCAGGTCACGGGTTTTATAGGATTCAATTCAGGTTGGGTTAAGGTCAATTTTGTGTTCGGGTGATTCAATTGGTTCGGCGGGTTCTAGTCAGGCGGATTCAATTTTGGCTTTTCTAAAATATTCGGGTCGGGTTGGGACTCGGGTAGGGTTTTGGCGGGTCTCTCAGGTTCGGGTCAAGTTTGTCACCTCCACCTAGATTAGCTTGTTGAAAATTAATAGCTGATATACAAGAGGATGCAGTTCCAAATTACAATAACAAATAATATGAGAAGTTTGAGTACTCTCTGTTTAATAAAAAAAAGGAATCAAGCAATCATAGTTTGGATTGCATACCAGATCACTCCATTGAAGTATATGTTGAACTCGCGTATTCCACGAGCTGGGAGCACTTGGATTTCAGCAAAGTGATAGTTCACGACGAACGGGGGCATACCATAATATTTGGTCCAAAAGATGTATAGACTCGTGTCGTTTGAGTCCGAAGAAATAAGGGCTGTTTGAAGCACACCAATTGGAGGCTTGAAATCGTTGTTATTGTTTACCATCAAAGATGTTGAGATGTTTGTCGAAACCAGACTTATAAATGGACTCCAAATTCGGTCGTAAATGTCATCAGGATATCTGTGTTAGGTTTAATTAAGTTAATATATAGGAGCTTAGATGGACATACATAATATGACTAAAGGGCAATTATATGGACAATAAGTACAACCGGAATATGATCTATCACAAGAAAAAGAAAAAAGTTGTGCTCACCTAGTAATCTTACTACCACCACAGTCATATCTTTCAACAAGATCGATAAATTGCGATGAATAATCTATATATGGATAAAGTGATTTCGTTACAGGTCTCATCTCCAGAGAATTTATGAATGGAGTTCCTTGACCCTTGTTCACCAAACAAACTGACAGAAAATCCGCTAAAGCGACTGTTGTTGCTTCTTGCTGAATAGTAAGACCTGCATCATTGATGTTTACTGTTCTCCAATAATTGGCCCCAATGTGAAGGTCGAACAATATCGGCTTATTGTATTGTACACTATCAAGCCCATCATAATTTCCATAGAAGAAAATCGTTCTGATGAGATACACGTTGTTTTGCAGAACGGGTTTTAGAGTATAACAATTACGAACTCCATTTGGAAAGCTTCGGAGATCCGAATCTGTTTGGTAGAGTATTTTTGACTTGTAACTGTCTTTGATGTTGAAGTTTGTACCGGTATCTATATATTGATCATCAGGGATGTATACAAGATTTGTGATTGGATCAGTATAGTTTTTTGTATTGCCACAATCAATGCTCACAAAACCTACAGAAAGAAGATGAACAAACATATCAAGAATTATTTTGCCTCCTGATAAATTGTTGTAGGCTTTAAAAGTGCACCCAAGGCTTATCAATAGGGTGTCCGTGCTGTACATGGTGCTTTCCTGCAACATCGCTACAACGATGCCCTTTTTTTCTTTTTCTTTTTCTTTTTCTTTATAAAGTACATATATATAGAAAACAGTATATATTTTTGGGAAAGAAAGTACACAAAATTATCATTATAGCGTATTTTTAAAAAACAATATATAGGTATAAAAAATAATACATGAATGTTGCAGAAACAATATATGTTTAATAAAAAAATTGTATACAAAGTAAACATTATGTATATGATACAAAAAGTTATATCATACAAGCGTAAATAACATATATAAAAACAGTATATATTCACTCAAAAACAGTATGTAAAGCTTACGGAAAAATGAAAAATATGTGAAAATAAGGCAGAAAAGGGATCCGAGAAAGAGAAGGGGATAAAAAAAGAGATAGAGCCAAGAATGATCGATAAGACCAAGTAAAAGCCACTCACCATTCTGACAAACGACTAGATTTGCTGCAAGTAAAATAACCAAGAGAATGCAAAAGTTGAATATCATCATTGGAAAGCTTATGGAAACAAATTTTCTGTTGATATTGGATGGTAATTGAACATCATAATGTCCAAGGTCCTATTTTTTTGGAACAAGTTGTGGTTGACCACCATTCCCACATCATCATAAGCTAATGTTATAGTTATATAGTATATAGTATATAGTATACATTCAAATGAATTGCTATTGGAGAACAGTAACTGTTGTTTGCACGGCATCTTTTGTTTCCTTTGAGATAAGTAAAACTACTCGTTTTTTTAGTTATTGTCGGGTCCTACAGACAGTTAAATCAACGTTTATTTCTTATTTTTATATGAAAGGAAGATATCAATTGGTTGACTGAAATATAAATTGGATTTTTTTGATTCGATAACTTATTTTAGTGCTGCCAAATGCAGCATATCTATTTGTACTAACATACATGAAAGCGAAAGGTTTGATTAATTGACAAAGAAAATGAGTATTCTATAGTTCAATTGTAAGTATTCAAATTTGGACCTGTCATGAGAGTTCAATCATAATGACCAGCATTTTCAATGACCCAGTCTAATCTAACCACAAATCGTTGGCAAGTATATCATCAAAACAAGGTCAATATGGAGGCCTCAAATTATATCTTTTGGTGCTGAACTTACTTTGTCTCAGTAGTCAGTAATTATCTAATGGAAGAGGGTTTGTACTGCAAATATAATATAGTAGATTTTTGAGGATTTTTCAGATAACAACTAGCTACAGCCTGATAGAACAATAATGTTTGTTTAACAATGTTTACAGGTCGAATCTCAGATTAGAAATGGTATCAATATCTAAATATGCTAGAAAAAATATTGATAGCTAGGAATTATGTTGTGTGTGTGTGTGTGTGTGTGTATTATTTGTTTATTTATTTTGAAATGTGATCGGCATTGATTTATAAAAAAATATTTCTTCTTAAAATAGAGGAGAGTGACCTACCATGATTTCATTAATTAATAAAAAAAAGTGCATACAATATTTACTCATACTTCCTTTTTGTAACAAAGGAGAAAAAGTAAGAAAAATATAAATAAAACATTGTAAGGATGGACACCCGCAACATTATTTGTCGTGAAGATCGAAAGTAGGTCAATATGGAGGCCAATATGGAATGAACAAAGTCGACGACAAAATAGGTCAATGTGTACTGGAATACCAAATTGCAAAGGTTACATGGAGATGGAGGTAAAAGGCTGTTGTCTTCTCTTTCTCTGTTGCCATTGGATTAATTGAAGACAAATAAGTATACCAAATATTCAACTCCTTGTACAAAACTTGGCCTGTCAAATGTTTTTGGTGTAGGTACAGGACGTAGCTAGGTGAAAAGAGCTTTTATAAGTCTCCATTCCATCTTCTGTAATATGGGATAAGACTGGTTTGATCCGAATAAAGCATTGGAATAAAGACTGATTTGATCAGAATAACCCATCAATTGATGAGAGAAGGCAGACCCAGTTTGCAAGCTATAAATGGGGAGATTTCTTTTTATCTTCAAAACTTATAGTAAGGTCGCATACATCAGACATATTATATTAATTATCAAATAATTTAACTTCAGAAAAAATAAAAGAAAAAGAAAAAAAAAACAATTACATAGAGAATTAAAAGAAAAAATTAACATCATGCATTAACAGACTGACTGAAACTAAATCCGCCAACCCTCTATTACATTCCTTCATTTCAAAACATAATTTTGCTACAATCGGCTCCAAAATCCAGAAGGCCAAAAACAATAATAACACATTAAATCCCGTACACATAAAACAAAACAAAAAAACACTTTTACCGATTCTTAAATAACATTATGTAATACTCCAACTAAACTACAACTCCCCTCTTCCAACCAACCAACTAAATTAAAAAATCTACATCGCCAAAAAAGACCATTTTACCCTTCCCATCCATTCCCTCACCTCAATCAATCTTCACCGAAGAGTAAATCTTCCTGACGAACCAAAAGCACGCGTAAAACCCGATCGTGCCAGTGAGCACAAAGAAGGCGTATGATACGATTAACATGTACCCAAAGTACAATATACCAGAAACAAACTTAGTAATCTCCAACTTCGTAAAGAAATAAAAGACCGAATAAATAAACAGATAAATTGCGCTGGATCCAGCCGTCAAATAAGCCCTCCACCACCAGTGATAATCCTCACTGCACAATTGAAAATAGCACAGCACGATCGTAATTTCCGCACAAGTGATCAACAGAATCACAAACACGATGAACAGAAACCCAAATATGTAGTAGAACTGATTCAGCCAAACAGACGTCAGAATGAAAAACAGCTCGATGAAAACCGCGCCAAACGGCAAAATCCCACCAATTAGAATCGAGAATTCGGGCTTCATGTACCACGCTTGTTCAGGAATCTGCCTCGGAATCTTATTCGTCTTAACCGGGTCCTCAATCGCCGGTTTCTTAAACCCTAAATAACTCCCCACAAAAACCAACGGAACCGAAATCCCAAACCAAAGCAAAACGAGCGCAAACATAGTGCCAAACGGAACCGCTCCAGATGACTTTTCCCCCCAAATAATCGCGTTCAAAACAAAGAAAACCGAGAAAACAATTCCGGGAAACATAAACGCGGTTTTCAAAGTAATCTTCTTCCATTCCGTCCCCTTAAACATCTTATACAGCCGGCTCGAAGAATACCCCGCAAATAATCCCATGAAAACCCACAACAAAACCATGGCCGTCATCAACCCGCCCCTATTACTCGGACTCAAAAACCCCAAAAGCGCGAATATCATAGTCACAAGGGTCATTCCGAAAAATTGAACCCCCGTTCCAACATACACACACAAAAGGCCCGAATGAACGGGCGGGCGGAAAATATCGCCGTGGACTAATTTCCAGCCGGTTTCTTCTTGAGCTTCTTCTTGGGAATCGAGCTGGTTGTAGTTTGAGATGTCTTTGTAGAGAGTTCGCATCATTATCATGGCGATCATGCCGGAAAGGAAGAGGACTATCATCAAGGAGTTTATGATTGAGAACCAGTGGATTTGGTCGTCGGTCATTAGGAGGTAGGTGTCCCAACGGGAAGCCCATTTTATGTCGCTCGGCTGGAATCGGGAGACAAGGGTAAAATTGGAAATGTGAGTTTGGAAAAGTAAATAAGGGTGAATAGGAAATGTGAGAGTTTGGAAATTGTCTGATGATTTAATAGTTTTCTTTGGATGGGTAAACTTGATATTTGCATTGTTAGAAGGGTGAAATTGGAAATGCGAGAATTTACAAATGATGGAAATGCACGGTTAGTCCTTGTACAGTAACTGGGTTGCAATTTGTGATTTAGTCCCTGTACCGTTAATTAAACTTTTTCAACCCTGTTATGCAAGATTAATCCTGAAGTCAGGGACTGACCGGGAATAATTATATAAAGTACATGAACCGAAAAGTTTGAATCAGTAGTACAGGGAACGAATTGCGATACAATTGAAGTACAGGGACCAGCCGTGGATTTATCCCTTCAAAAGAAAGCATGATTTCATATATCTTTTTCTTTAAATGATTTAAATACCTGGAAAGTGACATCATAAGTAAAGACGATGAATTGGTCGGCATCAACTTCTTGAGGAGTGTTGCTAACAGACGAAATTTTGGAGTTTTCGTTGCATGTTTTCAGTTTAGGGTTTTTCTCGTCCCACTCAACATACTCATGTTTCACGCTGTAACACACAAAAAAATATAATAAAAAATAGAACACAAAAAAAAGTAGCAATTGTAGACGCAGACATATAATTGTTTTCATTTCAACGTAATATGGCAAATCAGGAAAGTAATGTAACATGTTGGGAATGAAAAATTTGAGGTTGAAACTAATAATGAAATAAATGGAGGGTTTGAATGAAAAACCTGCTGGGAATTACTTCAAAACCGACAATACGTGACTCGTCAGACTCAGGCTCTTTATGGTACATGACTCTAAAGCTCAAGTGGTTGTTTATGAAATATTTCTCATCTTTGCTCTGAAATAAATAAATAAATAAATATTAGATAATATATAAACATGTTAGTTCCTTAATTCCATACAAGCAGAGTGAAACTAATTTTAGTATGTCGGAAAATTTTGAAAAAGAAAACCCCAAATTTACCCTAGTTTCTCACTCATATTTGTTCAGTGAGAGAGAGCGAGATAGGCGAAAGGGTAAAGAGAAATTTCTTCTGTTTTTCAAGGTGGGTTTTGAAAGAGCAAATAGAAAATTTACTCATGAATTATGAAGGAATTATTAATTAATTAATACCTTATAGCCAACCCTAAATCCATGTTCATAGGTGGTTTGGCTCCCATCCCTTCTTTGTCTCGGTACCGCAACCGGTAGATTATCCAATATCCTAAAATACAAAAAATATTAAAATATTAGTTTCAATTTAATAATCAAGTTTGAGAAATTTATTATTTTAGCTCAAATCAAAAGATTGTTTATATGATTATCTGCATTTTTACCCAAACATGTTAAAGCTAAAGTCACAAGGATATTTGTTTTTCTTGGTTTCGGTGTTTAATTACAATGTCTAAATTAGAAAATAATAAAATAAAAGGAAAATAAATAGTAATACATGTTGACTCGATATTCATCGTCAATCTTCTCTTTGAAATTCTTTGCGGATTCTTGATTGAGCTTCAATCGACATCCCACTTTACAAGTCTCGTCCCTTCTCATTTTAAACTGCAATTTTCACCATATAATTCAGTAAAATATTCACTTTTACCTGATTTTTACGGTAAATAATGAGTCCATTGGTACTAATAATAGTCAATTGATGGAAAATCAAACAGAGTTTGGTTATAATGCAGATCAAAATTCAGACATAAATGCACATTTGGGGGATTAATCAGTTTTTCATTAGGCTAAACTGATGTTAAATAGAAATCTTTGCACAAGTGTATATGACAAATAGAGAATAACAAACATTATTCACTAATTGAAGCTCAATGAGTCATCAATTGACAATTGAGGCTAATTGAGGCAAAATTGCACAATTTGAGGGCTTAACTCACTCAAAAATCAAAAGTTTAGCTCAATTAGCCCGATTTAAGTTTAATTAAACGAACAATTAATCATTAATTTCCTAACAAATACTCACAGCATAAACAGAGTTTTCGATTCGGTCACCATGAAGAACCTCGCCCAAATTTTCAGCACTGTTCATTATTGCAGGTGGCTTGCAATAATCCAAGAAATAATAATCATACGGAAGCTGAGTCTTTGTCGAAGAAAGTTTGTTCACTTTCACTTGAAGATCATCATCCTGTAATTCAAATCAATTAATCACATTGCTTTTTCATTAAAACAGAAAAAACTGTAAATATATCAAATTATTCATCAAATTAACAGATCCAAACTGTTCAGATCTATTCATATACACAGCCCTAGCTTCAAAAATTAAATCAGATCTACACGCCTCTCTAACAAAACAACTTTAACCGCATCAAATTCAAATCAACGCATCCACTTCGTTCATTTTTAAAAGACGGAACAAACAATTACCATCTGGAAGTCGCGCGGGGCGACGCCGGGGAGGTAGAACGCGGTGACAGCCGGAGAAACTACAAGGAGGAATAAGCACGTGAGGATCAATTGGGCCGAGATCTCGCCTCGCTTTTTCGCCATTGTCGCAGAGAGAGGATGAGAAAAGAAAAGAGAAGAGGAGAGAATCAATGGATTATATATGCGTGAGAAAGAAAGAAAGAAAGAAAGAAAGAAATGGAAGAGTTAATCGGAAGTTTTTATTTTATTTTATTATTTATTGGGGGATGTTTTAGGGAGATACGGTTTGGGTATAAGTAAAGTACTTGATGAATCAGCTGTTTATGGTCAGGTATATTGTGCGTATATATATATATGTGAACATACGTGCAAACATATCTTCAGAATATGTTGGGTTGCAGAAAATATTTTTTAATTGACCTCTTTATGGTTTTTATAAAGGTATTAGCTTACGAATTTTCATATATTCTGATAAAATTAATTTGTTCATCATTTATTTAATAGCATTTACAAAAATAACTATCATATATATAATATAGCCATTTTTTTAATTAAGAAGTTATCATGATAATAAAAGAATGTATTCTGCATGGATTGAAAATTTCCTTGGGTGTTTGTTGAAGAAAAACACTTAAAAGTTGGGAGGTTGCTTTCCAATCTTTTTAATTTTTCAGGTGTGTGTGAAGTGTTCCAAACAGGGGATTATGATGTCTAGATGGTAACTAATTTAGACCCCTTAACTAACCATAGTATTAATAAACAATGGTTACCAAAGTTGTACCTTTTGTGGCTTTGTGTATGTACTACTCTTTGTTTACTTTTGGCCTTGAGATCTATCTATTTCCTCTTTTTCCTTTTCTTTTTCCAATAAAAAAATGGAAGGCAACTAGCATTGCTTTTTATCTCATTTCAGTTGGTAGAGAGAGAGAGATAATTTTACATAAT
Source organism: Juncus effusus (assembly GCA_027726005.1). Taxonomy (NCBI): domain Eukaryota; kingdom Viridiplantae; phylum Streptophyta; class Magnoliopsida; order Poales; family Juncaceae; genus Juncus; species Juncus effusus. The sequence goes on along the minus strand of CM050891.1, from coordinate 10,338,203 downwards.
CTTCTCATTATTTCTTATTCAAATAATTAAAGGATAGTTTTGCAAATTATACTGACTATCCATAAAATGTTAGATTGAGTTCAATTAAGTCATCGTTTTGTTAGATTTCTGATCTATATCAGTTGTCACCAAAAGATGATATGGTTGGTTCTTGTGTAGAAAAATTCTCATGTTCCATTTGTGTATGGTTAGGATATTTTTCTAAGAGGTCACAGTTTATAGAAGATGAGCACGAACAAATTTTGTTCATAGACTGCTTTCTTTGGACTAGTTTAATTTACATTATTTCTTGAACACGGTCATAAAAGTTTTAACTAATAAATCTCTCAGTTCCATCTAATCTCTCAAATAGTTGTATAAAAGTATATACAATCAAGAGAACTTCCATAAGAAACAATCCAAAGAAAATTATTTTTTCAATGACTTCAACATTTTGAAACCCAATCTTACTTATATATAAGTTAAGAGTTGATGGCTGAATAAGATTCATTAATCTTGTATGACCTACGGATTATTAGTCATGGGTCTAGCGTTTTATTATTCCTAAAAAGAAAATAAGCATGCACATGCACTGATATAAAAAAGAAATTGTGATTGATCACTTTAATCGCATGTTGCTTTTAACTTGAACAAATATACACACATGCATCAAACATCTTTGAGAAAACCGAATTGAGGAAAATGGGAGATTTTTCCAATTACTTAGTTATTTTGATGTATTTTGGTAAATTATTCGTGGAGTTGCTAACTAAACTATAACTTCTAATATTTTCGCAAAAAATTTAGGATGATAATACACCGGACGAGAAGAACCACAGTCGGTCGACATAATTATTACTTTGATTCGATTACATTTGTTCATTTAAATGATACATATTAAAAATATAGATCGAGCTCAAAGTCTCTTTGTCCAGCCAGACTGATTCACTATTCAGCTTACCTTCTCTTCACTCTTCTCTCCTCTTCCCTTTCCTCCATTTCTCTTCCCCCGATCTCAGTCCCAAATGCGTTCCTCCTCGCACTCGCATCAACTCCCCTACTACGACGACGACGACGCCGGCGACAAATCCAAACGCCCCAAATCCCACCACCACCACCACCTCTCTAACTCCGCCTTCCCCTCCCGCCTCACGCTCTACCTCTTCTCTTCATTCTGCCTTCTCATCGCCATTTCGAGCGTAGCCTTCTCCTTTTATGCTGGTAAGAAGCCGGCGAAGGTTGTTACGGTTTACCGGTGCGGCCGGGCTGAGGACGCGTTGAGGACCCACCGGTCGAGAGCGGCCGGAGTTGAGGCGGATGCCAGGCCGAAGGTGGTCGGGGTTGTGGGAGTGCAGACTGGGTTTGGATCTGGCGGGATTGAGAGGAGGGTTGCGCTTAGGAATACTTGGTTTCCGCGTGATCCTGATGGGCTTGCAAGGTTAGTTAGAGTTTTTATGTCAGATCTTGTATTTGAATTTGCAAGTTTTTGTTTAGTTGGTTTGTTTTTGGATTAGATTTGGGCGTGTTTGGGTTGTTAATTGAGGGATAAACATCAAGATGTGATGAAATTTATAAAAATTGACTTTTAGCCTTACCCAATTTTTTGTTTGAGACAATGTAGTGTATATACTGATTGAGTATTTTAAGTATTTGGTATATTTTGATTAAATGAAGTGTGCTCATTTTCAATTTGTTTGTGGTAAGCTTCTTAAAGGCTTCAGCTTTGTAAATGCACTTGCTGCATTTCCAACCAAAATCATGAAATTAGCAATTCCAATGGATGATTAGTCAGATCAATTAGTTACTTAAATAATTGATTAATATTGTTTATGATTATGAATATGTATTTCATATAAGAATTGATTAGTACATACTACATAGTAAAATTCGCCTTATAAGTATGCTTAGTTTGCCATTTTTATCAGGAAAATGCAGAAAGTAGTTAAATATTTTATTTTATTTATTTATTTATTTTGCAGTTTGGAGCATTCCACTGGTTTGACGTTTAGATTTGTTATTGGTCGCACAAAAGATCCCCAAAAAATGGCAGAGCTTCAAAAAGAAGTGGATTTGTATCATGATTTCATGTTCATTGATATTGAAGAAGATTATTCAAATCTCCCTCAAAAATCGTAAGTCTTACTATCAAACCCTAATAATTCCGTTTATTCAGTTAAACAAATAAAGTTTACAAAAATGCAATAATACATGTGTATGCCATTAAATATTTTTAAAATGAAAATGAAATAAATATTTATCAATTTTTTGCTTTCTCTAGGTTAGCATTTTTCCGAGCAGCTTTCGACCTTTTCGATGCGGATTTCTATGTAAAAGCCGATGATGATATTTATTTACGTCCAGGTAAAAATCAGCCTTATAAATATGCTATTAATCATAATATACACTATATACATAAACTATTTATGCATAAACTTATTATTTTTTTTATACACAGATAGACTAGCGACTCTTCTTTCTAAAGACAGGTCACATCACATGACATACATTGGATGCATGAAAAAGGGCCCTGTAATTACCGATCCAAAAATGAAATGGTTTGTATTTCATTCCACATAAACTTTGATTTACATATGTTTTTACAAATCAAAATTAAATAATTAAATAATTTTGTAGGTATGAGAGTAAAGGCGATTTGATTGGAAGCGAGTATTTCTTGCATGCACATGGGCCAATTTACGCTCTTTCTTCAAATGTTGTGGCGGCTTTAGCCTCTTCAAAAAATGATAGGTGTTATAATTTCTTCTATTTGTAATTTTTTCGGTTTTAAAAATAGAGTAAATTAATACAACAATAGTCCCTGTAATTTAATAAATTTGCAAATTAGTCCCTGTATTATTTATTTTGGGATTTAAATCCCTGTAGTTTAGAAATGTGCACCTTTAGTCCCTACAATAACGGAAGAAATTAACATTGTTAATCTGAATTTTATAAATTCCATTAGCATAGGGACTAACAATTTATAAAATACAAGGATTTAAATCCCAAAATAAATAATACAGGGACTAATTTGCAACTGTATCAAAGTACAAGGTCTAACGGTGTATATAACCCTTCAAAAATATATTTCGTCAATATGGCTATTTTGCTTTCTTTATGGCCTTAAGAAACTACAATATTTAATTTTCCAATAATTTTGGAATTATTTCAAATATTATTTCAGTTTGAGGATGTTTAGCAATGAGGATGTGACGATAGGTTCATGGATGCTTTCCATGAATGTAAATTATGAGGATAATAAAGAAATATGCAGCTCCACTTGCACCGATGCTTCTATCGCTGTTTGGGATATTCCCTGTTCTGGTACCAAAATTATATTTCATCGACTTTATAATTTCATTTTCACCCTTATAAAACATCAAAATGTCATGCGCGATGATATGAAAGTGAAAATGCTATAAATTAAAGATGATGAAACAATGTATTTTTTGAGGCGTACGTGGTATGATATTCCTTGTGTTTTTGTTACTTGAAGGGGTATACGTTATATTTTGATGTTTTGTAAGGTTGCGTATGTAATTATGCCTGTTTGTGAACTGAAAGCTTGTTGAAATATAATTGAAATTGTGAATGTATTTCAGGTTTGTGCAATGCATCTAAGAAAATAAAAGAGCTTCATAACAACACAATATGTTCGAAAAGCCCCACATTACCGGCTGAAGATGAAGAGGATTAATTATTTACTTATCCAAATTTTGATCCATTGATTTTGTCAAGGAAATTTATACAGGTGCAGAATGTTTTTTACGACCCTTAGTTACGGTTTGTCCAAATTTTCTGGTGTAAATTTAAAATGTTGTGTAACATTTGATGTATATCATTATTATTATTACAAATTAGTTTGGGGTCGTTAGAATAGGTAGAGATTATAAGGGGCGAGTATTTTCTTAAGTTATTTTGCGATTATTTCGGATATTAAATTCTACAAAGGCATTTAATGTGAAAAATAGAAGTTTGTTTATGATTTTGGACATATTATTCTACCGCATGAGAATCTAACATAATAACAAATTAAAATTTTCTTTAATAGACATTATTTACCTAACAAATTTTGTATCACACTTTGGTCGGACAAAGCATGAGGTTTAAAAGAGAGAAACAAGAAAGGAGTTGGTTTATCATGCAATTCATACGTGATAGATATTTTGTTATTTAAAGGGAAGTTTCAAGCACTAAACTGGGGCAATCTTTTTCTTTCGTTGAAGTCTAATGAAATGTGAATAACTACAATTTAGGTGCTTTTGGTGATAATTTTGTCCAAATTTGAAGTTTAAACCTTTGTATTATATGATATATTACCTAGAGAATTCTCAAAAAAAAAATACCTAGAGATTCTCATAATAATTCAAATTCCTTAGTTTCTCAGTATAATGTTTTTTTTTTTTAAATAGTTCTCAGTATAATGTTTGGATCTCTTTTCTATATGAATGTATATAAGCTTGGCCTTAATATTAGTGTTGATGATAATTCTTATTATATTCTTTTACCCTCTTTGAAAATTCTCAAGAGAACTATTATTAATTTTCTCTCATCCGTCGAATCAAAAAATTTATCAAATTTTAGCTTTTAATTTTAATTATTAACATAATATCATATGATTAGTTAGATTAATATTCAGTGTTATATCTCCCTTATGTGAGAACTATCATCTCAAACAAAATTTCGGAATATTGAAAACTATATTATATTACTTAATGTACTACGGATTTCATAATAACATATGTGTAATGCATACCATTTTAACATCTAAAAAAAAGAGAAATAGCGGTGATAAATTTTTGAAAAAATGAGTAATGTTACATTTTCCTATGTAGTATACATATTTTTCCCATATATATAATATTAAATATAATTATTATTTTTTTATCTTTTTCAAAATTAATCATCTATAATTTAATCTTATGTAGTTTCAACTAAAATTTTCTAAACTAAAATCTTGAAATAAATTATCTTGTATTTTATTTTTTCTGATCTCATTCATCTAAGTCCGATTAATACTTAATTTATTTTTCTAATATAATATATCAAGAGATAATGACATAAGAAAATCAAAGACAACAATTTTTAATTATGGATTCATAAACTTTAATTTTGAATTTTCATAATTGCAAGTTATACATTATTAGATTGAAATAATTATTAAAATTAAAAAACTCGGTGTAAAGCGCGATTATTGTCCTAGTATTTATTAAGAACGCATACTCTCTCTTATGATAAAAGAGAACTCCCCTTTATATATGACGTTGTAACCTTGTGTCGCGTCAGATCATTAGGAGTGTCTTTGTAATTTTTTAAAATATTAAGCTCCTTTAAAAAATATTATCTGAGAAGACTCCACTAGTTCATCTTTTCACTAATTATCAAAATCTGTAAAAATAAAAATAAATACATGCATGTATATTCAATGTCAAAAGGATAAATATAGAAATCCTTGTTTCTAATTTTGATTTACAAAATACTTACAGCCTCATTGACGGTCTTCAAGACCAAGATGACATCATCATGACCCACTTTACAGAAAATTGAGACCGAGATGAAAAATAAGGTATAAGATATAAATTAATGAGCGTACTATTTTTGTACATATTCTTTTATATAGTCTATATTTACACACTTTAGCAAGAAAAAAAATTGGAACCATAACAATATGAAACTCAAAATAAAGAGAAAATTCCAACAAATTTATATATGATGATTGTAACATTAGAAATAAAATATTTCATTAATAATTATAATTTTTTAAAGAAGAAAAAAAATTATTTATATTTTAATGAGTGAACTCTTCATTAACTATTGATATTAATTGTTGAACATAACTTTACAACATGATTCATTGAAACCATCTGTTTAAAATCTGATGGTCACAAACAAACTCACAACTGTTCTCATTAAATCGCGTATGAAACACAAAACACCAGTTCAGCCAATCATATGCTTATGTTTTAATAACTACATAAATGTTATCATAAAATATCAATAAATTTGAGAAAATGAATGACTAAGATTCGACAAAAAAATTGATCGAACGGTCAAGATAAAAGTATTGTTGAACATAACTTTACACCATGATTCATTGAAACCATCTGATTAAGATCTGATGGTCACAAACAAACTCACATCGGTTCTCATTAATTCAGGTATGAAACACAAAACACCAGTTCCGCCAATCATATGCTTATGTTTTAATAAATACATAAATGTTTCTATAAAATATCAATAAATTTGAGAAAATGAATAACTAAGATTCGACAAAAAAATTGATCGAACGGTCAAGATAAAAGTGATGATTGGCATTTTGAGAAAGCTCAAAAGTAGATGAAAAATAAGGGATTGGGATTAATTTTAGATTAAATGTATGAAATGAGGCTTCTTCCTCGTGTGAACGTAACATTTAAAGCATTAGGGTTTAATTGAAAAGGTGACCATGTAACAAACACGTTATTAATTATTTACACTATTAATTATTTGACCGAGTAGTACAAATAGAATTCATATTGGTTGTGAGATAATGAAGTTATGTCTTGTGTTGCTATGCATTTTTTTTATGTGTAATTATTTATCAGTTTAATAATGGTTATTATCAAACTTATTATGATTTCCACCCGAAGAAGTGATACTTTTGAAGTGTTCAACCATAAATTAGTATGTTTATGCATATATCTCATTTGTACGTTCTCCACACAATATACTGAAAAATAAGAGAATTGATTCAAATTCAAATTATCCACTGAATTGATGTGTTAGTTCTTCATCTAAACACAATTGGGTTCGGTGAGGACATTGATTAAATTATCCGCCCTGTAAAAAAAATTGTTTGGCCCGTCTGTGAATACAAATTCTGCACTCTCTCCTCTCCTCTTCATATAGTCACTTCTTTCTTTCCTTTATTCTTTCTCAACCCTCACATTTTACCAATTTGGCGAACTTTTTTTCGAAAGATGGCCCGAGAATTTGGCGAATTTTGATCGGAAGCTCTTAAGTAGAAGAAGAAGAAGAAGAAGAAGAAGAAGAAGAAGAAGAAGAAATGGACGAATTTGAAGCTGGGGAATCCTGAAGCTCGCAATTTGGTAATTACATGAATGCATCATCCTCTTACTTTTTGGCGTTGATTGATTATAAGACCAATTGGAAAATTGGGATTTAGAAATTAGGATGTGGTGATTTAGTATCTTGTTATGATCCGGAAAATCAGGGTTTAGGTTCTTAGTTAGCAACTAGGATTTACATTTTAATTCACAATTAGGATTTCGATTTCAGTTAGCAATTAGGATTTAGATATAGGGTTTATTCAGACTTTAGGTAGACACTATTTTTTACATATTAGAAGTAAAATCATCCAATTTTTTAAATTCTACATTTTGACATTTTTTGAGAATTAATATTTCTAGGGATCCTCTCAAAATAGGCCTTGACTTGAAAAGATAAGAATTCGAACCAATGCACAAACTCGATAGAATAACCTCGCTTCCTGACTGCTTGCTTCGCCACATACTCTCTTTATTACCAACAAAAGAATTTATTCGCACTTCCATCCTTTCCAAAAGATGGATCAACGTCTGGAAATCCGTGCCCCTTCTCGATTTAAACGACTCAGATTTCCCTCAAGTGGAAGATTTCAAGAATTTCGCAAACTTTATTTTTGGAAATAAATTATTTCCGTATCCTGAACGACTAGATACCTTCAATCTGACATGGCAAGACTGCAGCGATGATGAGAGTCATATTCATACCATCAAAACATGGCTCTCTAATCTCGCCTCTTTGAAACCAAGGGTGGTTAATATAAAATTATTTAATTTGGACGATATAGATACGGACATATGTTTCGATCCGTACTTATTAAATTTCTCAAATTTAGAGAGTTTGTTCTTGTGTGCCCAATTGGATTACGATTGTTGTTGGACTTATATAAACGCAAAGCCGATAAATCTCCCCAATTTCAAGATTTTGAATCTTGAATCGCTTTTTTTCACGGATGAGTTTGTTCAAAGACTCATGTTAGGATGTCCAACGCTCGAAGAATTATTTCTTGAAAATTGTTACTTTAATGTAACCGAAAGAATTTCTTCTTGTAGTGTGAGAAAACTCGTGATGACCGATTGTGTATACACCAAATGGTCGATGTTGAGAATTTGCATGCCGAGTTTGGAATATTTGTCGTGTGGAGTTCGTTTGAACGGGTTGTCGTTCGAAAATTTGAGATCTCTTGAATATGCAAGTGTAAAACTATTGGGCATGCATAATGAGTATATTGGAAAAGGAAAGGGTTTTGCTTTAAGAGGCCTTTCAAATGCAAAGAGCCTTCAACTTTCCGGTTTATGCGTCCGAGTAATTTTTTATTTCATATTAATTTCTATATAATTTTAATTATTACAGACTACTTAAATATTAATATTTAACATTTTTTTCCATTTTTGTGCGATGAAAAGCTTATGTTAGAGATGGAAGCTTTAAACTTGCCTTGTTTCGAGAAGTTGGAGATCTTGGAGCTTTGTGGTTTTGTTATAAAGGACTTTGAACCAATTGCTTCATTTTTTAGACACATCCCTAATTTGCGGAAGCTTACATTGCGAAATATCTCGGTACAAAATCTGTTAACCCTGAGCCTCTTAATTTTGATGTATATTGCATTTGGCTAAGTTCAATTTATTGTGTTCTGTGGATTATTTAATAGATGATAGAAGAACGAGCGATTTTGCAATGGGGATGGCTTGATGAGATTCGATGCGGTAATCTTAAGACTCTTGAAATTGTGAGTTTTAGTCCCGATGAAGAGGCGAATGAGTTGGTCAATTATTTACTCGTTCATTTGAAGGCCGTTGAGAATAATTCAATCAATGGCAATGATCCAATCCTCTACTAATAGTTTATTCTACATGATTTTGCGGAGTTGCATGGATATTTCTCTACTTATTCGTAGTCGTGGATAATATTTTGAATTGAATTAGTTGGTTTAACTTTTGAATGGTGTGATGTTGAGTGTTTTTATATTTTCTAGTCCTTCGTATTTGTTTTTTTTTTCTTTTTGGTCTATTTCGCTTTTATTTCTCTAATTTTCACTAATATATTTGCGAATATTGGGCCTAATTCCTAATTGTAATATCATAGACATGCTGGTGTCAACTTCCTGGGGCAAGGCAAATATACACAAAGACAATTCAAGAAAACAAAAATCCTTTTATATTCAAACTTCAAAGCCAAAGCTAGTTTTCCTAGGAGATTCCGTTTGGCAACTGAGATAGTACTTGTACCATTTGTTGTGAACATGATTAGCAGAATAGGCAAAGTCAACGGATACCTTGGAAAAAACGAGCCCAATAGTTCTTCTCAAACAAGCAACTAACCCTTCATAAAAATCATGTCACGGTCAATAACACAACTGTATAAGTATATCCGATATTTCTGCAACTTAAGAAGAAAGAAAATTAGAAGGCAGTGTGGGAACATGATTAGCAGAATAGTCAAAGTCATTGGATACCTTTGAAAAAACAGGCAATTATTTCTTCTCAATCAAGTAACTAACCCTTCATAAAAATCATATCACACTCTAATGATCTAATACACAACTGCATATTGGATATTTCTGCAGCTTCAGAAGAAAAAAATTAGAAGGCAGTATGGCACAGCCACAAAGGTAAGCTAGAAAAAAACAAATGCTTCATCTATTAAATATGATTTTATATACTATAGCTTGCAAATATTAATTTCTACACATTTTTGATAGGATTGCACTAGTAACAGGGGCAAATAAAGGGATCGGACTGGAGATCTGCAGGCAGTTCTTACAAAAAGATCTGAAGGTTGTGTTAACTGCAAGAGATGAGGCCAGGGGTAAAGCAGCTGTAAAGAAACTACAAGAAGAAGAGGGCAAAGATGTAATTTTCCACAAACTAGATATTGCTGACTCAGCAAGTGTTGCCTCCCTCAAAGAGTTTGTTCAGACCCAGTTTGGAAGGCTCGATATTTTGGTATAAAAAAGATACTGTTCATAATTAACTTGGTTAAATAAAGTTTCCTTGTATATTGATCAACTGCGCCTGATCCTTAATTTTGTAATTTAGATAAATAATGCAGGAGTTGGTGGTGTAGAACTGGACCCTAAAGTTTTTTCTTCCTCCAATCAGGCAGGAATTATTTAATATAATCTTCTTACACTATAGCGTTTTAATTATTGAAAGACATTATTTAAGATGATGCTCATTTTTAATTAACGTGTTCAATGCAGCCAACTGATCTAGAGAGCATTGCTGGTGAAATTGTCGAGACTTTCGAGATTGCAAAAGAATGTGTTGAAATAAACTATTACGGCACAAAAAGAATGTGTGGGGCATTTATTCCTCTTCTTGAGCTCTCTCCTTCTCCAAGGATTGTAAATCTCACTTCATTTTTAGGAAAACTAAGGGTAAGAAAGCTAGCAATTTTCTTTTATTTATAATTTACAATCTAATTATATTGACTAAAAACATTATGTTGCTTTCTGTTTCAGAATATTCCTAGTGAAGAAATCAAGAGTGAAATTAGAAATGCTGATAATTTGACTGAAGAGAGACTAGACGAATTGGTCGAGACATTTTTGAACGATTTTAAATCAGGAGAGAGATTCAAAGAGAGTGGTTGGCCAGCCACTGCATCTGCTTACAAGGTCTCCAAAATTGCTGTTTCAGCATATACAAGGATAATTGCAAAAAAGCACCCAAAAATATGTGTTAATTGCGTGCATCCTGGTTTTGTAAAGACGGATATGAGTTGGAACATGGGTCCTTTGCCTGTAGAGGAAGGTGCGAAAGGGCCTGTAGTGGTTGCGTTGCTTCCTGATAGGAGTCCTTCTGGTCAATTTTATGATCGGACTGAATTGTCTTCATTTGAGTGAGTAATTAGAATGAATGTGTATAGAAATAAAATGCATCAAGTTTGATTTAGTGATTTCAGTATGTATGTTTCATTGTCATAATTACAGATATTTTTATAGAATAGCGAAAGCTCTTTGTCTCACATCTATTTATTTAATGCAAATGAGTTTTGAACTCATGACTGTTACGAATCATCCATTTGTGTCATAACTACAGATTGAACTAATAAAAATCAAATATAATAAATTGAGCATGTCTATGGTACTCCATTTCTTTTTTTAACTTAATGATAGATTTAATCAAGACCGTTAAAATGAGGAGGGTATTTTCGGTATATGTGGTATTAATTACATAGATTCAATCTTAAATTTATTTTCATTTTATTTTGCTCTCCATTTCAATAAATGAAAGAAGACCTCCATTATATTCTTTCTCTCCAATCCAAGTCAAAAAATAACCTGCCTTCCTGATTTAGTGAAAAAAAATTCGAAATATATGTATTTCTATGTATTTGACCCCCCAAATATCTTATGTAGTATCAATCTATTAGAAAAAATTTTATGGCCCCCCAGAAATTTCAGTCAAGCTCCGGTGTATGATACATATTTGATATTATATACTATAATATAGTATGATGTAATATAATACAATATAATTTAATATGATATAAGTTAGTATAGTATAGTATAATAAAGTATAATGCAATATAATTTAGTATGATATAATAAAGTATAATATAATATAATATAATATAATATAGTATAATGTAATATAGTATAATAAGATATAATATAGTATTATGCAATTAATATAGTGTAAAATGTAATGTAATGTACTATAGTGTAATGTGATGTAATATTATAAAGTATAATGTAATATGGTATGATATAATATAGTATAATATAATATATTGTAGTATCATGTATATAGTATAGTCCAATATAGTATAATGTAATATAATATAAAATAGTATAAAATAATATAATATAGTATGATATAATATACTATAGTATAAAATAATATAATATAGTATGATATAATATAATATAATATAATATAATATAATATAATATAATATAATATAATATAATATAATATAATATAATATAATATAGTAAGAAAAAATATAGTATAATATAATATGATATAGTACGATATAATATAGTCTAATGTAAAATAGTATAATATGATATAATGTAGTATAATGTAAATAATATAGTGTAATATACTAATATTGTATAATGTAATATAATATAGTATAATATAATATATTAAAATATAGTATGATATAACATGGTATAATGTAATATGATGTAGTAATATAAATTAGTATAATGTAGTATAATATAATATAGTACAATGTAATATAATACAGTTTAATATAATAAAGTATGATTATAATATAGTGTAATGTAATATAATATAATATATTATAATACAATATAGTGTAATATATTATAGTATGATGTAATATAGTATAATGTAATATAGTATAGTGTGATATAATCTAATGTACGATAGCAATATGTATAGTATGGTGCAATATAGTATAATGTACTATAATATAATATAGTATATTGTAAAATATTTAATATAGTATAAATATAAAGTAATATAATATAGTATAATATAGTACTATGTAATATAATATAGTATGATATAATATAGTATATTGAAATATAGTATAGTATGATATAATATAATATAATGTAATATAATATAGTACAATATAGTATAATGTAATATAGTAAAATATGATAGTATAATATAGTACTATGTAATGTAATTTAGTATTATGTAATATAATATAGTATGATATAATATAGTATAATGAAATATAGTATAATATGATATAATATAGTATAATGTAATATAGTATAGTATAGTATAGTATAATATAGTATAATGTAATATAGTAAAATATGGTAAAATATAATAAAATATAATGTGATATAATATAGTATGATGTAGTATAGTATAGTGTGATATAGAATAATATAATATAGTATAGTGTAGTATAATGTAGTATAATACAATACAATACAATACAATACAATATAATATAATATAATGTTGTATCATACTATATTAATTATTGTCATGCTTAAAAAAGAAGAAAAAAATCCATGCTAAATATTTTATTTTTTGTTATAGATAAATACAATCTTCTAGAATAACAATCAATTATGTAGACAGTAAAAGAAGAAACAAATCAATTCCAAATATGTTCTTTCTTTATTTCTCCGTTTAGTTTCTTTTATGGTTTCAAGTACTGGAGATGAAGAGTCACGAGTAAATTAGAAAAAAAGAAAGGAAAATAATTAGACACTAAATTACGATTTTACCCTTTTATCATTTATTTTATATAGAAAAAAACTTCTACAGTACTCCACTTTCAAGTTTATCTGGACCGTTCATCAGAACTAATATCTTCAATGTGGAGTACTGTAGACAAGCTCTAATAAATTTGAATCTCTTCTAGCGGAAAAATCACTTCTTTGACAGAAGGAGATGTGCACCACTAGAAATAGCACGTCTGGCGTTGAAAGAAGATTGGTTGCCAATGGACAAAGTATTATTATTATTATTTTCTTTCTTTAGTGCACCTCTAGTAATAGCACGCCTGCCGTTGAAACAGGATTGGTTACCAATGGAGAAAGTATTGTTATTATAATTTTCTTTCTTGTAATGAACTATGTAATGTAATCTCCAAAATCGAAAAAAAAGAACTATGTAATCTCCATCTTTTATATGTACTGAAATTGAATGGCTAGCAAGTGTCTATCATTCTTCAAAAATAAAAATGAATTTCTTCCTGTTGGCGACAACTAGCCCAAGGTATTTTTGCCTTCTTAGGTTTTCGGCCCAATATATATGCAATCATACCTATTAAAAGTATACACAAAGATACGGTCCATTTAATTAGATGAGAAAAGTAAGAAGAAAGGAGAAAGAAAGCCCATAATAGACATAACCCAATAGTAAAAGCCCATAATAGAACTGCTTCCTGATCTCCCAAATCCCAAAAGCTTACCTCTCAAAAGAGTAAGAACAACGAAAGAAAAGAAAACAAAAATGTAAAAACGCATGAAGCATCATCTCACTTTTCGTTTTGATTTTCACGGCCATGAATGATCTTTTGAGCCTCCTATTCTCGTTCTTTTTCTCAATCATCAGTCAAAAATAATCCAAAAAGTTAAATGATTCGAAAAGTTTCTTTGATTTTAGTTGATTTTATTTTTCCAAACCTTGTCGAGAATTAGGTTTAGTCGATTCTTTCTTGTCTTGAATTTTTTGATGTATTTTGTGAAGTGTTTTTAGGTGATTTATTTTACTTGCCTGCAAGGTGTTTGTAGAACTGATAATGTCACCAACAGTAATCGAATTTTCATTTCCAATTTCTACGTAGTGATTGATATATTGAACTTCTTTTGAACCTTTAAGATTTGATTTTCATTTCTCTCATAAATGAGTTCATATTTGTTCCTTCTGATTATGGCCTTTTTAGAAAAAAGAAAGACACAATGATAACCGCATTAATTCTTTGCATAATATCTTTACTCTTATTCCATGATTTTTCGCAGGATCTAAAACAAATGGACAAAACAGACAGGATAAGCTTTCTTCCAGACTGCTTGCTTCACAAAATACTCTCCTTCTTAAAAACAAAAGAATCCATACAAACAACCGTCCTTTCCAAAAGATGGATCCATGTCTGGAAATCTGTGCCCTGTCTCAATTTAGACGCTTCAGATTTATCTAACCCTAAAAAATTCGAGAATTTTGTGAATGCCGTTTTGCTCTTCCGTAACCCTAATCCACTTCACACGTTACGTCTGATGTGGCACACCTTCTCTAAAGAAAGCTTTAGTATAATCAAACTATGGATCTCTCATATCATTAATTTGAAACCTAGGGTTTTGAATATAAATGTGTCCCAATTGGACCGAATGTATTTGCTTTCACGTTTGTTAACTTGTTCAACATTGGAAGTTTGTTGTTGTGGCACAAAATGGATTTTGGGTGGGGTTTTATGGACACAAAGGTTATAAATCTTCCTTCTTTGAGAATCTTGAATCTTGGATTTGCAGCGATCGATAATGGGTTTGTTGAGAGGCTCATGTTTGGTTGCCCAATTCTTGAAGAGTTAATCTTTGAGAATTGTACATTTTACAATGTAACTAAGAAAATACGTTCTATAACTATGAAGAAGTGTGCCATTAAGAACACAGATATGATCACTGATGAAACGAGATTTAGGATTGAAATTCCGAGTTTGGTGGATTTATCGTGTGAGGTTCATCTGGGTCAAATTTCGTTTGAGAATATGTGGGCTCTTGAGCGTGCAAATATAACTCTAATACATGGTGTGAAGAATAATTATGAGTTAAAGTTACTCAGCAGCCTTTCTAATGTAAAGCATCTTACATTATCCGGTTCTCCTGTCAAGGTAATTTAATTTAATTCCTTTTTCAAATCAAAGAATTGCGATGATTATTACTTAAATATTGATTTTTTTTTTTTTTGTTGTGAAGAAAATGTTGGATAAGGAAACAGCAGATTTGCCGGATTTCTTGAACTTAAAGAGCTTGGACCTTGGTTCTTTTGGGGTAAACAATGACTTTGAACCGATTCCTTCATTTCTAAGCCACACCCCCATTTTGGAGAAGATTACTTTAAGACATATCAAGGTACGATACATCACATTAGACACATCAACACTTTGTTGCTAATTATGTTCTGAATATATTTACATTGATCAACTAAGATTGAGATTGACGAGATTTATTTTGTGTCTAGTTCGCAGCTAACATACCCAGTAGAGCGAATAAAATCGAATGTGAAAGTCTGAAATACGTTGAAATTGTGTATGCAAGAAATGATGCTACAATCGTACCAAATGGAGGAGTACTTGGAGCTTTAACGTCCAATGTTGAGACCACAAATCCAATTTTAGTCAATTTTGTAGAGGCTGATATATAATTTTGGATTTGTTACTTTTTATGTAGTTAGGCTTGCTTGTTGCCAGTATAAATTGGACTAGGAATTTTGGGTGGTTTGTTTGTTGGACTTGAGTGAATGTTTGTATTTTAATGTTTTTTTTTTAGTTTGGAGCACTATATTTCGTTTGGATAGTATCGGGCAATAGTATAATACATTGCTAGTGGAGAGAAAATTTGAACTTATTTTGGTGGTGATAAACACTTTTTTGTGTATATTTGTTTATCAGTTTGCTAATGATTAGTATCGAACTTACAGGTAGTGATTTCATTCAAGTGAAGTACTCTTATAATGTAGTGAAGTACTCTTATAGTGTGTAAAATCATAAATTAATATGCTTTTGTCATTTGATCTAATGAGTAATGCATCAATCAATGAGAGAAGTAAAAAAATAATTTTACTTTACCAAAATTCTTTCAAATTATCACAAAGACCCAACATATGAATCAGATTAACAAAAAGTGCATATATATATCAAGAATCTAGATTAGTTAGAAACCAAATTTAATTACAAAAACAGATTATGAATGGTTCTCTACAATTGCAAAAAAAAATCAGATTTTGTACACTAATATCGTTAAATCTTTGTTTGGGATAATTTGAAAAGCCAACATAAAGAAATTAAATTTGTTCAATTGAAATGCTTCCATATCTTGTATTCTACTAGATTCTTGGCAGCAATATCCTGAAATTTTCAGTTTTTTGCACGATTTACATGGGAAAAAACACAGATAATAAATTAATCAAACATTTACTAGAAAAAAATTAATCAAACAAAAGTACTTCAACAATTAATCCTTTCAATTCAATTATACAAATATTAACAAATCCCATCTGTCTTTACCCTTTTCATCTCCTCATCATATACATACACACAAACAAATTGAGAAAAATCTCCAAAATTAACCAAAATTATCAATTCTCAGCACAATCAAAGAACTCAAATCCACTTAATCTTTCTCCCCTAATTCTTCTTGAAGTGCTAGCACGGCATGGCTTTGAAATCTCAAATCGGTCCTGAAATGGCAGTTTTCAGATCAGTAGATCCGATACTCTTCTGGTATTTACGAATTTCACGAAGAACAACGGTACCAGGCCGGTACCGGTGCGGCTTCTTCACGCAGGGCGGATTTTCTTGCCGCCTTTTCAGAAAAAAAAAAAGAAAAAGAAGAAAACGACGGATCAGAACAAGATTCAGGCGAAATTACATCGACTAAAATGTAATTTATCAAAATTCAAACAATAAAAAACGAATTCTAATGATTTTTACAAGAGAAATGGGATGATTAGATAATACCTTGGTTGTGAGTTGTAACTACGCGAAAACTTGTCGTTTGTGTAATCACGTGTTAACAAAGAAAATTTATAAGTCCCCTAATTTATTCACAAAGTGTATATGTGAAAATTGAGTTTAGGGTGTCGAACACAAGGAGACTGGCCTTAAGCAAAACAAGTTTACAAATCAATTCTCAAGTGCTAATTGTTTATGCAAGTACAAGGGTTATGATTGAAGAGCGAAAATTGTGTATAATGAAATTGTTTCAAGATGATAGAAACAAGAGTAAGAAAGTAATATCTTTTTGTTGTTTTTTATTTTAAAAGTTAATAAAATTGTAGGAAAATTATGACAATTTATATAATATGTAAATCATTAATCACAACAAGTGGCAATTTATTTAAATGGTTCAAAAAACAAGATTTGATAAATTTCCTTCCAAAAATTAATCAATTAATAAACCAAAGATTGAGCTCAACTCAAAAACTTCCACTTTCAAGTTTTACATAAACTCGATTTAAAACCTAACTTAATCACAAAAACCTCTTCCAAGTGTTCCAATGATTAAATAGCTCCTAAACACGTCATAATTTTAAATCAAAACTAATCTTCTAATTAGAATTAATTTAATATTCAAGTTTTGAATCAAATATATTCTTCCAAATAATTCAACTCAAACAATTTAAGTGTTCTTAAGCTAATCTTCTTAAACTCAAAAATGCCCAAATCAAACACAAGATTTTCATCACAAATTATACAAAAAGTATTTCCCTACACAAAGTCTACTCACTCATGCTCATACAAACCATATTTACACAAGTTTGAGACTTTTTATTCATTCAACAAAATGGAGAAAAATTAAGGAAAAAAAAGAAAAATAAATCAAACCACAAATGAAGATTCAAGTGAAAGCCTCCTTGGTCGATTTGAATCTTCCTTCAATTCTCGCTCCTTCTAGAACAAGAATTTCCTCTTGAAGCTTGGCTCCCTTTTGTCTCAAGGCACCAAAATAAGAAAATTAGATTTTGGACAACCCTAAATAAGGTCATCCATGGAGGTGATATTTACAATGGAGGAGAAGAGAGAAGATGTGAGAGTATGGATAGAATGGAATGGTTGTATGAGTGGAGAGATGTGTATGATGCCCTTAGAGAGAGAAAAGGGAGTATTTTTATAGAGAAGAGTGACCTAAAAATTATTTGGAAATAAGCTTGTGGGATGCAACTGGGTCAAGTTTCGTTTGAGAATATGTCGTCTCTTGAGCGTGCAAATATAACTCTAAAACATGGTGTGAAGAATAATTATGAGTTTAAGTTACTCAGCAGACTTTCAAATGTAAAGCATCTTACATTATCCGGTTCTCCTGTCAAGGTAATTTAATCCGTCTTTCTAATCAAAGAATCGCTATGATTATTACTTGAAGTATTATTACTTAGAAGTTGATATTTTGTACTTATTATGTTTTTGTTTTCTTTTGTGAAGAAAATGTTGGATGAGGAATCAGCGTATTTGCCGGATTTCTTGAACCTAAAGAGCTTGGACCTTGGTTCTTTTAGGCTAAACAATGACTTTGAACCAATTCCTTCATTTCTAAGCCACACCCCTAATTTGGAGAAGATTACTTTAAGACACATCAAGGTACATTACAACATCAACAAATTTTGCCGTTGATTAACTAACCAAGATTGTAATTGACAAAGCTTTTGTGTTTTGTGTAGTTGGCAGCAAATTTTTAGAGCAAATAAAATCGAATGTGAAAGTCTGAAATACGTTGAAATTGTTTATGCAAGAACTGATGCTACAATCGTACCAAATGGAGGAGTACTTGGAGCTTTAACGTCCAATGTTGAGAGCAAATCCAATTTTAGTCAATTTTGTAGAGGTTGATGTATAATTTTGGATATGTTACTTTTTATGTAGTTAATGGCTTGCTTGTTGCCAGTATAAATTGGACTAGGAATTTTGGGTGGTTTGTTTGTTGGACTTGAATGAATATAATTTGCATGTTGATGTTTGGCCTTTTTAACTTTTTGAGTACTATATTTCGTTTGGATAGTATTGAGCACTAGTAGAATATATTACTAGCGGAGAGAAAATTTGAAGTTATTTTTGTGATGATCAACACTTTTTTGTTTGTATTTGTTTATCAATTTGCTAGTGGTTAGTATCGAACTTACATGTTCACAAGCTAAGTACTATTATAATGTGTAAAATAATATTAATGTGCTTTTGCGGAACTTAGTAAAAGAATTTATAAAAATTAGCAGAAATTACGAAATGGTGTGTGGTGGATTTTTGGTTGAATAGTTGGCAGTATTAATTCCTTACCACATATAACAATTGATTAATGAGACAATATGTTTCTTTCTTTTTCGTGATTAGGGCCAAAAAGGGTGTGCAGTGCAAATATCTCTATCATGGCTAAATACAGTACAAACAAATAGGTGTGATAGTCTGCTGATTTGCTAAAAAGAAAGAATGTGGCGTGTCATTTGAACCAAGGGGTAATATCAGGTATACCCTTCCAAAAATTCAAAATATCAAATTTATCCCTCGAAAGTTCATAATATCAAATTTGCCCTTCTAAAGTTTAACTATTATCAAATTTACCCATATCAAACTTCTAAAATATCAAATTTACCAACTTCAAACTTCTAAAATATCAAATTTACCCAAATTAACTATATTTTAATCTTCTAAAACCTAATTACTTTAATAAATAATATATTTAGTTGACTAATATGTCCCTCAACTCTTATTTTAGTTTAAATATACATTAGGGACCTGATAGAGCACGACGTACCGTAGCACGACTATTCACGACGGATCCAATAACAGTATATATAATTTATTTTCTAATAACAATATGTACATAACAGTATATATAATTAGTTTTCTAATAACAGTATATACATAAAAGTGAAAACAGTATATAAAAATGGGAAAATAATATATAAAAGTAAAAAAATAAAAAATACACAAAGAATAAACAACAGTATATAAAATGACAAAACAGTATATAAAATGAGAAAACAGTATATAAAATGGAAAAAACAGTATATCTACAGTGCCGTCGTGCTACAATATTTTTTTATTAATTTGGATGGTAAAATAGAATTTTGGGTAAATTTGATATAAAATAAAGTTTAAGAGGGTAAATTTGATATTTTCAGTTTTAGAGGAGTAAATTTGATATTTTGGGTTTTTGGAAGGGTATACCGTATACGTGATATTACCCCTTGAACCAATGCAGTTATATTTAGTCTTCCAAAAATTTTAAATTCAGAAAACCGATCTCAAAATTAATCTCTAAATCAAGAGTAAAAACAAGAGAAGCGATCCTTTATTACTTTGGGATTGATCTTCTTATTTTATTTACTATTCGGGTTTAATAAAATAACGTATGAATAAATGATGATAATTATTTTGGTAGGTGTAAAATACTCAATGAACTTTCTAGGGGCTAAAATAGAGTTTAGAAATATAATATTTTAAATTTTCTCAAAAAATTAGAGGCTTTGTTAATACAGTTGATCGGTAGAAAGGTGGGTTGGTGCAAAGGCTACGTCATTTTCCTCAATTATTACTGATTTTGACGAACAATATATTAATGATCAATGTATACATTTGGCCAATGCTTAACATGTGCCATGTGAACTACACTGGAAGAGGAATAATTTCAATATATCTAATATTATTGCCGGAAAATATGACAACAAAGAAAAATTGAGTTAGTTCATTTATAATGATATATAATTTGAATTAGTTATTCTGACTATCGGTTGGCATGAGTACGCTGAGGTTTAAGATTTGCTTATGTGTATTAGAAAGATAAATACTTCCTGTATTATTATTATTATTATTATTATTATTATTATTATTATTATTATTATTATTATTATTATTATTATTATCTTAATATCAAGTGACAGTTATCTTGACTAAAAACAATATGTTAGGTCATAATGTAAATAAATTACTACGCAAATAACAACTGAAATATTTTCAAATAGCAGCCGATCAGTATTTAGAAGTTTAATCAGTGTCAAACACTCATCTTTGTTATAGACACATTTAAATATCCAAGTCATGACACTTCATAATCTCTATTAAGACCTTATTATCTAATAAAAAGAGAGAATTTGGCGCCAAATGACTGCTTATAAATGCTCCAAGATGCTAGTAACTTATGTTAACTACATTGCAAAGTGCCTAGGAGTACTTCATTAAACTACTCTATAAATGAGGATGTACTTGACAAAATTTTGATCACATTTAATGCCAAAATACCTAGCTCATAAGTAATGGGTTTGGACCACTTCTATTGAGTGAGAATGCTTCCTCCAAAAAGGAAATTGCAATATAGCTTGTACTGAAATGTAACATATACAGAGAGTCTATAATTATGAACTTAATTACAATCTTTAAATTTATGACCAAATTATGGTCTTATTTTAATTAATTGCCACCGAAACTCAATTGCATAACTTTGTGCTTTACAAGATGACGTGTATATATATCAACAATTGGAAAACTATATGGATGAATCTGTTCTCAATTTAAAACTCTTCCTTTGATTAATTCTACTTTCTTTTATTAAATAACATATTATCGATTGAGTAAGTACTCTCTAATTTAAATGTTTTATTCACTAAAACTCCTGACAGATCATGATAAAAAAACCTGACAGGGGCGCCAAATAATAACCAATTATTAATTAATTGATATGATATTCAGCTATCATGCTCCTTTTTTTTCTCCTTTATTTCATTTCATCACACTTTTTTTTATTAAGTTTTAAGTTCATAAAATCAATATACTTAAAATAATGTACATGCTTAAAAACCATATATATATACATGAGTGAGATAAAATATCAATGATTTATTCAGTTAACCATTGACAGGTCAAGTTCAACCGAACATGGAGGCGCGCGGCGTGCCCAATATTAGTTCACATTTTCACATGATCACTATACTGTTAGTTATTTTATTAGTAACATCTGGCTAAATTATTTCTTTCTTTTTTAAATATATAACCAAATTGTAGAAACCCTAGTTTTCCTTGCACTTGTGGCAATTGCTCACCAATCATATATACATATATGAATATATGATACGATGCCCCAATTTGTGCTATCCTAAATTCCTATGCGATTACTCTCTAAGAAATTTATATCTGTTAGTATCAAAAAATAGTATGATTTAAGATGCCTTTTATTAAATAATGTTACAATTTAAATAAGAAATTTATATCTGTTAGTATCAAAAAATAGTATGATTTAAGATGCCTTTTATTAAATAATGTTACAATTTAAATAATTTGTCTGTATATACTATATAGATAATTTATAACATCCTCAAATCTTATAGAGCAGTTGGAAATGTAAACTATCATAATTCTTTATTTATATGTTTCGAAAGAAAATATCCGACCCTATTCTCATTTGCGCTGGAACCGTCTCTAGTTATATCGGATTTCTTTCAAGAAACCTATGTCTTCTCCATGTTTCGCCAGACCATCACGCAACTAGGCAAGGACCAAAACCTAAACCTCGTGAATACTCCCGACAAATTTTCATGGAAACTCACTTCGGATATCTTTTATTCTTCAAAGACTGCCTATCGAAAACTGATAGATGCTCAAAGATCTACGGTCATGTGGCAACGGATGTGGAAAATCAAAATTCCACCAAAATACAAAACCTTCCTTTGGAAAATTGCAAGAGGTATTTTGCATACTCAAAATTTGTTGACAAGAAGAGAATGGCATTTGCCAAATATATGTGTGCTTTGCCGTAACGATCAAGAGGATCTACAACACCTTATCTCGAATTGTTGCTTTGTACAATCTTGTTGGCAAGAATGGACCAATCTTGGTTCCGAAAATGGGATCCACTACTTCAATCCGATTCCTACCTCTTTTGTCAGCGGAGGTCCATCGACATTCTTGATTTTTGAAATTTGGAAAGAAAGGTGCAATCGTATTTTTAGAGAGGAGACGGGTACACCGATGTCTGTTGCTCACAAAGCGGCTGTTGAGCTTTTTACGTGGGAGAATAGACATTCTTTCTTAGTTTAGTTTTATCTTCTTTTCTTTCTTTTCTTCTTTTATCTTTTGTTTGTTTCTCGCTCTTTTCTGTTAAGGAGCATTTATGTGTTTGGTTTTGTTTTGTAATTCGGTTTGGAGTAACTCATCATCTGCTTCTCGCTGTCTTGAGTTCTTCAACCTATGTGTACTCTTCCTTTTATTTAATCAAATTGTCTTGAGTGTGGGATCATCCACCTCAAGCTAGCATTCAAAAAAAAGAAAACTGTGTCTACAAATTATGGCTCAATTTGTTATTATTTCTTACATCTAAAGCAAGAAGTCTTTTAAATATATTATATGATAACACCAAATCAATAAGTCTTATAAATAATGAGAACAAATTAGAGGAAATAATATTTTGTGCATACTTACAAATACTTTTTCTTTCAATAATTGTATGTTAATATGATATATACTAACTAAATAATAGCGAAAGAAACCGGAATATATTTTCAAAGATATTAATAAACTTGCTCATAGTTTCGTAACTGATTTATCCTAACTTAGACATTATCCACAATCAAATAATTCTTGATAAACCCAACTTAAGTTTATTTTTTTTTTATTTTTTTTTTGAATGCTAACTTAAGTTTATTTTCAACTATTCTATTTTGTATACTTGAGACAGATTTTTATTTAAGACTTCAATTTTAATTATTTGAATTTTCTGATCATTATATATTCTTAATATCTTTCATCTTTTCCAACTTTTCTATCCTTGTGAGATGGCTCGTCTTAGATTATTGCTAGCTTAAACATATAGCTTGTAACAAACATAAATATCAAACTCATTCATCAATATAAAATATTAGGGTGAGGGTCAAATTAGTAGGGACTAACCTTTGGTGCACAATAAACCCCCTAACCAACAAATAAATAAACAACATACCCATCCCATAATTCATATTTCATGTTTATAACAAAATTAATAAAGATGAAAGAAACTGCAAAAAGACCCTTGAAGTTTGCTCAAATTGCAAAAAGAAACTCGATATTGCTGCAAAGAACTTCCATTCTCAAAATTATTTACCTCTTTAGTTTAGTTTAGTTCAAATATAAATTTTGTCCATATAAATGAACTTACCGCTATAATGATATTTTTTTTGGGCCTTGATGATATTTAGATATGCTATAAAATTAAATTTACGAACTTAAAAAGCCAATACTATTATCAACTGCACATTAAAAGAATAAAGTCATTTTAATTTTGAAGAACTAACTAGTTATGATCCGAAAAATTAGTTATATCATGGACTTTTTTTTTAATTGTCATAGAAAAACTAATAATTAAGCAAATAGCTCAGTTTTCAGTTTATTTGCAAAACTAGCAGTTTCGCCTCTTCATTTGGCGAAACAACAATTTTTTTTATATGTTCAGTTGTTAGCGCTTAAACAACTATCAATTAAGGCAAAAAAAATGAAAACTAAGATGTTTCACCCACTCACCGGGCGAAACAATATATTTTTTTTCAATTTAGAGCAAAAAAAATTATTTTTTTACCAGTTTCACCCAATGGATGGGCGAAATATCTTTTTTTCAATTTTTATCTTAATTGACAGTTGTTTAGCGCTAATAGCCGAAGGGATACAGAAAAAATGGAGAAATGACTATTTCGCTCATTCAGTGGGCGAAACAGCTACAATGATCGGGCGAAATGGTAATTTTTGCAAATAATCTAAAAATTGAGCAAGTTTCTGAATTGGTTTTTTTTATGGCCATTTCACAAAAAAAAAGTCTATATCATGAGGGTCCTTGCTACAAATTCCTTTATTAAGAAAATCAAATGAAACCCCACCAGGTAGAAAACCAGCGAGCAGTAGTTGGAGCAGAACCATCGCTGTAAGGTATTCTGTTCCTTTCTTCCTCACCTCACTTCTCCTCTCTCCTATACATCACTCTCTCCTCCCTCTTCCCTCTCCATCGCCACCCCTATTCCCTCTTCTCTCTCCATTGCCACCTCTTCTCCACCTCCAAACCCTCCCAGCAATGGCCGACAGAATATACCCCTCCGCTAAACCAAACCCACAACCTCCTTCCGGCGGTGGAGGCCCCATTGGTCCGCCACCCATCAAGTCTCAAACGTACCAGCGACCCATTTACCGTCCGCCGGCGCCGACCAAGTCCCGCCGCCGCTCCGGCCGTTCCTGCTGTCGGTGCTTCTTTTGCTGGGTCGTCGTGGTCATTCTTCTTCTCGTGTTTCTAGCCGCCATTGCTGGCGGAGCCTTCTACCTCCTTTACCGGCCTCACCGCCCCACTTTCACTGTCTCTTCCGTCCGTCTTTCCACTCTGAACCTCACTTCATCAAATTCCCTCACCTCAAACGTAGATCTCACTGTTGTGGCGCATAACCCCAACAAGAAGATAGTATTCCTTTACGACGATATTTCAGTCAGTATTTCGACGAATGGAGTGGATATCGGAGATGGGTCCGTACCGGGATTCCGTCACGACGCGAAGAACAGTACCACGATAACCACCAAGGCCGGAGTTTCCAAGCAGAGTGTTGACCCGAGTTCCACCTCAGATCTGAAAAAGAGTAAGCTGCCATTAACAGTAGACTTAGAGACCAAAGCTGGTGTGCAGGTTGGGAAGTTGACGACCAAGAAGGCTGGGATTAAGGTCCATTGTGAAGGGTTTCAGGCTGCGGCGCCAGTGAAAGGGAAGCCGGGCGTGGTTGATACCGCAAACGTTGCTTGTCAAGTTAAGCTTAGAGTGAAGATCTGGAAATGGACATTTTAAGGCCAAGTGAAAGAGATGAAGATAAAGTCGACTTGATCATGTATGATATTCTTTTTATTGTTGTAAGAAAAAAGTTTGAGAGGGAGGGGGGATTATTTTTACTTTTAATTGGTTTGATAAATATATTTTTTTGGTTTTTGTTGGTTTGTTTAGTTGATATGTGGGGAGGGGATTGATTATTTGAAGATTATGTGTAGGTTACTTTGATTTTGTTCTTGAATTTTATTTTTGCTTTTCATTTGATATGAAATTAAACTAATAAGATAGTATGTAGAGTAAATATTAAAAAGTGAATGTTAAGAAATTTAGTAATATCGAAATTTGTAGAGAAAAGTTTGATTTTGACCTCTCAACTTTTGCTTTTGATATAAAAAAAAGTTGGGTATTTTGGAGTTAGTTTTTGAGATAACCTTAAAAAAAATAGAAAACTAATATTTTCATAATTAAGTTAAGTTTATTTAGAAATTTGAAGAGTATTATTATTTTTTTTAGTAGAGGGAAATGTCAACTTTGGCTCTGGAATGACTGTGATTAGTTAAAATAATAAAATAAAACAAGATGAGATGAGATTAATAATTGGAGACTTGTCAGTTGTCACAAGTGGAAAGGGAATCGCCCTGCTGGCTTTTGAGGTTTGATTGAGCTTCTAACAATTCCAGTTAAATGAAAGAAAATTAAAACTTTAATTTTTTATGCATATCATGTGTCGGTGAGGAAGAGGAACTTCGTAAGCAAGAAGCTTTTTTTTCTATTTTTTCATATTGCCCCAATAAAATATCGATATATCATATATATATCCATGCAAAACTATCATACATTCCCTTATAAAATGTAAATTATCGTATATACCTCTTTCAGGCATGATAACCTAAAATTTTGACAAGTTATTCCTTCAAGAGAGTAAACATAATGTGTTGGATTGGATGAAGGTGTGATAAATATTTGTGTGCTAGTTTGTGAAAAAACTTGATCCTTTTTTTCTTTCAAAAATAAGGAGCTCCTATAGGCTGAAATTTATTTTTATCCAATCTTGGTTTCTATGAAAGAAAATAAAACCCATTTTGTTTAACAGGCCCAAGAAAGTCATCCAGCAGAAATGCCTCAATTCAGCCTGAAAATATTATCCTTTTTACAATATAAGTAGGCTCATTTTGGTCAATAAGTGCTCTAAGAAAAGAGATTTTTGCTAATTCTTGTAATTTATATAATATAATCGAAAACCTTCATATCTCAGTTTAATATTAATCTCACATTCAAACTTTCATCCAATATACTAAATACTACAACAATAGCTAGCCTATTAATTTCACCTAATTATCTAATATTCCTCAAAAAAGACGAATCAAAAAAGCGATTATTATTATTAGCGACCCGACAATTCTTTCGAATCTCCCCCTTTTTACCTGACTGAAAATCGCCCATCTTGACCATCCCTTCAACAAAAGCCTTAAAAAACGCGTCTTGATCCTTGCTAAACTTCTCCACGAGTTTCCTGGTCCTCTTGTCATCAGAAAACAAAGTCTGATCCGAATTCAAAAATCCTTTCATTGCGACCAGGTCTTTAAAATACTGATTATCGAATATAACAGGAGTGAAGTCAAGTTTCATTGTCACATTTTCGTCCCCGCCCTTGGGGCAGAGCTTAAATAAATTATTTCTGTAATCTGAGTCCATATTTGGGTCGGGACGGCCTGACCCTGATTGGTTGTAGAGACGGAACATCACGGAGAAGCAACGTCCTTTGCCTATTGAGTGTGAACCCGATAACGCGACTAGATCCGTTATGGTTAGGTTGAATTCGGTAAAGAGGTTTATTAACAGGGTTGTGTTTGCTCTTGGACTTGGCATTATTTCATTCGAGTCTTCTTGGCTGGCTGTCAGGCTGTCTTCTCTGCCCAGTTTTACGTCCCAGTATGGCCCTCTGCTCTGTTCGAAAATAAGTTTGATTTATGAAAAATATTTAGAGGTATATATATCATGTGGCAAATGAAATGTTACAATTATTAATATTTTAAAATAAAATGCATGATAAAATGTTATACTTTGTTAACTTCGTTAACTTTTTTCTCTATACAACAAATGGATAAATCAAGTGTAATTTAGATCATTTATAAGGAAAAAAACAAACAAAAATGACCTGATAATACTATAAGGGCATATTCATAATATATATTTTCAATTTCGCAAACTTATAAATGATATATTTCACATTATTAAAGTGACAAAAGAAAAATGTTATTACCAGTGCAACCGCATCTCGCGAGGCCATGATGACGATGTCGGCACAAGATACGACACCAGGACACTTTCGTTCAAGTGCCTCCTTGATTTCATCGACCACCTCGAATGACCTTAATGAATTTATGTTCGATAAGGCCTCCTTTTCTCCTAGCATGTTCGGCGTCTCATCCATTAGAACCGATCCATCACATCCCTGTTTGACAAAAAATAAATTTGTAAAAAGAAAAATCTTTATAACATTCTTCAGTCAGTAAAAAGATATTTATATGTTTGTTTATCAAAAGATATTTGTGTCTTCCACTTTTTTTATCAAAAGATTATTTTGTAATCAAATAGAGCATAGTATATGATGTATTTTCCCTGTAAGGCTATACATATAAAAATGACAAGTAGAAAGTCATCTCTTTAGATGAAAACACAACAGTATATTAATTTGTACTCACAAAAAATCTCACAAGTAAAAAGATATCTCCCCCATCTATTCTTTCTCATATCATCTCAAAATGGCGGCTGATCTTTCTCATCGGACCAAAACCATGACAAACTTTAAACAAAATTTGAATAAAGAAAACAATTTTTTTTGGTTTCCTTACATTGACAAAGCAATCATGAAATTGGAGGCGCATGACTGAGGCGATGCTCCTCGGCTCTCGAATCATGGCCTTACGCATGGTTTCTCGCACGATCCACTCGGCTTGAGGACATGATTCGGAGTAATATCCTATTTCCAGTTCATTTGCAAACAGAGGAAGGCAGATTGAGAGAAGAGAGAAGATAATAAAGAGGTGATTGGTCATTGTGAAGTTTGTTTGGGTTTTGAGAGTTTGGAAGGGAAAGTGTTTGTTCTGCCTTTGTTTCGTTTTTAACGTACAAGGATAGAATAAGTCTTCCATTTTGGTCAACTAGTTTGTCTCTCCTCTGTTTTTTATTTTTTAAGGGAGCAATTGCTCCATATTTTGTTGCAAACGGGATTCGAACTTATAGCCTCTCATTTCATGAGTATACTCATGCTTAATCAATTAAGCTATGGATCATTTGCTTGTGTCTCCTCTGTTATTCTGCTATTTTAAAGTTTCGAACAATAAATTTGGTCCATTTGAGAAAAGAGAATCACAAAAACTAGATATTTGATATAGAAAAAAATAGATATATGACGGACGTCTTAATAATAATTTATCATAATTGATACTTTTTAACTAACCAATTAAATTTTATATTTTTTCATATTAATCAATTTTCTATTTTTTTTCTTATATTCCTTATTTGCAACATATCGGTCACATTCATTTCCCTGATTCACTTGGAACGTCACGAACATACATTATATTCTTTTTTTTTGGAAAATAGAAATTTAAATTTAATTGTTTATGTTTTATAAGTGATGTCTAAAATTACAAATTTTAACTTATTTTTATTTTTTATAGTTTTAAAATTTTTTAATCTTGTAACATTTGCAATATCAAGTATAAATTTGATTTAATGTGTAATAGTGACTTGGAAAAATTGTACTTTTTGCAATGGAAACAATTCTAGGGGCCGGATTCTCTTTTGATTGGGTGAGTGGAGAGATAAGGGGGGCATGTGCATTCATGAGTTGAGTTTTTCTGAGTTATCCATTTCTGTAGTAATTTAAACAATAAATAAATAAATTCACTGAATATAGTTTATAAATTATTAGATACAGTAATAATTGTATAATTAATGTAACCAAATTTTATTCTTTTTTTTAGTGCAAGCTTGAGTAATCAAAATTTATACAACAATAAACAAAAAATCTTGACAAAAGATAAAATAGTCAAGTGGTCTCCAACTATCCATACACAATGCTTGTTATGCTCGGATAATATGCTCAAAACATCCAACCACCTATTTCGGCACTGCCAATTCACAGACTTTCTGCTGCAACATGCGGCCTAAAAAGAAAGCGTACCAATACACTTCCAAAATGACGATATCGTGCCATCCACAGACGGCATGGACAAACTCAAAAAACAAAGATGGACAACCTCCTGGCTGGCGGCAATCTGGACTATTTGGAAGGAACGGAATGCGCGGCACTTCAATAACAAAAAAACACACGTGTTCGAGACAATGCTACAGGCACAACAGGAAGCTCTATGGTGGCAAGAATCGCTAATTATGAAGAACATGGTCCCATCTGGAGGGGAAATTAGAATACTAGAAGGGTGACAAATTTTATTAGTTAGTATAGAGGCTGTAATGATTCTATCTGAGCAATAAGGCTTGTAAATCTTTAATTTTAATCAATGAAATTTCAGTAGGCAAATCGCCTACCGTTCAAAAAAAAAAAAAATACAGATTTGCTCAAGTCATGTTTACCTCTTAACAATTCAAAAAAAAAGTCATGTTTACCTCTTTGCACTTGTAATATTAAGTTTCAATTTGTGTGGTTATCATAACCTAATATAAGACAATCAACTTTTAATAGTTGACAGATACGAAATAGAAAAGACCCATTAATTTTATAAAATATTCATATCCTTAGCAACATTACTTCATGATTGAGATAAGTATGTTTTAAGAGCTTGTCTATGGTACTCCACTTTTTTTTTTAACTTAATGATAAATTTAATCAAGTCCATTAAAATGAGGAGGGTATTTTCGGTATATGTGGTATTAATTACATAGATTCAATCTTAAATTTATTTTCATTTTATTCTGCTCTCCATTTCAATCAATGAAAGAAGACCTCCATTATATTCTTTCTCTCCAATCCAAGTCAAAAAATAACCTGCCTTCCTGATTTGGTGAAAAAAATTCGAAATATATGTATTTCTATGTATTTGGCCCCCCAAATATCTTATGTAGTATTAATCTATAGGGAGAAATTTTATGGCCCCCCAGAAATTTCAATCAAGCTCCGCCGGTGTATGATACATATTTGATAGTATATACTATAATATAGTATGATGTAATATAATATAATATAATTTAATATGATATAAGTTAGTATAGTATAGTATAATAAAGTATAATGCAATATAATTTAGTATGATATAATAAAGTATAATATAATATAATATAGTATAATGTAATATAGTATAATAAGATATAATATAGTATTATGCAATTAATATAGTGTAAAATGTAATGTAATGTAATATAGTGTAATGTGATGTAATATTATAAAGTATAATGTAATATGGTATGATATAATATAGTATAATATAAATATTGTAGTATCATGTATATAGTATAGTGCAATATAGTATAATGTAATATAATATAATATAATATAATATAATATAATATAATATAATATAATATAATATAGTAAGAAAAAATATAGTATAATATAATATGATATAGTACGATATAATATAGTATAATGTAAAATAGTATAATATGATATAATGTAGTATAATGTAAATAATATAGTGTAATATACTAATATTGTATAATGTAATATAATATAGTATAATATAATATATTAAAATATAGTATGATATAACATGGTATAATGTAATATAATATAGTATGATGTAGTAATATAAACTAGTATAATGTAGTATAATATAATATAGTACAATGTAATATAATACAGTTTAATATAATAAAGTATTTTATAATATAGTGTAATGTAATATAATATAATATATATTATAATACAATATAGTGTAATATATTATAGTATGATGTAATATAGTATAATGTAATATAGTATAGTGTGATATAATCTAATGTACGATAGCAACATGTATAGTATGATGCAATATAGTATAATGTACTATAATATAATATAGTATATTGTAAAATAATTTAATATAGTATATTGTAAAATAATTTAATATAGTATAAATATAAAGTAATATAATATAGTATAATATAGTACTATGTAATATAATATAGTATGATATAATATAGTATATTGAAATATAGTGTAGTATGATATAATATAGTATAATGTAATATAATATAGTACAATATAGTATAATGTAATATAGTAAAATATGATAGTATAATATAGTACTATGTAATATAATTTAGTATTATGTAATATAATATAGTATGATATAATATAGTATAATGAAATATAGTATAATATGATATAATATAGTATAATGTAATATAATATAGTATAGTAAAATATAGTATAATGTAATATAGTAAAATATGGTATAATATAATAAAATATAATGTGATATAACATAGTATGATGTAGTATAGTATAGTGCGATATAGTATAATATAATATAGTATAGTGTAGTACAATATAACATAGTATAATATAGTATAATGTAGTATAATACAATACAATACAATATAATACAATACAATACAATATAATATAATATAATATAATGTTGTATCATACTATATTAATTATTGTCATGCTTAAAAAAGAAGAAACAAATCCATGCCAAATATTTTATTTCTTGTTATAGATAAATATAATTTTCTAGAATAACAATCAATTATGTAGACAGTAAAAGAAGAAACAAATCAATTCCAAATATTTTCTTTCTTTATTTCTCCGTTTAGTTTCTTTTATGGTTTCAAGTACTGGAGATGAAGAGTCACGAGGGAATTAGAAAAAAAAGAAAGGAAAATAATTAGACACTAAATTACGATTTTACCCTTTTATCATTTATTTTATATAGAAAAAAACTTCTACAGTACTCCATTTTCAAGCTAATCTGAACCGTTCATCAGAACTAATATTTTCAATGTGGAGTACTGTAGACAAGCTCATGTTTTAAATCCTTTATGGGCATGTTTGATTTGAGGGATTACACATATCATGTATTCACAAATCCAGTATTCTCACGAAATCCTTTGTTTGCTTTGTGCAAAATCCTCTATTTGAGTCACTAGATATAGAATTTTGTCATCCATTCAAATTGGCAGTATCAACTCTAACACTAATCGAGTCGTTAATTTCTTGACTCATTAGTCTCTCTCCCAACCTGTCTCTTTCCCTTCACCACTATCAGTCAACTTTAATACTACTCCCTTACTTCATGAAGCAACAAATGTTTTTCATTTTTCTTTCAATTAAAACCCCTCTCTCTCTCTCTCTCATGTGAAAACATTGAAATTATATTTTTGTTGAATAGAATCATTGAAGTTTTTTAGCAAACAACACAATCACAATCATAATTAAACTAAACCAAGCTCACAATTAAATCAGAAATACCACAAAAAGAAAGAAAAAAACAGTTTATCCTGCATCTTTTCATATAAAAATATCTCAAATTGGAGCACATGTAGTGTTCTTCACTCCGTCCCCACAATAAACATTGAAATGATTAAAGTGATAATATAATATATTGAAGAAACAACCCCTCGAAGCTTCTTTGATTTTTTTTTTATTTAACTTGTTTTCTCACGTTTCATTTCTCAAATTTTTTTGTAAACTTTGTTGATTAAATATCAGACTTTGCAATAATCACGTAATTTGAAGAAATTAAACATTAAATTGTGTGATACGATTTTGGACTATTTCAAATCAAACAAGGAGCATGAATTTGCTATATCCATCTATAATCAAGATACTGGATTCTACAAATACAGGATCTATGTAATCCCCCAAATCAAACACGCCCATGTAATGTGTATAAATCATTTCGTTTGTACAAAGAACATGTACAACGGAACAAACCATCAATGTATGTAATGTTTATAACATTCTTAAATTATAAATATAAAATTACCTAAAAAAAAGAAAATGCAAAAGAAATTATATCTTCAATTTAAACAAATATTATGGAAGCAATAAATATTATCTTCCACATTTGTCATGACAACAGAGGATCCATTTTATAACATGCATATGGTCCAATAGCTATTTTCAAACATAGCTGCTATTTAATAACATCCAATAGCTATTTAAGTTGTTGTCTGCCCCCTATTGGCTGTGGCATTTTCTTTTTCTGCTGATATTGTTTGTTCTATATTGGCAATGAAAGAATGAAAGCAAAAAAAAGTAACTGTTCTTTTTTCTTTGATTAGGTTTTTATGCATAAGATAAACCTTATAAGTAACTGTTCTTTTTTCTTTGATTAGGTTTTTATGCATAAGACAAACCTTATTAGACCATATAAGATAAACCTTATATGGTCTATTCTTCTATCCACCTTAACAGACCTTTCTTCCACAACATCGGATCACATCCCACTTAAATTGTCTCTAATAAGAAGGAACGCTAATCATTCCAAACCATTTAAATTTGAAAGATATTGGCTTAAGATGGGGGAGTGTGTTGAATTAATCAAATCCACTTGGGAGCAAGCAGAGACCAATGCCAATTCAGCATTGAACCTGTTGCACAAATCAAACCTAATTAAGAAGAAACTTATTGAATGGCAAAGAGCAAAAGGAGAAAACCACAATACTCTGCTAAAAAAATGTAAATTTTTCTTACAAACGCTTGACCAATGCGAAGAATCACGTCCTCTTTCTTCCGATGAACTTACTTTAAGAAGAAACCTACGTGAAAAATCTCTCTTTCTCGCATCCATTCAAGAGGAATATTGGCAACAAAGATCCTCGTATAATTGGTTGAAAC
Source organism: Juncus effusus (assembly GCA_027726005.1). Taxonomy (NCBI): domain Eukaryota; kingdom Viridiplantae; phylum Streptophyta; class Magnoliopsida; order Poales; family Juncaceae; genus Juncus; species Juncus effusus. The sequence continues at coordinate 10,303,479 of CM050891.1, read as the reverse complement.
TCGGAGACAACAACACTTTTTACTTTCATGTAATAGCTTCTCAAAGGAGACAAAATAACCAAATCTTAAAAATCAAAATTAATGATAACCTTTATGAGGACCCCCTTCTTATAAATGGAGTATGTGTTGATTTCTACAAATCATTATTAGGGCAAACACACGTGACGGAAGGGTCATATGACCTCTCTGCTATATACCCCTCCTCCTCTTCTCCTCTCTCTAATCTCTCTTCCTTAGTGGAACATTTTTCCGTGCAAGAATTAAAAGATGTTGTATTTTCCTTGCAACGAGGAAAGGCATCCGGTCCGGACGGCCTTCCATCCGAGTTGGCTCAACAATTTTGGGAATCAATGAAAAATGACATAATTAGAATAGCCGAAGACTTTCACAATAATATTCTAGACCTTTGGAGATTTAATCAAGCTACTATTATTCTTATCCCCAAAAAAGATGAGGCCATAGATATTTCCGACTTTCGACCTATTAGTATCATCTCTCTCCCGATCAAAATCCTCACGAAACTTCTTGCCAATAGACTTCAACCCCATCTCTCAACCCTCATAGATAAATGTCAAACGGCTTTCATCAAGAAAAGATCTATCATGGAGACATTCTTAACTACTAGAGAGATTCTTAACTACTCTCACAAATTCAAAATTTCTACCGTCATGATAAAAATAGATTTCAAGAAAGCGTTCGACAATATCTATTGGGAGTTTCTTCTTAACCTACTCCAAGCTAGAGGCTTCCCTAATAAATGGATAGAGTGGATCCATAATTTACTCATCTCCTCAAGTTCCTTAATTAAAACAAATGAAATTTTGGGCCCCTACTTCTTTCACAAACGGGGAGTCCGTCAAGGTGATCCCCTTTCTCCTCTCCTTTTTAATCTAGGTGTAGACTCCCTCCAAGTTATAATCACAAAAATCTCTCCTCTACTAACATCTGCGGCTCGAATAGCTCCAAAACTCCTCCAATTCGCCGATGATACCATAATTTTGATAGAAGCCCACCCCCAAAATCTAAAAATTCTTACTCTTGCTCTTAAACACTTCTCCATGATGTCCGGTTTAGAAATAAATTGGGAAAAAACTTGTTTCGTCCTAATAGCCATCCCTGAGGAATACTACAAGACAATAAAAAATATCTTGAATTGCAATAGACGCACCCTTCCTATTAAATATCTCGGCCTTCCACTCTCTATCAAAAGACCAAATAAATTGATGTTCCTTCCTCTTATTCAAAAGATGCAATCTCAGTTATCCTCTTGGAAAGGGAAGATGTTGAGTTATGGAGGAAGAATCACTCTAGTTAAATCGGTTCTCTCTTCTCTACCTACATATATGATGCAAGCCTTCCGCTTATCTAGTTGGCTAAACAAAGAGATGACTAAAACCATTCGCTCCTTCTTTTAGAAAGGCGATGAAAAATATACGGGAGGTCATTGTCTTGTGAATTGGAAAAAATATTGCTTACCAAAAGCAAATGGAGGATTAGGTATATTAGATATTAAAACTCAAAACATAGCGTTGTTATTAAGATGGCTTTGGCATATCGATGTTCCATCCATTTCTCTATGGCGTGATTTGGCAAACTCCATTTATGGGTGCCAATCAACCGAAGATCTCTCTCTCATTAATAAAACAAATCTTTTCTTCTTTTTTCAAGATCTTTTGACCTTAATGCCTCTATACACCTCTGCCACATCAAGAGGACCAAATGGCATCATGTGGAGATGGGGAAAATCTAGTCACATACTCATACACCATAGACCCCGATATTAAAATTAGTTGGCAAAAAGCGCTATGAAAAATTAAAGCCCCGAACAAGGTAAGGTTATTTCTTTGGCTCGCGATAAACGAAAGAATTTTAACAGCCGACAACTTACGAAAAAGAAGATGGCCACATAACCCGGTATGTGAAATGTGTCGCCTTACGCAAGAAACAGGCCCTCATCTCCTCACCTCCTGTGTGTATGCAACCGGAGTCTGGACTCATATTCTCGCCCGATGGGACATCTCCGACTCATACCAATACTTCTTCGAGACTTGGCAAATGACGGGCCGTAGTCTTACTCCATTGAATCGAATCAAAAGGAATGCCACGTGGGCGGCTACATGTTGGTCATTATGGCGTGAACGCAATAGACGAATATTTCAAGCAAAGAGACGACCGCATAGGGTGCTAGTCACCGAGATCTTCATCCTAGTGGATCAGTGGCTAAAAAGTTGCTAATATGATAGGATGGAATTTAATTCCTCTTTTAGAATTACTTCCTTGTAATTTTAATTCATGTTGTTATAATAGGCCTGATGTTCTTATCCTAGGGCCCCTACTTAGTTCAGTTTGCCTCTAACAAATATCATGTAAAACTCTTTATCCTCTAATTAATGAAAAACGAAACGAACAAACGCTCATAGTTTTCCTCAAACAAAAAACCTTATAAGCAAATAAAAGAAAGGTCGAATTCCTGGTTAAATCATCATTGACTACTACATCTTCACATTTAGGCCCTCTTTTCAAATTCTCATCGTCCAAATATTGGGCCCAAATTTGTTCAAAAAAGTATATTGGGTCCAATGTTGATAAATTATTAACCCAATCAATACTTTAAAGAGTCTATAATTTTTTGTCAGATGTCTGATAGACATGTTCCATACACCAAAAAATATTAAATAATTATTTTCTACACAAGCACCATCTCACGTATTAAACGACATATTCTATTTGCTTACAACATATTTAATGCATTTGACCATTTAACCTTGAAACAAGCGGCAACATCTAAACATTTTAGTGGATGCGCATGATAAACTGTACACCAAGACTAGAGAAAAAATTGAGTACTTCTAATGTGACAGTGACAAATAATCTGACGTAAATAAGATGATAAATCCAAAAAGTGCCCCAATCAATAAAACCATATCATCTGTGAGACTGTGACCTAAATCCTTTTGGTCACACATGTTAAAGTTTATTCATTACTATATAACATTTTTATCAACTTATCCATAACTAGATTAGTCTAGTGGTCATGATACCAACTCCATCCATCCATAGATGAGGGATTCGAATCCCGCGTCTAGCAGGATTGATTTAAAAATTTAGATGAAGTCATATGAGCTCATTTAAAAGAGAACAAACATCAAGCGATTGCTTGTAGTTCTCCCAAAAAAAAAAAACATTTTTATCGACTTACCCACTACATGAATTTTACACGAAGATTGATTGAATAATCCCAAAAATGAATCTTTCAAGATTGCTTATTTGTATTTCCTGCTGTATTGTACTGATGGAAACATTATTAGATCGCATGTTCCAAATGCACTCAGCCAATAGTACTCTGCAAAGTAATGACAATGCGGACTTGGTTTTTTTTTCATTGGTTGAATCAATCTCAACCAGTACCATGTAATTTTTCAGTGCTCTCTCTCTTATCCATTGAGCATTATATTTGAGTATTAACAAGCCATTTCTTTTGTGAGAAAGAAAAAAAGATTACTAATCTAGAGAGAGAGTTTGCATTCTCAGGAGAGATGACGCCATGGCTGGTTCTTCTGATTGGCGATTGCATCATCTTTTCAGCGAATGTAAACTTCACATCTATGGACCAAAATTCGTATTGATTTTTCTTCCGTGTTTTTGATTTCAAGGTAATTGTTAGATTATAGAAAGCTCATTTGATCACTTGTCGTTTTGCTTCCATTTCCGGTTCTTTTTTTTGTTGCTGATTTGATTGAAGTGGCCTCATCGTTCCGAGAAATGTGAAGCAGAGAAATATCTACACAGATATATCAAAATATAAACAAAAAAAAAAGAAAATTAAAAGGAAATTGACAAATGCATAAACAAAGAACTCTACCGCGCCATACAGGCAGAATTTGGTACCAGTTTGAATTTGGTAAGCAATTTTTTTTTCCTGAATTTTTTTTTTAAGTTTCAGGAGGCGATATGCCTCGTTGAGATTTTTATATGATAAAATAAAATAGTGTTCTTACAGCACCATCGCCGTAAAAAATACAAATTAGAAAAGAAAGAATTTAAATTACAGACCAAAATAAAAGAAGAGAAGAGAAATGGTCATAAAGAGTTGAAGAAAAGGGAGGAGGTTGAGTGGTCCTTCTTGTTTCGACCTTTGATGTTTTCTTAACAATACGTCCACCATTAAGGAGCCGTTTTTTTCCTTAATTGTATCGTTATAAGTTAAATTGGGGCTTATTGGAGGTATAGTTGCGTAATAAATAATAATATGGCACTTAATGTATATATTCAATTAAATTCAGATAAATAAATAATTGGGCTCAATCGATTTGGGAACAAAGCATGCATGCATACCAGTGTTGGTACTGGAAATCTTTTAATGTCTTTCATAATAGAAGTTCTTTTTGCAGTTTTCTATATTAGTTTCTTTTTGCAGTTTTCACTACAAAGCCCATCCATTATATTTATGTTTAACTTGAAAAAAGAAATGAAAAAGAGAAACTGATAATTAGTTTATCTTTTTCATTTCTTTTTTCAAGTTAAACATAATGCATGGGCTTTGTAAATATTATAGGTTTTAGTTTCCTTCCATTATATTCAAATTGAAAAGGACTAGACTTAAAATCCTACTTCTAATTTTATAAATAAGTAAATAAGTCAAAATTATCTAACTTCGCATATCAGCATTTACTTCACAACTATTATTTGGACTGTACTTAATGATGCATTATTTTAATTTCCCTTTCTATTTCTTAAATAATGCTTTCACTAACACTTTTATAAACTTACCATAATTAAGCAATTTACTTAAATAAATATTAACTTACACAAGTCTTAAAAGATGATCTGTACCGACATTGTTGGTACGAAAATTAATTGTGTTTCCTGAGTATTCTGTTGTACTTTCCAAATTCATAATTTGATACCAAATTTGTGAATGCAGATGATAAACATCACCTAAGAAGTTATTGTTTTATCTTTTTCACATAAAGTATATTATTATTGAAAAATTCTTCTTTGTCACAAGAATGCTCCCAACTAGTGATGATGTGCTCAGCACACGACACAAACAGTAACTTGGGGACCTCACATTTCAGGAAAAATGGTATATTTTGACTGTCACGTGGGAATAAGCTGGTTTCATGGTAACCAAGGTAGAATTTAGGGATAACGCAACAAGGACAGTATTTGAAGTAGCTAGTAATTATGATGCGATGGAATAGTGATTTGATGGGGGAAATTTGGAGGTTAAATCAGGATTAATGCTATACTAGCAAGTGGGCCCGCACAACAACATACTGGTAAGTTTCAATAATTCATGAAAATGCGCAGTTCATACTGCTAAGCGGGCTATTTGTTCAATTGGTGAAAGTAATAAATTTATTTTTACCTAAGTATGGATTAATATTTTCACCATAATTGTTATATTCTTTGCTTTATTATATACCAGAATTAATGGTAAGCAACTAACCCAATATCATTTTGCTATTTTTTTTTTTGTTTAGAAATGATGGGAAAAAGACATTAAACTTTAGCATGTAGGAAAAGAAGCACAAGATACAGTCATGTGTTATTTATGATAGAGGAGATTTTCATTTTTTTTAATATTTTTGTTGTACACTCTAAAATAAGATTTGCAATAGTATTAATTGTTTAATTATTCTTTTGTATTATTTCTACTGGTAAGCAGATTCACGAAGAATGAGACCTGATGATATTTATGAAGAAGCGCAATTGTCACCAATTATGAATAATGGGACTCATGTTTTAAACTATATTGCAATAAAAAATAAAAATATTCCAAACAATAAATACAAAATATGAAACTTGTCACCAATTAAAATAAATAAGTACAAATTATCTTCCTAAAAAGTATATACTAAATCTCTCTATATGAAATATTTCAAAAAAAATATTCATATTATTTGTTTAATTTTCCACATTTATAGTGGTATTCAACTTCAGCTTACCACTAACAATTGGCATCAATCTTCTCATTACTTAACATCTGCAAATTCAAATAATAAGATAACATAAATGAAAATTAAAAAAAGAAATTTGAAAGTATTTATAGAAACTTGAACATATTTAACCATCACTGTTTTCAATCACCAATAAATCAGCCATTAATTATCAATAAATTATCAAAATTTCCGTAACATACAATTAATTACCATTCATAATTAGAGTTAATTACATAATCATAGCTAGTTACCTAATTATCATGAAATTACATATAATTTGAAAATTCCCAAATAATTACAAGTGGAAACAATAAATTTCAAAATCAAAGAGCAAATATAAAGTATTAAGTGTTGATTCCAATTTTTTAGAAAAAGAACAAAAATGTCATGTAAAATGAACTTACTTACCACTGAAAATTCAAGAAATTAGCTTACTTACCACTGAAAAACAAGAACTAATTTTTTTTTGAAATATGGACCAAAAAAAATCAGAAATTAACTTACTTACCACTGAAAATGAACAACAAAAAAGAAAAAAAATCTGAAAAAAAATAAAATTGTAAGTATTGCAGATCCAAAATTAACCGATATTGCAGATCCAAAATTAATTTGTTTCTAAATTAAAATCAAGAAATTTAAATGCTGGTTACCATATTGCAGGGAAAAAACATAAAATTTGTTCCCAAATTGCTAAAAATAAATCACGAGTCACGAATCACAAATCACAAATCACAAATCACAAATATAACCCTGAAAAGACTCATTATTATTTCTTGCCAAAATAGTTATTTTTAACATATGATTTATCACCATCCTATATATGTACATTTGTACATCAAAAAAGTATAACAAGTCTGAATCAAAACCCAAAAGTAATAGCATTTGCAACTTTATGTGTTGGATCCGCCATAGAAACATCAAAGCCAAACCGAATACCATCATATCTGTATCCGAATTATATGTTTTTATATATATATTCGATTGACAAAAATATATTGTTTTATTCGGATATGGCAATTTTTGTATACACAGATACGAGTCGATCAAATTTCATCTAACTCGTGAATACTGTCCTTTCTATTGCAGGAGAAATGCTGTCGAAATGACTCCAACAAATGAGTGTGATAAAAGCTCTGAATATCATACATACATAAATGCTCTGAATTTCATACATGAAAGGGCTCTGAATTTCATGCTTGAGATGCTTTTGTGGTGACTTTCTGAAAGAACTTTATAATAAAATAGTATATAATTTTATATAAATAGTTTTTCTTTTAATTTTTAGAAGTCAAAATTATTTTTTTTTGGGAAATTTTCCAAATCCCTAATTTTTAATATTATCATAACCCACTGTCCTTTTAAATTCCCTCAAAAACCTCCTATTTTTTAGGCTCTCTCAAAAGCCTCCTATTTTTTATGAATATTATAAAAAAATAGATGTGGAACATAGGAGTCTACCTATAAAATAAAAGTATATATATTATGTATGTAGCAATAATGTAGCATATAATGTATTAATTGCTGGTAGTGGTATCAAAACTGCAGAGAGATGCTAAACATTTAACAAGTACAACTTTTATCCTTTCATTTTCAGTATATAATTTATCACGCTGTATTATTTGTTTAATATATCATGATGTATAATACTAATACATTATAAAAATATAAAAGATGAAAAGTGATATTATATTTTGCAACTACCCTACAAAGAGTCATTAATAGCCTATCTTTTTCTTTCCTTTTGGTTGAAATATTAAAATGGGAAATTTACAAATAATCCCCTAACTTTTCTGGATATTACAAATAAACCCCTATATTTTCATAATTTACAAATACCCTCCTCCATCCACTTTTCCATCCAATTATTGGTTAACTTTTTTAAAATTTCCATTTTACCCCTATATAAGAATGTTTTGCAAAAATAAGTTTTCACAAATATTTTTCTAAAAAATATTCTGTAAAACAAATTCTTAAAAAATATTTTATCATATTTAAAAAATCATAAAAAAGTTCTAAGAAATATTTTTTTCAAAATTGTTTTAAGAATTCTTAAAACTATTTTTTCAGAAACATTTTTATTAAAAATATTTTTTTGATAAAAATTTAAGAAAAATATTTTTTTGACAAATACAAAATATTTTTTAAGAATTTTCTGACAACATACTTTTTCTACAAAAAATTATCTCTCTATTTTTTTTTCCGTAAAAGATATTATTTAAAAAATATTTTAAGAAAAAAATATTTTTATATTTTTCTTAAAAATAGTTTCTAAAGAAGAGAAATCTGATATCACGACGGACGATATATATACTGTTTTTCACTTTTCAAAATATTATTATATACTGTTTTACTATTTTATATACATGTTGATCAATTGAGGCCTATAGGGGGGTTTAAAAAGGCCTAAAGTGCGGAAACGTGACTAATTGTATTTTTAGGGTTTTATATATTTGTTGTTTTTAGACTTTTGTTGATGGTTGTTTGAATACTAATTAACAAAGAAAGATAAATAGATAAGAAATTAAAGTAAAAAGAAAAAGTACAGAGATACCGAACACCAGATCTGATGACGGAGTTCGGCGAGGTGGTTGCGTAAGCCTTAACCACCCGTTTACTCACTAGCGGCCCTTACCGCGTTCACGAGTTGCCTACTCTCCGGGACTTGCCTTGCGGCTCCGATAATCACTAATCCAAATAGTGTTTGAGTACAAAACCACGATCCACCGTCGCCTTACAACAAACTTGACGTCCGGTGAAACAATCAACTTACAAACTCGATATCTTTCGATCTCAACCAACAACGAGCAACACGCTCAACAACTCGATTAATCTCACTTTAAGATTTAGAGTAATTTAACAGTATTAAGAAGAGAGTATTTCTGTTTTTTGTGTATTGAATTCGTGTTTAGAACTGAGGAGGGCGGAGCCCCTTTTAAAGGAGGAAAGAGCTGCCCTAAAAAAATGGAAACCTGCGCAGTTCCGTTGCCAACGGACCAGTTCCGTTGCCAACGGATTGCAAAAACAGAAGGAAATCAATGAGGATTTCAAATCAAACGGTTATGTTCCTGTAGTTCCGTTGCCAAGGGACTAGGTCCGTTGCCAACGGAACTCACGCAATAATTTTTCAGCAAAAACTCCAGGAGAAAAAGAGTGGCAACGAGGAGGTCCGTTGGCAATGGACTGGGTCTGTTGCCAATGGACTACTTCCGTTGGCAATGGACTAGTTCCGTTGCCAATGGACTAGGCCCGTTGCCAATGGAACTAGGTCCATTGCCAATAGAACTAGCAGAAATTGAATAGATTGCAGATTTTACTCTCTTTTTAGTACAAATTAAATTACTTACACCACACAACACACTAGAAGATTAAAGAAGCTTGCTCCCATGCCTTGAAATCCTCTCTTGAAATCCTTTAAAAGCGTGATGATTTCTAGTCTTCCCGAGATCAGAGAGATGCTTCCATTCCGATGAAATCTCCATTTCCGAAAACTTGAACATGAGACATTATGAGCTAAAAAGACATTCTCAAACAAGATTAGTAATTACGGAATTATTTTAAACATCATCAAACCGAGAACAACAATACCTATGTATTTTTTTTACTTTTGGAATTTGTATATACCGTTCTAACATACTATTTTGTTTTTCATATGCTGTTTTCACTATTTATGTATATACTATTATAAAAAAATGAATTATATGTAATATTATTACACCGTAGTAGGTTATATATATATATATATATATATATATATATATATATATATATATATATATATATATATATATATACATATATATATATATATACATATATATATATATATATATATATATATACATACATAGATATACATATACATATACATAGATATACATATACATATATATACATATATATATATACATATATACATATATATATATATACATATATATATATATATATATATATATATATATATATATAAACATATATATATATATATATATATATACTGTCGTTGTGATCTGGCGTGCCACAGTACCGTCGTAACATATTAGTTCCCTTTAAAAAAAATAATTTAAAAATTTGCTAGAATTTTTGTAAGAAAATTCATAAAAAAATTTAAGAAATATTTTGTACAAAAATATAATATAGAAAAATATTTGTTAATAATTATTTTTGGAAAGCATTTTATTATAGGGGGTAAAATGGGAATTTCAAAAAAAAATTACCAATAATTAGATGGAAAGGTGGATGGAGGGGTTTTTTTGTAAATGAAAAGTTTATCATAGAGGGTTATTTATAAATTCAGAAAAGATAAGAGGTTATTTGTAATATTCAGAAAATATAGGGGGTTATTTGTAAATTTCCCTATGAAATTTTTTAGGCAAAGTCATCAATCCATTTAAAGCACCGCTATAAATTTATATACTGTTTATATAACTGTATCTTGTTTCTATAATACTTTTATATATTATAAACAAATTCATCATTCATTTTTAAAGCCGACTGTACAGTGCACAGTTTTTATGGTTGAGAAGTACATAAATGTGAAGCAAACCTACTTTTGCTTAAATCAGGGCAGGACGGACTTGTTCAGATTTAATGTTTGTTTTGGACTTCACTAGTATTGTTAAAACAACATTACTGAAGACGATATAAATGCAGTATTGTGGCTAGATGAAGAATTTATTAACAAGTACAATTTTCTGTGGCAAGTTTCAAAACAACGCTATTTTCTCTTGAAATATCCATAATTATTTGAAAAATTATACTCAAATCTAGCCTAATTTGGACTATTAAAGTCCGCTCATCACTGAACTTTATTTTACTGAAAGACAAATTAATCAAAATTTCATGTTATGGAGGAATATTTTGTAATGTGGCGCTACGCTGGAACAATGTTTAACAGAACGTGTGAAGTTAAACGGGAAACAGGCAAGTGAAAACTAGTATTATACGTTTCTAAAATCTCGTTTTTATTTTGGTAATTGAATGGAAAAAAATGGAAACAGATTGAAATCTCCCAAACATATTTCCATTTTTTTAGCCGAAAATAAACGAAAAATAGAAAACAAAATAAATTCCAGACGAATTTGAAAATCCGATTTTTGAGCTGGACTTTGAATATCCGTGTGCTGACCAGATTTTGGAAGTCCAAACTAGTCTAGTTCTGGATTGAGAGTAATAATTCGAATGAAATATAATGAGCAATTACAAAAAGGGTTAATTCTGGAATCTCGCCTTCAATCATTTTCTGGAATATTTATTATATGATTATATTCATATAGTTAAATATGGCACGAGTAACTTTGTAAGTCTAAATAGGGCAGAAGTACATTTGTACATTCGAGTCCCCTAAAACTTTGTTTGGCCTTTTTATGTTAACACATAATTTCATCTTTTAATTTCACTGCCATTTCTCAAGAAAAAAAAAATAAAACTTTAACATCTCTGATGAATAAATATAGGGGGCACATGAATAGCAAAATATAATAAATGCATAAAGAAAGATATTCAAGATCCAATATATAATAATAAATGTTACCTTTAACAAAAATATATATATATATATATATATATATATATATATAAAATAATAATAATAATAATAATAATAATAATAATAATAATAATAATAATAATAATAATAAATGTTTCACAGTTTTTTTAATAGCTTCATAAAATATAGATAACCTTTTATGTTCTTAAAAATTTTGAAAAATAAATATTCTACAAAAACTCATAATTAATCCCAAATAATTGACAATGATAATTTGTAATCGGACGTTGATCAATAAATTTATGTGAGAGACAATTCAAGTTCTCCTTAATTTTTCAAAAAAATAAAAAACCCAAAGAATTGAAGGATTTTTTTTTTCAAGTTTTCAAAGTATCTAACCTTCTAACTCTCTTTCAATCTTTCGAGATTTCAAAGTATTTAACCATTTTAACTCTCTTTATCTCTCTAACCAAACTACCACCAACACTCCAACAACAAACCACCATAAAACTATATATAAACCCCTCATCCCGTCTCCTCTCTCCTCTCACCATTCCTTCTCCCCCACTACAAATATATAATCAAAGATCATAGCAGTACAAATATTAATTTAATACATTAAGAAAATGGGAAGAATTTTCTCTCTAGTTACAGGCTGGCCGGGTCCAAACGGGTTTGGATCCGCCAGCACGGCTGAACAAGTCACTGAAGGAATCGACGCCAGCAATTTAACTGCCGTTATAACTGGTTCGTAATTTAAGTTACTTATTATATACTTTATAATTTGATAAAATACTTCTTATATACTTATAGTTTGTTTGTTTGATGGTTAGTTTTCTTGTATTTATTATGATCATATAGAGTGGATCATTTGTGGGTTTTGAAATATTGGATTTTTGAGTTCTTGGTTTTTGTAATTTATTCATTATATACTTCTGTTGAAGGAATTACTTATTATGTACTTGTTTTTGATAAAATACTTATTATAGCTTATAATTTTCTTAATAGTTTTTCTTGTATTGTCATGCATATATGTGTAGTGATTTATTAGATTAGTGCAATTGCAAGATCGTATTTCTGAGTTCTTGATTTTCTTCAAGTTCTTTCGGTACAATTCAAGAACTCTTTTTTTCTTTTTTTGGAAGCATTTCAAAAATAAAAAAATGAGCAAAATTTCAAAAAAAATCTTTATTTTTGCACTCTATGACGTTGCTTTTTAAATTGGTTGCAATTGAACTCTAAGATTTTATTTTTTTTTCTGATGTCATATATAAAATTGTGAATACAATGCATCTTTTTGACATATCAATATATTATGTTGTTTTTTGTTTCAATTTTGTAGATAACCATGCAGTTTTCTTTTCAATTTTTCTTTTTGGAATTTTTAATTAATGAAATTTAATTGATTGTTTCTTCAATTGGGGTTATTCATATCCTTTCACATGCACCTTATCCTATATGTGGCCAATAATAATAAATATGCCTATAATAATAAATATGCCTCTATTATTTAATCAAAAGCACAATTTCTTTTTTTTAGGGAAATCAAAATCACAATTTCATATCTAACTCTACAGAATATCAAAATATCATGTATCATGTATAAAAGTTAAAATATCACTACAGATTAAGAATAATTTGAGAATATTTTAAAGCTAACAGTAAAATAGGTTGGGCCATAAATTAAATAATGTTTTATTATGCTTGTAGCATATGTACATTATATTTTTCATAATATATCCTATTATTGAAAGGTTATATGTGATATTTCTAGATTTTGCAGGGCTACACATGAAATTGTCCATCTTAGTTTATTTTGATTTTTCCTTTAGTAGATTCCACAATTGATTTTGACTTGGGGTATTTTTACTCTCATGCATTTAATGCATTTAAGAAATTTCAGAAATCCAGACTATTTTTCATTAATCCAAAGTCTACTCAAAACTCCAGACTTCTTTTAATGTAATGTCATTTTCATTTAATTCTGTCCCTTCCACATTATTCTTGGAACATGCAAAACTTGCAACTATGCCCTTCAAAAAATTTCAAATTGCAAAAATAAATCATATGCAAAATGGATTAATCCTTGAATACCAAAAAAACACAAAAGTAAATATAGAAATAAAGTTTGCACCTAGTAAATCCATCAACCTTTAAAGTGTACAAAATTATATTTTAATAAATAACAAATAACAATTTTTTTCTTATGTACATTTTTTCCCTTGCAAAAAGACTAGTCCACATCTCTAGATGAAAGTAACCTCAAATGAATACTAAAAATCACAAAACAAAATGTATAAAAAAATTTGCACCAAGTGAAATCAATTAAGCTTTAATTCAACATTTAAGACATAAAAAATATACTTTAATTAAAAAATAATAAAAAAAAAATTATTTTTTTTAGGAGGGGTGGGTGGGATTGGATTAGAGACAGCAAGAGTGCTTGCGCTCAGAGGAGTCCACGTCATAATCGCGGCGAGAAATACAGAAGCAGCATTAAATGCTAAGAAAACTATTCTTGAAAAACACCCTAATTCTCGAGTCGATGCCCTAAAACTCGATCTGAGCTCTTTAAAGTCCGTGCGAGAATGCGCAAATACTTTTCTGTCCATGGGTCTTCCTCTCAATATTTTGATGTAAGAAATTACAATTTACAACATTTTCATTTTGTTTTAAGGGTGTAACTGCAAAATTAGAAAATTGGCGGGTCATAATATAATTGTGTTTATTTTTTTTGGTGTTTTGTTGTGAAGAAATAATGCGGGTGTTATGTTTTGCCCATTTCAACTCTCTCAAGATGGAATTGAGTTGCAATTTGCTACAAATCATCTTGGTACGGTACAGTAGTTATGATTTGTTTCCACAATAAAATAAAAGCATTATTGTATTATTATTTTTTTTTTGAGAAAAATTATTGTATTATTATTATTATTATTATTGATAAACTTTCTAATTAAACAGGGCATTTTTTATTGACGGAATTGCTTCTAGAGAAAATGAAGAGCACTGCCAAAAATACAGGGATAGAGGGTAGAATTGTAAATTTATCATCGATAGCTCATGCTCACACATATGATAATGGAATAAATTTCGATCAGCTTAATGAGAAGGCCATGTATGCCAATTTCAAATTTTAGTATAAACTATTTTTTTTGAAAAAATAGTATTTTATATCATTATTATTTTTTTGTTGAAATGTAAATTCGCGTAAAATAGGTATAATGACAAGAAGGCATATGGACAATCCAAACTTGCTAATATACTTCATGCCAATGAGCTTTCTAGGCGTCTGAAGGTAAAATTTTTTATTTACTTATTTATTAATTTAAATTGATAATTTGCATCTGTTTTATGAAAATTATAATATAACATTTTCATGTTTAAATCAAATAGGAAGAAGGTGCAAATATTACAGTGAATTCAGTTCATCCAGGTCTGATCATGACAAACCTTATGAGGCACTCTTTATTTCTTATGAGTATGTCTTCTATATTTAATAAAAAAAAACTTTTTAACCTTGATGTTACTAATATTTTCTTACTTTTTTAGTGAAATACAAATTTATATTCAAATTTTAATTCTTATTTGTATACATTTTTAATTTCTCTTGCAGGGGCGATCAAAGTATTCACCTACATGTTTTGGAAAAATGTTCCTCAGGTTTTCATTTTAATCCCTCAATTTATCTAAAATTAGTTCTAAAAATATTTTATCATCTGAATATATGTATATATATTTTTTAAATAGGGTGCGGCCACATCATGTTACGTAGCACTACACCCAAACATAAAGGGAATAAGTGGAAAATATTTCCTAGATTGCAATGAAGATAACCCAAGTCAATTTGCAAGAAATGAAACCCTAGCAAAGAATTTATGGAAATTCAGCGAAAAACTCGTAAATTCCGCTCAATAAATTTCAAAAACATTAATTAGGAAAAGAAGATTGAAGTGAGAAGGTTGTTT
Organism: Juncus effusus; assembly: GCA_027726005.1. Lineage (NCBI taxonomy): Eukaryota > Viridiplantae > Streptophyta > Magnoliopsida > Poales > Juncaceae > Juncus > Juncus effusus. The sequence goes on along the minus strand of CM050891.1, from coordinate 10,288,081 downwards.
ATGATGTGTTTGTTTAAGTAATTTGTTAAATTTCAAAAACATTAATTAGGAAAAGAAGATTGAAGCGAGAAGGTTGTTTATGATGTGTTTGTTTAAGTAATTTGTTTAGAACAACGGAGATTGGAGATTATGATTATAACTATGATATTTCTAGTTACAATATTGTTTGATTTTGTGCATCTTTTGTAACCTAACTAAATGCTCTTGCTGTGTCCTATTCTTGCACACGGTATTGAAATATAATAAGCTGAAACTATATTAATACTTAAAATATAATGAATCTAGCATCATTTGTATGCTTCACAAATTATTATAGACAAATTACACCAAAAATCTAACAAAAAATACAAGAGCTCCAGATATCAACTATTTAAAAGTAAAGTCTCTTTTTTACACGCATCCAAAATACAAGCTCCATTAAAAAGAGCCTTGTAAGTATTAAAGTTAGGACTCAATCCACTTTTAATCAAATCATTATACAATTCAATTGCCTTTCTAAAATCTCCATTAACACTAAATCCATGTATCAAAAGATTATATGCAATTAAGTCAGGTTCTATTCCACTATTTACCATTTCATCCCACAAATTCATTGCTTTTTCTAAATCGCCTCTCTTGCATAATTCATGTATAATTGTAGAATAACTTATACAATCGGGCGAAAACCCCAATTTAACCATTTGATTTAACACATTAATCGCTTCTTGGATTTTTGCAAACTTGGAAAACCCGTTAATTACAATATTAAATGAAATTAGGTTCGCCAAGGATCCATTAATCATTTTCTCATGCAAATCCATCGCTTTATTTAGTTGACCCAATTTTACAAAATGGTCCAAAAAAGAACCGTATATTATCTCATTTGGTACTGATATTTTATCTCGTACCAATTCTGCTTTTTCCAAAAGACCCGCTTTGCAAAATCCATTTGCCAAAACCGAGTAAGTGACAAAATTTGCAAAAAGACCCTCATAAAATATTCTTTTCAAAAAAGGTAATGCTTTTGTGATATTTCCTTCTTTAGAATAAGCATTCAAAATGGTTGTATAAAACACATTATCCGTTTTTACACCCTTTAAAACCATCTCTTTTACTAACGGGCTTATTTTTTCCTTATTGGTTTTTTTCAAATATGCGTTAATTAATATAGTAAAGCTTACTATATCTAATTTTAAACCTCGTTTTTCCATTTCATGCCATATGTTTAATGCTTCATCAATTCTCCCTTCTTTACAAAACCCATTTATTAACTCACTAAAGCTTATATGGTTCAAAAAATTAATATTATAATCACCATTTTCTCTCTCTAAATCATATACAAAATCACGAGCTTCACTAACCCGACCCGTTAAGCACAAACCATTAATTAAAGCTCGATAAGTATAGTTATCCGTTTTAAGTCCTTTTTCCACCATTAAATCAAACAATTCAAATGCTCTTTTTACATTACCAACCTTACAGAACCCTTCAATTAAAACATTAAAAGTTACCTCATTTGGCTCAATTTTTAACTCAATCATCTCTTCAAAAAACCTAAACGCCTCTTGCATATTACCAACTTTACAAAACCCACAAATTAATGAAGTAAAAGAATAAACATTTTGCTTCAAACCCATTTTGGGCATTTCATTATGAAGCGATAAAGCACTTAATAAATCCCCTTGTTTAGAAAACCCATTAATCAAAATAGTATAAGTAGAAACATGAGGCTTAATCCCATTTTTAACCAATTCTTTTAATAAATCCATTGATTTGACCAAATTGCCCTCGTTACAAAATCCATGAATCAATGAATTATAAGGATAGACGGTTTTTACTTCAATTTTTTCAACTCGCATTTCATCGAACAATTTAAGTGCATGTACCATTTTGCCCCTCTTGCAAAAAGAATGAATCAAAATGGAATAACTTACCTCATTTGGAAATAATCCTTTCTCTCTCATCTTTTCAAAAAGCAACTCGGCCTCTTCAAATTTCTCATTTTTGCATAAAGAATCCATTAATGCATTATACGCGAATAAATTTGGAATTAAACCGAATTTTCCTAATTTATTCACAAGATCAAATGCCTCTTTACTTTCCCCTTTTTTTCTAAGTCCGTCAATTAAAATAGAACAACTACTCTCCCAAGGCAAAAATCCAAATTTAATCATTTCATTAATTAAAGTCAAACCTTCATCAAATGACTCAACTTTACAAAGACCATATAATAAAGTTCTATACGTAACTTCATCTGGAGTTACATTTTTACGTTTTAACCCCTCTTTTATCTCAATTGCCTCTTTTACCCTCCCATTTTTGCAAAATCCGTAAATTATAGAATTGTAAGGAACTGCACTGACCTTTAACCTTTCTTTCTCCATTCGCAAAATCGCGTTTTCGGCCTGATTAAAATTCTTTAATTCACAAAAAGCCCTTATTCCTGCTGTGTAAGCATACTCATCCAGATCCGAATTTCCTCTCTCAAGCAATTTATCAAACAGATTAGCCACAAGTGAAAATCTTCTGATTTTCAACAGTGAAAACATAACATCACTGAAAGTTCTCATCTTTAGCGAAATTGAATGGTCAAGGGCCAAATCAACGACGTGGCAAGCATTGATCGGCTGCCGGAGAGAGAGATAAGCTTGCACCAGGTACTCAAGAGGCGAAGGGAAGGAAGGCGAACCAACCTGAATCTGAAGCTTGAGCAGAAGATTAAAAATAACAAAAGGCGGTAAAGAAGGATGAGCAGAAACAAAAGACTGGAATATCGAGAGGGACGAATGGTGAGGGGGAGGGGAAGGGAGGGTAAACGAGAGGAGGGAGAAGGAGACGGGAGAGAGAGGGAAGGCGAGGGAGGAGGAAAGGAGAGTGAGGAAGCGAAACGGAGAGGAGTTAGCGGAGAGACGGAACGGAGAGGAAGGGAGGGCGAGGCAGAGGAGGAGAGAGTCGAGGTGGTGAGGCGAGAGGAGAGGAGTGACGGAGGATAGCCGGAGCTGCCATGTAGAAGGAGGTGATCGGAGGATCGAGAGTAGGGCTCGCTGGATTTGACGGTCTGACATTGGAGCCATTGTTGAGAGAGTGTGAGAAATGAGGAAGAAGAAGAAGACTGAGACTGAGCAAGAGTAAGAATTTGATTTCTAGGATTATGTAATGGAATCGGTAATTGAATTCCCGGTTTCGAGAGGTTTTTTTTAAGAATTGGGATTTGGATTCTCGGGTTTTAATTAGGTAGAGGACCCGGTATTAGCAGCCTATATAAAAGCTCGAACGCTTCAGCGCCCGCAGTAAGCTTCTCCAAAACCCTAACTCGAGCCGCCGATCTGAGCTTCAAGGTGATTCTTCCTTTCTCAAATTTCTACTGCTTGAATTTGAATCTAATTTATGGTTAGATTTAGTATGGAATCTGGAAAGAGAAATTCGTTTATTAGCGATTTTCTTTTTGGAGTTTGGGTATTTTTTTTTAGTTTATTATGCTGTTCATTTTGCAATATTGTAGTAGTACTTTCAGCTAAATAAACACGATTTCTCCCATTGATACTGTAATAATCACTCATCAAACAAAATACGAAGCAAAAAAAAAAGAATAATAATTAGATCTGATGAGCTCTTCTATATTTCATCAAGGTTCTTATCATAAATACTTAATAATTTTGGGTACGCAGGTATAAATTCCTTTCGAAAATGGTGAGGATTAGTGTGTTGAACGATGCGTTGAAGAGCATGTACAATGCTGAGAAGCGAGGCAAGCGCCAGGTCATGATCCGCCCCTCTTCCAAAGTCATCATCAAGTTCCTCATTGTCATGCAAAAACACGGTCAGTATTATCTATTCTCTTCTGAGTTGTGTCTTGCGTTTTTTCATATATAACCTTCATGAAAAATTTGGCTGAGAATGAAGTCGAAGAGTTGTTAAATAAGTTTGGGCATTTCCAATATATGTTGGGTTTAGTTTTAATAACAAATAAGTTGAAGAGTAGGTTCTTTTTTGGGGGTTAATTACAATTTCCAACTTTATTGGGGGTTAATATTTAAATTAATTTTTTTTTGCAGGATACATTGGTGAATTTGAGTATGTGGATGACCACAGAGCGGGCAAAATAGTGGTGGAGTTGAACGGCAGGCTGAACAAATGTGGAGTTATTAGTCCCCGTTTTGATATCGGTGTGGCGGACATTGAGCCTTGGACCGCAAGACTCCTCCCGTCCAGACAGGTTTGTTGAGATTCTAGTGAATGTTATAAAAAAGCCCATGTATTTTTTGGTATTTTGTGAAAATCCCATCTATTTTCTTAAATGTATAAAAACTCTGTATATTTTGGAGTTTTGAAAAAAAAAACTTTTAACTTTTCATTTTGCAAAAACCTCCTGATGTTTGAAAGCTGTAAAAGTGTGCGTTGTTAACTTTTTATTTACAAAAAACTTCTAAAACATTTTGAAATAATATACAGGTGCCTTAATTTGTTTTGAAACAATAGTTTAATAATAATAATTTGCTGGAAGTGGTTATTATTTAGTCGAGGTATTTTAGTCCTTTATAAGTTGTGGTTAATGAAAAATTAAAAGTTAGACAATAGTTTTATTTATTTTCGAAAGGTTAGGGCTTTGGGAAATTTCCCGACATTTTATGATTATTTTGTTTGAAATTTCAATGAAGTTATACTTTTATGATTTTGTGTGCAGTTTGGAAAAATTGTGCTGACCACCTCTGCTGGAATTATGGATCATGAGGAGGCTAGAAGAAAGAATGTCGGTGGAAAAGTTCTCGGATTTTTCTACTAAATTGAAATAATATGTAATTCTCCGAAAATTTAGGGTTGTTTTTGGAAATTTGGCAGAACAGTGAGACTTGAGAGTTATGGTTTGGTTTCAAGTATGCTTTTTTGTGGAAGTAGAGATTTTGTTTTGTTGTGTTTTTTTAATTTGATATTATCTAGACCTTGTTTGTTTAATTTTGAGCAATATGTGAAGATTTGAATTGGTTGGATTACTATGTTATTTAATTATGTCTGGTATTTAGATTTTATACATTCTATACATACTAAAGTACATACCTAGATTTCCAATCTGAGGAATATAAACTTCAGTTTGAAAGAGTGATCTAAATATTTCAACTGCTGAGATTTCAAACTCTTGGTTTTGTAAATCCGGAATTTGTAATCCCTTTCTGAATCCAAAAACCGGGATTTGAAATCCTGGTTAAAGTAAACCCCATACAAATTCGTGGATTTTTATATACACCCGGTCCAGCACTTAACGCTTACACCAAGACGATAAACTAATCAAATCACTAAAACCCAGCTCTCTCTCTCTCTCAGCGACCAACAATGGCGGCCTCTCTCCTTCGCGCCACGCCTTTCTCCCTTCTCACCCGCCTGAAACCCCTCTCCCTCCTCAGACCTCTCTCCCGTGTCTCGCGCGTCCTCATCTCCTCCTCCTCCTCTTCTCATTGCTCTTCCTCTTCCACTATAATCGAGTCGCAGAATCTACACGAAGAACCTGTGAAGCTCACTCCGTTGAAATGGGTGAGCAGAACTGCGAATTGCGGCGATTTGGGGGTGAACGACGTGGGCAAACGCGTCAGACTGTGCGGCTGGGTCGCTTTGCATAGGATTCACGGCGGTTTGACGTTTCTGAATCTCAGAGATTCGTCTGGTATTGTTCAGGTGAGGAATTGAGAATTTCTACCCTTTTTTGAATGGAGTTATGCATTTGGTGTTAAGTTTTGAATTTTTTTTTCTTTTTCAGATTACGACATTGCCGGATGAATTTCCGGAAGCTTATTCAATTGTGAATAAACTTAGAGTGGAATATGTGGTTTCGGTTGAAGGAGTTGTGAGAGCTCGGCCGAATGAATCATTAAATGCTAAGATGAAAACTGGTTCCATTGAGGTGTTTTTTTCGATCATTTTTCTTTCTTACTTGATATTATACTTAGAAAGATAAAAATTGTGTTTGTTTTGGGTAATGATAATAATACAGGTGGCAGCAGAAAATGTGCAAGTATTAAATACAGTAAATCGTTCGTTGCCTTTTCCAGTCACAATTTCTGACGATGCGAAAGAAATTGTAACAGAAGAAATTCGTTTGAGGTAATTTTTGTACCGTATAATTGGTACAGCATACAGTTTTATTCATATTTTCTTTTTCATATTTATTCATATTTTATGTGTCATATTTATTCATACTTTTTCTGATTGGTACGTTTGGAGATTATGTACTGTTGACCCAATTTCGTTTTAATTTGTAAAGCTTAAACCCATTTCTCTCTTCCCGTAAATGCGAATATTTTATTTCAATAAAAACCCATGAACAGTAATTTAACTCTTATAATTAATTTTAAAATAAATTTTGTATAGATTTCGTGTGCTGGATTTACGGAGGCAACAAATGCAGTCTAATTTGAGACTTAGACATAATGTGGTTAAATTAATTAGACGTTATTTAGAAGATAATCAAGATTTTGTGGAGGTATTTTTTATTTAATTTTTTATTCTTCTTTCTTTGATATTAGGATTGCCTGTGGAATACTCTACCCCTCAAATAAAAGAAATCCAAAATTATAAAAAGAAAATGAAATAAAAATAATTGTGATGAGAAAATAATTAACTTATGTGAATATATTAATATTTATGTGTTGTTAATTAAGGTAGATTGAGACCCCAATTTTATCTAAATCGACCCCAGAAGGAGCGCGTGATTATCTCGTACCTTCAAGAGTTCAGGTACTTTATTATGTTTTTTATATGCACTTTTACAATCCAGACCCTTGAATTTTTTATTATTCTTTTTTCTTTATATGAAGCCAGGGACATTTTACGCGTTGCCACAAAGCCCCCAACTTTTCAAGCAAATGCTTATGGTATCAGGTTTTGAGAAATATTACCAAATCGCAAGGTAAATCAATTTTCTCCTTTATTTTCATTAAATTAATTTTGCAGTACTTTTTTTAGATTATCTTTATTTTAATTTTACAAAAATGACCCTGAAAAACAGGTGTTTTAGAGACGAGGATTTGAGAGCAGACAGACAGCCTGAGTTTACGCAATTAGATATGGAATTATCTTTTATTCCTTTTGAAGAAATGCTGAAACTCAACGAAAATCTCATGAGACATGTATATATATATAAATAAATATATTTTTATTATTTTTTTAGTAATTTTTCCAGTATTTTTTTTTTATGTTATAGTTATAATAAACTGACTGACTATTATGTTTTTTTTGCTAGATTTTTGAAGAAATTGTTGGAGTTAAACTGCCAAATCCTTTTCCAAGACTTACATATAGTGAAGCTATGAGTCGGTACGGTACCGACCGTCCAGATCTCCGTTTCGATTTACAACTAAAAAATGTATATTTTTATTTTTTTTCATATTACTTTTCATTTTTTTTGGAGTTCAGTTTAGTTTACTATTTGATAATTTTGTTTGTTTTAATTTGTGTAGGTTGGTGATATTTTTATTGGATGTGATTTTAAGGTTTTTGCGGACGTATTAGAAAAAGGGGGTGTAATTAAAGCTCTCTGTGTGCCAGCTGGCGTGCAGAAATTTTCTAATACAGCCCTTAAAAAGGGTGATATTTACAGTCAAGCTATAAAAGCTGGCGCAAAGGGTTTACCTTTTCTCAAAGTTTTAGACAATGGTAAATAAAATAATAATATTATTATTATTTTCTGTGTTGTTATTATTAATATTAATATTAATATTAATATTAATATTAATATTATTATCATTATCATTATTATTATATTTTTTTTATTTTTGTAGGTGAATTAGAAGGAATACCAGCTCTAACATCAAGTTTAAGTCCGGATAAAAAGGAGAAGTTAATAAATAATTTAAATGCAAAATCTGGCGATTTAATTTTATTTGCAATTGGAAATATTGCGAGTGTAAATAAGACTCTTGATAGGCTTAGGTCATATGTTGCTCATGAATTAGGTTTAATAAATCAAGTACGTTTATTTTATCTTTTTTTTGTCATTTTTAACCTAATATTTTATGTATATTGTTGTTATTTTATTAATATTAATATTATTATATTTTGGAAATTTGTAGGAAGCACATTCAATTCTTTGGGTGACGGACTTTCCTATGTTTGAATGGAATGATTTGGAGCAAAGATATGAGGTTTTTATTTTATTTTATTTTATTTATTTACGTATTTATTTTTTTCTTTTTCATTTTTTTCTTTTTTTCCTTCAATAAGACATTACAGTACCATTTTCCATGTTTTATTCCAAATTGTAAATGTCTGTAGTTATGAGTAAATTTAATCTATTATTGAACCTTTTCAATGTCATTATAGTATTTTATTTTTATTTTTATCATATGTATTAATTTTTTATTTATTTTTATAATTTTAGGCGTTGCACCATCCATTTACAGCTCCAAATCCAGACGATTTGCACGACCTTCCTTCGGCCCGAGCTTTAGCTTACGATATGATTTATAATGGTGTTGAGGTACCATTTTTATATTTATATATTTTTTAAATCCATATTTTTCGTTATTTTAAAATTCGTAAATTCAGATTGGTGGGGGGAGTTTGAGAATATACAAGCGGGAAGTGCAGGAAAAGATTTTTGAAATTATCGGTCTCTCTCCAAAACAGGTATATATAATATATGTCCTGAAATTTGATGATTTCTTTTATTATTAAATGTCTTTTTTTATTTTTTATTTTAATTTATTGTTGGTTTTATAGGCAGAAGAAAAATTTGGGTATCTTTTGGAGTGTTTTGATATGGGCGCCCCACCACACGGTATATTTATTATAATAATAATAATAATAATAATAATAATAATAATAATAATAATAAAGCCCTTATAGTATGGTTAAATTACCAAAAAGCCCCTCCTAAACATTTTTGTCCGCATTTAATGCAGGTGGAATTGCGTACGGATTGGACCGGCTCGTGATGCTTTTGGCGAAAGCGAACTCAATCAGAGACGTGATCGCTTTTCCCAAAACGACGACGGCTCAGTGCGCGCTCACCAAGGCTCCGTCTCAAGTCGACCCTCAACAATTGAAAGAACTCAATTTTAGTAATAATGATAAATCGCAGAGTAATTGAGTTTGCGTGGTTTTAGGTGGTTTAGATTGAGAATAATGCGTATTGATAGTATTGGTTTTGTGATTGTGTGTTGGTTTTTGGTGAATTGTTGTAATAATGTATGTTTTTTGAATGATGTAATACATTTTTGTTGAATTGTTGTAATGGTTGCATGGTTTTTGATGAATTTAAGCTACTATTAGATGTGAACTAAATATTTGTGTAATTGGTTTTGCGGAAAAATGAAAAATGTTGTGATTTCTATTACTTGTGCCTCTAGCCTGCTCAAAAAACAAGGAAAACAAATAAAGACTTTCTAAATTTATCCTCAGAAAACTCATAATTGGCCACACTATAATCACCCATTTTCTATTGCACCAAATCATTTTTTGAAAAACAGAGACACTTAACGGCTAATTAGGCCAATGAAGTCGGCCAATAGGTTGATCTCTCCTCCATTTAAAATCTTAATTTGGACTCCTCCATTGTCACATGATGCCCGGATGTACCACTATCTCATTGACTGTACACCTTAATATAGTTGTGCAAGTATATATTAATACATTGATTCAAATTCTAATTTCCAACTACAAGAAAATCTTACGAAAAATATTTCATAAGTTCAATAACCCATAATCCTTCAAACGTTCTCAAGAAATAATATATTTGAAGTGATAAAAGCAATAAACAACTAAGTTTTACTAAACATAACATATTTGATTACCTCATTTCTCCAAATTATATTCAGACATTCTTTTAAGAAAGAATCTCCATTCCATTTGGGAGATAAATGGAGAGGAGATTGATCTAGGTGAGTGAAGGAAAGCGTGTTAGGCCTCCCATTTCCATTTCTATGTTTTTCCTTCTCTACCTAAGCATTTGCCTCCTCTTTGTCCAACACACATCATGCCTATTTCTCCCCTCCCAATCTCAGCCATCCATTTCCAATCCAACGGTGGGTTTTGGAGATCAGCAATTGCTCTTCAATAAAGGAGCCAACCAAAAAATTAGTTGGCTGCACTTGGCCTACCAAAATAGCTATGCACATTTTTTTTTTGAGGTAGAACTATGCACATTTTGTTGAATAGTAGAATAAGAAAATCATGATTGTAGCTTTATGTGTGTACATAAATTGAATTTGATATTTTTTTTTTGAAGGTAGAACTATGCACATTTTGTTGAATAGTAGAATAAGAAAATCATGATTGTAGCTTTATGTGTGTACATAAATTGAATTTGATAATTCAATAATTGTGTATTATATTCTAATTATGTTAGCATGTCAATATTAAATTCAGTATCTATCATTAATAATGATTTTTTGTTGGGTATTGTGGAATGACGTGTAATGGTGGACGAAGTGTAAGCAAATGGTGAATTCAAAATTGGTGGCAATGGTTTCATCTTTCCCCCTTCTTGCTAACAACAAACAAAAGAGCCCCATCTTTTGGCGCCTAACTATAGAGAGAGAGATAAGGAAACAGAGAGGTATATTAACTATTAAATGAGGCAAGATGTCTCATTATTTTCTTTGTTGCTGCTTGAGATTTTGAATGGAAGGAGAACTGAGAGGAAAGAAGCTCCGAAAACCGTACACCATCACTCGCCCGCGCGATCGCTGGACTTCTGAAGAACATGATCGATTTCTTGAAGCACTTTTGATGTACTCTCTCTCTCTCTCTCTCTCTCACACACACACACACACACACACACAAACACACACACACACACACACACACACACACACGCAAAAGCAGAATAACAAGGTTTATGCAATTGTAGAGGAATAAATGGAAGATGATGGCTCTTCTAGTTACAACTATAACTTACATGGTTTCTTTTTAATGAAAAAAGAACCAAGTGAAAGTTAAAAAGATATAGGATGCATTCATGTAAAAAACTTATTTCTTCTGATTATTAGTTTTATGCAACACAATTTATTGATTTCTATATAGATTTGGGCGAGACTGGAAAAAAATCGAAGATTTTGTCGGCACCAAGACAACCATTCAGGAAATTTCTTACTGTTGTTTGTTCAATATATCAATTTGAATTATACCTAATTCATTCCATTAACTTAACTTCATTTTACAATCCCTTATGAATATTGTAGAAAAATAAGAGGATTTACAATAATTTTCGTAATACTTACAGATTAGAAGTCATGCTCAGAAATATTTCTTGAAGGTTCAGAAAGTAGGTTTGGCTTCACATGTTCCGCCACCTCATTCGAAGCGCAAAACCGGCCCACATCATCAGTCTCAGAGCTCTTCTAATAACGGTTTATTTTTGTATTTTGTTACATTTAATCCCTCCATATTAGCGATATTATGGAAAAGTTTCTTTTTTTTTTGAGCTTGAAACCCGTAGGCAATTACGGAAAAGTTTCTACTTTCTATGTGTTAATTTTGTTAAGATAAACTTGCAGAAAAAAGACCCGCGATATACTTAAATTACAAAACAAAATGTATTGTTGAAAATTGCAAGAAAAAAACGCTTGATTTTAATTAGCTATACTTGGTTGTAATATTTGCAATTTGCATTATGTACGATCATATTTGTAATCACACTTTATGATCATGCAACACCATTTTTTTGCAAAAATTAAGAGTTTATAAAGTTTGACAATATAGTTGATTATATATACTTGCAGATATATTACAGTCAGTGTCTCTGCCAATGGGGCCTACAAGCTTCTTAAATTCATATAATGCGTGGGACCCACCTAATTCTACTTGTTCTTCAAATAATAATTCAACATATTACGCTCAAAATGATGCACAAGCCTTTGCTGATTGCTTTAGTATGGTTCCTCAAATTATAGAAGGTACCCCCATCTTTCAAATATACCAACAGAGATAATCAATTTCACAAAGTTGTTCATCAGAAAAAAAATTCACAAAGTTTTTTTTTTTTTTTTTAATGTGAAAAATTTCACAAAGTTAATTTTTTTGTGGTACTTTTTGGGAAATTCAGGTAAAGTAAATCCAGTTGGGTCAGCGAACTTATACGATCAAAGTTTGAATTGGGCAATAAATTCAAGTCAAAATTTGAATTTCCCACAAGTGCCATCAATTTCAGATCCACTTCCTTCTCTTCCTGGTATTAGTTTTCATTTCGTATTTTTCTCTACAATTTCTACATTTTGCAAAAAAATAATTTATAAGGTTTAGTAAAAATTAAAATAAAGTTGAAGAAATCGAATAATGTAGATGTAATAACTGTACATAAATTTAAAACGTGATTGCAATTTGCATTTATTAACATTTATTATTTTTAAACTTTGGTAATTGGAGATATTTTAGGATTATTTTACTCTCTTTTTTATGTTTTCTATTTTTTTCAGTGGAACCAAATTTCAGCCAAGTATGTTCGTTTATTGGAAATATGTTTGATCCTGAAACGACTCGCCCTTTACAAATTTATTACGAAAAGCTGAAGCAGTTTGATCCTGCCACTACGAGAGCAGTAAGAAAATAAAATTTAATAACAAATATTCATTTTAAACAAATCTCAGAAAATAATTTGATTTCGTTATTTCTATTTTATTTGAATTTGTTATGCAGATATTGGCAATTATAGGAAATTTAACTACAAATCTATCAAGCTCTGATTTTGAGCCTCTTGTAAGTTATGATGTTTCTTAGTTCTAACTTTAAATTATAATATTTTTTTTCCTCATATTAACTGTCCCTCTCTCTGAAAAAAAAAACAGGGGAGGTGGTTCTCAACATATAATCCACAAACAAAAACAATTGGAGCACCTTTACTCGATGTAAATTTTCTTAATATTAAACTATATTTAAATTATTAATTTTCAAAATTTTCACTTTACTAACCAAGAATTCTTGGAACAGCGAAGATGGAAACAAGAATATGAAGGATACAAACAAATAATGGCAACACAAAGCAACAACATTAATTATTCCTTCCTGAATAATACACCCAAAAAGGAAAATATATGAAAATTGTATATAGTATATTAGTATTATATAGTTCAATATGTTAGGGGCTATGATTACTATCGTCATTTTTATTAATAATACAATTATTATATACAGAGAAATAAATGATAGAACCACAAATGATATATTGAGGCACTAGGTTTACAAGCTCTTGTACTAAGAACCTTCTAAGATTGTATTTTTTTAATATTTTATACATATGGAAATGTCAATTTTCTCTTTATGCTTATATTTCCTCTTCTTAGTTCCAATCCCTCAAACATAAAAGTCATTAAAGCCATTATTTCATAGAAACATTGTCACTATAACTAAATTCGAAATATAATCACACTAACATAATGCAATCAATAAAAGCACACATTTATTTCGTTTTCCATAAACACTTATCAAATACGATTTTAGTATAACACGACACAACAACATAAATATCATATCAAATATAACATCCATCTCTATTCTCAAACTTTATTTCCATCTCCACTCGCATCGAAATCTGTGCCGTAAACCTTGTCATAGTCCCCGCCCTTCACATCCTCATCGAAATAATCCTCTCTAGCATTTAATGCAAGCATTTGGGAAACGAGCCAAAACAGAGCAGCATCTAAAGCTAAAAACGCGGCTCCGCCAAACAAGCCGGTTTTGGCGGTGGGGCATTCTGTTGAGAGATTTTTATGGATGTTTCTAGAAAGATGGAGCGATTCGGTTACTGTTGTCCAGATCAGGAACGTTAGGGCTAATGCAGTCACAAGCCTGATTAAAAAAATAAATAAAAATATAACTATAGAATTATATTAATTTGATGTGATTTGGCTAACAATTCACTAACTGTTTTTTATTACTTTTCACAAATACATGATTTATGTATTCGTGAGACCCGCGTGCGGTTACGAGCCAGATATAAATAAATAAAATTACAAAATAATTGTCTCGATTTGAGATGTATATACTTCCTTATTCAGCTTGTTTTGTGTTCAATTGCACAACTGAGTGTAACAAAGGGCAAACAGAGTCCAAAACCTAAGCATAAATACCAAATCAAAGGTCGAAATTTCTTTTCTACCCTTACTCAGCGATTACGAAGAAGACAGTGAGAGTGCTGTTGCTCCCAAAGAGGACGCGTTTTGGGACAGATTTCCCGTTGTAAGGATAAAGCACGGCGACGTGACCCGCTACGCAGGAGGCCGCAAGGGCGAGGATGGACAGGATCCCGAGCGCCACGCTCGGGTCGTTCGGGTATATGCATGTTATCGCGTCCTTGGATTTGATCGGAGTTCCAGATGCAGGCTAAGTAAAAAGGAGAAGGGAAAGGGGGAGTGAATTTATTGAAGAATTTGTAAAGATTCAATTGTGTAATTGAGAGTTGAATTAACGTGATTAAGGCTGGCTAATTAACGCTCAATTGTGTGATTGAAGACTGAAAAAGATAGGAAAGTAGGAAAAAATATACGTGTAAAAGAGAAAAAAGAGTAGGTTTAGGTTGAAGTTGTGAAGTGTAAGTGCGTATTTCATCTTCAGAAGCTATTTAATTAGGCTTAAAAAAACCAATGCGGCGTCAATTAACCCTGTGTAATTAAACACGAAAATAAAGGAAACAGAAGGATTCAAAAGAAAAAAGGAATAAATTGAGTTTAAAATTGTATTAAGTAATTACCTTCTTATTTTCAGCAACAACACCGATTATGAAGGAGAGGCACCCAAAGAATGCAATTATGAGTGCAAACCTCATAGTAGTATTTTGTGCCATTTCTTCACAAAAAAAAAAAAAAATATGAAATATTTTTCAAAAAAATAAAGATGAAATATGCTAGTGAACAATAAGTTAGCACAATAATCACAAGGTAATGACAGTAAATCGTGTTTAAACAAGAAAAAATGGGGTTTGTGTATTATGGGTTTTGCACAGTTAATTTAAGCTGAATTAAGCCTCTATTGTGATATTTTGGCTCTTGACCAATCATATTTAACTGCAATTAAAAAGTATAATTCAAATACTGACACTGCTAAATAGCAAAGTTCCATGCTTTTCCTTGAATAAAAAACTGTTGAAAAAAAATATTGAATTAACAATAAGAAATCAGGTTGAGTAATACAATTCCCAAATTATGAATCTGAAGTCCTACTCCTAATCAGAAAAATAGAAGGACTGAAATCTGACGTTTTACAATCAAAACGTTGCAAACTACTCAATTCGCCAAATTCAATACTACCTATAATTTTCCGCTCGATTAAAGACTAACAATCTTCAAATCAGTTCAAAATTCCGCTCAACAAAACCTCCAATCAATCAACAAACCCATAACATCAAAACTAAAATCAAACTTCAAATTTCGTTACCTCTCACTCCCAAATCGCCTCGCCTCCTCCAATTCGTCAAACGAATCGATAAGCAGGCAGGGTAGGTACGTAAATAAGCTGAAAACCCGGGTGATTTTAGTTACACTGAAACTGTCTGTACTGTATTATTATTGCTCGATATCCAAAGGAATCTTCAATTGCGTAATAATTCGAACGTTATCATAAATCCGTCTATTATGTAGCAAGCCATATATTAACATCTTAAAACAATATATAACTCGTTACACCATTATTACATATCTAACAATACATAAAATCTCTAAATAAATTAGATTCTACGAAACAAGACAAGACATCATTTAGACATAGTATAATCGGGACTTACTACAGCATGACGCACTGTAACCACGACTGTTCACGACGGGATCCAATAACAGTATATATAATTTATTTTCTAATAACAATATATACATAACAATATATATAATTTATTTTCTAATAACAACATATATATAAAAAGTGAAAAGAATATATAAAAATAAAAAAACAATATATAAAAATAAAAAAATAAAAAATATACAAAAAATAAATAACAGTATATTAAATGACAAAATAATATAAAAAATAAGAAAGCAATATATAAAATGAAAAATAAAAGTACATCTACGGTTGGTCGTGTTACAGTGCATCGTGATTGCACATTTCCCAATCTATAATTATAAGCTGGACCTGGTCCAATGAGCCCGGTGTACGGTGAATGAACCTTCAGTCTTCTTCCTTGCAATTCACTTCCTCAGTTACTTTTCGTATTTTCTCGAGCTCTGACCTCTTCTTCTCCCTTTTCGATCTAATTCGATGTCGTCGTGGTTGAGGAACGCGGTGAGCAAGGCGGTCGAGGCCGGCGGGAAGGTGAAGAACTACGCCGACACGGTGGCCGCGCAAGCCGGCAGCGCCGTCACGGGTGGTGCCAAGCTTCTCTTCCAAGATCCCCTCGTATTTCGCTCTTTTCCCACTTGTCTGTCGTTTTTTTATTTAATTAGAGGTCGATTTGTAGCTCGTTTCTGTGAATTTGAATTAGATTTCTTCATTTGAGTCACGAATGTTCGAATTGATGCCTATGATTTACCCCCAATTGTGTAATTTTGTCATTTTTACACAGGGAATGAGGAATTACAGGAGTTTGAAGCACACTGTGAAGAGATTAGAAGAGGCAGCGGTTTCGTGCAGGGGTGAAGAAAGAGCTGAGCTTTTGAGGCGTTGGTTAATGGCGCTGAAGGAAATTGAAAATTACAGAAATGCCCCTGGTGACGAGAAAGTTACAGAAACACCCCCAGAAAATTCGACTGAACCAATCACTTCTCCTAGAAAAGCTCCCTTAGTGAGTATTTTATTATTTTTACTGCAACTCAAATTTGCATGGATGTGAAATAGTGAAACCCTAATATTAATCACACTCCGACTTATTTAAGCATGTACTGCACATAATTTATCCTTTTTAAACTTTTTTCGAAGGTTTTGGAATTTTTCCTGGTACAGATTTTTACAAAATATATGCTCTAAATAATTTAATTAATTTTTTATTTTATATGTGTTTATTTAGGTTTTGTTTTACGATCCAGAAAGTGGAGGGGAGCCAATGAATTTTCGCGATGTGTTTTTATACAGCCAAGCACTCGAAGGCATTACTTTATCCATGGTATTTATTATTATATACATTTTTTAATTTTTTTTAATATTTTGTCAAGAAAATGAAAAATCGAACTCCAAGCAGCACTTTTCTTATGTTAGATGTAACTTTTATTTCTGTTTTTTTATTTACTTTCTTTCCGTTTTTGTTTGATATAGATTTTGGAAGCTCCAACGGAAGAAGAGGTCTCGCTCCTCTTGGAAATTTTCAGGTGCATTTTACAACTTAATATAATAAAATAATAATCATTAATTTTTTGTACTTCATTAAATATATTATAAATTTCTCTTTCTTTTTTGTCTCAGCCTTTGTTTAACAGGAGGAAAAGAAGTGCATAATGCAGTAATAAGCAGCATTCAGGACTTGGCCCAAGTTTTCTCTCACTACAAAGACGAAGTTCTGGTACTCATTTTTCTCTCTCTTTTTTTTTTTAAACAAATTATGATTTTATTATGGCCGCATATACCCTTCCAAAAACTCAAAATGCCGAATTTACCCTTACATGACATTCATAACTTTCTATATGAACAACAATCTTAAATTACAATTATTCATTTTTCCTTCTTATTTTCTTCCAAAAACTCAAAAATGCCAAATTTACCCTTGCAAAATTGCAATTATCAAAATTTATTCTCCTTAAAACTAAAAATATATCAAATTCTCCAAGTATAATCATCAAATTTACCCTTCTAAAACCCAAGAGATACCAAATTTACCATCTAAACATAAAGTAAAAACTTATCCAAACACATTTATAAGGGAATTCGAAAGCAATACTTCTTCCCTTTTCAAACCAACCATTCATATTTTCCCATGTCATTCTCGTCCAACTTTTTCTCTTTTTTTTCCCAAGGTGAAAAGAGAGGAGCTGCTGCAATTCGCTCAGGCCGCGATCTCAGGCCTGAAGCTGAGCGCTGACGTGGCGAGACTGGACGCCCAGGCCTCCAAAGTCAAAGTCAAAATCGAAGAACTGGAGACTCTGCGCGCCAAACCGACTGGAGATGATTCCGCCGAAAAGTCAACAGCAGCTCTTCCCTCTGTAGAGGTGTGTAATTGTTATTCTCGCATTTTTGCCGTTTTGTTAATTTTTGTTTATATATATATATGTTCTTTTGAATTTTACGTTTTTAGTTGTAGTTTCATGCTTTGGTATAGGTACATTTTGGTTTTGTTTGTTGTTCAGAGCATATTTTTTGTTAAGCTATACGTCGGAAAGCACATTTATTGAGATGAGAGATCTTATTTAGGGCATATATTTCGTAAATTTAGTGCTTGTTTTTTTTTTGTATAAGAGTTATTTATTTATTTTTGTTAATGTAGGAATTGAAAAACATGCTTATTGAGGTAAAGCTTTGTTCTAGAATGGAAGGAATTGCATTAAAGAAGAAATCCGTTTCTATTGGAGATTCATTAGAAGTTCATTCTCAAAAGGTGAGTTTTTTTCTTAGTAATTTTTATTATTGGTAATTGGGATTTTTTTGCAAAAGCCCCCCTCTATTTTCTTGTCTTTATGAAGAAACCCTCTTTTGGAATGTTGAAAAACTTCCCTACTTAGATTATAAATTACAAAATCTGTTTATATATTATGTCATGATTATAAATTATTGGAATATTATTTAGGATTTCTTTAAATAAAAGTTAAATTTAAGGGGTTTTTTCCTAGAACTTTACTTTTTTCTTATCTATGCGTCTACCAAAAATTGTGATTTTTTTCTCTCATATTATGTATTAAATATCGATTTTAATTTTTAATGGATTTACAGATCGATAAGCTCAAGGTTTTATCACAGTCTCTTGCAAACTCTTCCTCTAAAGCCGAAAAGCGAATATTAGATCACAGGTCTTAAATTTTTTTTTAAGGCATCACTTTTTTTATTTTTATTTTTTATATTTTGCGTGATAATTTATACTTGTTGTGATTAATATAAAAAGGCGTCAGAAAGAAGAGGCACTCAACTTCCGCGCGGTAAAAGCTGGTGAAGTTAATGTAGTTGAAGAGGTAAATATATTAATTAATATTGCATTATATATTCATATTTAATCATTTAGTTTGAGTAGTATTTAATATTGTAGTTAAAATATTTTTTTTTTATTTGATTTTTTTTTTCTTAAAAGGAATTGGTTGCTGAAGTTACTGAGCTTGAGAAGCAGAGAGATGAATTGGAAGCTCAACTTGAGAAGGTATTTTCACAAACCTTTATATATTTTAAAAAATAATATTTTTGTTATAACCCAAAAATATTTATAATTCCATAAGGGTATTTTAATTTTAGCCAATATTTTTTTCGGCATTTCCATAGCTTCCAGTTACCTCACTTTAAAATATTAATTCCCAAAACTTGAGTCACTAAAATCTGAGATTCGTATGCAAAGTTACGCGATTCTACAAATTTCAGGGACTATTACGCAAAAAAAAACTTCGATTAAATCTAATCTAATATAAAAATGGCAGATTTATACATCATTACACGCTGCCAGCTCACGGCTTAAGAAAACAAGGGAAGAAAGAGACCAGTTTGATGAAGCGAGCAACCAAATTGTCGTCCATTTAAAAGCCAAGGTTTTATTCTTATTCATTCATTCATTCAGTTATTCATTTATGTATTTATTCGCGAATACGAAGTTTAGAAGGGTTGATTTGCGAAATTGCAGGAGGATGAGCTGGCGAAATCTGTGGCATCGTGCAAAGTGGAATCGGATATAGTGAGCACTTGGCTGAATTTCTTAGAGGACACCTGGCGCCTCCAGTCTTCTTATACTGAAACCAAGGATAAGACAAGCAAGTATGTATTATTTTTATTTATTATTTCTATTACTTATTATTTAATTTAGTATTATTAGTATTTTTTATTTAGTATTATGAGTATTATTTATTATTATTTATTTATTTTTTATTGTTATTATTATTATTATTATTATTATTATTATTATTATTAGTATCTTTTTATCGTTCTTTATTATTAGCTTTAGTATTATTATTAATATTGTTATTTTTATTATTATTTTTATTAAAGCATTGATTATTAGAGGAATCATCTTACCTATTTACTATAAACTATTGAAAATCAGTTTTAGCGAGTATATATGAAAGATTATCTTTGTTTATTCAGATCTATTATTAAACTTTCTAATCTTTTTTTGTTATGAAGCGATGAATTGGAGAAAAGTACAAAACATTTTGCTGACATCACCAAGATTCACCTCACTGAATTCAAGGTACACTTTCCATTCAACAAACTTATAATATCTTTTAGTTATGTTTTTTCACATGTATACCCCTGCAAAATTATATAATATAATTTCATTTGCAACGTACTAAAAGTTTTTCTTTACTTGAATAGGAAATGCTGAGTCCTGCAATTGAGCGGGTCCGGACATTTGTTGACAATTTAAATGCATTTAATGAGAGGTCCTTTTTTCATATATGCCCTTGATTTTTTAATAATTTGGAGTTTATTTGAGTGTGTATATTTTCAATTTTGTTAATGCATTTTTGCATGATTGATCAGATCTGAAATTATAGAAGAGACAAATCCACAGAAACATCTCGAAGCTGAATATATGGAAACTGAGAAAAAGGTACTTTTAATCTAGAATAAAATAAATAAAGAAAGAAATAAAATAAATATAAATCGTAATGATTGAAATTATTTCAGATTGTGACTTTATTTGCTGTGGTGGATCGAATGAAAGATCTTTTCTATTCTGAGCAAGGCGATACTTCTAGGTACGAAAAATAAATATTTAAATATTATATTAAATATGAAATTGAACTGTAATATGTTACTTGAAATTTTCATATATTTTTTATTTTATTATTATTTTGCATTGATATTCGGTTTTTTATTTTCTTTTGTTATAGGAGAGAAGATGCTGAAATAAAAGTGCTCTTTGTTGAGCTTGAAAAATTGCACGAAGAATTTGATTCGATTGAAAGGCCAAAATTAGAAACTGAATTTCCGATCGAAAAATTAAAATCAGAAGAAAAATCCCAAACTGAAATTCAGCCCCCAAATTCACCCAAGCCGGCCAAAATTGACTCGCCCAAATCACCCAAACCGGTCAAAATTGGGTCTCAAAAATCACCTAAAACGGCCAAAATTGAGTCCCCAAAATTCGAAGCGGATCTTGAATTGGAATTTGGAAAAGAGGGGAAAGATTATTCAGCGGATGAAATTAGTGGGTGGGAATTTGATGAGCTTGAAGAGGAATTGAGGGCTGAATCAAAATAATTTGAGAAAACGAAAAATAAATGTTGTTAACTTTTAAATATTTAATTTTTGTTTTTATCTTATGAGAATGCAATGGACAAAGTTTTAATTGTTCGAGACATTGTGTAGGACTGTAGAACGAAGTGTTGTATATAATTTATTTTCTTTTTGACTATCATACAAACAAAGATGTGGTTTGATTATATTTGAAGTCTTTTATCTATAGTTATGTTTTCATGGGAAGATGATGATACTAAAAATTAAGAAAACTAAAGAACAAACAAAAGGTAAACACATATGTTCAACAACAATTATCATTTTATAACATTACTAAATATAAGTATACATAAAAATATTTCATTTGAAACACAAATCCAAATATTAATATTTAACACAGACGCTCAAACAACTTTTAACATCAAACTTAAAAAAGAAAAACAAAACAAGCACCAACAACAACAATACAAATCACGCGAGAAAGATAGTAAATTCCAAAACCGTCTCGACTCCATCAGTCTCATGCTGAGCCGCAGCTGATCGGACCACCGCCACCTTGGCGAATCCTTGCGCATTTACGTATTTGCCCGTCCCACCTACAATCGCGAGATGGGATTCCGAGTCGATTGTGCGATGGACTCCAAAGAAGCTGATGCTGTCTAAGTACTCGCCGGCTTTGAACATTGTTGTCAGTGCCAGTGTCTGGCTTGATCCGTCCACAGAACTCACCACGTAAAATCCCTACAAAATAATAATAATAATAATAATAATAATAATAATAATAATAATAATTATTATTATTATTATTTGGATAGTTTTGGTTATTGTTATGTCTGAATAGTTATATATTAAATCAGGTAAAACAATTGCGTGGTAACATTACTAATCATAATTATAATAAATGAAATTAAGTTATGTTAAAAATACCTGTGCTTTGCCCAAGGAACCGGATCCGAGCTCAGGTCCCTCAGTCAGCTCATCATCGACCACTGTCATGGTTCCAAACAACAATCCCTGTAACGTGGTTCCCTCAGGCAGACTGCCTCCGGCGAAAAACGGCACGCCGTTTGAGTTCCCATTGCCGTTGTTAGTATTAACCGCGTTGTTGGTTCCACCAAGACCGGTCAGGAATGGTATGTTGTTGTTGTTAATGGCCCCGTTGTTGGCACTATTTACGTTGACGCCACTGTTGAGAGGTAACACTGCACCGTTAGGCCGAGCGAAGGGAAGTTGAGAGCTGACTGCCATGTCATCGACTATTCCGGCGACTATACGGGCTGACGGGTTGGACCCGCCTAGTATGTCGTGCATGTAGAATGTGAGTGGGTGGTCGCCTGGAGGCATGTCGGCTGAGGCAACTGGTGCAACTGACGGTGAGACAGCTGATGTGGCAGTTGGATTGCCAGTTTGTGAACCTGCAACCGATGGTGAGACAGCTGATGTGGCGGTTGGACTGCCGGTCTGTGAACCTACAACTGATGGTGAGACAGCTGATGTGGCATGTGGTGAGTATGTAGTCGGGTCGGATGATAAGATGCGACTGGCCGATGCGGTGGCAACTAAGAAGAGGAATGCTAGTAGAGAGAATGAGGACTGGCTTTGCATTGTTGGTTTGTTTTAGGAGACCTTTGAGTAATTGGTTCGATAATTAAGACTTTCTTGTTTATTGATGTTGCTAGAGTTTTCTCAGGTTGTCTGTATATATAGAGAGACCTTACAGAGATGTTGCAGCAGGTTTAAGGATTTCGGTTGAGGTGGTGTGGTTGACGATTCCAAATGAATTAATCTACCCACTACAATAGCAGCTTAAACTTTTGGCATCAAATACCCTATAAACTTCTCAATAAATGAAATATAATTCAGTTGTAGCACAACAAAGGCCGCATAGCGCAGTGGATTAGCGCGTCTGACTTCGGATCAGAAGGTCGTGGGTTCGACTCCCACTGTGGTCGCTTCTTTTCCATTTTAAGAAACATTTTTTCGCCAAAATGCTAAAAATAAAAGATTTCCGTTGCCGGGACTTGAACCCGGGTCTCTCGGGTGAGAGCCGAGTATCCTAACCAACTAGACTACAACGGAATCGACGCAAACTACGCTTCAGAACATTAATTGTCCAAACTCAATAACTATATTACTAACAATAAATAAGTTAACGAGAAATTATTTATCATCTCCCTCTTAAACCCTTCTTTCTTTCTACCCTAACAGCGGCGGCCCGCTTTCTCTCTGTCATACTGGAACTGAACTCGCCAAAGCTTAAACCCTAAACCCCTAATTCATCACCGATTAACTACCTCAATTCGTGTTGTTTAACTCGTTCGTTGATTAATTTGGGAAATATTGAGAAATGGGGAAGAGGAAGAACGTGATTCTGCCTCCGGCTCTGCCGCCGGATGAAGAAGTCGAATTGTCCGAAGAAGATGTGGTTTTCGTGCGTGAAAACACGGGATACGCTGAGTGGGCGACCAAATTCGACAGAAGAAGTATCGACAGGTCAGTTTTTTTTTTTTTAATTTCTTACTTCCTTCTGTTCAGTACGGATTTTGTTAAGAAGTTTATGTAAATGGTTGTTTTTCTTTGTTGTTTCGGTTAATTGATTTGAAAGTTTTGATTTTGAAGGCATGTGACTCGGGTTGCGGACAAGAATGAAGATGAAATTGAGAGATTGTATGAAAAAAGAAACAAAAAGGCTGCTTTTTTGCAATCGCAAGATGATTTACAAGTGGATCGAGTCGATGCGCTTCCTATTAAAACATTGGACGGAAAATTACAATATAGGACTGGTACATAAATATGTTAAATGTTATATTTTTACATTTGCAACCTTTGAAATATATTATATCAAACCCTAATTCACAGCCAACTACCTTTGAAATGTATTTTATCAAACCCTAATTCACAGCTAAGAAAGCGAGAACTGAAGAAGAAAAAGAAGAATCGAGTGGAGAAGAAAATGGAGAAGGAGAGAACGGCAAAAACGTAATTAAACTCACCAAAGCAGAAAGGAGGCAAAAGCTCAAAAAGGAAAGAAAAGAGTTTTCTAAAAATCTCAAAATAGACGAAGAATCAGAACCGGATTCCCCCAAAAAAGAACTACACACTGAAGTGCTGGTACGTAATTTTCCAATTTTCCAAGGGCATAAACATAAAATTACCACTTTAAATATTTTTATATTAACTTGTACAGAAACAAGTGGAAGAGGAATTAACAGCAGAAGAATCGTTTGAAAAGAAAAAGATAAAGCTGGCAGAATTAGGGTTAGCTTTGTTGGAGGACCCAGAAGCGAATATCAGATCTTTGATGGACATTTTGCAAATTTGCAACGATAGAAACCCTGAAATTGTGAAGCTTGGTTTGATGTCCTTGCTAGCTGTCTTTAAAGATATTATACCTAGGTATTTATTATATATTTTTTCTTTATTAAAATTGAATGATTGTTATTACTACCCCTGTATTTATTTCATAAGATCATTAAATTTTATAAATTAATAGGTGACAAAAAGGGATGATTTTTGTATTTTCTGAAAAAAGTAGGAAATGAGGGATTTTATGATATTTCATATGTTTACTCGTTTTGGAGTTGGTATATGTGATATTTTGAGGTTTTTAGGGTCACATTAAATTCCAACTAAATTAAAAAGACATCCGAGTAAAGATAAATCTTTTTGAATGATTGAATATTTATTTTTATTTTATATTTATTTTCTCTCAGTTACCGTATAAGAGAACTCACCCAAAAAGAATTATCAATGCAAGTCTCAGAAGCTGTACGCAAAACGCGATTTTACGAATATACCCTTCTTCGCTCTTACAAGGTCGCTCTTTCTCTCTCTAACATTTTTTCTATTTATTCATTCATTTTTCTTAATTTTATTTTTATTTTTCAGGCATATTTGCAAAAATTGATGTTTTTAGAAAAGAAGCAGTATTTTAAGCAAGTTTCTGTACGGTGCATTTGTGCGTTACTTGAAGCGGCCCCACATTTTAATTTTAGAGAAACTTTGTTGATTGGTACAGTCAGAAATATAAGCTCTTCTGATGATTTAATAAGGTAATGATATATTATTTAATTTTTATTCATGCATATTTAGTAATATACATATGTAATCAAAATGGAGGTGTAATCGTACAATTGAATGTAAATTGCATATTAATTCTGATGTAAATAACTCTTAATTGAACTATTAAGGCCCCATCAAGCTTAATCGGGATTAATTTTTGGTGTACTTGGATTTTTTTATAATTTCTTTTTATTTTCTTTTAATTTTTAGGAAGCTGTGTTGTGAAGCAATAAAATCACTATTTACAAACGAAGGGAAACACGGGGGAGAAGCGACTTTACAAGCCGTGCGATTAATCTCAAATCAAGTCAAATTAAATAATTGCCAAATGAATCAAGACACAATTAACGTATATTATTTCATTTTTGTGTACTTCATTTCTTTTCTTTCCTTTTGGTTTCATTTGATTTTGATTTTTTGCTTTTTGTTTGAAGGTGTTTTTGTGTTTGAGGTTCGATGAGAGTTTGGGAAAGAGCGAGAAGAAAGTTGAAGAGAAGAAGAAGAAGAACGACAAGAGGTGGTCTAAGAAAGAGGATCCGAAAAGTAAAATAATTCCAAGTGATAAGAAGAAATTAAAACGAGAATTGATTGCTAAAACTCGAGTGGAGGTAAAACTCTCTCTCTCTCTCTCTCTCTCTCATACACAAATTTATCTCCTAATTACACTTCATGAATCCAAAACACTCTCTCCTAATTATACACAATTTAAATCTCCTAATTATACTAAAGTGAGTCAAAATTTCTCTCTCTCTCTCTTATAAATAAGGTGAATGCGGATTTCAAAGCAGTATCATTCGCGCCGGACTCGAAAGAAAGACAAAGAATGCAATCGGAAACTCTCGCTTCCGTTTTCCAAACCTATTTTCGAATTTTGAAGCATGCCATTGATTCAACGTACCTTTCCTCTTTATTCATTTATTTATTTTAATTTATTGATTAGCTTATCTATCTAACTATGTCTTTATTTTATTTTAATTTATTTACTTTAATTAATTAATTAATTAATTAATTTGTTTGTTTGATTTATTTATTTATTTATTTATTTATCTATCTATTTATTTATTTACTTATGTTTTTAATTATTTATTTATTTAATTAATTAATTTTAATTAATTTTGTTATTAATTTATTAATTTGTATGTTTGTTTATTTATGTATATCTTTATTTATTTATTTATTTGTTTGTTTATTAGTTAATTAATGAATGAATTTATTTATTTATTACTAATTAATTTATTATTTATTTATTTCAGGGCGCACCCGCTTCTTGCACCATGTCTAGAAGGCCTAGCGAAATTCTCCCACATGATAGACCTAGACTTCATGGCCGACCTTCTATCCTGCCTCAAGGAACTATCCGGTTTCACCAACAATAATAATGAGAATAATGATAATGGGATGAGCGTGTCGGAAAGGCTGCAGTGCTGTATCGTGGCGTTCAAGGTCATGAAGAGCAATTTGGACGCGTTGAATGTCGACTTGCAGGATTTCTTTGTCCAGCTGTATAATCTGTTGTTAGAGTACCGCCCTCTCAGGTCTCTCTCTCTCTCTCTCTCTCTCTCGTATAGTATAGTATAGATTTTCGTGTTTCAATGTAGCGTACCAAATTTTTGGATTATACTGTTTTATATACGATTTTGTGTGAATATACTGTTTTGTGTCTCAGTAGACCATTTTGGGTGTCAATATATCATTTTGTGTACAAGCCTCATGTTCTCTCTCTCTAATATACCTTTTTGTGTGTCAATAAGCCATTATTTTGTATTTCATCATCTCATGTTGTACATGTAAAATGTACAATAATTATAATACATAACAAAAACTATGTCACATTCAAAAATGGTATATCACATCAAACATTGTTTTACACATTTCTAATATTATATTATTATTATTAAAATAATCAGGGATAGGGGAGAAATACTAGCTGAGGCGTTGAAGATAATGTTGTGGGATGGCAGGCAGCACGACACGCAAAGAGCCGCAGCGTTTATCAAACGACTCGCCACCTTTTCTCTCTCCTTCGGCACGGGTGAAGCCATGTCAGGTATATATACCGCCACCTTCTCTCTCTCTCTCTCTCTCTCTCTCTCTCTCTCTTTCATTTTGTTTGTTTGTTTTTTGTTTTCGATGATGGTTTTTTAATTATTTGTTTTTGGATTATGTTTTTGTATTGAGATATTTGCAAAAAGTGCCCCTAGAAATTGCAAAAGGCCTCACTTTTCTTTAGAGATTGCAAAAAAGCTCGTCTATTCTTTAGAAAATTGCAAAAGAGCCCCTCCATTATTAGAAATTGCAAAAAAAGCCCCTCTGTTCTTTATAAAATTGCAAAAAAACCCCTATATTCGATACATAATATAGTTGGTTTTTTTTTTGCAACTTTTTAAAGAATAGAGGGGCATTTGTGCATTTTCAATAATAGAGAGACTCTTTCTGCAAATTTCCCATTTTTTTTATTTTTATTTACTGATTCTTGAAATTTATTTCAGCTTTGGTGACACTAAGGCTACTTCTACAAAAGAACACAAAATGCAGAAATTTATTGGAAAATGATGCTGGTGGCGGGTCCCTCTCTGGTTTAGTTGTGGTGAGTTAAAATATTTAAATTTTATTTTTTTATTTTTGTTAGTTTTCAAACCCCTCTATTTTTTCTGAATATTTTAAAAGAAACCTTATATTGTTGGACACTATGTTTAGTACTTATGATCTGAGTTGAATTTCTTTACACCAAAATAGGTTTTTTTCTCATAATTTTGATGCTTTACAACCATTTTTTTTTATCTCATTTGGTAATTAATTTTTTCTTTTATTTTTGAAATATTTTGTAGAAATACCAACCAGAAGCGACAGATCCGTATTTAAGCGGTGCATTGGCTTCTGTTTTGTGGGAATTATCTCTGTTAACAAAGCATTATAACCCTAGTATTTCACAAATGGCTTCAAATATTCTAAGTTTGGCGAATTTAAATCCGGCCCAAAGCAACATAAATCCCAATTTAATCGCCGCAAATCCAATTCAAGCGTTTTGGGATTTATCAATAGAAAAAGAATTGTCAAAACCGATTGATAATAAACTGCCCGCTTATTTGAAGAAGAAAAGAAAGAGGGAATCTGGGAGGGAATTTTGCGTTTTGGACCCTGAAAAAATGAGGAGTTTTGAAGAGGGGGTTATTGGTGAGGATGATGCGAAGGTGAGGTTTGAAGAGCATTTTAAGGTTTTGAGAGATATTTCGGAAAATGAGAGGGTAAAAGCGGAATTAAATAAGACTATGGCTTGTGTTGGTTTATATGAGGAATTTAAGAGAGAGAAAAAGAATAATGGAAAGGATAAGAAGAAGAATAAAAAGAGTGGAAAAGGAAGTTTGCTTAAGTGATCTTTGTGAGAATGTTGATTTCGTAATTTTGGGAACTAAATTTGTTTTATGTATTTGTTTATTTATTTATTTGTTAAAATATGAGTTCTAAATTAAGAAGTGTGTTGTGTTAGTTGGTTCCTTGAAATTTTGTTTGTAATTTTATTTGCAACGGCATGATGCCTGCATGATTGTATTTTTGGATAAATGGATTTAATTTATTTGAATAATTTATTGAAAGTATTTTTTTTTAAGTAATTGTCAAGAGTAATGTTGTCATGTAGAAAGTCAATTTGGCATCTTTGAACGAGCTTTGTAGAACCCAACCAAACTGAATAATATTAGAACTGAAATTAAGACCAAGCTGTATAAACATAATTTTATTTGGGCTTATTTGGTTAAATCAAATTAGGAAAAATATAAATAATATCAAATTAAAATTAACAAATTTTATTTTAATTTGTAATGGTGTCTGCAAATTTTATACAAATTATATTCTTACAGTTCTCCAAAAAAAGGTGAAAAGAATAGCATAATAAACATAATATAGCAAAGAAGAGATTTCATGATTTGCACTCTTTACAGAACATCTTCGAAGCACGACAAGAACAAATTTCACATCTAAAGTATATTAAGAATTTCATCAACAAAAAAAAACACAATCTAACAAAAAAAAATGATAAAATGTCATGATTTTCCATTCTTTTTACACATCAAATCATCCTTAGAAATTGCTCTATTCCGCAGACTCTAAAGGATCAAACAATCTAACAAAAAATAAAAAAATCTAACAAAAAAAAAATATAACAAAAAAGTCACGATTTTCCATTCTTTAATGCATCAAGAACCCTCCTAAATTGCTCGACTGCGCACGGAATCCGAAGGATCCCACGTTGCTCATAACCGAATTCATCCACAGCCATCTCAAGCAGAATTTGAAAAATTGGATTTTTGAACAATTTTGTATGGACCATGATTTTTTCCATCTCTTTTTCCTTCCCTACAAGTATCGGTACAAAACCTTTAGGTACTTTTTTCTCCATTGCCATGGCTAAGATTGATTTTCTTTAGTTCAGACTGTTAAGAAGTTGGTTTATATATATAGAGAAAATGGAGATCATTTGCTTAAATAATATAGTTTAAAGTAGTATGAACATAACCATTGGATATAGTATTTTAAATGACAAATTATTAGACTTGTGTAGACAGATTTGTTTAGTCTATATGCCTTGTTGTGCAAACATTATTTAAATGCACATTATTGGCTATATTTTATCCAAACTGAGATGTTAATTTTATTAGAACATGTATGATTTGTTTTAGTTCGAAAATAATAAAATGAAATAATATTTATTCTCACACTATACATAGAGTAATTACATGCATTAATTGCAAATAGCTTATAGCCTAGTTGGTTAAACCATTTATATATGTACCCAAAGGTCATGGGTTCAATTCCCGCACAATCTAGCACATATTTAACGAAATCTTTCAACCCAATGGGTTGAACATAAAAAATAAAAAAAATTACATGCATTGATTAATGATTTAATAAAGTTTGTTATATACAATTTCTCAAAAATATCATTAGCACAGATCTTGAATGTGATTTTGACTAAATCAATATGTTTTTTCAAATATTATGAAAATATAAGGATCTAGTAAGACTGTATTAGATGGGGAAATGAAATGCTGATGTAACTGGTAAACCATAGACTGTGGGCTGTTGAGAGTTTATTTTTTTTTTAGGTTTTTCTATTTATCCCCTTGAAAACATACATATTATAATATATTCATCTGAAAGTTTATGCAGATATAAAATGAAATTTTATTTTTAATATCTTATAAAAAGGTTTATGGCAAGTGGTCCCGTAAACTAATGATTGAGTATTAGCATTTTTCCTTTCTCTCACAAAATATTTCACAACTGATGAACTTCAAAATAAATAAAAAGGTTAAAATGTCGAACAATGAAAATTTTGTAAGGATATACACGCAAATGCAAATCTTGAAGTCCTAAAAGTTGACTATTTCTTGGGAGTTAGCTCTATTTATCTGCTTATAATATTTTGCTGCATTATTGAGCTGACTTAGATATTCAATTTGATGAGCTATTTTTAATACATGGTTAGATTATAATTTAGGAAAAAGATGTTTAGATCCATTATTGCTTTGTGATATTTTTGTTTAATCTAACATGCTGTCCCCATCTGAAGCAATAATTATTTTTTTAAATAAAGAGTTCGGTTTACTTAGTTTTTGTTGGGCCCTCCTAATCTTATGGGGCCTAAAAATATTTGATCGTTGCTGAGATGTTATTGTAGTAAGGGATGCTTATCGATTTGAGTGTTCTATGTTGTGATGGTTATAATGTGAGCTTGTTAATGAAATATTGATAATGAAGGCAAACATATCATAGCAAAAGCTCAAAATTATTAAGCTATCCTCAAAATGACTTCTCTTCTTTCAGAAATATTTTCATCAAATGTAAATGAAAAGTTACAAGCAATATCAAAATAATATTTTACATGTTAGAATCCGGCCGAACAATTATAGTAATTTATACTTGTATTAAAACATTAGAAAAAAATACTTATTTCTTAATTCAATACTAAAATTTACTGCACTTTTTTGGCACTGGTCCTTTGTTTTGACTAAAAGTAAGCGTGACTACACAAAATTATTGTTGCCAAATAACCAACTTAGCATGAACTTTATATGAAATAATTTATTATGCTCAAAAAATATGAACAAGCACATTTTTATCATTTTGAACCTAACCTAAATTGGAGATTATATATCATCATAAATGTTCTGAAAAAGTAGTATTGCTATGGTTTTATTGTTCAATTTTTGTAATCATAGGATATTGGAGAAAATCAAAACAAGTGCAAGGAGGAAAAAGAGAGACATAATCAGGCACTTCTCCTTGGCCAGGCGATCCCCTTGCTATACAAGGGAGACAAATTAAGTGACCTCACTCACTAACCCTATGTTTCATGTTTTAAAAGGAAGAAGGAAAGGGGATAGTCGTTTTAAATTCAAAATTATATTATGTTAACAAATTGATCAATACAAAAGAGATTAAGTTAGTAAAAAATGCACAATGAAACGGGTAAAAGTTTCAGCAAAACATACACAATCTATACTACCGCAGAAGATGAAAGAAAAATAGAAGCAAAGGGGGAAATGAGATAAACATAAATTTGATTTATCTACTTATTATATTTTATATATATATATATATTTTTTAATTTAATTAACATATTTTTTTAAATAAAGACTTGGGTTTATTTATATTTTGTTGGGTCAGTCCTCCTAATCGTATGGGCCGAAAGGCCTAAATGTGTGAGTTTGCAAAGCATGAAAACAGGCCTGATTATTTATTTATTTTTATCGTACTTTCAACTTATGATTACTTATATATCTTATTTAATTTAAATTATGCTAGGAAGCATGAGGAGGTGGGGTCCATAGGATAAGTTCTTCGAAAAATCAAACAAGTCAGTGCTTAATTTTTTCCTGTTCTTATTAAACTCGATTTTCGACGGAATCAAAAAGACATATCTGATAGAATCGTAACCATAGAATACGATGGTATAATTTTGGTCCAAACCCTAATTGAGTCGTACATATTGATGAATCAAAAGGGAAAAAGCAAAAACAAAGCTCTGATTGGTAATGGAATTAGCACAGAGCCAATTATTTTAATGTAAATTTCAACTATATTTTGTTTAATATACTGATCTTTTAAACTCCAAGTTTACACGGAATAGTTAGCTGTACTACATATATTATGCGGGTTCCATATGATAGTTTGACGCAAATATTTTACATTTGGTCTAAATCAAGTTTGTAGTGCAATTGTCTTATGAGATGTAAAATTAATACACGGTGATATTCATTTAGACGGTACCCTAATGTATGATGTAAACAGTTAATGCATAGCAATGCCTGTCATTTCCAAAGTAGCGATGTTGGCTGATTTATGCAAGATTTGAAAAGGAGGAGACTAGACATCTCTAGACATATGTTATAGCTCTGCTTCTTTTCTTTTTTACTTCTCTTATTACTAATTTTGTTTACTTATTTTTGCCTTGATTAAGTTCTTTGCTGAATTTTACAATCATAAATTTTCACAATTTCAGCATAGAGAGATGCTATGTATATAATAGGAACTTCTATGGTAACTCCCATCTATTGGCACAATTTAATCATAGAAACCTTAATTCCATCAAAGATCCTATTTTTACTGTTTTTGTTGAATCATTACATCATAATTTGTGCTGAAAAATGAACTTGGGTAGTAAAATGGCCATGTGAGGATAGCGATGATTTATGTAAAAGAAATCTTAATCCATGTTTTTATTTTCTTTTGGTGGAGTTCAACATTTTTGTGGATAGAATTAAAAATAAAGTATTTTGTGTGTATTGTAAATAGTTGGCTTCAATTGGATGTTACTTAAGTTAACTACTCTATAACAAGTTTTAATTACTCAAAACAATTTTATTTTTATTGCAGAATCATTACCAGTGGTCAAGTAGTTCGTGACAAAGAAAGCAGGCCTACAAAAAAGAAATTGCTCAAAATTCCTACAAATAAAAGTTGAAACAAGGTAACAATGACTTTTACTATTTTTTTTTTTTTTGAAATTCTGTATTTCTTTGAGGTTTTTTATTATTTTTTCTATTATATACATACTATAATTGAAAATAAAACAATCTGAATTTGTATTGCTCAAACTCAAAGCAGAACTCATATTATTTTTTTTTCTTATTTTTCTTATCTTCATTTTGTGACAATTTATTCGTTTGATTTTATATTACTGGAAGTATATTCCTTTTTCTTTCCATCCCTAATTAATGTCTTAGTATGTGCTTTGTTTTTTGTGTTTGTTTTTTAATAGATCTCAAAATGATATCAAATAAAAGTTGTGTTTCATTTATGTTGAAATTTTGAACATGGATAGTGCTTAACTTTATTGCAATATTGTGGCATAATATGATATTTTGTTTTAGGTTTTGTAGTCCTGAGGTGAAAAATCATGTCTTCCTTGCTGGCTGTACGTCCATGGTTATGTGGTGCCTAGGGTTATTGGAAGTGTTCTATTATGGTTTTTGTAAAATAAACATATTATGCATGGTGGGTTATTGGAAGTGTTCTATTATGGTTTTTGTAAAATAACAAATTATGCATGGTGTGATATCTCACAGGCAATTACACTTTTCTATTTTACTTTATTGTAAATATTGTTTCACTCCCATATTTAAAACATAATGGAATCATTTTTTTAACAATGATATTAAAATCTCGCGCAATGCGCGTAGTATCTGGTAGTTTTCTTTAATATAAGCAAGTTTAATGAGTTAAAGTTTTTTGTATTTTGTTTATGGCTTCTCCATTCTGCTACCTCTCATCACCTTGAACCTGCATTCCATTTCCAAGCAAACAAATAAACAAAGCACACACATGAGCATTATGCCGTGTTTTTTAGTTGCATAATATTAATTAACTAGATCAGGTAAAGAATTGAACTTACCAGACTTTGAGGCGCTGGCTACATAACCTTTATGACAACATTCATTCCTAGCTCCACCTGAACTGCCTATATAGTATGAAAGAAAAGGGTGAAAGCAACTGTCCTTTCATTAATTAATTTAAAAGAAACCAGTTTATCAAAATATTTATTGAATAAAGGAATATCATAGAACATGTAAGCAAACTGCAACCACGGCGTGGGGGGTTCAAAAAAAGAAAGCATAAAAGACTGTCTTTCATTAATTACATTAAAAGGTACTAATTTATCTAAATAAAAGTAAGAAAATAATACCTTAAGATTGGCTTTTAGATTTATTTGGTTTCTCCAATGTCTTGTGATTAAAAAAAGTTTCAACAATAAAACCATAGAAATACTATTTTTCGAGGCCCTTAAGTTGATAAATAATTTCCCATTTATATATTAGGTTCAAAATTCAAGAAGTGTGATTGTTCACGTTTGGTGAACATAGTTAACTAATACATGTAAAGCTCGTGCCATGCTAATTATGTGGCAATAATATTGTTAGAACTGGTTAAGAGCTTACCACTTTGACTGATCAAAGGACCAAAGGACAATAATTATTTTGTTGTTATTTGTAACGGTTTATTTTACATTTGATGAAAAATAATTTTGTAACAGAATTATTCTTTTATTTTACATGTGAAGAAAAAATTTTACAATTCCTTCAAAAAAAAAAAAAAAAAATCTTTTACAAAGGACAATCATGTTAAATGATGTCGTATCCCAATCTTGTTATAGAAAAATGAATTGCTTGCTTATTTTACTTGTCAGCTTTTAAAAGATGCATGATAAACACAACACTATTTTCTACTTATAATTAAAGGCATCTCCTAACCCATTCACAAGAATTTTAATATACTTATATTAGTCACTTAGAAAATGGAATTTATTTCTTGTAAATAATTAATTATTAAAATCTATTGTTTTCTATTGTTCTCACAAAAAGTAGTAATTAAGCATAAACTACTTGTCACAATAATGTTGCCAAATTATCAACCGCTGACACGAGCTTTTCATGAAGTAGTAATCAGTTCAGAAAATATGGAAAATCATACTTTTGGCATTTTCAACCTAATTTAAGTGGAAAATTATATATGCCTATAAAGATCCTGAAAAAACTAGTATTGCTATGGCTTTATTAACTGTTAAAAACTTGTAATCATAAGACGTTGGAGAAAATCAAATAGCTTCCAGTAGGCTCAAATTCAACTTGTCACTTTTCTTCTTTATTTTTTTTTAAACAAACTTTCTTCGCATTAGATTATCTATTTTTTTACCTTGTATTTTGATTACATCTATAATTAGAAGATTAAGGTTCTAATTCTGAATTTTCTATCTTTTGTATTAAAAGGGTCCTGTCACTCGACAAACAGAGCTGCCCTGTGCTCAGGAGCTAAATGCGGTAGCCGATCGCGAATATGTAAGTGTTTATTAACGACATTTAGTTAATTGTATGATTCTTTTTTCTGTCTTGAGTTTGCTTGGACGATGGTTGTGTTTAAATGAAACTATGTAGGGTTTGGGCGGAGTGATAAATCAGGCTGGGAGGAGCCACTTTCAGTCGGAGATATTCTTGCTCGCTGTCGCAGCCCTCAAATCACCGGTTTCTTATCTAAGGTCTGTCTTTTTGTAATGTTTTTAGGGACTCAGATAAATAATGGATTTAATCACTTTCTTTTATTTTGGTAATAATTGAATTTTACAATTAAATAACCTTCTTCTTTTTCTGTTTGTTTGCTGGTGAAGATGGTCTTCTTCTTCGGATCAGATGGCGGCTTCTTTGGAGAACTCAGATGCAGACTATTGAGGGCCTTATAAAATGGCAATGGTTTGTTTAGATACAGTGTCATCTCGGATCGGCGGCCAAGGAGAGGTTCAGGGCTGGGGTTCGGTGGGGCTTGTTTCGGCTTCTTCACCCATTTCTTTATCTTATCAGTCACTTTTTTCATAATGCTTCTTCTGCCTCTGGACGGGTTCTTCTTTGAGCTCTCGTGCGGATCCTCATCCGCCTTGATCGCCTTATTGCTAAGGCACCACATTATTCTCTCTTCCGTTAATGAAATAGAGAATCATATAAGATATAATCAATATAACAAATATTGATTTAATTTTATGCTTGTAGCACAGTTTTACTTTAGTTCAAAGGCATCTCCAAATATATGAATATAATGCCACTTATACAATAATCTTTTAATTGAAGATTGCTACAATTATTATATAACATAATACTCTTTTTCTAAGTTGTAGTTTTACATACCTTAAAAATTTGAACTGTAATTTGATATTGTGTCCCTCCATAGACAGAAACTGATTTCAGTTGCGAGCCAAAGTGCGATACTGGAACTTACTTGAACAAAACCCGAACAGAGAAGATTAATGCATACTTTACATCGATTGCTGTCTGACTACATTCAAAGGCATAATTTACTAGATAATTTTTATATGACAAAAGATCAAGAATATTTGTAAATTTGAAATTTTACCCAGTAGATGAAGAAACGAACATGATTATCACCGGAAAATTGCGGCCATACCTAAGAATTATATCGGGAATCAAATTTTTGGAGAGTTTTTTTTTAAATACACTGAAGAAATTCAATTGCTTATATTAAAAATAAAAACAGATGATGGTGGTGTGATGTGAGGGCGCAATTTGTTGACATTTGCAAAGAACATGAGGATGTGATTTGTTGGCAATTAGTTGACATTTTCAAAAAAACTGTTAAATTATATTTTTTTGCATTTTGCACGCATATTCGATCACATTATGCTATAATATTTGGAGAATTTTCTAGGCCCATCCATATTTTATTTAATTTTTAAATATAATATACAATCATTCTACATCCATTAACTCGTTTAATTTTTTTCTTTAGCATTTGAGTCCATATGATTTTTATATGTTTGGGACCCGAATTATACTAATGAGAAAGTTAGTGAAATAGTAAGTTAATTGTTTGACAAGTGAGTTGCAGAGCTGCAGTATATGATATATAAATTGAAGACTAGTTTTATAAGCAAAAATCCAAATGCTCGAATTAATGAGAAAGTTAATGAAATAGTTAGTAAATTGTTTGGCAAGTGTAACTGTAGTGCTGCAGTATATGATGCATATATTGAAGGCTAACTTTATAAGTAAAAATTCAAATTCTTCCGTTAATGCTAACTAAATACTTACAAACCATCCGGCAGTTATAAAATCTACGTCATCGGCAGATGTTCCATTGGAAAGAGAACCATATGCTCCGCTATGTCTACCTGTCTTTCCCGTCATTATGTCTGGTTCATAAACGCTTGTTGATGCTTTCGTTCCGAACAACTTACCGTCTCTCACAATGGAGGCAACCTATATAAAGATATAACCTTAGATGTGTTTGATCACGGTAATATCACATCATCATGTGATTTTTTATTCATGCGAGAACTTTACTTGGTGGTAATATAACATTTTAATGAAATGCCACATTACTCCACATAGTAAGAAAATGATTCACGTGGATATTGCATTCTCACAATAATTACCGAAACATACTTCATGAAATCATGTCATTATTGCCTAAAAACCTGAATTAACTTTTAAAGTAAAAATGATAATTTTAATTAAGAAATATAATTTTAAAATAAATATACTTGTATTTCTTTTTTGAATGATCTAATTAAAATAATAATTATGATTTATCAAATAATAAAAAGTTAAATCATGTTGAATTAGCAAGAAAATGATTGCTAAAAGGTAGCTCAATATATATTGATTAGGTCAATATAGTTGTCATTTCATATATAATTTAGATTTTCTGTATGATGCTTGAGTTTGTTTGGTAATAATTCCTTACAAATAACTTACATGAAAACCCTCATAATATTTCTTTGAAGGTTTGCCTCCAATTTGCTGATAATTGAGCAGTTCGATCCGAGAGAAAGGAGTGGCTTTTTTGTAATTTTTCCAATTAGGAATAGTGCCAGGTGGACATTTGATGGTG
Organism: Juncus effusus; assembly: GCA_027726005.1. Taxonomy (NCBI): domain Eukaryota; kingdom Viridiplantae; phylum Streptophyta; class Magnoliopsida; order Poales; family Juncaceae; genus Juncus; species Juncus effusus. The sequence goes on along the minus strand of CM050891.1, from coordinate 10,249,933 downwards.
CTTATCTCAGACTGCACAATGATATCTTTCCATGTTTAACTGTCATCTTTCGAATATGGATAAGAGCTAGGACTCATCTACATTTTTTGAATAAATGAGTTAGAACTTCTGAAACTTAAGTAACAAAATTGAATTGGTTCCCAAAGCATTTTATTTTTAACTTTTAGGTCTCATTGATTAAAATGACTAAATCACCCTACATATGATACGACTATGAGACTTTGTTTTGAAAGTAACTGTGGCAAAACGTTTTTCTTACTACCATTTTTGTTGTTAGGTAAATGTTTTCCTATTGGGTCCTTTGATTCAATTTTATCTCTTCTTCAAATATTGTTGGTTCTCACAAGAGCAAGTACAACCACCTCATGTTATCTAAAAAATTAGTACGACTACTTGGTCCTAATATTCCGATTCAGATATTTTTGATGAAAGTAATATCATAATATGTTGTAATCACATTACCTGAATAGTATGGTTCTTTAGTAATGGATGATTAAAAGCCGGTTGTTTTTTTATGTCAACACAGTAAAAAACGTCCCCATATGCATCCTGCCATAAAGTTGCAAAAAATCCTCCATTATTAGAAAAAGTAATCTAATTTTCAATGTAGTTGGAAAAAAAATTGTTTCTATACCCAAAAACAATTTACTTTCTGTTGATTTTCTTCTTGAGTAGGCTAAACAACTTTTTTTTAGTTTTTTCTTGTGTTTTTCCAAATAGTTCATAACTAGCAAATTACTGTGAAGCAATTTTACCCATCATTTAAATGATTCTTAATTCTTATTTTTTTTTTTTGAAAGTTTCTGAATGTCATATCTATCTCTCCATTCAAAAAAAGAAATCTTGATTGAAATATGGTATATAAATATAATATATAATATTGAATTTTGTATCTTACTAAGAAATAAATTTAATATATTTCGATTTATGCTCATATTCTTATTTCTAGTTAATTGGCATAAATATATGATTACACTAAATATTTTATTGTCTTTCATATTGTTAATAACAGATAAAGGATTAACGAAGCAGAATTACAAATTGCCAAATACATGAGCAATTAAATAAAAAAACACTATGTAACTTTAAGTTAATGCAAAGATAATTTATCCTAAATACACGCTATTCAATAATACAATTGTTTGGAAATTTTATCTTTTAGAAGAAAATTAAAATATTAAAAATTTGAAGAAACTTTTTTTATGAATTGAATAAGAGTTGCCTCTTGTGTGATTTGTAGTAATGAAGAAATATTACCTTACAAGCAGTTAGTTAGATTTATGAAGGAAGAGATCACAGATATTGCCTGAACAATCTTAGTTGCCATATAGTTAGAATTCCTTGTCCCTATTTTTCCGTTAACTAAAACTCTCATCTCACCTAAATACCTAATTCATCTAAAATTGAAGCAAGATAAACGAATATAATTGCTAATTTCATACTAATTATTTTGAATTTCGTGGTGGGTATTTTCCTAATTTTAATAAGTTTTAGAAAGTATGTCTCAAATTTATACAAAATGAAAATTACTATTTGGTGATACTCTATTAATGGACATTAAAAGATCATTTAATGATAATGTTTGACTCTATCTTTGCATTAACTATATCTCATTTAATAGTTCCGATAACTACATCCCTCAGACGTCCTCTAACTAACCCCTTAACATCATATACTATTTGATTTACCAAATATTTAAAATAGAAAATGACTATTATATACTATTTTTGTTTTTTAATAAATTTTTTTAGAGAATTATAAGTTTTTCTCTCAAACATATTCATTATGAATCTACCATATATAATATATAAACTAAAAAGAACATAAAATGACTCAATATGAATCATTAACATATTTACATAGAGGAAAAAATAAAAATAAAAAATAAAAAAATAACGTTATTCTTAACACTAAATTTTTTTTTTTTTGATAAAAGGATCCAGGTCTTTGCCTGGAGTCCTGCAAGTTTATTAACACTAAAAATGTTATAAAGTTATACATGATATTTGAGTGTTTTTGCAGGGATATTGGTGATATTTTACTTTTTGTAAGGATATATGAGAAATTATGATGTTTTGTCTGTACATGTGAAATTTGTCCTTTTTTTAATGAAATCCAAATCGTTTGTGTGAAAATTGATTTATCAAAATGTCAAAAAATAATGGAGGATGGTTATTGGTTAAGGGGATAAATAAATGGAATACAAATAAACGGCCCCTTGTTATTTTTTTATCAATAACTACGGTGTCGTAGTTATTAGATTTGGCCATAGCGAATGTATGTTTTTTAGTGTTCCCTAAATAGAAGACGAATACTAATTGATATATTTGTGAAATTTCTTAGGTGTAAATATACCAGTACAGTACAGTACTCCATGCACTTTAAGAGGATTGAAACAGAATGTAGAACTGGCCTTGAGCCAAGCAAACCAACTGTATAAAATGTGTAAATCATGTGCTTGAAATGAATATATTTTGACTTATGAGATGTTCATTATAAGATTAATACTAAAATCTCATGTAAATGACAATTTTTCTGGGAAAAAATTGTATTGTTGGGATACTGAAGAGAGAAATTTTTGTGTAAAATTGACCATTGATTCAATTTTCATTTTTCATGATTTTGATTAAGATAGTCAAGCAAAAAACAATAATAATAACATAGGCTACAATATTATTCTTTTTTTTAAGACCAAGCCCGTAGGCATTAATTTTATTAATATTAAAAATAAGCTACAATATTATTCAACTAGCTTGTTACAAAACATACTTCTTTCACAGATTCTTCTAAATATCAATCTAGTATTATATAGATAAGTTTATATATAATATGGTAGTCTCTGTATTTTGTTCCCCTAAGCTCTCCTTAAATCAGAAAATGCAAGAGAAGTAAAACCTGAAAATAAAAAATAAAAAAAGTTCAATAAATTTGCTTATCAAAACTGAAGATGAGAATATTAAAAAATGAATGCAATGGCAGTAGAACAATATGATCAATAAAAATTAAAAACAACAAAAATCGCAAACCTATAATATGAGGCAGCAGGCAGGAGGCAGAGGAGGGGAAGCGAAGCAGGGAGCGCATCTGCTTTCTTCTTTCGGTGTGGCCTCTTGTGTTTCTGCTGATGTGGCGACTGTGCCAGAGGCGAGGCGCTCCAAAGAGAGGATGAGACACGAGAGAAATATCATAAGGCGACTGGCCAGGCAAGGAAGGTTGGCTCTTCAGCAGCAGCACTCCCCGTCCCTCAGCCTTCAAATCAGCAAACAAACAGAAAAGAAAAAGGTTATTTATTTCTAAAAATAAATTAATTACAAAAACAAAAAAAAAAGTGATTAGAATTCATTATCTACCTGAGTGCCCTCATCGCTTGGAATGGTCCTCCTCTCATTGTTGGCCTCTCGTGCGGTTTCCTGAGCATGAGACCTGAGATGAGATTGTGGGCCCAACTGCCAGCATTACCATAAATATTTCTCACTGAGCAACTCCTGCTGACGTGGCGCCTCCACGCAAGAAGCACCGGCCAGTTTATTCCGCTTCCTCCTTCAATTGCATAGCCCTTTTTAGAACCAACAAAACAAAATGTAAAATTAGAAACTCAATGTGCGAATAAAACCTCAAAAAGAATGTGCAAATATCTAAGCCATTTTATTATTTTATTTACCAGTTGGAGCAGGGGAACTTGAGAAACTCGGGAGGGGCCCGTTCGGGGCATTCAGCTCCTGAGCACAGGGCAGCTCAGTTCGTCCATTGACAGGATCCTTTTAATACAAAAGAAAGAAAATTCAGAATTAGAACCTTAATCTTCTAATTATAGATGTAATCAAAATACAAGGTAAAATAGATAATCTAATGCGAAGAAAGTTTGTTTTAAAAAAAAAATAAAGAAGAAAAGTGACAAGTTGAATTTGAGCCTACTGGGTAGAAGCTATTTGATTTTCTCCAACGTCCTATGATTACAAGTTTTTAACAATTAATAAAGCCATAGCAATACTAGTTTTTCAGGATCTTTATAGGCATATATAATTTTCCACTTATATTAGGTTGAAAATGCCAAAAGTATGATTTTCCATATTTTCTGAACTGATTACTACTTCATGGAAAGCTCATGTCAACGGTTGATAATTTGGCAACATTATTGTGACAAGTAGTTTATGCTTAATTACTACTTTTTGTGAGAACAATAGAAAACAATAGATTTTAATAAACGGTTCCTAATGAGTTTTTATATGTTGCCCGATACAAAAATAAACGGTTCCTATTCAATGTGTTTTGCTTGATCGGACGGTAAAGATGCATTTTGAAGAGATGCCAGCCGTGTAGCTTACCATTTTATCGAGTTATCAAAATTAATTAAAAGGGTAAAGTAGTAGTTTTCTGATGGCTATCTCCTCCTTTTTTAATCAACCCTTTCACCTCTCCACTAACATTCATGTCTCTGTCACGCTAACTTACTCTCTCCTCCTTCCAAGACTGTCATTCGTTTCTCTCAACCGGTCTCTTGTATCTGTTGAATTGATAGTTCTCTGGTATCTTCTATTAAATCAACGGGTCGTCTGAGTAGGAAAGGAGAGAGAAAATGCATTCTATCTCTCTAATCTCCATCTTCAGTAATATGTGGCCTCTAATCTCTAATCTCTATTCTTGCAATTGTTTAATTAGGGGTTTTCCTGTATATTTGTGTTGTTATTGAGACAATATCAGTTTTGGTCTGATGAGAAGTGCCAATATGAATAATTTCATACCGAGATTCAGAGAAGAGTTCCTGCTGTATGGGGCAATTACAGTGAGATGTAATTTGACATAAATTATGAATTATGTAGTAATTTTGCTGTGTCATTTTCGATATATATTGCCTTTTTGATTTAGCATTTTTAAGAAAAAAATTTGAATTGCAAAAATATACAGAGTTCGGATCCAAAGTGAATGACTTTAATATTTTCTGCTAGCTCAGCATAACTTTGAATGTTGTCCATGATGAAAATAAGAGATACAGATCGTGAGCCTATGACTCTGACTCTATGACTCGTGAGGGAGAAATTAGAAGACAGTGTGGAAAAGATAGAATGAAATGGAGATAGATGGAATGGAGATATGACAATATACATTTGGAAATAAAAGAGTAAGGAAATGAACTGTTGTCTAATTAATTCGGTAATTAAATTGATCACTACCTAAAACACCCTTTCAATTTGAAAGGCCTAGATTTAATCCATCACCAAAAACTAAAAAGAAGTCGGGTAACATATAAGGACTCTTTAATAATTAATTATTTACAATAAATAAATTGCATTTTCTTAGTGACTAATATAAGTATATTAAAATTCTTGTGAATGGGTTAGGAGATGCCTTTAATTAGAAGTAGAAAATAGTGTTGTGTTTATCATGCATCTTTTAAAAGCTGTCAAGTAAAATAAGCAAGCAATTCATTTTTCTATAACATGATTGGGATACGACATCATTTAACATGATTGTCCTTTGTAAAAGATTTTTTTTTTTTTTTTTGAAGGAATTGTAAAAAAATTTCATCAAATGTAATATAAAAGAAGAATTCTGTTACAAAATTATTTTTCATCAAATGTATAATAAAACGTTACAAATAACAACAAAATAATTATTGTCCTTTGGTCCTTGGATCAGTCAAAGTGGTAAGCTCTCACACTTCTTGAATTTTGAACCTAATATATAAATGGGAAATTATTTATCAACTTAAGGGCCTCGAAAAATAGTATTTCTATGGTTTTATTGTTGAAACTTTTTTTAATCACAAGACATTGGAGAAACCAAATAAATCTAAAAGCCAATCTTAAGGTATTATTTTCTTACTTTTATTTAGATAAATTAGTACCTTTTAATGTAATTAATGAAAGACAGTCTTTTATGCTTCCTTTTTTTGAAACTCCCACGCCGTGGTTGCAGTTTGCTTACATGTTCTATGATATTCCTTTATTCAATAAATTTTTTGATAAACTGGTTCCTTTTAAATTAATTAATGAAAGGACAGTTGCTTTCATCCTTTTCTTTCATACTAAAACGACAACTTAAAACAATGAAAATAAAAAAATCAGAACGCTCGCAAGCCACATGAGGCAGAGGAGGGGAAGTGAAGCAGGGTGCGCATCTGCTTCGGCTTTCTTCTTTGCGTGCGGCCTCTCGTGTTGCTGACGCTGCAGAAGCTAAGTGCTCCAAAGAGAGGGGGAGGCGCGAGGGAAAGAACGCTTCTGCCTCTGGACGGATTCTTCTTCGGTGGAAGCTCAACAATCTCGTTCGGCTCCAGTGAGACTTCCTCCACCGGAATCTCCTCAACCTTACAAAAAGAAGAGGATAAAACCAGATAAAAAATATATTAGAAAAAGGTTATTTTCAAAGAAAAAATTGAAGATGACTAATTAATTACCTGAATTGCGCCAGACCGTGATTCCTCCGTCTTGATTTCCGAGCTCAAAGCCAAGCCCCGCCTCTCCTTGTCAGAGCCCCTTATCTTCAAATCGACAAAAAAGATAAAAGGCAGAAAAAGATATAAGGAACGTAATTTACAAAATTAAATTAATTAACGAAAGAACAAGTGATGAATTATTTTATTTACCAGTTGGAGAAGGGGAACTTGAGAAACTCGGGAGGGGCCCGCAAAGGTGGCAGCGTCAGAGTCGGATCCATAGCTGAATTGCACCACCCACTTTCCCTTTTCCTGTTAAATCATGAAAATATACACATAAATCATACATTCAGTTACAGTTTAAAGCTAGTAAACAATTGTAGCAGCCTTACCAAATGGCGACTCAGATCAATCTTCTTGTATTCCGTCATGTTCATGTTTGGCCTCAACACAATCTTCAAATCACAGACCAAAAAGAAAGCAAATATCAAAGGATATGCAAATATCAAAGGTGATATTTTAGAGAGAGAGAGAGAAAGAGAGAGAGATTACAAAGACGGATGGAGGGACCTGCGCGATTATTCGGACTCGCAAAGCGCAGGTCCGATTCTTCAGGGAATTTAGTTGAGGTATCAGCGTCTGAGTCTGAGTCAGAGTCTGATTCTTCAGGGTATTGAACTATTCCCTTACCCTTTTCCTGTTAAAAAATGAAAATTGGGTTAGTGAAGATACTCAACAAAATAATCTTTTGTTTGCATTATTTGAAGTTTCACTAGATAGAACTTGTTGAGGAGATTCATTCTAAACAAATCACATTTTAGTTATTCAGCAGGCTGTATTATGTAGCTAAAAAAGTAGTGATATGAGATATCAAATATTTATAACAAAATTAAGATATTAGCATAATGTGTCTCCTTATGTTATTTATATTTATCAACATATTTTTTTGCATTTATCTACTAACAATCATTTAAGAATAATCGGACTCAGACGATTCATATTGGTCAATGAGCAACTCTTACTTTCAGAACCACATTTTTCATTCAAGTTTTTTGAAGGAAAGTTTTGGTATCATAAGTTCTGCAAGAGAACTTGGTAGGTTATTCGCTTACCAAATATAGACTGAGATCCATTTCATCGCCCCTCGATTCTTCCACCTTCTTGTATTCTATCAGATTCGGTCTCCATGCCAAGCCGTGCCCTTGTCTAACGATATTCATGCCCACCTTAAAAAATAAGAAAACAAAACAAAAAAAAATCAGTAAAAGGCGATTTCTAAAAGTAAATTAGTTAAAGAAGAAGAAATGATTAGCATAATTATTAATTACCGGTCTGCCGTGCCCTTGGCTCCCAATCTTCGATCAAGCAAACAAAGAAGAAAAAGAAAATCAGAAAAAGAACAAATATCCAAAACCAAATACAATTAAAAATTAATGAAAAAAAAAAGGTTAAGAGAAGTAACTGCATACCCTTATGCCCTGGTGCTGTAAGACAACCTCCTCAATTCTCATGAATTGAGAGGAGGAAGTAGTGAAGATGATCTTCTTCTTCGGATCGGATGGCGGTTTCTTATTTGGCGAATTAGGATCCATACAGTGCATGGCCTTATAAAAAGGCAATGGATCATTCAGATCCAGCACCATCTCGTTTCGGCAGCCAAGGCGAGGTTCAGGGCTGGGGTTCGTTGGGGCTTGTTTCGGCTTCTTCACCCATTTCTTTATCTTGTCACTCACTTTTTTAATAATGCTTCTTCTTCCTCTGGACGGGTTCTTCTTCGGGCCCTCGTGCGGATCCTCGTCCGCCCTGATCGCCTTCTTGCTAAGGCACAGCATCTCTCTCTCTTTCTCTCTCTCTGGTTCTCTCTGATTCTTTCTCTTTCTCTCTATATTTCTCTCTCTGGTTCTCTCTGATTCTCTTTCTTTCTCTCTATATTTCTCTCTCTCGTTCTCTCTTTCAATCTCTATCAATCTCTCTTTCGTTATTTACCTCTCTTATTCTCTCTCTCCTAGTCTCTTAAAAAGGCATCTTAATAAACCTAAATATAGTGACTAACATGGGAGCTACCACAAGTTAATGGCTATCACAGTTTCAAAATCTGGCCACACTATTCTTAGTTATCTTTTTGTCACAATTTGACCAACATCCCATTTTTAGCAAGAGTGACATGTTTTTATTTTTACAACAAAAACATTACTTTTTCAATATCTATTTGAAATTAAAAAAATGTTTATGTAGCATTAATTTGAAATTCAAAATTACATTAAGTTCACAATTAAATTAACCTAGAATTTATGACATTTCAAGAATGATGTCTGCTTAAAAAGATCTGTTTTCTATATTATAATATAACCTAGAATATGCTATTTAAAATATGAGGTCTAGTTTAAAATTAAAAACCGTTTTATTTCAAATTAACCTATAATATGATATTTCAAGCATGCTTTCTATTCTCTATCTCATTTGATTCCATAATATTTCTGTCATAATACTTACTATAAACCACCATAAGTTAACAAATTGAATAATAGAAAAGAGATTAAGTAAATAAAATGCACAATCAAACAGGTAAAACTTCTCATCAGAGTCTCAGCAAAACAAACACAACGTATACTATAACGGGAGATGAAAGAATAAGAAGAGAAGCAAAGCAAAGCAAGGGGGGAAATGAAATAAACAGAAATAAGATATAAAACATACAGATTGAGCAGCGATCGATCATTCATCGCTGATCCGTTGAACGATCGTCACGGTCCAGCTTCACCGGCGATCCTTCGGCGAAGGAGAGGCAGCAGAGCAAGCTCGTCAACGGCGATCATCAATAGCGATCGTCACTCGCGAGTAAAGAAAACTCGCGAGTGGCCGTCGCCATTGAAGATCGCCAGTGACGGCGAGAAGAGAAGACAAGAAGAGTGCGGAGTGGAGGAAAGAGAGAGACGAGACGAGAGGATCAGAGGCCGGGCCGGCCTGTTTTCAAACTGCAAACTCACACATTTAGGCCTAAGCCCAAATATGTTTCGGCCCATACGATTAGGAGGACTGACCCAACAAAATATAAATAAACCCAAGTCTTTATTTAAAAAAAATATGTTAATTAAATTAAAAAAATAATAATATGTTAATTATTTTTATTTTATGCAGTAAAAAAATATTAGTTCGGAGGGGGCAGCATATTAGATTAAACTAAAGTATCACAAAAGCAATAGCAGATCTAAACATCTCCATCCCTAATCTAACTTTGTATTCAAAATATAATTGGTCAGAAATAATATCTAAGTCAGCTCAATAATGCAACAAAATATAATACGTAGATAAATAGAGCTGACTCCCAAGAAGTAGTCAACTTGTGTCTTGTAGTACTTCAATTGACTCTTAGATGCATTTAAGGTCTCTTATAATTTCATCTGTTATCATCGATTCGGTCATGGGTAACAATAGAGCTTATGAACTATTAGGCAACAAGGCAATGATTCGCGTCTCGCATGAGCCGAAATATATGCAAGCACCTTATTTCACTTTCCTTTAAAAAAAATTCTATATATTATGAGACTAATATAGACACAACCGGCAAATGTATATCCATTAAGAACATATTGTGTACAATCATTTTTTTCAAATATACTAGACATAAACAAACAAAAGGCATGCATGGATTAGATCTAGTCCAACTAATTTTTTTGTTTATAAAATAGAGACTTCACTATTTTAATGGCACATAAACTGAACTAATGCTTACAACCTCCAGGGCCACCAAAAAATATTCCAATTCCATCATTAGCAATCCACGGCCTAGAAACTTTGTAGCATTCAGTACGAGTTACCATGGCATAACAATCTCTTACATTTGGGACAATCCACTCATGTCTATCATTGAGAATCATAATGTCCCTATAAAAAGCCGCTTTTCCGAATCCTTCAGATGGAAAATGCCCGCTGCCCATGGGAGGGCTTGGTTCATCTGGATCGGCTTCAGCTCCTCCCCCCCAATGAACTTTATAAGCACCATTGTCCATATGATTAAAGATTGAATTCACCCAATATCCAACCGGCTTATTTTCTTTTCCGAATGTCAACCACCAATTTCCGGTTTTAGGATCCTGTAGTTATATTTTAAATGAAATATTGTTAATGGAATAAAGAACTGTTGGAGTAAAATATGTCAGATATAACAAATATTGATTTCTATGTTTGTAGTGAAAAATCAACTTGTTTCAACAAAGTTTTACTTGAGTCCAAAGATGATTTTATATAAGAAGATATTACTATTACTACAATAATTTTTTTTGAAGATCGAACAAGTATTACATAAGTTAATACTCTTTTTCTAAGTTGTAGGCTTGTAGCTTTATATACCTTAAAAATTTGAACTGTAATTTGATGTTGTGTCCCTCCATAGACGGAAACGGGTTTCAATTGCGATCCAAGTGCGATATCCGAACTTACTTGAACAAAACCGGAACAGAGAAGATTGATGCATACTTTATGTCTATTGCTATCTTTCTACATTCAAAGATAAAATTTACTCGACCATTTCATATGATAAAATTCAAGAATATTTGTAAGTTTGAAAATTTACCCAGTAGGTAAAGAAACGAACATGATTATCTCCTGAATATTGCGGCCATACCTAAGAAATATATCGAGAATTAACCTTTTGGAGAAAGTTTTCTCTTAAACACAACGTAAAAGTTTAATTGCTTATATTAAAACAAATGATGCTGATGTAATGGTAATTTGTTGACATTTTCAAACAAATGAGGAACAGAGAAATATATGGAATATTTCTTACGATTGAAGGGGGGGAATTTTATACTATTTATATTTGCAGGCATATTCGATCACATTATGTAATAATAGTTGGAGACTTTTCTAAGTAGACCACATGATATCACCCATATTTTAGTTAACATTGAAATATAGCATAAAATAGTTCTACATCGATTATTCAATCCACTAATTCCTCTAGTTTTTTCTTTGGCATTTGTGGCCACATATGATTTTTGTATATGTGGAAATAAAATGCTAATGAGAAAGTTAGTGAAAAGTTATTGAATTCGTTTAATGAGTATAGCTCCACTCTATGATGTATACTTGAAGGCTAGTTTTATAAGCAGAAATTTAAATTCTCGAATTAATGCTAACTAAACACTTACAAACCATCCGGCAGTTATAAAATCCAAGTCATCGACAGATGTTCCATTGGAAAGAGAAGCGTACGCTCCGCTATGTCTACCTGTCTTTCCCGCCATTATGTCTAGTTCATAAACACTTGTTGATGCTCTCGTTCCGAACAACTTACTGTCTCTCACAATAGAGGCAACCTACGTAAAGATAATCATTACGTCTGTTTCATTCGCGATAATATCATATTATCATGTCATTTTTTATTCAAGCGAGAATCCTACATGGTGATAATATAATATTTTAATGAAATGCCATATTACACCACTGATTCACACAAATATTACATTCTAACAATAATTACCAAAAGATAGGTCATTGAAGAAAATATTTGAGAATTAAAGTGATCAATTTAATTAAGAAAAATAATTTAAAATAAATTGAGTTTGTTTGGTAATAATTTCGTAATAATAACTTACATGCACACCCTCAAAATTATGTTTCTTTGAAGGTTTGCTTCCAATTTGCTGATAAGTGAGCAATTCGATCCAAGAGAGAGGAGCGACTTTTTTGTTATTTTTCCAAATAGGAATAGTGCCAGGTGGACATCTGACGGTGCTTATCTCAGACTGCACATTGATATCTTTCCATGTCGAATCATCATCGTTCGAAGATGGATAAGAGCTTGGACTCGTCTACTTTTTTGAGAGAAAGGAGTTGCAATTTTTGAAATGGGAATAATAAATCACTTCTTTGCTTCTTTAGTGCAATACGAAATATACTTTTTAGATACATGTTAATTTCTTTTCTTTTATATTTTCGTTAGAAGGGATTCTCACAAAGGGCAGTACAAGTGTACAACCACCTCATGCTATCTGAAAAAAATAGTACAACAACTACTTGGACCTAATATTCTGGCTCAGATGATTTTGAAAATTGTATAAATTGTTGCAAGTAATATCATAAAATGATGAAAATAATCACAATACTTGAATAGTATGATTCTTTAGTAATGGATGTTCAAAAGCTGGTTGTTTCTTTATGTCAACACAATAAAAAACGTCCCCATATGCATCCTGCCATAAAGTAAAAAAAAAATATATTTTTAGTGCAGTAACATTTTTTTCTTCCAAAAATAGCATCACCTCATATTTATCAAGAGATCACAAGTATTACCTGAACAATCTTAGTTGCCATATCTTTAGAATTCCTATAGGTGAGGATTTTTCCATTAACCAAAAATCTTGTCTCACCGAACTCATTGCAAATTGAAGCAAGATAAACGAGTAGAAATGCTAGTTTCATACTTATTATTTTGAAGTTCATGGTATGGTAGTAATTCTGAATTTTAAGTAAGATTTAGAAATTATATCTTAAATTTATACAAAATGAAGATCATTGTTTGGTTATATGTCATTAAATGTACATTAAAGATCATTATTACTAATCTTTGACTATATCTTTGAATAAACCTACTTCATTTAATACTTCCCAAATAAAATGCATGCGTTTAATGTAAGCAAGCATCGATAGATAAACTTGTTATTAAACTTAGGAATAGAAATAATGATTCAAACCTAAACTTAATGTATTCGATATGATGAAACAAAGAGAAAGAAAAAAATCGGTTCGATTCACGATCATGGTCAGGTCCGACTCAGGAGCAAGCCCAACAAGCCCTAGACTAGCATAACTACTGGGCCGGGCTACCATAATATATATAGCCGAGTGTTAGTATAAGCCTATCCAAAAAAGCTAACTAAGGCCTGTTAGAATAAGCCATTAGGTCTAGGCTGCATTTTCTTCAATAAGTATTGATTGCTGCATTTACTACAATCTATTTGTTCGGCATAAAATATAATGAAATTATAAAAACTATTTGTTACTCGGTGCGGCATAATATGGGAAAAGGGTGAAATTTGAAATTTAAAAAAAGGTCCTGATATTGTGCGTCGCATTTGGGGACGCCCCGTGCGCGACTGCTGACGTGACATACGCCACGCCATCCAAAATGCGACAGCGGCACGACACGTGTCCGCCCAGCACTCCCAGCTCAGCATGCAGCGACGGGTACACGACGGAGTGAACATAAAGCGCAGCGACACAAACAATATATAGACAGTATAATATTATGATAAAATGGTACATATATAACAATATATAAATCAAACAAGAAAACTATATATATATAGTATAACATTATAATAAAACAGTATATATAAATCAGATGAAAATAGTATATAGATATGATATATATATTTTATAATAGTATATAAATATGATATATTTCAGACAAAACAGTATATATATGTATATATATATATATATATATATATATATATATATATATATATATATATATATATATATATATACACATATATATATATATACACATATATATATATACATATATATACATATATACATATATATACATATATACATATATATATATATACATATATACATATATACATATATACATATATATATATATACATATATACATATATACATATATATATATATATACATATATACATATATATATATATATATACATATATACATATACATATATACATATATATATACATATATATATATACCTATATATGTATATATATACCTATATATATATATATATACCTATATATATATATATATATATATATATATATATATATAACAAATTCTTAAGTCGATAAAACAGTATATAGCAGATCCCGTCGCGCTGTAGACGAAGGAGACAACAGGGAGAAGGTTGGGGACTCCGGCTGCTGGGGAACACGTCACGCCCAGGTCGTCCCCAACAGTGGTGTGATTTTCATTTTCCCTTTAAAAAATATAATGAAATTATAAAAATATATATTCACATCCAAAAAAGTAAAATGAGTATATAATAAATTATGATATGTAAATATTGTCATTCATTTAGAAATTTATAATATTAAGAAAAATATAATGTACATATAAAAAATATAATAATTTTATAAAACAATATAATAGATAGCTAAAAAGGTATAAAAATATGGTGGGCGGTGTTTAAGTGAGAGATGAGAATATTTTTCCATGTGCAAAGTAATAGATTATATATTAAATATATAAAAAACCTAAGAATAAAATGTCTAAAATGTGTGTAAATTATGTGCTATCACAATCGTCATCCAAATGAATAGTACTATTTTGGACAGTAGAGAATATTTTTTGTATCAATTTATGGTGTAAAAGCGATCATTCATTCAAATTCATGATTTCGAATTACATGCATGCTCCAAGGAAAATACAATTAAATAAGCTATATATGTACTAGCTTGTTACACAGCATAGTAATTTCTTCCCAGAATCTACTAAGATATCCATCTTGTACGTTACAAATATATATTATGTACTGTAGACTGTAGTCCGTTCTTTCTTCCACTAATTAATCTCCCCTTAAATCAAAATAATAGGTAAACCCTGAAAAAAATGAAATAATGTTGAATAAATTTGCATAGCAAACCCAAAAAAATGACCATAAGATATTGATACAAGTCGAAATTTTACATTTAGAATATACAATTAATATAAACGCACTTACGGTCGATTTACGTGCGGGCATCACTCTTAGTCTCATTATTCAAGGACAAGGTTCTATTGTCTTTCCATTTCTTGATAAGATCTTTCACATCATCCATGAATTCTTCTTTCAGGTATATCCAGCCCTTACAGCACCAGTATATGATATAAAATAACAATAATACGGACAACCAAAAAATGAGAACCCCCAATATTATCAGAAAAATATACTTGAGTATTTTTTTATCCTTGGATTTTTTTGCCCAGTATGTGTCGTCTTGTTGTGCACTCGGACCCATTTTTCTCTCACACACAAAGGACATACACACTCCCGCAATTTGAATGCTTAGGGATTTCAATGAATATATATATAAGGCAAAGATCAGTGCAGTCTTTGGGTTGATGTGTAACTTTGTATTAGTCCAATCAACCCACTTAGTTCTTCTATATATAGATATGGACAAAAAATATCATGACTTATGTTTGCTCTCAATTATTTATGATTTATGGTTGCTCTCTAATAAGGTTGTTTTAGGAAAGGATGACATGAATGACACTATCTCTTAATTAAATTTCAAAGATTTTCAAACTTGCACGTCAGTGCGACTAAGATTTCCTTTTTGACACTGGGTGAAAACAGATGTGGGTTAAGTACTTCTATATGAGTTATATACATCAATGAAAGAAAACTTCAATAAGAAAAAATACATCTGCTAGAAACTGTTTTAGAAAGCACTATCTGATGTTGATATGACTGATATCCTACAAGCCAAGTACTTCCATATTTAGAAATGTACTCATGAATTAAACTGGACTTATATTAAAAAGATGTACGACACTAATTTTCAAACTAGATTGATATCCTACATGCCAAGTACTTATATATGGAGAAATCTAGTCATAAATTAAACCGAACTTACTAAAAAGGTGTTTTGCATTTGTTTTCAAACTGGACTGCGTTGGAAAATGGAACTTAGATTTCAATCAAAAAAAAAGAAAAGAAAATGAAACTAAGATGTATTGCATTAGTTTTCAAACTAGATTGTGTTCGAAAATGAAACTATCCCAAATAAGATGTGTATCTCATCGTTGTTGGAATTAGGGCAATTTTTTTTAAAAACCGTCTTTTTTAATATTTTAGAAAACTTTTTTTGGAAACAAGGTAACTTTTCTGCATATTCTATGGATTTTTTTCAAAAATACATAAAAACATAAATAAAGATAAAAATAATATTTTATGACATAATAATTTATAATAAAATTTTTGTATTTTTACTTTTTCTCTCATTATATCGTAAAGATTTTTATCAGAATAATATATTGATAATACATAAATAAGAGCCCAAATTAGGATCGGCCTAGGCTTAGGCCGACTAGATAGCTGCCTTAGGACAGAAGAAAAACAGGGCCCATATTTCTTTAATTATTCTAACTGCACATAATGAAAAGTTGGGTTTACAGCCCATAAACGCACTCAGCACCCTGCCGAACGAGCCTAATCATCAATATTTTTTCAAAAATCAACATTCTTTCATGTTTGATACAACCTATAATAATATTAATAATCAGTTCGGCTGCCGTTGTAGTTCATTTTGAATCATGAAGCTATTTGTTCATCTCCTTCAATTAATTGATCCGGGTCAATTATCCTATAACTGGTGATCAGCCCTTACAAATTAGTTTCTTGTGTTATATTACTCTTAGATTCTAGATTTTTTTTTTTTTTTTGTGCATGATGAAAGGTGTGCCTTGTTTGATCAGAAGATACATTTTTGTGTGTGAAACATGTTTCTTGGTACCTTTTGAATGGATAAGGAGATGCTTTTATTTAGAAGTAAAAAATGATTGGTAAAATGTGCATGCAACTTCATTTTTCAATGTCTTATTAATCCAAAGCTTTTTTTATTGTTGGCATTTAACAAATTTATGTGGCATGATAGTTGACTTGTAAATCTATGCTTTAAAGGGGTTCACACGTTTTTCACGCCTTCTTATATTTCTCTCTGTATACTAAAATGTATTTGATTCATTTTGTACATAGTATCGTATCGTTTGTGGTACAATATTTTTTGCCTTTTGGTATTAGTTTATGTTGATAATATATTTTGTATTCACAAATATATTAAGCAAAATAATCTCTATTATATAAAAAATACATTAATTCACATATATACAATAACAAAAATATGATATATTATGCAAAAGAAAATGCAATTCACAAGAATAATAGGTCAATCAGAAAAGAATGTTATATAACTATATTAAACAAGACAGCAAACCAAACAGAACATTTCAGAAAGAATTCAGAAATAGACTCTTCAGTGTCAAAGAAATGGAGATCGTTTGTCCTAGTTAACCAGGACCGTTAGAGCAGACTAGTTGATACAAGTTGAAGTTCAACTAAAATAGGAAAATTATATACATATCCTGTTTAACGTCCCCCCTAGTCCGTCGTTTATCACTGATAAACGGACCTCACCTTTTTATAATAAAAGTGGATCTCATTTATCAGTGATAAGCGGCGGACTGAGGGGGCTGTGTATATAAACCCACTAAAATAACCAAAGCAAAGTATCAAGTAATGCCCTTCCAAAAAAATAAAATTCACATTTACCCTTTTAGAATAACAAATACATAATTGTCTCTCCAAAACATAAAAAACATCAAACTTTTCTGAAAAAAGTTAAATTAAATTGAATATTGAAATTACCAAATTCATCTGTGAGGGTAAATTTGATAATTTGAGTTCTATTTCCATATGATCCCAATGGAACTTGAACTCTCATGCATGTCTACTTATTGTCACAAATTAACTATGATAATCATAATATTTTGAGTTTTTCGAAGGACTAATTTGATAATATACTATGACTTTCATATAGGGGAAACTAAAATTTTGAGCTCTTGAAAGGATCCATATCTAATTTGTCCAATATTCTGTCATGAAACAACAAATATTCAAAACACACGCCCAACAGTACGTGACACACCTAAACTTCAAGAAGTCAAACGAGCTCTTATAAGCCCCCTCAATGAGAATATCATTTCCATAAGCTCTCTCTCTCTCTCATTTCCATAAGCGCTCTCTCTCTCTCTCTCAAAATGGGACCTGGCGGACCTGGTGGACCAGGATCTGGACCGGGAGGGCCTCCTGGATGGGGTCCTGGTCCTGGCGGACCTGAATCCGGATGGGGTCCTGGTCCTGGCGGACCTGAATCCGGATGGGGTCCTGGACCAGGAGGACCGGGACCTGGATGGGCTCCACTTCCAGGAGGTCCTCCTGGTTTGGGCCCGGCACCGTGGGGAGGACCCGGTTGGGGTCCTAGTGCATTTGGTGGTGGCTTCGGTTGTTGCGGTATTATAGAATCATGGTAAGTTTTTTTGTCAATTATTCGCTCGTAAATTTTTTGTTTGCTTTAATTTGTATTCATTTTACAATTTTTTTCAATATTAGATTTAGCTGCAACAGTTGAAATTTATATTGGATCAATTTTCTTGAGCTCTTTTTGAAAATCTAAGAAGAGTATGTTTTCTTTTTTTTTTTTCTAGATTTTTTTTTTTGCTTTTTAGACATGAATGTTAATTTTGCCTCAGCTCAAAAAGTTAGATGTTTTGTTAACTTATTTCTACAGATATTCTTCAAAAATAACTTATTTCTACACATAAAAAAATAAATTCTTCAAACTCTAAATATTCAAAAGTATTAAATGCACAAAAAGTCAATTAAGTTAAGCTATCATATATTTATGTGATCTTCAACATCAGTCATCCCATATTTTCTTTTTAATTACTTGTAAAATAGAAAACAATATTATTTATGCTAAACAAAAATAATACTAACAAACTCTTTTCGAACTCTTTTCTTTTTTCAGTCTTTCGGTCCTTTGTTGTTGTTGCTTGTTTCGCGAGTGTTGGGGGTCCTTTTATGGCCCTCCCGGCCGCGGTGGGCCTCCACTTTTCTAAAGTCAATTTTTTTATGAATTATTTTATTTTCTTTCCTTTATTAGAATAATTTCATGCACACCTGCAAAATCTAGAAATATCATGGATGGCCCTACAAATTTAAGAAAGATCATCAATATATTTCGAACATAAGTATCATGTATGTTCCTTTTCTCTCTCATGAAAGCAATACTACTTTTTTATCTATATATGAATGAGAAGGGAAGAAAGGTCTGAATTTTTTTTTTCATGTTTACAATGATATACATGATATTTTCACTTTTGTAGGAGCATGTATAAGTGATATTTTCATAATTTTTAGGGGTGCACACGAAATTGTATCGTTTTATTTATATGATACCATCGAGTGTCCCTTTTCTTGTTTGGAGCTCTTTCAATATTTGTGATCGATAATAATTTGATGTTGGTTTGGTGTTGCTGATTGCTTGATTATTTTATGTTGTTTATCTCAAAAGTAGTTTTTTTTGTCAAGACTATTATCTAATTCTTTATCAAGTCTTCCTTCAAAAAAAAAAAAAAAAACTTTATCAATTCGCACAAAAATACTACTAGAATTATTTTTCTACAAATTGAATGTTGTCTATTATTCATTCACGACACATACCAAAACAAATAGTTGTACTCATTTGAGTAAATACTCTCTAAACAGGATTTTAAACAAGAAACCACATCAGAGTTACACCAACCTGAAAAACGAAAAATAATCGAGGAATCAAATTCCTCTCATTTGGAACCGTTTTCTTTCTCGCTGGAACGATATTCATTGTTGATATCATCTGCTATCAGCAGACCATCTTCAGAGGATCCGTACAATCCTCTGCGAACCAAACCGGCGCAATAAAGCCCGTTGCTTCCCTTCCAGTGGTTTGGATATGTCTTTTTCGCCATTCCGTCATCACTAATCAAATCCTCATCTTTCTGAAATTAAAAATATAGATTTTCTTCCCTAAATGTGGAATTTTTTTGGCATTTTTATATTTTAATCCCTATAATTTCTGAATAATAGCAACTACAAATTATATCTAGCTAACTAGTTCGGTGTAATAACCTGAATAACAAAATGGAATTTCAAGATTTTGCCTCTGGGTTTAAGTAATTTTGTATAGAAGAAATACAGAAAAAATAACAGCATGATCCCAATTTATTGAAGAGTAGGTGGGGTAGTTACATATTCTACCATGTAGGGACCTTCTGAAATATACATATAATACAAAGACTTTTTTGCAAAAAATGTTGAAAAAAAAATTATGTATGCTTTTAAGTAGATACACGTCATATTTTCCAGAATAAGTGAGCAAAATACCTCGAGCCATTGTCTAATCGTGCTTCTGTACCCCGTTGCGAAGATTATGGCGTCGAAATAATGTGTCTTTCCATTAGAAAATGCCACCATGTTTCCTTCAACGCTCTTTATTGATGGTAGAACCTATACACAAATACCTCCAAATTATATATGATTTTTTAATTAAAACTAAAGAAATTCATGTCATAATTATTATACGAAGTTTCATCATCGATCAGTTGTACTAGCTGAAGAATTTCTTGTCATAGACTTGAATTACTTGTAGACTTACAGGTAAAATACTTTGGGCTGTTAGTTGAAATCTTATTTATATTTAGTTGACTCTTAGTTATATTTAGTCAGTACCTTACTCATTTAAATTGTAATAAACTTGAGTAAATTTTTCAATCAGGAACATAAAAAAAAAAAAAAATTCAATCAGATGGAGAATTTTACCTGGATTTCACCGCTCTTGATCTTGTCATAAGTCCCCACATCCACGACAGGATAAACAGGCGTAAAGGATTTCATGTGGAAGGGGCCTATTTCTGGCCTCTTGAGACCATATTTCGCAGTGTTTCCAAATCTGAGATAGCAGAGAAATAGAATGATATGGTCGATTACGTTCATCGGCAGATACTTCAACAGAGTCATCCCAAAGTCCCATATCTCTTTCGTTACGATGTGAAGCTGTCAGAAAGAAAATAATAAAATAAATCTTCATATTGGTAAGAAGGTGAAATGAATATTTAAAATAATTACAAGATGGAGTGCAGAATATTATCATTGAAGTTGTTAGAGATGATACAAAATCAGAAGTGGCCCGATTTTGTGTTTTAAATCCCGCCCCAAATTACAAAAATGGGATTTCAAATTCAGCTTCGAATGACTTGAATGGTTCATAATTTCATTACTACTTTAATTTATCCTTATAAATCTTGAATATCTATATCTTAACCAAGACATTAAGATACATAATACATATCATATCTTAACAGTATGAAAAAAGGGCCGTGGCCCTCTGATTCATTCAATTTATTTATTATTTTTGTTTTGCATTCAATTTATTTCCAAATAATCAATGTTCCAATAAATCCAAATGCTGATACAGACAAATTTCCAGGAAGTTAGTAATAATCAATGTTCCAACTAAATCCAAATGTGGGTACAGAACAGTGACATTTAATTTTGACCTTATCCAACCAACACAATAATAATTCAGTAAATTCTTAATCCAGTAAAAAAATAAGAGATCAATATGAACAAAAACAAAATTAATCATTATTCGTTTTTCCATTCTAAAAAAATAACCATTATATACATATGTAACAAAAAAATGTAAACATTAAATAGGCATGAATATAAATGTTTCATTTACTTACCGGGCTACGGACCACAATGGAAGTTTGGGCACCGGCTTCATACAAATCATACGCAATTTCCATGCCTGAATTACCGGATCCAACAACCAGAACTTCCTTTCCTTTAAACCCAGACCCGTTTCGATATTCACTCGAATGGATCACAGTCCCCTTAAAACCCGATATTCCGTTAATTTCCGGTACAATTTTCTCATCATTTTCTCCCGCCGCAACCACTAAAAATTTCCCAAAATAAACTTCCGAATTTTCTCTGTCCTGATTGCGGGCCTTCACAATCCAACGGTTGGATTCGGATTCAAAACGGGCCGACTCGACTTTACGTCCGAAATTGATCCGAATCCCGAACTTCTCTACGTAGTTATCCAAATAGGAGATGAAGTCCGATTTTGGGATGTATGTAGGGGTATTTTCGGAATGTGGAAAATGAGGGAGGGAGCAATATTGTTTTGCGAGATGCAGACAAACACGCTCGTAAGATCTTTTTCGCCATAGCGGGCCAATGCAGTCGTCCCGCTCGAGTATCAGGCTAGGGATGGAGTGTTGAGATAAACATGCTGCGACTGCTAGACCAGACGGTCCGGCACCGACTATTAACACCACTTCCTCTTGTTGATGATTTTGATTTTGATCTTTTTCCATTTTTGTGGGTTTGCTAAGGTTTCTTTGAGTTTTTGGAGAAAATCTTCTGTAGGTTTGCTTAGGAGTGAAGAGGGAGAGAAGAAGACGGGGATTGAAGATGGTAGGGAAAGTTTATATAATTGCATGGAGGTGTTGTGTTTTCTCGTTTATGATTCAGTGAGTTGGAATATATCCATTTTTAAGAAAAATGGAGATATCCATTGTTTCTTTCTGTGAAGTTCATATAATGTATATACAAATTAAGAATTGGTGATAATATCATTTTTTTAGGTTGTTTGCACAATAAAACATTTTAAGGCAAGTTTTATTTGTCTGAAGCAGTATACAATTTAGCCATACAAAATATCAGTTTATTTGATTGAACTAATTTTTCTAATTGAGCCATAAAAAAAAGTGGGAAAACATAAAAAAGATAAAAAAAAATTGTTAAATTAAATACATGTAGAAATGTGTATATCTTCAAACATAATATAAATTTTCTTTCAACACCAAAGGAAACAAAAAAAAATGATATACGGACTTATATCAATTTTCATATAATCACGATTTGGTATTGAAACTTCCCGATACGATTGTCACTTATCATTTCTATAGATAAATTAGAATAAACAAACAAAAAATACCAAAAAAGATATTGCTGACAAATACCGTTTACGGACTCATATCGATAAAAAGGAAACAAAAAAAAGATGATGTTGATAAAATCATATCGATTTTCATATAGATCAAAATTTTGTATTGAAACTTTCCGACACTTTTCATTTGTATAAATATAACAAAATAAATAAAGAAAGGAAAAAAGATAATGTTGACAAATACCGTTTACAGACTCATTGTAAATCATATATATGGAGTTATAATTCAATGATAAATATAAATAGTGGATATTAATCTTTGTTTTCTTAGTGAACTGATATATAATTAATTTGTCAAAGAGAATATCAATTATTTTTGTAAGACAATATCATTTATTTTTTTAATGTTATTTTGTAATCAATTAAAAAAAGAACATAATTAAATAACATATTGGTTTCTGCCATTAATAATTATCATCTTAGATATAAAGATGTTTATTCAACGAACTAATTGATGTCCTAGACAAAAAAAATCACAAATAGTATCATCATGATAATTTTGCTTTTTTTTTTTTTATAAATTATAGGATCAATGTATAATTAAAGTATATTTTAGTAACCAAATTAAAATTATGTTACAAAATTATGTTAAAATATTTTTCTTATATCAAAGCAATGAATTGAACAGTCAGCACATTAATCATTAGATATAAATTATTATCATGAAATCAATGTACATGGAACGTTTATTCTTTGTAATGTAATATGGTATTCGAAATTAAGAAATAATGAATATGAATGAAGGGAGTTTCCATTTATAATCCTAATGGAGACATAAATACTCCTCAACATGATATGGAGACATGGAGTAACTTGGAAGGCCTCACACGTGGGACCCACACGAGCTCTTGGGCCTACACATGTATTGCTTTGTCACCAGTACAATTTTTGATACCTTATAATTTTTCCGTGTAACTATTCATGTATATGCAATGCAGCAGTATTTTATGTACTGCTGACTAGTAATCTGGTAAGACAGATTTTGGCCCAAATTAACGAGGCAGGTGTAATGAAAATACATAAAAAAAATTAGGAGAGTCAAAATAAATATAATTCTAATTCTATCACATAATGTACTAAAACGTGTTGTAAGAATTTAAATATCAAATTTTATGTGTATCACTGCAAAATTTTATATTTTACATATATTTCTGTAAAACGTGAAATATCACCAATTTATGAATATTTCTAAAATATATTTGACAATAATATTAAAGATACTTTTTCATTTTTCATTTTTGCCCCTATGTAATAAGGTACATATTTCTATTGAAACATCCTCTTTGGTTTGAGAAGTCGAATTTTAATTAAAAAAAAAATAGTACATAAGAAGAAGATTTGATAATATATTAAAATATGTTATATATGTATTTCAACACTCATCTTAATTATACTTATAATAAAATATGAGTATAAGAGGCGCTGTCATGATTCATTGGATCAACTTGATTTTTTCTTTAAATTTAATTTAAGGATATACACCTAACATGATAGGTTCATGGCAATTAGGGGTGGCAATGGCTCGGATTTTATCCGAACCGACCCGACCCGAATCCGAGAAAATATTCATATCCGTTAAAAAATAACCGGATCCGTTCAAAAGAATGAATTTTCATATAATCCGAGAAATTGTGTTGAAAATAAAGAACTCTCCTTTATTATTTTCGGAATTTCAAAAGAGAGCCGTTTAATGCTCTCTTGATAAAACGAGAGGGTTTTCATTAGTTATCACTACTCGATGGAACTCCACTTGTATGATGTTTAATGATGCAATTTACTTTCGACTAGCATTAGAAAGAATGCATTTTGCCAATCCTTTAAGATACCCAAATTTTCCTACGAATGATGAATGGAATGAAGTGGGAAAAATATATAATTGTTTAAAATATTTTTACACCGTCACAAACCTTCTTTCGGGTACATTGTATCCAACTTCAAATTTATTTTTAAAATCATTTTGTGACATTAAAATGAAAATTGAAAAATGGTGTAACAATGCGGATCCAACTGTTATGCAAATGACTTTTTCAATGAAAGATAAATTCGATAAATATTGGTACCAATCGAATACCGTGTTGGCTATTGCTTGCTTTTTGGATCCTCGATATAAAATGGGGTTGATTGAGTATTATTATCCAAATTGTTTTGATAATGGTGGTAAAAGAGAATTTGAAGAATTAAATAGAATGATAAAGAATTTATACTTGGAGTACACATCAAAATTCGAAAATAGTATAACTCAAGTGAATCAAATTGGGGGATTTGGCATTCCCGATCGCACAAGCAAAGGAACCGAGATCTCACCAAAAGTCCAAGCACATACTGCAACGCTTCCATCTAATCAGAGAGATTATACAAAGGGGTGATGTTAAAATGTGTAGAGTGTCATCGGACGACAATGTCGCCGATCCATTAACTAAACTACTCCCGCAAACGAAGCATGAGGGTCATGTTAGGTCTATGGGC
The DNA here is from genome assembly GCA_027726005.1 of Juncus effusus. NCBI lineage: Eukaryota > Viridiplantae > Streptophyta > Magnoliopsida > Poales > Juncaceae > Juncus > Juncus effusus. The sequence goes on along the minus strand of CM050891.1, from coordinate 10,224,514 downwards.
ATAAGATGCTTAGAGTTGGTCTAGTGCAAGTGGGAGACTGTAGGATTAGTGCCCTAGGCCAAATGCATTTGTGCTAGGAAATGGATTATGTATTAAGACATTATTATTTATTCAATAAAGGTTGTTTCTTATATATCTGTGTGTATGGGTTGTGAATGTAAATCTTATATCAACCAAGAATGACACTTCGGGTTCACGTCATCAGAATACGTGATTCTAATAGTAGAACTGTAAACCAACGAATGACATTCTAAATTGTCCCTAGTGATATGTAGGATGTTTATAGAGATAGACATATTTCAGGTAAGAAGCTACATATCCACACTAGTATATTCGCAGGCTGGATGATCATGTTCTGCTGACCATGGACATAGGGATGTCAAGTCTGCAATATAGGCACGTGTTAGAGAACACGTACTGGACTGACCACACTATGAGAATATGCATGGTATATGTCATTAGTGATTCTCATATGAATAGTGTGCTTGTTCCTACGACCTGAGGTCACCATGGATTTCTGTATGAGGAACTGCATACTTTAATATGATCTTACGTCATCCGTAATGGGATGATCATTAGGATTATCATCAGGGACGGAGACAAGGGGGGACCAGCCGGGACCTTGGCTCCCCCCATGAAATGAAAATTTTCTATTAATTATGTATAAGAGAATTGATTTGGCCCCCTCCAATGTACACAAACTAATCCAAAGCCAATTAGGTGAAGCCATGTAAGAAATGAAAAAAGACAATTGGTCAAAGAAACTAGTGTAGAGCATATTGGATATGTTTATCAAAATAAAAGAGATTGGCAATATGCAAATTTGTCCTCTAATTAGCTTTTTTTATTATTATTTTGTTTTTCTCCTTATCCAATTCATAAAATTTTCTGTAATTGTTTTTTGCAATTCATTAATTAAGAAGAACTTTGTAATTTAGACTTTGGCCTAAACTAAAATTTGATATATAGGCAATTGTTAAATTTTAAATTTTGCTAGTCATTCAAATTCACTTAACATTATTTTGACAATTATGATTAGTTTTTATTAAAAAAATTATTACATAATATACATAATATACAAACTGTTTGGCCCCCCCTATATCTTATTTCTGGCTCCGTCCCTGGTTATCATTAGGTATGCACTGAATCATGACGAGGAAAGTGAGTGACCAAGATGGGATTTGTTCCTCTCGTTAAGAGGGAGATATCTCTGGGCCCTCTGATGAACTAGATTAGCATAGTTCCGTTGGCAACAGAACTGTTCCGTTGCCAACAGAACTGTTCCGTTGCCAACGAAACTGTTCCATTGCCAACGGAACTCAGCCAATATGTCGGCAGCTAAGTTTTCAGATTAGGAAACCATATTCCGTTGGCAACGGAATAGGTCTGTTGGGAATGGATAAGCGCTGTAATTAGGGTTTTAGTTATGGTAACTGAACAATCATTCGCCTCCCTCTCTAGTATAAATAGAGGGGCAGTCCCCCTCTATTAGATACACATTACATAGCCTCCAGGCTGTCGTAATACAGAGAGAAAGAGAGAGAGCCTCCTGAAAGTATTTCCGGACTCGTCTAGCCGAGTCCGGTTATTCCGAATATTCGAAGGTCGACGTGGATACGAGTAGAGATCCCCTGCCTTGAAAATTAGCAAGCGATCAAGTTCTTCATCCCTAGGAAGAGCAAGAAGGTACTTAGAGTCGTGCTTCAGAAGCCAAGAAGGAGAAGGAAGCTAGACGGAAGTTCGTTCAGACCTACCACTTCTCTCTCCCGGATCAGGAAGATCCGAGGTATAAATTTTAATAGCATAATCTCGTACCTTTATTTCCTTTACGATGATCCTAGGGAGGGTTTAACCCGTAGGTTCCGCTGCGCATGTAACGTACATGGTTACGGGTTTCCCAACAGTATTAGCTATACCAGTTTTTTTCAGTTGCATCCGAGTCGGCTTTTAATACGGGTGGTCGAGTAATTGATGCTTATAGGAGTAGATTAGATCCGGAGAATGTAAAAGCGTTGATTTGCATTCAAGATTGGGTTAAAGCCAATAGAAAAGTTAATGGTACTGTAATATATATATATATATATATATATATGTATATATATATATATATATGTATATATATATATATATATATATATATACATATATATATATATATATATATGTATATATATATATATATATATATATATACTCAACAACATATATATATATATATATATATATATATATATATATATATACTCAACAACATTTTCGTCATTCTCCTTAAAGTCGTCAAAGACCGATGGTAAATCACCTAAACAAAAAAAATAAAAATGTCCATTAAGTCACATGAAGAAAAAAAGACAAACAAAAATTATATATATATATATATATATATATATATATATATATATATATATATATCAATTTCCCACATTTTGTATGTTATTAAGGAGTAGAAATTCGAATTCTCGATATTTTTACTTATTAATGATATTCGGGAGATATTTTAGGGAGTAGTAGTATATTGTATGAATTCTCGATATTTTGTATGCATTAATGATATTCGAAGAATGTATTTGGGAGTAGAAATATATTGTATGAATTTCTCATATTTGTATGTATTAATGATATTCGGGAGTTATTTGACAAACATTTATATTTCTTATAAATAACATTTTTTTTGTGATCCTCGTAAGTTGCATATTTTTTAAATACTGAATATCCGTTTAACTATCCGAAAAGAATCCGAATTCGTATCCGTATCCGATAATATCTGAACCGTATCTATATCCGTTTAATATCCGAACCGTATTCGGATCCGGATGGAACCGTATCCGGATCCAGATCTGAAAAAACTATGGATATGGATATGATTTGAGCACATTCCGAACCGGATCCGATCCCACCCCTAATGGCAATGCATATGACCCAATATTTGTTTGTAACAATAATTAGTACAAATTTAAGTTCAAATAATAAATATAAATATAATTAACTATAGATATTGATGTTTGGATTTATTATAGGGTTGTCAGTTCTTTTGGAACTTGCAATCGAGGTCCAATTCAATTGGATTAAACTAATAAGAAATAGTTTAATCAGAATTTCAGAAAGTACCATCGGTAGCATTTATCAATGAGAACCTGATAAATCAAATGTTTAGAGAGCCCATGTGTACTCTTTGAGACTCTTTCACCTCCTCTTATAAGGTGAATATAATATACAGTCAAGTTTTATTCTGGAGAAAATAACTTGAATATAATATACTATTTTATCTAAATTTTTTATTTTCCATATTTAGTTTGTTCATTTTGAAATAATAAATAAATAATTCAAACCACCTTGTAGGAAATGGAAGAGAGTACATAAAACAGAGAGTTTCCCAAAAATATTCAGGAGTCTTACATAAAGTTGTTCCTCGATTTTGATAATCGTTTTTTTTTCTCATTTTTGTTCACTGGATTTGGTATCGATGAGCAAGCAATTCAAACACCGACAAAATTACTTGTTGGAAGAATTATAATATTTTTTGAAAAATGGAAGAATAATTATAATTAATGAGATATGGGAGAAAAATTAAAATCAAGATGACAACTGGTGTCTGGTGTCTGGTGGTACTAATCTTCACTAATACCCAAATATACACAATGGAATCCTAAATTGATTAATATTTTACTAAAAATTGATTAATATAATTTATGCAACTCACAAAAAAAATTTGGTTGTTTGTACTGTACGTTTGATTTGCATAAATAATTTAATGTCGGTTACATAAAAATGAGTTGTGTAGAATATTAGGTTAAGTATTTTGAATTGTAGAATATTTGGTTAAGTATTTTGAATTGTACAATATTAGGTTAAATATTTTGAATTGTAGAATATCATTATCATGTTAACTATTTTGAATTGTAGAACATTAGGTTAAGTATTCTGATTATATAATTAGAATAAATATTTTGAATTGTTGAACATTGACTTGTCTTCAGAGTATATTTAATGGGACCTGATAGAATAAGACGGCACCGTAGCACGACTGTTCACAACGGATCTAATAACTGTATATATAATTTATTTTATAATAACAATATATATATATATATATAATAGTATATATAATTTATTTTTTAATAACAGTATATACATAAAATGGGAAAACAGTATATAAAATGGGAAGAACAGTATATAAAATGGGAAAAAAGTATATAAAAGTAAATAAATAAAAAATACACAAAGAATAAATAACAGTATATAAAAATGAGAAAACAATATATAAAATTGAAATATAGTATATCTACAGTGCGTCGTGTTACAGTCGTGCTACAGTGTCGTCGTGTTTGCACATTTCCCATATTTAATTATTATGATCATGTTGTGCTTAATTTGGAAGAACAAAAGTTACTTTTCAGAGCGAAGGCCCTTAATTTGTTTGGTTTCTCAAGTCAAAACTGCAACTTAAATGCTTTTCCACTAGTTAACAAAAAAATGGGAACTTATTCATGATCAACAAAATCCGTAAAAATAATTATTTGCGTTGAATTTGTAAGTAAACAGTAATATTTTTTTGTCGATGTCATATGCTATCAATAGAGCTTCTTCACGTCCAGAGAGACCTCTGATCTGATCCGACCCGGCAGCAAATAAAATTTATTTTTTTTAATTAGAAAAAAATTAGAATTATTCATGACCCACAAAAGTTAGTAATAATTTAGTCATTTTAGTTGAATTTACAAGTATTTGTTATTTAAATGTTATATTTTTTTATTGATATCATATGCTATCAATAGAGCATCTTCGGAAGATCCAGATAATCCTTTTCCGGTCAATCCAACGCAATAAAGCCCATTGCTTCCCTTCCAGTGGTTAGGATTTGTATTTTCTAGCGTTCCATTGTCTCCAATCAAATCATCGCAATTCTATATAAAATATAGTTCAGTCAATTTCTTTAAGAAAAGAACGATAATTTCAGAAAATGTACATGATGAAGCCATTGCGTTATGGTGCTTCGATAACCGGTTGCAAAAATGATAGCATCAAAATATTGCGTCTGTCCGTCAGAAAACTTCACCATGTTTCCTTCGATACTCTTCAAAGCCGGAAGAACCTATGTATGAGTATAAATCTTAAAAGGTTTTTTGTAATGAGCATGAATATAAAAAAGTTAGCTCAAATATTGAATTTAATCATATCAAGTTTTTGTTCTAAAAACTTTGTTTTCAGAAATAGCTTAATCAAAATAATAGTTCAGTCTAACTATTTAGTAAGTCTAAATTATATTTGATGTAGAACTTTCAAGCTAAAAGAACTTATAACAGTACTCAAAATTTTCTACTAGTTCATTGACCATCGCCGTACAATTTGTTTATCACTTCTCAATGGAGAAAATATCGGAAGAACAAGAATTCTTCCAGGCGAGAAATTAACCCGAATTTCGCCGCTTTTGATCTTGTCAAAAGTCCCACTGTCTGCGATATACAAAAAGAAGAGAAAATGTTGGATAAAAATTGAGAATATTATTATGTCAAAACGACATATTAAGTATAATTAGGAATGCTTGGAATATGAAAAAACCGCATATACCCTCGCAAAATGAGAATAAATATCATGGATAAGTAAAGATAAGGACATAAAATAAGCAATAGCAAATATGAGATGATAAAATTGAAGGAATATATCTGAGCAAAGTTTGACCCCATAAATCTAATGGATCTGACTAAATTGGAACAGGGAAAAATTAACAAAAAAAATACAAAGCATCCAAAAAAACAGTAAAAATGTACACGTTTTCAAATTATTTTTTTAAAACGTTACCAAAATATTAGAAAAAAGTTTCGTTTACTTACCAAACTTCGCACTATAATTGAAGTTCGTGCACCGGCTTCACATAAATCAAGCGCAATTTCCATTCCGGAATTACCAGATCCAACAACCAAAACCTCCCTTCCTTTAAACCCTAACCCGTTTTTATATTCACTCGAATGGATCGTCGGCCCTCTAAAACCCGATAAACCACTAATATTCGGTACGATTTTCTCGTCATATTTTCCAGACGCAACCACTAAATATTTCGCAAAATAAACTTCCAAAATATTTTCTTTTCCATTTCGGGCCTCCACGATCCAACGGCCTGATTTTAACTCAAAACGGGCCGATTCAACTTTACGTCCAAAATTTATCCGTATCTTGAATTTTTTGACGTAATTATCCAAATAGGAAATGAAATCCGTTCTTGGGATGTATTTAGGGGTAAATTTGGAATGTGGAAAATGTGGGAGCGAACAATATTGTTTTGCAAAATGCAGGCGGACACGCTCGTAACATCTTTTATGCCAAAGTGGGCAGACACAATCATCTTGTTCCAATATCAGATTGGGGACGGAAAGTTGGGGTAAACAAGCTGAGACCGCCAAGCCCGACGGCCCGGCACTGACTACTAACACCACTTCCTCTTGTTGGTGGTGTTGATTTATGTCCATTTTATGTGCTGACTTTTTTGTGGATCTTGGGGTTTCCTTTTCTGTTTGTTTCTTTGATTGATTTGCGTGAGAGAAAAAGGAAGGGCTGACAAAGGTTAGTACATAATGAAGGTGGAAGAAAATGAGTAATTGATTAACAAATGACTAAATTAACATATCTTGCATTCTAATTAAATCAATCAGAGGGGGTTTTCTACAATGCCACAGATTTGCTCCCAACCCCTTCTATGTGGGCCCTGCTTTTCATTTAATTTACTATAAAATAAATCTAACTCACCATTTTTTAAATTTTTTTATGGGTCTCACTTACTACTACAGTCCAAAAAAGCTGACTATATCGTCGGGACAAATTTGTGACAAATTAGAATTTTCCTAATCAGAGGGTGATGTCATGATTTATCGGATCAAGTTGATTTTCTCAAAACCTTATATTTTCTCCTTCTAACTAAACATGAACGATCTTGGTCATTATTGTCAGTTAATCAACAGTGACATTTGGAATTGTTTAAAGAAATATAAACTTTCCATTTGTACACAATTGGTTAAATGCTTTTATAATTAATTTGTTAGCCCAAATTAGAGCCCATTAATTTTGGGCCTTTGTATAATCAAAGCCCAAAACTCACTTCAATTTCATCTCTCTTCTCCTCTTCTCTTTCTCTCACTGTCAGATCTCGAGAGCTGGACGATTCTTCTCGACCGGCGATAATGGCGGCGATCTATAGCCTCTTCATCATCAACAAGTCCGGCGGCCTCATCTACTACAAAGTAAGCCTCCTTAATCAATTCCTCTCTTTTATATCAGTTTTACCCGATTAATCACCAATCCGATTCGATTTATCCAATTCCACCGCATGTTATCTGTCCTTACTCCTTTTCTTAATCAATTATCAAAGGATTATGGATCGGCGGGTCGAATGGATACGAACGACAGTTTGAGACTGGCTTCTTTGTGGCATTCAATGCACGCTATTTCGCAGCAATTATCGCCCGTTTCAGGCTGCACTGGCATCGATTTGTTAAACGCTGATACTTTCGATCTTCATTGCTTCCAATCCCTCACTGGTATAATTTCATTTTTACCCCTAGAAAATAACAAAATGTTGTTTATACCCCTCCAAAAGTGAAAATTGATTAAAATACCCCTGTTTTTCGGACTTTTTTTTTGTGTAAAGACAAAAGTTTGAGTTAGTTTCGGGATTTTTGTAAGCAAGTAAAGAAATATATGTATATGGTTTTACAAGAGATATTTATTATATTTTATAGATTATGCATTTAATTCTTACTGGTAAAGTATACTAAGGTAGTAGTTTAATTTATTCTTTTTTTTTTTTTTTTTTGAGAATACGCAATAGGCGATCGCCTATTGTTGCTTATATTATAGTTTAATTTGTTCTATTGTTTTTTATAAGGTTATTATACAAGATATTTATTATATTTTATGGATTATACATTTTATTTTTACTGGTAAATTGTACTTATTAAGGTATTGATTTAATTAATTAATATTTCTTTTTTTGGTAAATAGGGACGAAATTTTTTGTGATATGTGAGCCTGGTGCACCATACATGGAATTATTGCTAAAGATGATATATGAATTATATACAGACTATGTTTTAAAGAACCCGTTTTATGAAATGGAAATGCCGATTCGGTGTGAGCTTTTTGACCTAAATTTATCTCTAGCTGTGCAAAAAGACCGTACTGCCCTTTTGGGCCGTTGAATGAATATTGCTTCTCTTAAATTTTTTATGTAATTTTCTTTTTGTTAAGTGTGCTCGTGTAGAAAAATCAACTTGGTTTTGTTTGATAAGATTTTGAATATTGAATTTTATGTCAGTAGTACTATATATTGTTTTTCAATTTATTTAATACAATTCTTGTAGTTCTATCGTAAACAATACAATTCATGCGAAGTTTAATTCATTGCACATTTCTGAAAGATTAGGATATTCATCGTATAATTGCATGATACAAAATAGTATACTTTATACTAAGTTTGATCCATAGTTCATTATATTACTGTAAATTTTATCATTGTACATTGGCCCTAAATTAGTCACAAATAATTGCAATTATAACATGATTAATACATGGTTCATCAAATAATAGGATGCACAACAAGCTTCTCTATCTCCAAAAGAAATAAATAATATCAATATTGCCTACAATAATCTTTTTTATATTAGAAGCAAAGTCCAACTTAGAAGTAATATCATGAGCAAGAACTTAGGGATGGCCAAATTTATTGCATCGTCATAATAATAATCGTCATAGCCATTATAATTTCCTCCTCGCGCTCCTAAATTCTGCAATACATTAAAATTACCTGAAATTTAAAAATATACAATTGTTATTCTCCCTATATATATATATATAAAGATTATTATTCATCAAAAATGAAAACATAAAATTATAAATCATAGTAGACAAAAAGACTTGATTTTTTTCAAGATGAAATTAATCATAAAAAAGACAAGAACAATCAATAATATCATGTCAATTCTTATTTTTAGGGTCCCAATATTTGGTCAGTTTCATGCATCTAATGCACGGATCCTTGTCATTCTATAATTTCTCTTACCTCTTCCAGCCGAGTGACCGCAACCTCGACTCAGCGCGAAACGAACATCACGTACTGAAGCTCCGTCGTAAAACCGAAAATTATACATGATGTCATCAATGCATTTCAACACGAGATTTGTCTCCTCTAAACATGGTCCGCCACAGTATGAGTCAGTAGCAGTCAGTGGGACATTTATCGCCCCTTGTGCAGTCAGTCTGTATGATTCTTGGCAACTGCTGTATACCTGCATTTGTGAAAATAATAAGACCAAGTTACAAAAAAGAAAACCTACATTATTGAAAGATACAAAAGAGTGAATAATGGAAGGTTGTTTTTGCAAAATGTTACGAGTGGCATACTGATGAAATAAGAAATATATTATAGTGATGATTTACATAATTGTCATTGAAGCACTCCAATGCTCTCCCAACTATGCCGACAGCATTATCTACAAAATTTTATACATAAAAATTACATTTGCCCCTTTTCTTGGAAGAAAATTGTGGCTTGTGAATATTACAAATGATACTTTTTTAAAGACTAAAGAAGGCTCACTCAGTTGTATCTATAAAAAATATTACAAGAATGATTATAATTATACGCATATAAATGTTGGTTATAACTTTAAATGTCAACAGAATAATTAAATTAAATAAATCATAAATGAATAATAAATTAAATATAAAATATGTATTACAGGATTTTTTTCGGAAAGACTGAATTCGAAGTAGGTTCTAAGACCAGCACTCAATTACATATATTAATAATTGATAAAGATATTATAAAAATTGGTTACTCGCTTGTATATATTAATAACTAACAAAATATTGCTGGATTGTTCAAAATTAACTGCGGAATGTGCAGAAGGAGACTCAAAACAAACCTGACATGCAACACTGTGCAAATAAACAAAATATTGCAAGAATTAACCAAGATGATTTCTTAATGAACATGAATGAGAACTCCATTGAAGGATTGAAGAGCTTCAGTGAAATTTGGTAATTTGAACTTTTGAAATTCAACTGAGAGTTTGTAGAGGAGAGAGATGATTGTGAGATCACTGTTTGGATTTATATCATATGCTCACAAAGTGTACTAGTTAAGCTAGAGCTAGTGTGTGCGTGTGTGAGAGAGAGAGAGGCTGCACCAACTTTTCACCTATACATTACATTTTCTGAATTCTGTGTTCTTTTCATGTAGATTGTTGGTGGAATAGCCAACCAATCCTGCCTAACAAAATGACCATAAAAGTTTTCTATTCTTATATACTAAAGAATTTGACATATAATAAATGCACACATGTCACTATTAAAAGTTAAAGTAATGTATATATTTATGAAAGGAACATAAATAATAAAAGATGTATCGAACAAGAACATTATATTTTATGGGTTACATATTGATATATAATGTGTTAAAATATATCTGGTAGGTAAGTCTAAAAAAGATAGGCAACAAAATTAAGCTTTAGATCATCAAAAACAAGGGTTTGTTATTGCAAGATATGAAGGATTCCACATTAGTTATAACAACATTAAGCATTAGATCATCATGTTTATTGTTCTCATGAATATATGCTTACATTAAATTTTAAGGCCAAGGCCATTTAAGCAATGGCTTCTGTAATGAGCCCAAGGCCATTTAGGGTTTCTTTTGAGCTTTAAAGCCACATTATTTATTTGAATAAGAGATCTAGCTTGGATAGTAACTAGCGACAAATTTGGTTTCGTTTTGGATTTTGTTTTGGCAATTAATTAAATGATTGATGTGTCAACATATGTTATATATGTATAGATTTGATATTGATTATCAATTAACCATAATAATAACTAAGATCTTGTACTCATAATAAGGACATTTTTAACAATAATAATAATTATTATAATATGGACTTGATAGAACACAACGGCACTATAGTACGACTGTTTACGACGGATCCAATAACAATATATATAATTTATTTTCTAATAACAATATATACATAACAATATATATAATTTATTTTCTAATAACAATATATATATATAAAAAGTGAAAACAGTATATAAAATGAGAAAAACAGTATATAAAAGTAAAAAAAATAAAAAATACACAAAGAATAAATAACAATGTATAAAATGGTAAAACAATATATAAAAATGAAAAAATAATATATAAAATGAAAAAATGGTATATCTACAGTGCGTCGTGCTACAGTCATGATACAGTGCCATTGTATTTGTACTTTTCCCATTATAATAATAGTAATGTCATATTCTTTGTATAATATGTTCGCGGGAGATTGAATGACATCACCATATTTTGAAATCTGAGGGCATTAAATCTCCAACAAAGCATATAGCTGTCTAATTAGGTCTTGGCCCACAAATTAATTACTTAAATAATTTCATTACACTTTAGGGCATTGCTTTTCGCTTAGATTTGCATAATTAACTTCAAAAAATTTAGGAATGGAGTCGATTCGGAATCAACTTCAACAATAAAAATAAGAAAGCTAAAACAAGAAACTCCGTCATTCTTTATTTTAATTATGAAGTTGATTTGATTCTGACTTTGATTTCTGGATTCCAAAAATTATTGAATTAGATTAAATAATGGTTACTGTTCTTTTTTGGAGACAATATTTTCAATAAATTGTACATTAAAAAGGATATAATCAAAATACAAGTTGACGACATATCCCGGTTCTGTTTCATTTTAGGTTAGGCAAATTAGGTTCAGTATCAACTATCATTCGGATTTAAGATCAGTCAAAATTTGGGTTTTCTTCTGACAGGATTTTCGTGTTTGGGTCAAATTGGATTTCAAATCAATCAAATTTTACGATTACTCGTGTTCGATTCGAAACAGATTGGATATTGGTTTAGTCATATATTTCACGTCGAATGAGTTTAGATTCCGATTCAGTCATATTTGAAGAAACATAATCTGTACTATACATTTGAAATTAAGTACTATTTGAAGAAAATGATATGTAGTGTTAGTAGATGAAGAAGGGAATTTGTGGGCCAAAACATAATCTTACTGACATAAGATGATAAGAGTACACACCTAACTATCATAAATAGCAACAGAACTTCTATTAAATTTGAAAATGAATTGATTGCTAAGGAAAACGGGAAGGGTATTAATTGGTAAGATTATTGATGTGATATAAAAAATACAAATTCTCAACCAGTTTATTTCTCTTGTGAGTTTGACTTTTTTTTTTAAATGGACAAAAAAAAAAAAATTCACGGAATAGCCTAGTTTTGAAATTATTTGTGAAATTAGACATTTCGCCCCATATCTGAACGAAAATAAGTTATTTTCGCCCAAAACAGGGACGAAATATCTATTCTCTCATTTTTCCCGCACTCTGCCTATTTTAAATATTAAGTTATAAAAAAGGCTTTTTCGCCCAGTTATGGGGCGAAATTTGAAAAATTTAATTTTTTTTCCATAAACTCAGGTTAGAAAGAATTATTAATGAAACGATTAAAAAAATTGAAAATTTCAGTATTTCGCCCCATATCTGAGTGAAAATTAATTTGGCCCAATAATTAAGCGAACAGGCTGAGCCCAAAAAATCATACCAAAAAGCCCCAAAAAATTTAAAAATAACATTTTCGCCCCAAAATGGGGCGAAAATTTAAAAATTCAATTTTTCCTACCTAGTTTAGAACGAAATTTTTTGTAATTTGTCGGCCAAATTAATATTCGCCCAGATATGGGGCGAAATACTGAAATTTTCGATTTTTTTAATCGTTTCGTTAATAATTCTTTCAAACCTGAGATTATGGAAAAAAATTAAAATTTTCAAATTTCGCCTGATAACTGCGCGAAAAAGTCTTTTTTATAACTTAATTAATAGCTGATTTAACGCTAATAGGCAGAGTGCGGGAAAAATGAGAGAATAGGTATTTCGCCCCTGTTCTGTGTGAAAATAACTGATTTTCGTCCAGATATGAGACAAAATGTCTAGTTTCACAAATAATTTCAAAATTAGACTATTCCCTGAATTAATTTTTTTTTTTTGTCCATTTCAAAAAAAAAAGTCTGAGTTTTGACACCTCTTATATTGGCCTAACAAAACAGAAAATGGAGATGTGTAGAAAAATCAGGGAAAGAAAAACCCAAAGGAAAATAGCTGGAAACGAAAGCCCAAACAAGTGGAGATGGGTAGAGAAAAAACAGAAACGGGGAAAAGAAAAAACGAAATGAAAAATGAGGAAATGAACCAAAAATATGAAATTGTGCGGGGTATCGATCCCCGTACCTCTCGCATGCTTAAGCGAGCGCTCTACCATCTGAGCTACATCCCCTTATTGATTCGTAGAAATTGTAGTATTTATCTTTATTCTTTTTTATGTTTGGATTGGCTTTTGGGCTATTTGGATTTCCGGGTCAGGTTAAGATTAGACAATATACCAAGTAGAGTTTTTGTTTGAAAAAAAGAGTCTGCAACAAATATTTTGTTTTGGAACAGGGAACTAAAATCTAAATGGTATATAATATACATTTAAAATTTCGTAATTCAGTTAATTTGTTTCATGTCAATTCAATATCACCACCAGCTAATTACAAAAAAAATCATAATCTGCTTATAAAATATCAATATGGTGACAAAATATTTCAAAAAAATTACAAAATATCAATATGGTGACCTCATAACTGGTAGGAAAACTTTTTCTTTTGGGTTTAAAGATAGATATTCTTTAAAGCCTACCAAAAATGAAATTAACAATCTGAAAATAAAAAGGAAATGATACACCAAAATGAACATGCAAGAAAGACTACACATATTTTTGCTGGTTCTGTTTGCTTTTTTAACCACTCAGGTTTTGATGGAATTAAAAAAGTATCTAATTTTGGGTTGGTTTTGGGCTATTAGATTTCCAATCAGATTTTTTTTTCATTAATAATTCTCTTTTGAAAAAAAATTATTAAATCAATAAGATTTTCTTATAAAGAATTCCTAGTACAGAATATAGCAAAAGTATAAATTCAAGTGTTTTTCTTTTGATAATTCTTCAAAACAACTCAAAAGAAAAAAAAAAATCAATATAATTTTTTTGTAGACTATAGAACAAATAACTTGTATAATGAAGGACTTAATGCTAAAAAAAGAGGAGTTACTTTCAATGTTGATAGCAAATATTTTACTTGGAACAGAAACTAAAATTTGAGCTTTAAAATGTAATTCATTTCAATTATTTGTCCTCTGATTAATAAAAAAAAAGGGAAAATATCATATAAGCTGCTTTTTTTTAAAATATCCAATATGTATGGTGACCTCATAATGGTTGGAAAACTTTTTCTTTAGAGTTTAAAGATGGATATTTTTTAAATCCTACTAAAAATGAAATTAACAATTTGAAAATAGAAAGGAAATGATAAACCAAAATGAACATGCAAAAAGACTATATACATTTTTGTTGGTTCTGTTTGCTTTTTTAATCACTCAGGTTTTGATGAAATTAAAAAAAGTATCTAGTTTTGGGTTGGTTTTGGGCTATTTACATTTTCAGCTCAGATTAAAACTGGACAGGTACCAAAAAAAAAAATCTTTAATAATTCTCTTCGTTTTTTTTGAATTAGAATAATTCTCCTTTCAGGAAATTTTATTAAGTCAATAAGGATCAAAGAATTTACAGTATAGAATATAGAAAAAGTATAAATTCAAATGTTTTTCTTTTGACAATTCTTCAAAACAACTCAAATAAAACAATCATCAATATAATTTTTTTTGTGTACTATAAATCATATAAACTGTATAATGAAGGATTTCATGATAAAAAAGGAGTTGAGTTACTTTCAATGTTGATAGCAAATATTTTACTTGGAACAGGAAACTGGAATTTGAAATGAAAAATTGAGCTTTAAAATTTTAATTTCGTAATTCATTTCAATTATTTGTCCTCTGATTAATAAAAAAAAGGGGAAAATATCATATAAGCTGCTTTTTTTAAAATATCCAATATGTATGGTGACCTCATAATGGTTGGAAAACTTTTTCTTTAGAGTTTAAAGACTGATATTTTTTAAATCCTACTAAAAATGAAATTAACAATTTGAAAATAGAAAGAAATGATAAACCAAAATGAACATGCAAGAAAGACTAGAGAATGAATTGCTTCTTGTTCTTCCTTTTTGGGATGCTTTCTGGTCAACATAACTAACCTGAATTTTATCTTACATAGGCTATTTATCAAGCGAGTTGTTATCATATTCATGACGCATCTGAATAATTGTAATTCAAAAGTAATATCAAATATCTCAAAACAAGAACAATACATCTAAATATATAATTAAAAATGTTAACTATTTAGTCTGCATCTCTTATATGGAATATATGAAGTCTAAACATATATACAATAATTAAAATATAATTTGTTATTACTACAATAATAAATATAATATAATATACATATACATATACATATACATATACAATATTAAAAAAAACCCACTTACCACCTTGGGGTTATAATGAGATCTCTCTAATAGCACTCTTTTCTAAATATAATACATGTATTTGGATAAGTATTTGACCGGATATTTTTATTCAAGATTTTAGAAATGAGAGTTGCATTAAATTTTAATTGTATGATATTTGAATGACTCGCCACACAATTATTCTGTTTGGTATTGTGAATTGGTTTCCCAACAAAAGAAGGAACTTGAGTCTTGGGGTGATGACGTGGTCATTATCCATTGGCGGATAAATCCAAAAAAAAAAAAATGCAATAAAGTTTGATCATGTCTACAACAATGTAGAAAAGTATGCGGTCTTATGTTTAGTAGTAAAATTTATGAAGTAATAAAATTTAAAACCTCTGTAAAAATATATAATTTATGTGATAACAAATCTTACATTATATACAAAAATAAATATTTTGTTATTGTCACTTTACTGAATGTCAATATACATAACAAATGTTACTTCCAAAAATCTGTGCCCTCCTTATACATAAATCTACCAAAAATTCAATTTCAGCTAATAAAAATCCTCTATTTCAAACCGTACAATCTAATTTAAAAACCAACAATTTCAATTTACTCAAAAAACCTCTACAAATATTACATCACCAGAAAAAACTATACACAACCTGGCACACAAAATCCCCTCCTTCAAAATAGATCAACAATGCCAACCTGTAAGTTCGTAACTACAATTCCTGTCTTTCGAAACCCCGGAATTAATTTCCGAACTTTTCTCTGCTTCCCAGGCAAAATAAATAATAATCGACAAAGCAAATCCTAATAAAAAACCAACTCCGAATTTTCTTACTTAAATACGGGATTTGGTTTCTTCTCTTCTCTCTCTCAATTCTCAAAGACGAAGGCCAACGCATCGGCTGTGTAATATATATATAACCTCCACCCGCCTTTTCCTCCCTCTCGTTTGTTTCTTACCCGTTGCAACTGCACCAACCTCCCCTCTCCCATTTCTCGCATCTCGCGATCATTCTCTTGCATCTAATTAGTAGCGGCCATTGTTGGCTTCCCTCGCCTTCCTTCGTACGCCGCTTTCTAAGCTTTTGAAGTTTGATCTCTCTCATCAAACCCAACAAAAAATTAGAGAAACGATAGATTGTCGTAAGAGGTAACATAAAAAGAGAAACCAACAAAAAAAAGAGGAGAAACCAACAAAAGAAAAAGAGAAGGATAGATTGCCGTAAGAGTTAAGAAAGGGAAAGGAGAAGAAAATGGACGCTTCGAGATTCGTGCGCGGGTTGTCCGTGCCGCCGTCCGTCGGGGCGCATCCTCCGCCGCACGTCAGCAAGGCCGCCGCGCCGGCGCAGGTCAGCGTGGGCCCGTTGAATCAGAGGAAGTTGAACCATCCGTACATGTTTCTCCGCCCCTTGAGTCACCTCATCTGGCCCGGAAACAGAAAGAATACCCACAATAATACGAATAATAGTACTCATAGAAAGGAGACGAAATTCCAAGAGGGACACGTGGCGTCTCTTGAGGCCTCGCCGTCGACCGAAGAGGATGAAGAGGAGAGAAAACTGAGTCGGGTTCTGAAGGGATTGGGCGTCGGACGAGAACCAGACCTTCTGGAAGAAGAACACGGGGAGGAGTCCGAGGAATCCACGTCGGAGCAGAGGGAGAGAGAGCAGGAGAGTTGGGTGATGAAGATATTGAGGGTGAGATCCATTTGGGAGGAGGAAGGCGCGTATCGGACGGACGATATCGAATCCGACGATGGGTCTGAGGACGTGGAGGAAGATCACGACTTTGGATGCCCTGTGATCGATGAAGAGGAAGAAGGAGGTGAGAATGTCGTGTGTGATAGAGATTCGTTCGGAAGGTTTTTGAAGAAGGTTTCTTTGGACGAAGCCAAGGTTTATGCGAAAATGTCGTATCTCAGCAATTTGGCCTATTGCATTGAGAGAATCAAGGTACGAATTTGATGCTTTTTTTACAGATTTGGCACGAATTTGTTTTTTCTTTTAGAGATTTGTGTGCAGATTTATTATTTTCTTCTTTTTTTACTGACATTTCTCTGTTTTGAATCTTTTGATTTTTTTTTCATTGCTGCATTGAGAGCTTGCATGGTTAGACACTGTATCTGTTCGATGAAATGACTCTACGATTATTACCTCTTGTGGATTGATTTCTTTTCTTGCCCCCAACTGAATATTTCTTTTATTTTAAATCTTTTTTTTGAGGAAATTTTAAATCTTTTTAATTGCCGTAAACTTGGTTTATTTTTAACTTCATCCTTCATCTTATCTTTCATGATGATTCATGAATTTTCATTTCGGTTTAATTATAGCATTCACAATTCAATATTTATGAATCAATTCTAATAACATTTTTCTTTTTTTCCTTTTTTTGACATTTTAGACCCAAAACCTTCTGAAACATCAGCTCCGATTCGTCACCTCTTCCCTGGAAACCAAGAAACCCAACCCCGCATCAAAAACCGCGCAAAACCAACCCTCCAAATCCAAACCCCCAAAACCCCAAATAAACCCTTCAGCAGCCTACACCAGCGCCGCCTCAGCCGCTTCTTATCTCCAGTCCGAACCGCAAGGGACATCTCCAATTGATCCGTCTGTTGTGGCCACCACTAATTCTATGACAGCTGTCGTCTCGGCGAAAGAAGAAACGAAAGAGGAAATCGCTAAGGATTTGAACTTGGGGCAGAGTTCGTGTTGCGAGTGGTATGTTTGTGACGATGAGCAGAATGATACGAGATATTTCGTTATTCAGGTCGGTAATTGTTGTAAATTTGAGGGTGTGTATGTAAATTTATATGTAGGGAAAGATTTGTTAATGTGAAGTTTCTTTCTTTTGGTTATTTAGGGTTCGGAGAGTATAGCGTCATGGCAAGCCAATCTTCTGTTTGAACCTGTTCAATTTGAGGTGATTATTTTTATTTTATTTTTAATAGATAAATATTTTAAGGATATTTTGAAGTTCATATGATATTTGTTAGTTTTTTTAGTATTTTGGTCACCTACTTTATCAAAGGTATAGGGAATGTTCAAACATATAATGGTTTTATCGTTTCGGGATATTTTGAAGTTCACAGGATATTTGTTAGGTTTTCTTGAGTATGTTGGTTACCTAATTTCTCAAAAAGAAATTGGAATTTTTATATTTCCTTTCTTATAATTGGTCTTAGGATATTTTATCCGAAGCATTGATTAGGCATATGATATGAGTTGTATAACCTAGCAAAAAAGAAGCACAAAAGCAACCTAAATCATTTCCACCAATTCAAAAAAGAAAAATATGGGTCCATACATTACCCATATTATTTCATTAGATATTTTTCGTTCTCCCACATAATCAAATCTCACCCATATTAAACCATTACACTCCAAAAGTAATTAAATAATAATTATAGTCTCACTTAAATCTTAGTATTTATATCTTACGTTCCAACATATACTCAAATCTCATCCATATCAATGGGAACTATTACACTCCAAAATTAATGAAATTATTAATTAAATTTTTTTTTACTTAATTTTTTAGGGTTTGGACGTACTAGTACACAGAGGAATCTACGAAGCAGCAAAGGGAATCTACTCCCAAATGCTCCCATTCATAAAATCCGCCAGCTCATCAAAACTCCGTTTCACAGGCCACTCACTTGGCGGCTCTCTCTCTCTCTTAATCAACCTCATGTTACTAATAAGAGGCGAAGTCTCAGCCTCTTCTTTATTGCCAGTTGTCACCTTTGGGGCGCCAGCTGTCATGTGCGGCGGCGATTACTTGCTGGACAAGCTAGGGTTAGGTAAAGATCACGTGTGTGGGATCACCATGCATAGAGATATCGTTCCGAGGGCATTTTCGTGTAATTATCCTGATCATGTCGCGCGGATTTTAAAGGCGGTCAACGGGAATTTCAGGAGGCATCCTTGTTTGACCAATCAGGTAATTGTTCATCTGTTGTGTGTAAATTTGCAAATGAGTCCCTGCATTGTCGGAAATTGCAGAAAAAAGGATCAATACGGTAGTTTCGTATTTGCCGTTACAAAATTGCTAATATCATATTCTTCATTACAGAAGAAATGTATCAGTTTGGATATATTTGATATTATTTAAAGTTTTCAGAGGGTAAATTTGATAGATTTTGTGTTCTGTAACGGCAAATATGATATCAACACTTTTGGAATGACAAACGTGATATTCCCCAAAATGAGTTCTTATCTTTTTCTTATCGCACTTGTTACATTTCTCTTTTTAGAAGGTATACAAAACATTTCACCTCCTTTCACGGACCATTCCGCAAAAAACGCAACACACACACACAACTCCACCTAACACTTTCCCTCTTTTCTCCAAAACAGAAATTATTATACGCGCCGATGGGCAAACTGGTGATTCTCCAGCCGGACGAGAGAGCCTCCCCGCCACACCACCTCCTCCCGCCGGGCTGCGGACTCTATTTCTTCAACGGGTCGGGGTCCGATAACCCAGCAGGAGTGCGATCCGCTCTGTCGGCTTTTTTAAATTCCCCGCATCCGTTGGAGATTTTGAGTGATCGGGGGGCTTACGGCCCTTTCGGCACCGTTTTGAGGTATGTTGTTAAAAATTAGTGAGATGTTAAAGAAAATAATGCGAGTATTGTATCTGAGGGTAGTTAACTGAAGAAGTTATATTTATATTATAGATTATTATCATGTTGTTGTCATATTTCATTGGCATGCTCTATAGCATTTTTATAATAAAAAAGAATAAAAATGTTTAATTAATCTCACTTTTAACCCTTATTAAACAATTATTTTTTAATTTTTTAGGGACCATGATATGAATTCATATCTAAAATCGCTCCGTTGCGTGATCCGTCAAGAACTCAAACTCTTCAGAAAGGACAAAAAGCATCAAAAGCCGCACGTGTGGTGGCCTCTCGTCGTGCCAAGCGGCGCCGATCCGTGCATCATCGTGAGCTCCACATCTCGATCCGACGGCCACACTAGGTTTGACTTTTCGGGAAGGTTTGACTTTTCCGGAATGTTCCGAGGCGGGGAAGAAACCCTAAGGAGGTTCAAACGGCTAGTTGCATCGAGACACGTGCATTTGTTGGTCTTGGTTTTGTTTCCAGCTAGGTTACTAATTTTGGGGCCTTTGTCCCTTGTTAAGTTGATTTAATGAGAATTGAATTGTTGGTGGTCATTCTTTATTTATTGGTAAATAATAGGTAAAGGGGTTAGTAATTCTTTGATTCGTGTATAGTTGGATATGGATAGTTGAAAGAAAGATAAAAGGAGTGGCGAGATTGTCCAAAAATTGTTGGACTGATTTGTACAATATTGGAGAAAGAAATGAAATTATAGAATGATGAGATTCAAAAGAAAAAAAGAGAGATTATAGAATGATTCTTGAATGTTAATGTTATCCTTTTAGATCTTTTTTTGCAATTTGGCCCTTGGTTCTTGGAGAAGATTTATATGTTGGTCCTTCTAAAAATTTATTCTGTCTATTTGTTGCTTTTTATTGGAGTGCACAACTAATAAAAATGCATCATTGTTTTTTTGAAAGTTTTCTGGAGGAAATGCATCAATGTTAAAATATAAAATTAATTAATTAATGGTACCTAATTATTTTTTGAGTATTATGAAATTGTCAATAATTTAGTCAAATACAGCAAAGGAACACATGGGGTTTCCATTCCCCCTTGCTTGGAAGCATAACATACCAATTGTGGCCTGTATTTAATTGGAAGTATACGCAAAATTTCAAATTGCCAATTGACTATTCAATGAATACTTTTCTTATGAAAATTTTCAAAAACACTATTTTTCCTGAAAATTTAAAATAACTTCCTAGCATTTCAGATGTCTATCGTTAAAATTTAAAATTTTGATGAGATGTATTTTGGTTCAACCTTACATAATAAATTGGATGAAATATTAAGTTCGAGCGTAAATCAAATTTAATTTAGAGCCTAAAAATAAAATCTAACAAGTTATTACTGTATTGAATATTCAAAAAAATTGAGGAGTTATTAAAAAGATTATTTTATTCTTTTCCTTCTGAAACACTTCACATTTCCTTTCTCCTGCCACTGATCAGATTGTGACTACTGATGAAAAAGAAAAACATACAAAATATCAGAAAAAAAAACATTTGAATTTCTTCTTTACTTCGGCAGGTACACGTGTCAAATACCAAATGGAGACAAGTAAGACTCAGCCCCATTCATCCAATTGGAGATCTCCTGTGGTTCTCAAGGTGCAACTATTCGCGTAACGGGTCACCATGTAATTTATTTAAGCCCAAAATAAGGGCTCCTCTGCTATCATTTCAGTTTTTTACTTTTTAGAAACAAAAAATATTTTTTTGTTTAGAAATTAAGTATTTTTACTTTTAAAATTAATAATTTCTCATTTTAATTTGCATTCTAGTATGTACACATTGTCTATTACTGATTATTAATTAACAATATATCATTTTCAGTATATCATTTGAGTGTCAAACGATAAAAGATGTTAGCAAAAAAAAAAAAAAAAAAAAAATAGCAAAAAAATGGGGACAAAATACAAATTAGGCCACAGGAAATATAAGAAATTTAGGCTGTGTAAGCAACATTTATCCAATGAGTTTGGCAAGTATATAATGACAAAAAAATGCCTATCTGGCTAAGAAATTGGTACCTATCTATTCTGATTGGTAATTTGGTTCAGGGTGTGTGATCCACGTCGGCGTACCGATCAACACGGTACACGATTTGGGGAAACTTCCATGCATTAACACCTGGTGTACATTTTTGAATTTGCATTTCTTGTACAAATACAATCTATTAATGAGTTTAAAAATGCTAATAGAAAAAATAATAATATGGAAGAAAATTCTTCTTTATTTAAATTCTGGATTTGATTTTGGGTCCGGTTTATGAATATTGATGCAGTGAATTATTATTTTTCTTGCATTAATTGAGTACCAACTTGATACCGTATTGTTTAAGAATGTAGACATATTTTGATGTTAATAATTCAGGAACTCAGAAATCATATTCAGAATCAACCCTGAAATTAAGATAAGAAAGAATTGTATTCTTATTATTTGCTATCTTATTTACTTTCATTTTAAAGTTAATTTAATGAACAATTTCTGAGTTCCTAAACTTTTATTTTGATTACCGATTTATAGTGAAAAACGTCAGATGTACTTTTCTCATTGTTTTGTGCCTCTATAATATTTTTTCGTTAATGTATTTGACACAAAATGAGTTACTAAGAAAGAAAAATATTGATAAATAAGAATGCATATATGCGTAGTTGCGGTTGCGTAATAAAAATAATTATTATACTTACAGTTGGGCCGTGTCTCTTAGTTTTAAGCAATCCTCTGATTATTGAACCCTTAATGTACTATTATAACATTAAAAAAATAATACATCACAGATACAGATCCAATGTTAGGATAGGCTTATGGCCTACGGGCATTTAATCTAAAAAACAATGTTAGGATGGGCTTATCCATGAATTAAATTAATTAGAAGCCTAAATGCTTAAGATAGGTTTATTCATATAAATTAAAGAATCTCTAGTTTGGGCTTGTTTAGATATATTATGGATTAGTAAGAATTAACCCCAACCCCTTATTTTTCACCTACTTTTGAGCCTCCTCAAGAGGCCACATCATCACTTTTATCTCCACCGTTCGATCAATTTTTTTGTCAAATCTCAGCCATTCATTCTCTCAAATTTATTGATATTTTATGGCAACATATTTTGTGCTTATTAAAACATAATCATATGATTGGTTGAATTGGTGTTTTGTGTTCCATCCTCGATTTAGTGAGAAACGTTGTAAATTTATTTCTGACCATCAGATCTTAATCAGATGGCTTTAATGAATCATAGTTCAAAGTTATGTTCAATTATTAATACCAATAGTTAATGAAGAGTTCACTCATTAAAATATAAATAATTTTTCTTTTCTTCTTTAAAAAATTATAATTCTTAATGAAATATTTTATTTCTCATGTTAAAATCATCAAATATAAATTTGTTGGAATTTTCTCTTTATTTTGAGTTCCATATTGTTATGGTTCTAATTTAATTATTTTCTTGCTAAAATATGTGAATAAAAACTCTATAAAAGAACAAGTAAAAAAATAATATACTCATTAAGTTATACCTTATACCTTATTTTTCATCTCCATTTAAGCATTCTCAAGAGACCTATCATTAATTTTATCTCGGCCGTTAGATCAATTTTTTTTCAAATCTTAGTTTTTCATTTAAATTATTGCCATAATATCACATGGTTAGATTATTGTTTCGTATTATATTTCCAATTACATGAAAACTATCATACAATTTTTTTGAAATTTTCTTTTTATTTTGAGTTTCATATTGTTATGGTTCCAATTTTTTTTTTCCGCTAAATATGTGAATATAGACTATATAAATGAAGATGTACAAAAATAATATGCTCATTAACTTATACCTTATATCTTATTTTTCATCTCTCTTTGAGCATTCTCAAGAGACCGATTGTCAATTTTATCTCAGTCGTTGGATCAAAGTTTTTTGAAATCTTAGCTTTTCATTTAAATTATTACCACAATATCATAGTACCAATAGTTAATTAAGAGTTTACTCATTAAAATATAAATAATTTTTTTTTCTTCTTTAAAAAATTATAATTCTTAATGATATATTTTATTTCTCATGTTAAAATCATCAAATATAAATTTGTTGAAATTTTCTTTTTATTTTGAATTCCATATTGTTATGATTCCAATTTTTTTCCGCTAAAATATATGAATATAGACTCTATAAATGAAGATATACAAAAATGATATGCTCATTAACTTATACCTTATAACATATTTTTCATCTCTCTTTGAGCATTCTCAAGAGACCTATTTGAAATCTTAGTTTTTCATTTAAATTATTAACACAATATCACATAATGACATATTTTTATGATTCTAATTTTATTTTTTCTTGATAAAATATATGAATATAGACTATCTAAAATAACATGTAATAAAATGATAAACTCTTCATATTATTTTACCCCTCTGTGAAAATTTTCAAGAGAACTATTATCAATTTCTCTCCGCCGTCAAATAAAAAAATTGATCAAATATTAGCTTTTAATTTAAATTATTATCATAATATCACATGATTAGTTAGATTAATGTTCAGTGTTATATCTCCATTATGTGAGAACTATCATCTCAAACAAAATTTCAGAATATTGAAAACTATATTATATTACTTAATGTATTAAGGATTTCATAATAATATATGTGTAATCCATACAATTTTAACACATGAAAAAATAAGAAAAATAGTCGTTACAATTTTTTTAAGAAAATGAGTAATATTACATTTTTCTATGTAGTATACATATTTTAATATAATAATTATTTTTTATTTTTTTAAAGTTAATAATCTATAATTTAATCTTATGCAGTTTCAACTAAAATCTTCGAAATAAATTATCTTGCATTTTTTTTTATCTCATTCAACTAAGCCTGATTAATACTTAATTTATTTTTCTAATATAATATGTCAAAACATAATGACATAAGAAAATCAAAGACAACAATTTTGAATTCTCATATATTATTATGTATTATGGATTCACAAACATTAATTTTGAATTTTAATAATTACAAGTTATACATTGAAATAACTATTAAAATTGAAATACTCGCCGCGAAGCGCGAGCATTATCCCAGTATAAATAACACTAGATGGTATCCTCGCTCCCGTTCGGTCTAGTGTATAAGTAATAGTTGAGAGCTTAAGTTAACTTACAAAAATATACATTTTCATGAGATTTTGCATTTTATAATAAAGTATGTAATATTTTGTGATTTGTTATCTAATGAATGCATCTCGGCAGGCAATCGCTTACATGAGCTTCAAAAAAATTCCAAAAAATTTACTTATGTAAAGATTTTGCAATCAAGAAGTTCATAATAAAATAATATAACATATTGATATAAAAATACAAAGTAAAGAAATTACATAATAATTGATGTGATGTTTCTTTATATTTTTCTTATAAATTTTAATGAGAGAGTATGTACACTTTGCTCCTTTTACCTAAAATAGAGGTCAACTTATGAACTTAAGATATAACATAATTTTGCATAGATGCACATGAAATTATTCTTTCCTAAAAAAATGTCTTTTGTGTGCTTTAGAATTTACATAATAGGCTTTTTAATTTTATAATTTTTGAAAGATATAAGAGTTAGACATGAATTATGTTATCATATTTTGGACTTTGGAGGGGTAAGTATGCATTTTATTATTATAGTATGATTAATTTCCTATTGTACATGAGGGTACACGTTGGGCCCATCAGCTAGCCCAGTCACATTCCGGTTTTGAAGTGGTACTGGTTTTAGTCCCACCAAGTAATTGACATTAAAAATAGTGATTTTTATTATTCTTTATTGGATAATGGATTCTGCAGCTAGCCGAGTCACATTCCGGTTTTGAAGTGGTACTGGTTTTAGTCCCTTCAAGTAAATGACATTAAAAATAGTGAGCCTTTATTGGATAACGGAGAAGTCCAATGAAATTAGCCTTTATTGGATAACGAAGAAGTCCTTTGAGTGTGAACGCGTGAGGGATCAGTGTATTAGCCTTTATTGGATCTTGGGTGGCCGATCTAAGTCTGTGAATGGTTATGTTTAATTGTTTCTATACTCATAAAACAAATAATAAAATGCTACTCATATCATATTGGTTAGTAAAGGGAGGGTTACAAAAAGTCCAATGAAATTACACGTGTACCCACAGGTGACGGGTGTTTTTTAGATTGATATTATAATATAACTAGGTGTATCCCTTTGCGGATATATTTTTCTAATAAAGATAAATTGATACCGTCAAAGAAAAAATTACATGAGATCACTTCAATCCATGAATCCAAATGGAAACAAAAATCTAACTGCAAATTGATACAGTTGGGAGATAAAAATGCAAAGTATTTTCACTGCATAGCATCCCAAAGACGTCAGACCAACCAAATACAATCAATCAAAATCAATAATACTGCCACTATTGATCAGACAACCATTAAAAATGCCTTCCAAGACTTTTACAAAAATCTTTTCTGTACTGGAAATACCACAAACATCAACCTCCAAAACATATTTAGCCACATTGAAGGTATCAGTGAAATAGTCCAACCTTTCACAGAGCAAGAAATCTGAGATGTAATTTTCAGCCTCCGTAGGGGCCGAGCATCAGGGCAGATGGATTACCAAATGAGTTCTACCAAAAATGTTGGTCAATCATTTAACACGATATCATATGGCTATACAACTCGTTTTGCAACAACATACTAGACTTGTGGAGAATCAAGAAGGCCCCGATAGCACTAATACCAAAAAAAAAAGGAGCAGACCAACTAGGGGAATTCAGACCAATTAGCATTATTGACAGACCAATCAAAATAATCTCAAAGATTTTATCCACCAGGCTACAACCATTCATGCAAAACCTAGTTGGAAATTACCAATTTGCGTTCATAAAAGGCAGATCCATCATAGAAACTTTCATCACTACCAGAGAACTAGCACATGCTCTCAAACACAAGAAAATTCCATCAATCATGTACAAAATAGACTTTTATAAAGCTTTTGATACAGTAAACTGGCAAATCCTCAAAGAAATGCTCAATCAAAGAGGATTTCCAACTTTATGGACTAAGTGGATTTCCAACCTGCTGACATCCACGTCGTCATCACTAAAAATAAATGGTGAAAGGGGACAGTATTTATTTCACCAAAGAGGTCTTCGTCAAGGGATCTACTGTCCCCACTTTTATTTGTCCTAATAGCGGACATATTACAAAAAATCATCCAATTTGCTACCATCATAGCCCCGCAACCAAATTTGAAACCAATAACAGCAATACAATATGCCGACGATACGGTCATCCTGGCTGAAGCGCATGCTAAAAATCTTAAAATTATACGACAAGCGGCTCAACAAACCCAAAAAATGAAGACTTCTTACTACTTATCAAGAAAATGCAAAACCGAGTGTCAGGATGGGCATCGAAATATTTATCCAAAGGGGGCAGACTCACGCTAATTAATGCAACACTATCTGCTACTCCCACGTACTATATACATGCCTTCAACTTGCCAAAAGGGGTCATCCAGGAAATTGAAAAAAATAAGAAGAAACTTCTTATGGTCCGGATCCCAAGATTACAAACCAGGTCAGAATCCCATCAGAAGAACGGCGGTCTGGACATATAAAAATTAACAGAACATAATAACGTATTACAACTAAAATGATTATGGAACCTAAAAACCAATCCAGGATCACTCTAGTCACTGACTTATAACAAAATACATGGTTCCTACTGTTGGGTCTCGGACGTGCATAACGCAGCGGAAAACAACATATTTGTCCAAAACCAATCCGAGGATCCGTGCGTATCGGTTAAATCAAAGAAATAAATCTTAAAGATACCTTTCGGATTACGCTTAATCCGTGACGCTCAAACCATGCATGTTGTCCAAGCGCCTCTAAACCGGTTACCGTGCTAACCGATTTTACGTCCGTCTAGTCCGTCTAGGTCGGATCATGCGGAAGCCATCTACCGCACACACAATCGGTCTCCACCAAAACTCTCAACAACCCGTTCTCATCTTCTTAGGCCGAATAGATCACAAGCGCCGAAAGTACGAACGCCTCTACCGGTGTCCAAACGAACAAACTTCTTAAAACGGGAAGAAGAACAATATATATGCTAGTAGCTTGTTCTTCTCTTGCACAAGAAAACTCTTTTTCTTCTTCTTATTTTGTCTCACAAAAGATGTATAATTCTCTCATATAATTGCACCCTTTCATTTTTCATATAAAAGGAAAGCACCCTTTAGTAATTTTGTCACACAAATGAGAAAGGATATTTTCTCTCTTTTTGTCTCACAAAAGAGAAAGAGAAATAATGAGAGAGAGAATCATTTGGTACAATGAATTTGGAGCCCTCTATGTCCTTATATAGAGGTGAAGAGTCATGTCTATTCACACTAAAAGATGTGTATGACATCACTCATCATTATCCACATATCATCATCTAGACTCTTCTAGATTACATGATCTTGTGTGCTCATAGTCTTTATATACATATATATCACATCTTATCACATAAGATGACAATATCTTTTGTGTCATTATTATGCAACTCATCATATAAGTCGCTAGGATTTTCTGCACCCGTTTCAGTTTGTTCTTTGTGTGTGACCCTGTAGGTTCACTTAATGTTGGCAATAGACTTAACAGTCTATAAATCATGAGCGGACTCTAGCAAGCCATCATGACTACCCAATTTAAGTGAATATCGGTGATCCAATTTACCTAACCAACAATCATGTATTTAGTCCCTTTGTCACACGATATCTATATCGATCATAAGGCATTTAATACGTCATCCTTATATTAATCGAATTAATATTTCTTGATCCCGAATTAAACTGAACAAGAACAAATAACATTAATAACTCTTATTAATTCATTTGAGTATGGCCATACATTTCTTCAGTTCAATTCATCAAGAGGCCTAAAGATATCTCTCTCATTTATGAGAGGAACAAATCCCGTCTTGATTGCACTCATCCCTCTACATGATTCATTGTATACCTAATTATAACCGTTATGACTACCCGGTTAAAGGCAGTGTTAGATTATATTAAAGTATAAAATTACTCATGTTGGGAACCGAGACAATCTCAGGTCAAAGGACCATAAATACTTTATGTTACAAGAATCGCTAATGACGTAAAACATGTAGCATTCTTATGGCGGGTCAGTCCAGTATATGGTCTCTAACATATACCTATATTAATGACTTGATAACTATTTATCCATGATCAGTAAAACATAATCATCAGTCAACTAATATACTGGTGTACATTTATAGCTTGTATATAAATATATATATTTATTTATATCCGCAAGTATATTTGTCTCCACAAATATCCTATAAATGACCAGGGACGATTTAGAATAGCATTCATAATATTTTATAGTTTTACTATCAAAGTCACGTACTTTGATGATATAAAGCTGAATTGCATATTCATGGTCTACTTTAATTATATTAAAATAACCTATACGCACGTATTATATGAAATATCTTAGAATAAATATTATGTTTGTTATTACAATCCATCATCTAGGTCAGAAACACTTTGGCCTAGGACATAACACCATCACCTACACACTAGTACCAAAATCCACGAAAAACTCTTTCTTCACTACTAGCTTAATACAGCTTGAAGATTGGTTCAATAACAGATTATTCTCCAAATTGGGAAACGGACTCTACCTAAGCTTTTGGAGAGACAAATGGAATACTAACCAACCACTCAAATTACAATACCCAACACTATTCAACAGATGTACGAAAAAAAAAGCCACCGTACAAGATTTCATCACTAACTCCAATGATCCAAATTTATGGGATCGACACCTAAACACAAGACTAGAGAATCAATGGATGGAACTCCAAGAAAAAAATAGCAAATATCATCCTACATGACGAAGAAGATAATTTCCTGTGTGACACGGGCAATACTTCCAAACAATTCCAAGTAAACACCACATATAATTTCTTTACCAACCCGGGGATACGGGACTCAGATGCACCAAAAATCTAGAACTCCGCTCAGAATTAAAATTTTCGGATGGACTCTGAGAAAAAACAAATTAAAAACAAAAGATAGAGTCAAAAGATGGGACAACACAATACAACGATCATGCGTTCTATGTGATAACCAAATCTAAGAAACACATAACCACCTGTTCGCGACTTGCACATATTCAAGACAAATTTGGCAAAACCTAAGCCACAAATTACGGTTCTCACTGCCAACGATGATGGACAATCCGAATGAAATCCTAACCGGTTTATGTGCAAACAAAGACCAAAAACAAAAAAAGAGCATCGGTGCCCTCTGGTTAGTATATAATTGGAACATCTGGAAGGAAAGAAATGCACGGATTTTCAAATCCTGTAGAAGGTCTGCATCCATCACCACAGCATCAGCAGAGGCAGATCTCAAGAGGTGGCAAGCTTGGATGAGGCCCACCTAGCTCAGTCCAGCATCAGCTTTTTAGAAGTATCATTAAAATCTCTTTGGAATGCCTAGAGTATTTAGAGAAGAATCAATGTAAATAAAATGTTGATTGTAAATATGTTAAAACCTCTTTAATTAATATATCCAAGTAGGCAATTGCCTTCTCCTCAAAAAAAATAAAAAAAATAAAAAATAAAGATAAATTGATAAATTTGAAGCAAAAAAAAAATGGTGTGATCCTCTTTCCGCTTTGGGGATATATTCTAATAAAAAAAAATTGATATTTTTAAAGCAAAAAAAAAAATTGATATTAGTTTTTTTGAATAAAGACATTTTTGAATAAAATAATTCAATATTAATAAAGCAAAAAAATGGTGCAAACCCTCGCTCCGCTTCGGGGATGTATTTTCCTAATAAAGATAAATTAATATTTGTAAAGCAAAAAAATTGATATCAAATTTTTTGAAGAGATAATATGAAATATTTTCAAAAAAATATATAATTAATATTTTTTGTGAGGTACAATTGGATACAAATAACAAATGTGTTGTACAATTGGAAATAATTTGGTTATACATAACAAATCTCACCCCAAATGAAGATCCTCAACCTTATAAAAAATAACAACTATTGCCACTCTCATTTAACGTTGAATAGTTGATGGCATGTATGATAATAAAATTAAAGTTTGATGGTATTATTAAAAAAGAAAATTGTGCCACAATAAATCAGTAAAATAAATTATTACGTAGCGAGTTGTGTATTGAGAATTCTTTTTATTTAGAAATGACCCGCTATATATTTGGAAGTATAACACAGAAGATCCCACCAAGTGACAGATTAAATACAGCGCTCATGATAATTATGTGCCCATTCAACACACATGAAATATGATGGAATAGATAATTAGAATGTCTATTCTAGTCCAATATAAATGAAATATCTTGGAATAAAAGTTTGAAAAAGTGAAATTCTTCTATTAAATGGTAGAGATGAAATTGTTATATTTCATGGAATAGTCTATAAATTAGGAAACAAATATCTTGTTTTATTTCAAATTTAATCCTACGTGTCACACAAATTCTCTTCTTTCCAAATATATATTATTTAAATCAAATATTAATCCATTTATATAACCGAACGCTATTAGAATAAAATATAATAGTCGGTTATTCTCTATTCTACTATTCCTCTATTTCATGCTTTGCCGGACGAGCACTATGATTTTTTAACTTTTTAATTGACCTAGAAATTTATCTTATAAACAATAAATCTGGATTTTGAAGTTAAACCTCTAAAATTCGTGCTCATCATGTACAAAATTTAAAACAGAAAATTCTTTAGTAATATGAGTTCAATATTTAATTAAATATTTTAGCTTCACTGCATAAAATAAATATTTACAGAAAAAATGTTATATATCTAACAAAAACAAAACTAGAAAAAAATTGCAAAAACAAATCTTGCATTATGTCGAAACTGCAAAAACAGTCCCTGCATTATTGTCGAAACTGCAGGAAACTTACTACAGTTGGTGTTTTTATAGTTTCGGCAATAATGCATATTTTTTTTTTACAATTTCAGCATAATGAATTGTACCTTTTTTGGGCAAAATTTCCAAAAAATTAACTGGTGAGATCTTAGGAGGCTGAATTTAAGGGAGAAAAATCAAATCCCTAATTCCAAAAACGTGTGTGAGAATAAAGTTGTGAGGTTAAGAGGCTGCTGTGTCTTGTTTTGTTCACAAAAACACAAAGAGTTAAACAAAGTCATGTATTGATGTGATTGAATCAAATATTTTACTTTAGTCAAATTAGCTTTACTACATCAATGGCTACAAATTTTCATACTAAAATATTATTTTGAGTGTAAAAGTCGATTTGTCTTACTTCAGTGAATAGGTAAAGACCAAGAACAAGATAAAATGACATGGGTTGATGTGCATGCGTTCCTACTCATTATTATAAGTTACCGGACTAGTATTTTTATTTGATCACAATGTAGGTGTTCAGTTCAGCAACGAGTGATATTGCAGATATTTCGGGAAACTGCATTTAAAGAATAGTAATATTTTTTGTTTACAATGAATAGAGAGAGAGACGAAGATAATCTTGTTTTTTTATAGAATAATCATTTTTTTTTACCTTTTTATTTCATACTTTTTTCACTCTTGTTTTACACAAATATAAAGTTGTCTTTCATCATATTCCATTATCCCGCTTTAATTATTCCATAATTGCAGAATAAACCCATTATAATCAAGCTGAAACAGATGTGTTGTTGTTAATCACGATAATAGAAAAGATATATTAACACAAAAAATAACATTGTGATTTATAGAAATATATATGTTGTTACTCAGAGTCAAAATATACAAGTTATAATTTGCCTTATTCTTGCCCTACTTAAACGGTGAAAAAATTGTATGCTTAATTTAAACAATTTTTTTGTTTGGTAGCAATTTAAACAATAGTTGAAGACTGAATCAAGGTAAAATGACATGAGCATTCAAACAATGCAGAAACCAAGATTAATTAATGTGAACCATTTTCAAAATGGAATCTCTCGTCAATTCTAATTATTTGAATGTTGAATATTGAAGTCTTAGTCAGTGTGTTTGGTGAGAAATTTGAAGTAAAATAAGAGTAAACTTTTTTTGTGATGGTAAATGGATGATTTTGACCAATAAGATACTGTTTTCTATACTTCCTTTTTAGGATTGATTTATACGATAGAAATTGTGCATGTAATATATACATCTCCTAAATAAATTAAAAATAATAATTTCTACAAAATTTTTAAAAATCTATATAAAGGTTATATAACTATATATTAGTTCATATTTTGCTAGAATTATTATATATTATCTAAACAAAATATACTATTCATACAATTATATAATATCACAATATATATGACGTAAAAACAGTATATAATATTAAACAACAACAACAACAACAAAATAACAACAACACAACAACAACAACAACAACAATAATAATAATAATAATAATAATAATAATAATAATAATAATAATAATAATAAATGAATGAATGAACAAACGGACAAATTTAGCATATCTCTTATATAAATGCAACATCATTTTATGTCTTTTGTTTGCACTCTCTAAAAAAATCACCACTACATTATAGAGTGAAAATGTAATTTTGTTTCTATGTGGGTGGGGGGGGGGGGGGGGGGGGGGGGGGGGCATAGATACTTAAATCCTAATACCTATAATTCTGAAAATGTCAAATAGATAGAAATACAAAATGGAAATGCTAAATATATTAGTTCTTATGTTCTCCATGGGTATGCATCAATGATCAATTAATGTTACTTTATTTTGTAGGGATAGAATTAGGATATTTCAAATATTTTTCTGAGTCTAAATTCGAATCTGGATTTTTTTTCTCAAAGTTCGGATACTCTTGAAACAATTTACGTTTTTTTTTTATCTAGAACTATCAATTTAGTTATAACCTCGTTGTTTGATAGGACGTCGGAAAACAATTCGAACTGAAGTCTGAGCGAGCCGAGCGATATCGAAACCTTACCAACATTGAGTGGAGTTCGAGCTAGACTTTGTTCAATCGAGTTCAGCGATTATTTCAGGCGGAGCTATAGTTCGATCAAATTTCGAACCGAGATCGAGCTAGCTATACCAATACTTAAAAAAATATAAATCAAGTAAGCTATATAAATTATTCAATTTTTATATCATATATAAAATAGAAATAATCTTCTAAATATAGTCATAGCAGCACAAAGTGAACTTTTCCTTCTTTCGTCATCCTTACGTCCATCTAATGAAAAAAAATAAGATGAATTAATATTTCTCTTGGTAACAAATAAAAAAAGAAAAAAAGACTAAAAAAAATATTATTTTTATAATCAGCTCGCCGACTCAAACAAGAAAACATTTGTATTAATATAATTTAGACAAATTCCACTCTTTGAATTTTGAGTCCCAATTTTGAATTTTGAATGTTAACATGTTGAATTAATATGTGCGTTTTATTAGAAGTCATGCTAGCTTCGCAATAAGCACTTACACGTGTCCATATTTGATTTTTTATATTTAAGATTGCATAATATTTAATATGACTTTAAATAATGAATATCGAAATTTAGTATCTTATTTATTACATAGTATAGATCTTTATGCACATATAATGAATAAAAGCCTCAATGTAAGACATCAAATATTTAATTTTAGTCACTCTTTCTTTGGTGTGAAAAATACTACTATTTTTCACACAGTACAAGTTTCAATGCATATTTAGACAAAATATTTAATTAATTATTTTAGCCATTTTCGCTATTTGTTATGAAATTGTTTTTTCCTTACACGACAACCATCGAAGAATTTTTTTAATTTATAGTACATTCGCAAGAAAATTTTGTCCGACAAAGACGGAAGATTTTCGATTTTACTAAATTAGCAAGTCGTAGTAGTGAGTATAAGTAAAACCATATATCTTCAAGAAAAACCCTTTTTAGCATGAAACAGTAAGCCTCCTTATTTTATAGATTTTTTTGATACTGCAGCAGGCGATAGCCTACTGAGATGCTAATTAAACAAATAAAAGTTTAATACAAACTAGCAAATCATTCTCGCGTTGCACGGAATTTCTATAATCTTATTTAAAAGGTAATTTAAACCATAATTTAGGTAATAACAATATTTATATTGAAATTTAATAGAAATTAGTATTATTTCACAACATAATACTAATTTTGTCAGAAATAAATACTACAGTTGTGTCAAAAATTTACAGTATAGTATAAACACAACAAAGAAATATCAAAAATACATTCTCAACAAAGATTCTACATATTAGCGATGCGGATAGCTTCAAATACGTATTCTATTCAGAGGTTGCGAACACAATTATTGATTCATTTCGGATATTTAAACAAATACGTATCTGTATTATTTTTCTAAACACTTAGCTATTTGTGATGACAAAGTTAATGAATTATAACAACTTTAAAAAAAAAAGAAGAATTAGGAACAAAATATTAATATGGATATAGATACTATCTGTATCCGAATATGGTAGTTTTTCTATATACATTATATTATGATGTTTCAGAGAGTACACATGAAATATACCAATTATGTGGTAAATATATTGTACTAAAGTGCCATCTAACAATTAAAGCTCAAAAAAAGTGCCATGATCTAACAATTGACTACAAACATTTTAATTACTTAAATGTTATAGGAAAGGTCCTCTAATTAGTTTTATGTATACGTTTGAATCTTTGATATATTGAATTTTATACTCTAGTTAATTTAACAACCAATAATTTTAGTTTACCCAGCCATTAAATTAATAATTAATATAACGTTTCTTGTACTAATTTGCAATTGGTGTACGGAAATCCTTTTATTTTATGTTATAAGCAAAGGTGGCCTTTAGTTTTTTACACGTTTAATATATTGAATTTTAGATTTTAGCTCTGAAATTAACAACCAACGATTTTTATGTGCAAATTTTTCCAATCATTAAATATTAACAATGATTAAGTCCTCAATTTGCACACTTCGACCAGGTGTATCTAAACATCAATATCGTATAATTACATCAACAGAATGACATGAAATCTTGCTGGTCCCACAATGGATGGTTTAAAATGGAATATATATGGAACTATTCTTCTTTTTTCTTCTTGTCCTAAGAGTGATGAGCCAGCGGGGTGATAAAGCAAAAGTAATTTTGCAAAAAAAAAAAACTCTGCAGTATGCTTAAATTGCACAAAATGGTTGCTTTCATTATTGAAAAGTAACGATGATCCTCGTTCCGCCTCGGATTATATATGATTTAAGAAGTAAATTTTTTTAATATGATATCAAATTGCACAAAATGTAAATGAAAACATAAAATATTTTCACAAATTCCGTAAAAAGCAAAACTCAAAAAAATATATTTTTTTTTAAGTTGAAACATTATTCTCACAAAAAATTTCTTAAGAAATTATATTTATAATTATTTTTAGTGATATATAATTTTAAAGCGATAAAAATGATATTTAAATTTGGAGGGATATATCTGATATTATAAATTTAAATCACTAAAAGTAACATGAGGTACAATTTGGATCTATGTAATAAATCTCTATATAATTTATATTGTGAGATACAATTTCGGTCTAAATAACAAAAATCCTACCAAATTTAAATAAAGCTCCACCATTGATATATCAGTAGTAATACTTCAGTGAAATAAAATTTAAATAAATGTACCCATTCAAATTTTTTTTTTTAATAGATGTACTTTTTCCAAACCATGTCCAATGGATTTAGAAGATACTCTATTTTTATATTTGACATAGCTTTTGAAGTTTAGTATTTTTTTTTTTCAGTACCAAATTGATACATCAATTGAAATATTAATATATTTTCAAGCTATAATAAAATATCCATTAACATACCAAATATATTTTCACAAAAATATATAAAGTTGGCGTCAATATAAATGGTGTGTTCATAATCGACCAGACATTTAATTTATCTCTTAAAATATAGTAACGACAACGTACAGGACATATTAACTGTTGTCTTATTCTCTTGATACTACTATATTCTATTTGAATTGATGTCTTCTAATTTCAGACATCAAATTTGTTTCAAACTTACAAACGTGGCTAGTTTTTTGGCCAGAACATGCAACAAATGATGTCCTCAAATTCCGGACATCTAATTTCTCTTAAATATACTATCATACAAAATTCATTAATATTGTAATCAATTCTCTTAAAATGTTCATATATATTATGAAATGGTGTCATTTCAAGCTTCTTAAACGTGGCAAATTATTCTCGCCCTATATATGCAAACAAATGAACAATGATGTCATTTCAAAATTATAAGCGTGGCAAATTCTGGCCCTGGACATGCAAACAAATGAACAATTCATCTGACGTGTGTGCTCCTTTCACTTTATTCATTTTTTCATAACTGGCTCGATTCACGCCACCTTATTGAATGCGATCGAGCATAGACATTTTTTAATTTTTCTTGCAAAAAAAGAAAGATTTATATATAGCATTTCGTATTTATTTTGAGGAAACATTTAGTGTCAAATAGGATCTAAACTCCTGCTTTCATATGTTGCTAGTCTCTTAGACTAGTTGTTTGTAATATTATTAATAGTTATTAATTCTAAAAAAAAAATTCTGATTATATTTAGCCACATCATTTAAAATAGGGAGATGTATTTCTTTCTTTTAATTTATCAAAAAATCCATAAAAAAGTCCATTTTTATCTCATTCTCGTGGAGAAGTCGATATCAATAAAGCTGATATATATCGGATGATAGTTTATGAATCTTTCAGCTAAATTAGAAAAATGGTATAAATATATAATATTTCTTGGGGTAATTTATGCGTGTCTCCAAAAATATAAAAAACTTTCACATAAGAGAAATGTGACATCAGGACGACCTATAGGTCGTTTCTTTCTTTCGCTCAAAAAGTCTAAGGCACAAGACGGGCTGTTCTGTTTTGGAGGGGGTGGAACACCTTCTGACACGGGCCGTGCCAGAAAAGTATATATTTATTTTTTTAATCATCAGTCACGGTCCATGCCTGATGGTTCTGTTGGAGCCATTTTCAAATTTTTACTGAAATTCAAAGTCGAATATCTGCGAAGGTGCGAACTTTCAGGCACGACCCGTGCCTGAAAAAATACACCGTGTCAGATACCTATTTTTGTTGTAGTGCTAGAGCATTCCCAAATCACGACGAAATTTGTATATACTGCTTTTTCGCTTTTCAATATACTATTTTTTTTTCTATATACTGTTTCAACTATTTTGTACATATTTTTATTTTTTGTGCATAATTTACTTTCAGAAATTTTTATATACTGTTTTTCCATCATTTCTTTTCTATATATCATTTCACTGTTTATGTATATATTGTTTACAAAAAATGAATTATATATACTGTTTTTTCAATTTTATGCATTGTCGTTGTCTAGGAAAACTCATGTCGTGATAGGTCCCATCACATAAATCCCTATAAAACGTAAGAAATATTACATACATCCATAAAAAACATAAAAATATGTATCCTTCAAAAGATTTCTACCATGACACAGTTTTATCATTTTTATTTATGCATTATTTTTTTATTTTATTTTTTTTGGAAAATTACGAGTAAAGAGACATTGATGAATTTTCTCGTGTTTTATAGGGGTATTCATGATATTTTCACTTTGGCAAGGGGTGTATCTGAAAATTTGATATTCAGCATACACTAGAAATTATATCAGTTTCTTATGACAATTATTTTTTTAGATTTCATTGGAGTATTCATCGTTAGGTGTATATGTGATATTTTAGATTTTACAGGGGTCAACATGAAAATTGCTTATTAAAAATAAAAAAATAATTTAGACCACTAAGCGCATCCTTTAACGTGATTATATTGAGCTCTAGTGATAGTGATGGTAAAGTGTGAAAAATAGAGACTTGGCCATTTGTTAAGACATTAGTATTTTATTTTTGCAAATAAACCCAAAAAATATTGTTGCTAACTCTAAAATCTACATACCAGGAGACAATGGTAAATACTCAAATAAGTATTTAATAATTCACACTTAAAAATTATCATCAATTAGGTATGTATTAAAATTGATGCTAGAGAATAATATAATGGATTCACACATGTACTTCACAAAGAGTTTTTCCTTAGATTTAAGACATGCATATTTGATATTGGATTGAGAGACTTTGTACTCATATGTACGAAATTTAATAGACATTCTATATTCTTTTCACTGTAAATAGTTTATTGATAATAAATTTTTTTTGAGTGATTGCTCAAGGTTTAAATTATATATACAAGGAAATTCAGGTTGAATTTCACCTGTCCCTGTTGAGACGAGTTTATAGATTTTTTTGACATATTAATATAACAAAAAAATTTGGTGCAGTAATAAGTTTGTTGGTTTCGAATTTGAAGGTCATGGGTTCGAATAATGTAACATAAAAATTTTCTAATTTTTTTAAATGAGAGAGACAATTCAATGAATTCATCATATCCTCATTGTGGGCCCTACAGGGCCATCATATCCCTGCCACATTGATATTTATGAAGAATTTTTAAAAGCATCCATCTAAAATTTCAAAATATACATATGTACAATAAAATATCATGCTATTTTTTTTCTCATTCAACAATATTTCATGAATTTTCTCACAAAATGTTAAAATATTTCTTAAATAATAAAATCATTGTTTGACTAAAATGATATGCGTGTTAGGTTACAAAATTTGCATGTGTTTAGAAATGAATTTTCATATGGTATCCATATTCATCCGTATAAAATTAGATTTATCATATTATTTCTACATCTATTAATATTATTTATACATCCATTAATATTATAAAGGTAGGATTATTACTATTTATATTCATCTTCTCTATTTTTTAAGGGAGGATTTACAATATCATGAAATAACATGCATACCCCTAAAAATTCAAAAATATTATTTGTTCTATCACATATTTGATATTTGATAGAAAGAGCAATTTTTACCAAGAAATTAATTGCATTATAATTTGTAAAATAATTAAATTATTTTTTCGAAGCGGGGGCAAGAAGTTCCCCCTTGTTCCTAAATATTATCGCTAACTAAATACATGTTCTTAGATATATCACAAACTAGTTATCAAGAGTTCCTCTTTGTAGATTTATCAACGATATTACCATTTTTAATAATATACATACTATCATAATAATGAATCCATTTCAAAGTTCATATTTTAATCTGTATATTATTTATTTGATTATTTGAAGAGGACATTCAACTACATCGAAAATGACAGTACTAGATAGACTGTTGAATGTTTAATTAATTAGTTTCTGCAGACTCTAAATACTAAAATTCTACTTGACAAGAATGAAATATCATATTATTAATTTTACCAATAATGTCACATGAAATAGTATAATGAATTGATGTAACGATGATGCATATCTTACATATTATGCATATATTAAATAGTGCAGATATCATATTACCAAGAAATTAAGACAGTATTTAAACAGTAAGTTATAAAGATATTTCTTCAAATATATTAATTTATTCAAATATATTAATTTGTAGTATAAAAATATATATTAAATAATAATTTAATATCACGGCGCATGCATTATATAAAAATAATAGTTATATATTCAATCCAATGAACAATAAATATACTTTTTGTAATATATAATTTGATATATTTTTGTTTTTTCTTATTTTACTATTTTTTGTTTTGAACGATAAATATTGAATAAAAAAATATATTTTTTTGAACTATTTTTCACACGAGAAATATTGTTTTGCAACAATTGCGTTGGCAACACAACTGAATGAAGGAAAAATCCTGTTTACACACTGTTAACTCTAAATTAGTCTAAACTTAAATTTTTGTTTTGGCACATCTTACCTGCCATCTCTTTATTTTCGTATACTTATGCAAATAAAACAGTTAGTATATATTAGTTATAGATATAACTAAAAATGACAGCTCTGGAATCTTAACCAAATTAAACAAATTTTTTGGATATGGATTATTAACCTTAATTAGATTGTGACTCTTGTGTCACAAATACTCTAGTCTAACTTTCATAAATAGT
Organism: Juncus effusus; assembly: GCA_027726005.1. Classification (NCBI taxonomy): domain Eukaryota; kingdom Viridiplantae; phylum Streptophyta; class Magnoliopsida; order Poales; family Juncaceae; genus Juncus; species Juncus effusus. Next base: position 10,183,319 of record CM050891.1, on the reverse strand, counting down.
TTAAACGTGTGAAATGACTATCTCAATTAATTAGGTCAAGTGATGAAGTGTATATTGATTGTGATTTAGTATTATGTTTTAAGCAAAATTAGTAGGTTCAGCCTACAATTTATATTTATAAAGAAATAAAAAGTTTACAAAGATATTTGTAACTTGTCGAGCTTAATATCATCACATTATATCTGTAAAGACTTGAAATATAGTATTTATATTATTATGTGATTTGTGAAAATTGATAATAATCATAGTGAATTATTATTGGGCCTCTCCATATATCACAAGTATTTTTCTAATTAAATTTGTTTGGAGCTTGAATCTTGAAAAACAAGTTAAGTAATTATTTACAGAAAAAAAGAAAACTTGCACTTAGTAATCGTAGAAATTGATTAGGCAACTGATTTTGATTAGCGTGAAATAAGTGAGAACTGTTTGAACAAGGAAAAGGATATTTTTCAAATGTTGCTATCAACAAATTAAACTAATTCCTTTATCAGAACGAAGGAATGCTGTTTATTAGTCAACAAAAATTATATATGGAGGAATATTTCCTTATGAAATACTCGAAATAATTATATCAAAATAGTAATCTTCATGTGTTAATTAACGTGCATAATATAATTTGCTTGGCGTTATGTTGAGGGTTAGGTTTGTTATGTTGAGGATAATTTTTTTAATTCTTAATACTTATTGTCTTAATTACATTTATATTGGGAACTTTTATACTTAACCATTTTATTCTTTTTTGTGATGAAAAAATAACCATTTTATTCTTGGGCTCTATTCCACTCAAAATAGTGCCACCCTATTTATTTGTCGTTTAATATAATTTCCCAATTTGACCGTCAATATGTGACTAAATGGTCCATGTGATTAAGTCTTTTTTTGACTTATATTGTTACCTTATCATTTGTTTTATAATTCCTACTTTTTTATTGTAGAATTATGTTTCTTTATTATATTGTCATGATGCCAATTTTTTTTTTTTTTGAAGGAATATAGGGATATCCAGATGGACCCCCTTGTATTCAATTAAATGAAGCGTTTATATACAACTCACTGAGCCTGCATTCACCATGCAGCTCTGAAAACAAAAATTACATCAAAACACCAACTCGATACAAATCACGGGAAAGACAAAAGTAAGAAAAAGATTAAATTACATGACAAGTAAGAATAATCCAGATTAATCCAGATTGCTACAGATCCTATCCCAGTTATCAAGAAAAAGACAAAAGTAAAAAATAACTTGCAAAAAATTATAATTATATAATCTCTCTGAAATGTTTTCAGTTAAAACAAAATATATCACATAATTATATGAAATGTATATAACATTTTTAATAGTTTGAAGACGCTTAAGTGTATAATAAATGTGCCACCTTACAAAATATGAACTAGTTTTCTAGTCAAAACCGAAATAAATCGTTTTTGAACTGACTTTAGTCGTCAAATACAGATCACATTAATGCATTGTAAAAAAATCTTTCATGTTTGGTTTTTTGTATAGTGAAGATATACTCAACCCTAGAATCATCACCAAGATTTGGTATTGCTATTCTTTTTTTTAAAAACAGATGGTCAACGAAATAAATGATTATTATAAATTAATGGTTATTGAAATTTTAATTATATGTGATTATTCTAAAATATTAAATGGTTATTAAAAATAAAATAAAATTAAAAAAATTAATATAAATGTGCATATTAGAGATGGTTGACCACTTTGACCATAAACTTGATGATGATTCTAAGGATTTGAGTAACTAAGTCCTTATTCATAATTAGTAAGGTTGAATGAGAAAAAAGTCTGAATTTTCATATCTTTTATCTGGTCTGAAAGCTATAAGTTTGAAGATGAATTAAAGAGAAAATAAAGAGTATATATACAGATTTTAACGGATGTCTCCGAAGAGACAGAATATCAAAAATGGGCTTTTTTTATGGGGAAAGAATGGGGTGAATCTTGTGTTGTATTAGTTTTTTTCCTCTAGTTTTCTATCTTTGTTACTTGTAAAAAGCGATGTAATAATCTGTAAAACTCTCTCTTTTTGTTTCTTTAATGAAAATACCCAGTATGCAATCGCCTACCGGGACTCAAAAAAAAATCCTATTTAGTCAATTAAATTGAAAATACTGAACAAATTTCAGTTACAGAAATTTGAAATATTCTAAGTCAATTGAGGTACCAAATCCAAATTAGAAAAAATCATAGCTTTACCAGACTCTTTTTTATCTGTATTGAGTTTTTCTTGCTAAATTCAAAAAGTACATGCACACATAACGAAATGATGACACAAAAACTTTGATTTTAAGAGATTAGGGCTTTTTTAGGATTTTTTTTTTCCCGAAGATTTTTTTAGAAAATGTGATTTTAAAAGATTGGGGTTTTCATTGTCAAGCTTACCGAAGAAGAACCTTTCTACACCAAACAAATATATCAGGCTAAGATTAGGTAATTCAAAGATGTGCTTGTTGAAAGTAACTGAAATACAACTTTAAGTGAGGCAATTATCTTTTTTTTAAAAATTCGAAACTATGGTCATAGTCGGTTTATAAACGAACTTTGTAAACGGAAATTGATTAATAGAATTACGCGGGAGATTTTAAGCTCTCCGTATTGCTTCAAAAAAAAATTATCTTTTTTTTTTTGGGAGGGAATAGTTGTAAGTTGCAACTATTCAGAATTTTGAAATTATTAAAAACGAGTTACATCAACTTTAAGTGAGATAATTATCAATTAGTAATTCGTTATATCAACTTTAAGATATATTAGTTGTGATGTTGTAATTTCGGATTTCTTGTATCTTTTTCTTTTTTTTATTTTCTTTACTATAAAACTTAAAATTGTCATCTAACATACGATTCGCATGTCTTTGCAATTCAAAAAAAAAAATTATCAATTAGTAATTCATTTTTATTTACATCTTAAAAGTGTTGAGTGACAGCACGTTTGGTTTTAATTTACTTTATGGTTTCATTTTAGTGGTTTTATATTTAAATTATGGTTTCACTTTTAAATATGGTTAAATTAGTGAGGTGCAAATGGGATAAGTTGAGGGTCCCATGGGAAGAGTTTTATAGGAACTGTCCGACCATAACCCTTCAACATTTTTGATAGTAACATATATTTGTAGTGATTTAGTGAAATTTTTTTTAGAAAACACATATTTTTATGTATTTACTTCTACCAAATTTTTTAACAGTGTTAATCAAGAAATTATTTTTGCCTTCGTGTAAATGCAGTCAAACTCTGCTCCTGAGCGCCCGTTCGAGAGTGGAATATAATGTGTTAAGAGCTCAATAGACTACTGGCCTAGCTAGAATCAAATAGAAGATAGAACCAATAACTTGGTCTCGATCTTCCATGTTTAAGCGAGTCGTAGTTGTAGTAATCTCATTTGATTAATAAGTAATTAATTTCTTTTAATGATTTAAGAAGGGACTAATCACTGATTTCCTTGAGGTCGAATTCAATTTGGTATATCGCAGTAGTGTGGAATGGAGTAATATAATGGAATATATTTATTCCATTAGAGAGATGAACAGTAGAGTAGAATAAACTATCTCCCTACTGAAATTTTTTATTTCTGCTCTTACACAATTCCACTATTACTATAACAAAAATCAATGAAAAACAAAATATATTCTATTTCACGGAACATCCTTAGAATGAAATAAATATATAGTCTCATATTTTATGTTCCTCTATTCCTCTATTTTAGTTTTTTGCTAAACACCTACTCTAAATTGCATTTGTTAGTGGTGCATGCATGCATGAACTTTTCGAATATAACTTTTCAAGCTCTACAAATTATTCTACTGTTTAACTAAGTTCGTAAGATCAGGCAACTCTAACAATATAAGTTAATTACATAACTAAGATTCATAACTAGGATGGAACACATTTCTCACTTAAAAAAAAAGAAATGCAACTATATCTTACGACTTGAATATCTCTTTGCAAATACTAATTCCACTGAGAATTTCGCTAAATGATACAACTTCATACGTAATGCATGAAGTCTCTAATAATTTATAGTGTTATCATATTAAATCTTTGGAGGGGTGGATTTTTATGTGGTCTTGTGTATTGTTTAGAGCCACCACTTTTTTTGCATGCATGAGATGGTTTCCTTTTCATTCAAATTCAGGACGAATAATACAAAAAATTAAATTTTTGTCATTGTCCGACGAAAACTCAAAGCATTGTCCTGTGATCTCTTCGTTCCAAACATTCGAATGAAATACTTCAAAGTTATATTAATAAAAAAATAATATAAACTATTCAACGCTACGTGGCATAACTAGTATCAAAATTTATTGAGGACTTTTTATAACATGGATAATCCTATAGTTAGAGAAGTAATTACAAATGAAGCTCTTAAAACTTGATTGAGAAGTTTAATTATATGAAAAATGTTGTTAAACATCCACACAGTGATGAATCTTGACTCATTATTTTGGGAGGGCCATAATTTTTTTACACTACTAAATATACTTATATAGAATTTTGGGGAGGAGAGAGGAGATACACATATATATTAATAGCTTTCAAAATTTCAAACATTAAATCCTTGTAATTTTAGAAAGGTAAATATGATATTTTAAAGTTTGGAGGGTAAATATGAAATTTCCCTATTTTGTTCTTGTACATGAATATGTCAAAAATATAATAAGGCACGTTTAGACATTTTTTGAATAATCAAGAGAGCTGAAAGACATCGATGATATTTCTAGATATATTTAATAATATTTCATGATCTGCCAAATCTTGTTAGCTTAAGTAATATGTATTTCTTGAAATTTGGGAAAGATTTCAAATCTAAAAAATATTTTGGGTCTAAAAAAATATTTCATGCTTTAGAAGCTTGGGCATGATATTTTGAGGTTCTGCGTAGGATATCAGCTTGATGATTTAGTTGTCAATACAAAACAACAAAATCTAGATTAATATTATGGTTCTAAAAGGCTGCACCATGATTAGAAACACGAGTGGAAACACAAACATGATACATAGAACTGAAACGAACTCCAAATTTGACCTTCTCTAATACTCTTCTTGTAATTGTCTGCCCAGATTGTCCTCTTGGTGCAATCCCCTAAAATCCATAATTTGGTTCATGAAAATGAAAACTTATAGTATTATTTTTGCTCTATGACAGTCAAAAGTTAAAATCCATAAGACAGATTGGAGAATCATGCCTTCGTTCCCTCAAAGCTAAGTATTATATTTAATTCAAGATTATCTAATGCAGTATGATATAGCTATAAAGTGTATATAAATTAACCCTCTTTTAAAGATAAGCAAACATTTTTTTGCGTCAAATTCGTCAGATGAATATGAATTTATAATTTATCTCAGATATATTATTTCTTGGAGAATATGACTTAATCAAATGATTATATGAAGAATTATATTCTAGAGAAACCGAAGCCTCTTTCTACCAACTTTGCCTTTTTTTCAACACTCACCAACCTTCAACACCTTTATATACCCCTCGAAACAAGTCGTCTCTTTACGTCTCTTTATCCTATCTTGTAAACCAGCGTGTTTACGTGGGTGAGCGAGTGTGTGCGAAGAAGCTAAACGTCATCATCAATGGGGAGAGCTCCATGTTGTGAGAAAATAGGGTTGAAGAAAGGGAGATGGACTTCTGAAGAAGATGAAATCCTCCTCAACTATATCTCCATCCATGGTGAAGGCTCTTGGAGATCACTCCCCAAAAATGCTGGTATAATGCACAAAAATTTTTAAAACCCCAGAATCTAACTCCTGAATCAACCCTGAATTAAAAATAAGGAAGATTATATTATCTTATATAATTTTGTGGTTGATTTTGGATTTGGCTTCTAGAGTTTCTAGAATTACGAATTGTGAAAATATTCAATCTATGTATTATATAAGTTAGGCAAAACAATGGTGATATATATTAAATTTCTTATATGAGATATGCATTAAGATTTATTTAAGGTACTACTATAATATTAAAAAAAAAATTTAATGCAAGCTTGAGGTACAATATTAAGACTTTGTACCCATAATTGGTGAAAAGAGTTTCCACACAACTCTTGTTGAGTAATCATGGTAAGAACAATAATAACACCAAAGGTGGTATATTGTAGTTTGTTTAGCCTAACATGGCAAGTTATAATTTTCCATTTTTAAATGATAATAATTTAATACTCAGCTAATATTTATTTTTTTAATTTTTTAATACGATGGCTCATATGTCCCCACGTATTTTTTAATACTCAGCTAATATTTGTTTTCCGCAATCATTACTTCCTATTCATATATACAATATATCTACATAGTAGTATGCATCTTTGTGAGATCTATTTGATGTTTATGTGTAGGAAAAAAATGGATTTGAAATGGAACTTTTCTATATTTTATTTCGCGCCATGACAATGATTATATTAATAATTCTTTTTCAATGTTTTCTATATATTATTTGAACATAGTATATATGCATGTTCCATCAAAATATAATAATCATATCACAACGTGTGATTCTTTGCTTTTATAAGTTCCATGTTAGATGTGACACATCTAATGTACGTATAAGTATATACGTGTACTTAGGTTCGCATGCATATAGATCATATAATTTTCCTTCTGTATTTTTTAGGTAACAGTTTTCTCTCTAATATAAATAATCTTAGGTTTTAATATAATATCACTTGCTTTCAACATGTGCATGAAAAAAAAAATGTTTTATGATGAGTAATTTGTATGATAATAACGCTATCATTTCTTTATTAGGTTTGAAGAGATGCGGGAAGAGTTGTAGGCTGAGGTGGATTAATTATTTGAGATCAGACCTTAAAAGAGGCAATATTTCTAAGGAGGAAGAGGAGATGATAATCAAACTCCATTCCACTCTTGGAAACAGGTATTCATGATGTTCAAACTCCTATCATTAATAAGTTGATATTATGCCAAAGCTCCTCTAGTAGGAGTGGTAAGACATACCACCCCACCAATTCAAAGATTGTGGATTTAAACCTTAGCAAAACTAAGTTTTTTTGAAAATAGATGTGAGATTTTGAGACCTCTCTATTAAATAAAAAAATAATAAGTTGATATTATAATTAAAATTATAAGTTCATAAATATTTCTTTTTGAAGATTTCAAATTAAAAAATAAGGTTAACAAATAAGCATTTCTATATATATATATATATATATATATATATATATATATATATATATATAATCTGCAGTAGAGGCAAAAGACTAACCAAACTAAAAAATAAGGTTAAGTTAACAAATAAGCATTTCTAATATATATATTTTTTTAAATCTGCAGTAGTGGCAAAAGACTAACCAAATTAAAAAATAAGGTTAAGTTAACAAATAAGCATTTCTAATATATATATATATATATATATATATATATATATATATATATATATTAATCTGCAGTAGAGGCAAAAGACTACTAATAAGATACTTTCACTAGAAAAAGCAAGTTTGATTACAACTTGATCTTAAGTAACCCAAAAGAAATATCAGAATTTTGCTTAAAAATACAACAAACTAAAAAGTGTTTAAATCTATATATCCACTCATATTAACTACTTCAAGGAATATTGAACTCCTTACATTTTATATTTAATATTTGTCATAAGTAAAAGTAAGTATACTAATTTGTTTATTCCTACCATCAATTATAGGTGGTCTCTTATAGCTAGTCATCTTCCTGGAAGAACAGATAACGAGATAAAAAATCACTGGAACTCTCATCTCAGCAGAAGAGTGCACACAGTCCACAAAATCTGTGATGATGGAAGCACTGAAGTCATGACACGAGATCTCGGCAAAATTTCCTCCAAGAATAGTTCTAAAAAGATCCAGCAATCTTCAAAGAACAAGGGCAACTTAAATGACGAAGTTTTCAACTCCCAGACTTCATTACAACACTTGGATAAAAACAAATTAGAACAAACCAAACCTAATAGTGAATTTTCATGCATTAGTGATGAGTTTTGGGCCATGGAGGATGATATCATTAGTGGGCCTGTGAGCCCAAACCTGATTTATAACGGCGAAAATAACTTAATTTTGGATCCTGAACAAAACAGGTCCAATAGTGTTCCCTGCACTAATATAGAATTTTTCTCCTCCAATATTGAATTTTCATGTCCAAATGAGGAGGGTGTAGTTAGTGGGTCTTTTATTTCAGGCCCAACTTTTGATGATTTGACTTGTTGGCCTAGTTATGAGATTGAGGATTTGTTGGATAATAATCAAGCAAAAGTGGAAGAAAATGTCAAGGGCCTAAATGGAAATAGGGAAAATGAGGAGAACCAAATTGAGCAAGCCCAACTTTGGGATTGGGGCAATTTGGATATGTTGTGGGATGAGGTTGGAGACGTGCGTACGGATCTCAATCAAATATGGTGAAAAAACTAGAATTCAGATCAATTTGTAAAAAAATAAATTATAAAGTACATGGGCATATGGTAGATGAATTGTAGTGTAAAGTTTAGGTGTGTGATTATTGTGTATTTCAAAGGTTGATAGCATCAGATTTACATCTTATAAAATGTTCTTTTGTTTTCTCTATGAAATGTATGGTGTAACTTTTATTCATGAACAATAAGATCAAGTTCAGAACAACTTAAACTTTAAAATAAATTTATCTCAATAAGATAAACTATATGCAGTAAGTCATTATATAAGACTTTTGAAATTTTCTGAATACTCAAAACAATCTGATTTTAAATTATTTCTAAGAACAAACCTGGTTTTGATTGAGATATACCTTCGAAATACGTGTAACCAGCTCCACTCAATCCATATATGCCGTTAATTCAATAGTCCAAACTGATTTTCCATTCGTCAAGAATGTCTAGTTTGAGGAGTCAATGTTTTTGAGTTATGCACTGCTTTAGAGCTATCTATTTATTTTTGTTGTAAACTTGTGTTTCAAAATTGTGTATGTTTCAAAATTGTTTTTGTTGGCCCCCCAAGATTTTCGATCAGTAGTATATGTTTATAAGGATTTAGTGTATAAAATTCCGAAAGCTATTAATATTTATGTGTATTAGCCCCCCAAAATTTTATATAAGCATATTCAGTGGTGTAAAAACAATTATGACCCCCCAAAATATTGAGTCAAGCTCCGTCACTAGCTTGGATTCTTTATACATATATGCTTAATATAATATTGTGAGAAACCAAAAACTTGTATGAATATTTTACTAGAATATTTAGTTTTCTTAATTATGATTGAGATGCTGGAGAAAGCTGATTTATATTGTTTTATATACGTACGAGCACCATCCATATTTTCTCATCCTGGTAGAAAAGAGGAAAGAAAGGAAATACTTCTCCATATTGATGCTAGTTTAGTTTTCAGATCTAGGGGGATGGGCCCCTTACGGCGGCGGCGGTGCCCCCCGGGCCTCTTACTCAGGAGATCTCCTCTCCGACGACCTTCTTTCCGGCGATCTTTTCCAACGAAGTTTTGAAAAAAATTTGTGACCTATTTGATCTGTTATGTCTCTTTATCCCTCTCACCTTCTCTCTAGTGGAGCTCTAGCTCTCTCTATTCTTCTCTCTCCCCCTTTCTCCTCCTACCTCTCTTTCATCTTATTTCTTCCCTCTTTTAACCTTCCAATTTCTTCTCTTCTAAATTCACCTCTTCTTCTTTCATGCCTATTTTCTTTCTTTCTTATCTTTGTAAATCTTGATCCTCTGTTCTTGAAAAATTGGAGATTTAAAAACAAGTAATTTTATACAAGACAACTGGGAACTTGTTATGGTGCATCAAACGGAGCTTCGACGGCTCCATGGAAGAAGAACGAGTTTTAGATAGTTTTTAATTTTGGTTGTGTTTGTTTATTTTGTGCTTATTGTTTTATCTATTTGATGAAATTTGTAATTCCTTGTAATCACTTTTTAATATTAATGAAGAAAGCCTAAGGGCATTTAGCAAAAAAAAAAAATAGAATAATAGATGCATATATGGGGATTGTTTTGCATGTTAAGGTCAAATTTGTCATTTTTCAAATACATACAATCGTGTGTGTATTTTGGACGTGAATAAGTGCAATATTTTCCATTTAAATTGTTTGTCTTGGAAAATTTCCTATGAAATGCGAATAGCATGTTCTCAAGTACAAAGTGTGTGAAAAGAAATTAGTCTGATTGTTAGCAGCATCACCTTGTGTACCACTAACACAAGGCTCCATTAAATACAAATCATGAAATTCACACAATTCAATAATTCAAACAACGAAAAAGATCAAATCACTAACAATCACTTCTCCATAATTTCATATCAAGTCGAACATGCACCAACCAATTCCATCAAAACACCCACAATCAAACAAAAACACAACTCACTCACATACAATAAACCCTCATGGATCCATTTCAACAGGCCGCTCAGCATTAAAACAAACCCTAAGTTTCCTAAGAGAGGAGCTCTTCTTCCCGCTCTTCTCACTCATGCCGCTCACATGAATTGTATCCTTTGCAATTCCGCCCAACAAGTCGTACAATTTCAGGCTTAGGTTGGAGCGAGTCATCTCCTCTAGAATTGGGGGAGATTGCATGTACAAGTTGTTTCCTCTGTGAGTCACACTTGCCTTGGACATTTTCACGTCAGGGTTCTCCTCCAGTAGTTCTATGAACTGGAGAGGAAGTGATTACAAAATAAGAAAAAGATTAGTTGGATTCATATAATATGAAGTACTTGAGAGAATTTTTTTATGCACCGTAAAATAACAAGTAAGCCCTTGCAAAAGTTTTTTTCAAAAAAATCTAAAATGTTCCTTATTTCTCACTCAAAGAGGGGGTTTTGAAGAAAATGAAAAAAAAAGGATACAGACAAAATATTATTTACCATATTCAATTTTTGGGGTGCACTTTGCAGCAGCATATTTGAAACTTTAACTTTCCAAATAAACGCAGGACACTTCTTAAAGAAATTGATTAAAAGAGGTCCGTTTAGTTTAGGCGATATTTTCATTTTCTAATTTTGCAGGGTACCCACGATATTTTGAGATTCTCCAGGGGCAAATCCATAAATTTTCATTCTTTAAAAAAGTTAAAAAGTTGAAAAAGAAATTAACCTCAGAAAGAGTGATAGAAGGATCGAGCTCAATGAGAGTACCGGGCCCACAAACAAGGCAATCTTTATCCCTCACAAAATCCGTCACTTTTATATGCGTTCCTTCCAAACCATTATACCTACATTCATTAATTCATTAGTAAATTAAGCATTATTTAATGATAACCTAAACCCCAAATATCAAAAGGGGACACTAACCTATTTTAGCATTGATAATTAAATCTTTTCAAGGGTACAAAGGTATTTCCATGTTTTAAGGGCATGCATGATATTTTCTCCTTTGTAAGGGTATACAAGATATTTCGATTTTTGAGGGTTATATATGAAATTAGCACGAGCAAAAGTTACAAAAAGGGACTCACGTGAAATAATTGGATAAGGTTTTGCTACAGCCCGACACGATCTTCAAAGTTTCCAAAGCACAAGCAGCTGATACGATCGCATTTGTAGAAGCTATAGCTGGAATTATATTCTTCACCACGCCCTATTTTTATACAAAAAACGTGTAAAATATTGTGTGAAATGTGACATTAACTGAGAAGTAATTTAAGGAAGATGTAAATGCGTACGTATTATATACCTGAGTCAAGGAATATGTGACTCCAGAAATTCCGAAAAGCTCGGCTCTCTTTAAGGCCTGTATTAATGTCCAAATTAGAAATTATCAAAATAAAAAATAAAAATAAAAATGTAAGGTACCAAACATAATCAGCATGATTTGAAACGCGGTTTTGGGTATTTGATGTTTAAGGCTTAATTAAAGCTAAAATAATACTCGATTGTAATATTAATCAAGAAACAGCCAACAAAAATACTGTTCTTAAAAAAAAAGGAAAAAAAAATGCAAAATTCAAGGTGGAATACCTCTTCATAAACCCATTGCATGTGGTCAGGATCATCAGCGTCAAAAGCCTTTCCCTTTTGCACCTACTTACAACAAGGAAAAACAAAACTGAGCACATCGAGTCTCTCCACAACAGTTTCTCCGTAACATCCACAAGGCCAAATCCTTTTTAAATACCTCGTCCCACTTAATCAAATGGGCGTACTCGATGCAGTGATACTCTTTGATAAAAAATATCAAATGATATTTATTTAATTTATCAAAGTGTGCGATGAGGAAGAGAACCCGGTACCCGAAGGGGGTTTAAAAGCCATGCGACGGTCATCATGACCGGTGCAACATTTGGCTTCCCCCCAGGTGAAGTTCCCCCTCTACACCCTCGCCGAGACCCCCAGGACCGGACCCTTGCTCACTGCGTCGAGTACGCCCACCTCATCAAACGGGACGAGGCACATTTGGTCAAATTTGATCTCTAAGATGGTACTATATTCGACATACTGAGCCTTCTATACTATAAGGTGATAGATTAGTTTCAACATACATACCTCGTCCCACTTAATCAAATGGGCGTACTCGATGCAGTGGGCGGGGGTGCGGGGGGTTTCCGCGAGGGTGCAGAGAGGGAACTTGACCTGGGGCGGGAAGAGCCAGATGTTGCACTCGAAGCACGGCGTCGTACCCGGCATGATCACACGCGCGTGGCCTTTGAACCCCTCCGTGCCCCCGTCCACCATCGGCTTCACCGTCTCCGCCACCGGGTTCTCATCCTCGCCGTACTCTTCATTATTTAAAATAAAATAAATAATAATAATAATAATAATAATAATAATAATAATAATAATAATAATAATAATAATAATAATAATAACATTATAGTGATGAATAATTAAATAAAATGAATTGTTTTTATTCAATCAAAAAATTAATAATAAAATAGAATGTATTAATGTATTATAAAATAGTTAGATTGTATTTGGGTTATTTAAATTATAATTTTGCAACCATCTAATCCTTTCAATAAAACCAAAATGAAGATGAATATTCAAAATTATTACCAAGGAAACCGCAAGCGACTGAGTTTATGTAGCTTCTAGCCTCGATGGAATCAAGACCAAGCACAATAATGTCAAAATTGTTATAAAACTCGATCTCTTTATCCTCTATGCGGCAAAAATGCGGTGTAATTGTCACCCCACTGACCCGTTCCATGACCCGCTTCGCTGCCACCTCAGCCTTTGACTTTCCCACATCTTTCATCCTGTTTTTGAATTAAGAGTTGTGAAATTATGCCTCGATTTAATTTAAAACCAAATTTGTGCTAATTACCCTAAATTGAGCAAATAGGCTTCAATTTAACGCAGTTTTGTCTTAATAAAGACTCAATTGGGAAAGTAAAGCCTCAATTCAACCAGATTGTGAATTTAAACTTCAATTAAATCAAATTTGTGTTAATTACCCTCAATCGCTCAATTAAGCTTCAATTTAACACAATTTTGCCTTAATAAACCCTCAATTCAACCACAAATTTCATTACTAAACCTTATTGATCAAATCAGCTCAGAACCAATATGTAACCACCAAAACAATAGTCTTTTAAAAACAAAAATCTCAAAATAAAACAGAAACAGTTAAATAAGTCATTAAAAAACCTGAAGAGGAATTGGCGATTTAAATTGGAGATCTCGATTGTGTCCATATCAATCACGTCTATATTTTTGAAACCAGACAAAGCCAAGTCTTTTAACAATTCGCAGCCTAAACCGCCCGCTCCAATCACCAGCACTTTCACATACTCACCTATATCCTCTCTCAACTGTACATAACGTTTATAACTTATCAGTTTAATGAAAGAAAAAAAATTAGTTTTTGCCTTGAATCATAAATATCAGATAGATGGGTTTTCATCAAAGAGTCGAATCTGTAGCTTTACATAAAAAGATTCTCGATGGCCAAATAGTAATACATACTGTAGTTGGTGATTAATAAACCCTAAGACCTAAAATTGTACAAAGGGAGAGAGAGATTACATTGGGTCGGGCCTCGAAGGTGGAGGCGACGAGATTTCCGGGACGGGCGAGGAGCCTGTCGATGTCTCTCCATCTCTCACCTTCTTCTGCCGCCATCAATGGCTTCTCTCTTCCAGTTTCTGAAGGTTCTCTCTCTGTCTTTTCTTTTCTTTTCGTTAGACGCTCAGCCGGGCCAAGGCCCAAATTGGAAAGACTAATAATTTCCTACTTAAAAGAGACATGAATTTGCAGACAAAAAGCTCTTTTAATTTCCAAATAGCTTAGCATATTGGAAAGTCTCTCAAAAGTTGTGAAGAAAGTACTGTTTTTTCTTACTAGCGCCCATTTCAAGGGTGCAGATTTATCTCTAGTTTCATGCATACATTATTATGCAGAACATAGAAAAGTTTGAATTACTTCCACAAAAATTATGTTATATGTTCTCAATGGAACTGACAGACAAGTAACATTTAAACATCCATCAATACATCAACCTAAATCATAAATGGTAGTACAAAAATATATCTTTATGACTACAAAACACAGAGAGACAAGAGTGAGTCAAAACTAAGTTCCAAAACAACCTACAACAGACCGAACCAATCAGAAATCCCTCACAACAAAATACGTCAGCAACCGATCAAACAATCACGCAAAATTACAAAGTCAAAATCAGTCGAGGGGTAAAACGGTAATTCCCAAACCCTCTATTGGACCCTCTTCTTCTTGACATCCGGAAACTCATCCAGAATCATCATCTCATCTTCTTCGTCGTTCACCTCGACTTGCTCCGAAACCCCCTTGTTTTTTGCGCTCCCGTCCAAAACTTCGTCCAATTTACGTTTAGAGCCTTGATTATTGGCATTTGAAGATGATGAGCTTTCGCCTCCGTTGCTTGTGGAAGGGGCGTTTTGGTCTTTTTTCAATGTGGGGCCCGACCAGCCTGATAAGACCATTCCTTCTAGCTCCTTTTCTTCGTCGAATTCATCCCTGTAACAAGCAAATTTAATTGTTTTTTATGATTTTTTTTTTTCATTCTTTTTTGTATACTTTTTGGTATTTTGGAGATGTTTATGTACCTGTGTTTGATGTTAATATTGCATGTTAATTCCTGTTGAAAATCCTCAACTGATAGATTGGTACCGTTCGTAACTGGTGCAGGAAGCTCAGCTAAAACCTAAAATAAAAAATTAAAAGATAAAAAATAAATAAATAACTGAAACACAAATCTTGATAAGGAAGTGTTTTTTTGTAAATATGACACGATGTAGGGCTGGTTTAGTAAGCAGAAAAGAAACAATCTTTTTAAAATAGAATTTCTATTCATCCGGCATAATAAAAATAGAAATAATAAAATTACTTTGTCGAGATTTAGGGCATAGGTGGCGACCAAATCGTCGTCCAAATCATCACCTTCTTCATAAATTAAATTGGAACCTCGCATGACTAAAGGAAGGTTCATGCCTAGCTTGCTTTTTATTACTTTTTCAATTACGTCCCTCAACTTTGTCGTTTTTGTATTCACCTCTAGCAAAAGCGGCGTCTGAAATTAACAGCACATGCAATAAAAGACACAAAACCCACAATTTATTCGTATTTGCAAAAAAAATCTATAATTCTGAAAGTTCCATAATGAGAAAACCAGATATCGAGAGGAGGGTATTTTGGTTAAAAAAGAATATTTAATACCATCTTTATTAACTTTTAACACCATAAGTAAGGGGGGTTACAATACAATAAAAAGTTAAATCCGCATTTCATACGGGTTTTTGAGAGAATCTAAAAAGTAAAAGTTAGGGAGTTTTTTAAAATATTCAAAAAGATAGGGATCTTTTAGACAATTTCCTTTGAGAGTTTAAAAAGTTAAATTACCTCAGAACAAACATAGCATGATGGATTGGCCTCAAATGGTTCAACTGGCATGAGAAGCATCTTTCTGTTTGGATGCTCCAAACAATACGTCATTCTAAAAAAGAAATAAATAATAAATAAAATTCAAAACTGAAATTATTATTGTTTCGGAAGGGAAAATAATTCGAAAAGTATACACGAATGAAAATCATTATTGCTGTTATTACGGATATTTGCAAAAAAAAGCCCCTCCTGCATTATTGATAATTGCAGAAAAAGAAAAACCCTATCTTAAGAATACATGGGCTTTTTGCAATTATCAATAATGTACTTTTTTTTGTGCAAATTTCCCTCATTATTTATCATTAACATTATTATTTTCATCATTATTAATATTAACTAACTACTTACCTGTAATTTTTGGAGTCGGAATTAAGAACCTTGATCGTCTCGACCACAATCAAGCCAGCAATAATCGCGTTAGTTGTCGCGACAGCATGAACGATATTTCCAGCGATGCCTTTCGCTTCGAAAAGGCTCTGTAATGGGATCCCAAACGATGATGCGCGAATGTTGGCCGCTGATGTCACCAGCTCCACCGCCAGCTGGTCGTCCTTGTCAAACGTCAGGTTCCCGATTTCCTAAAAAAGTAAAGAATTTAATGATTGTGTTATAACTTTCCTTCTATTTTGGGGCCTAAGGACTGGTATAAATGGGTCATTTTTTCTGCATTAATAGATAATGTAATCATGATTTTTTTCTTTTTAAAAAAATTAAAAACTGAATGGCGTAACTTTTCATACCGAGAAATTTATTCTGAACTCTCTTTAATTCGTTTACTATGTCGTTTACATACAGACAAATACAAATTCTACACTCAATTAGTATTCAAAGAACAAGAACCTAGTAGTATACATCAAATCAGTACTTTCATTTTCACAACATAAAAAAAAACGCCAAACTCAAAACAAAAACAAACAAACGTACCTTCTCTCTCCTGTCGAAAAACAGCCTGACAGCCTCCAAAAACACCCTACTATTCTCGGCCAAACTCCAGACCTCCTGGGGGTTCTTCAGCCCCAGGCTCTCCATCGCGCTCGCCTCCCTCTCCTTCCACCCTCCCCCTCCGTTCCCCTCCCCTCCATTCCCCTCCGTTTCCTCCTCCCCCAAGACGTCCCTCAAGTAAACCGGCCTCGGCCGCCGCCTGTTCTTCCAGGCCTCCTGGTTGGATAACGCCTGCTCGATGTTGTAGCCGAACACGTGGTCGTAGACCTTGCGGGCGTACTGGACTGGAGTCTCCAGTGGGGAGTGGAGGAAGATGTCGGTCGAATTTGAGGAGTCTGGGCCGTCGGATGAGGAGCGGACGTTCAGATCGTTGTCTTGGTTTTTGTTGCCGAAGAGTTTTGCGAAGAGGAGGTCTTTCGCCCACACTATGCAGTGCACGGACTGGAAGGTGGAGGAGATAAATTTATGAGTGAATGGATGATAAATAATGATGAATGGATGTTAGGGTTAGAGGGAATAATACGAACGGACAATCCCAACGAAAAA
The DNA here is from genome assembly GCA_027726005.1 of Juncus effusus. Lineage (NCBI taxonomy): Eukaryota > Viridiplantae > Streptophyta > Magnoliopsida > Poales > Juncaceae > Juncus > Juncus effusus. The sequence goes on along the minus strand of CM050891.1, from coordinate 10,165,981 downwards.
ATATGAATTAATTAGTAATTAATTGATTAAATACAAATTTCTAATTATCAATTAAAAAATAGAATGTAAGTAATTAAATAGTTAAATATAAATTAATAAATAATGAGAATTTAATTAGTAAATGGGAGGATTTAGTAAATAGACAACAAAAAATGAGAAATAACAATAAACAGCAATCATTTGTTAAAAATTATTAGTTAAAACAATTACAGCCTAACAGTTTTAGACCTTCACAAAAAGTAGTTCTTTTTTTTTAAATTTCTTGAATAATGTAAGGTTTTTTTTGCAAATTCTCTAAAAACTAATACATTAAATAAATAAATGTTGATTAATTAAATAATAATTTTTTTACCTTAGAAGGGGTGTTAGTAATGGTGCAAACAGGATATCTTTTAGGAGCGGGTTTTGGCTGGCACTCATAGCACTCTGTTTTGCCCTTCACATGCACTGTCACCTGTACAGGGGCAAAATCATCATTTCAGTTAAAAGAGAATTCAAAATACTTTTTTTAAATTATGTAGTACAGTTTTAGCAGAGAATGAAGTGCCTTTCTGCGGTTCAGTTTTGCAAAGTTGAAGTCTAATTTTAGACTAAATTGAGGTTAAATTGAGTTTAATTGCAGAATTGAAGTTAGATTCATGCTAATTTGGACTGATTTTAGGATTGAGTCTGAATTGAGCATCTTTAATTGCCAAAATTGAAGTTAAAAACTTAAAATTCATGCAAATTTTTACTAATTTTAGCCTAAATTGTGGTTCCAAATTGAACTTAAGGAGATTGCAAAACGGAAGTCAACCCCACGCCAAATCGACTCCAATTGAGGCTAAATTTCTCTTAAACCAAAGCACAATCCAAAATCCCCTCCTAATTCCCACCTGACCCAAGAACCCAGTGGTCCCGCTCTCGACCAACGGGACTTCGCCAGCAAGGCAGAGCCTGTTCACGTTCCGTCTCGCGTCCAGATTGTCGAGCCCGTTCAACACCACGTTAAATTGCTTGAAAAACTCGACGTTGAATTGCGGGTCCTTCACGTTCGCGTGATACGGCGTTATGTTGATTTGCGGCCTGAATTTCAGTATCGCTTCTCTTGCCACCTGTCCCAAAAAAAATTGTGGAATAAAAATAGTTAGATTAGTTTGAAAATTGAGCCTTGGATTGTCCCTGATTGTGAAATTGAGGATCAATTTGAAAAGGGTTTACCGAAAGTAACACTTGTTGTTTAATCCAATTTGGTCTGGGTTTTAGAATAGAATGGAATATGAATCATAAAATAGATAAAGAAAAAAGGGGGAAATGTGGTAAAATTGTATTTAAATTACTTATAATGAAATTAAATAAATTTGGTACTTACTTTAGCTTTAGATTGGCCAACATGACTTTGGCGAAAAAGAAATTGCCGGTTTAAATTGCTCACTTCAATCGTATCCATATCGATCTGAAAAATTTAAATGATGAAATATTAGTTTCTTACTTTTAGATATTAATTTCTTTTCTTTTCATTTAAGTGGTAGGTGGGTTGACTTTATATATCAAAATTTTGAGGGTGCAAACAGAAAATTGTATTTTACAGGGGTCGGTTAGACTGGAAAGTTTCATGAATACCTAGAACAAGAACCCTAATTTCTGCTTTTTGACAAGCAGAAACTTACTAAGCAAGAAAAATTAAGCTAAATTAAAAAAATTAAACACTACCAATTAATCTTTGGCTAAATGAGAAACTAAAACCCTAATTAACCACTGACAAATAAATTCGCACGTACTATGTGAATATCTTGAAATCCAGACAAAGCGAGCGTCTTGAGCAGCTCGCAACCAATCCCTCCTGCCCCGACCATAAGCACTTTGGCCCCCTAAAATTCAAAAATCACAAAAAACCCCTCAAAAAATCAGAAAAAAGAGCGAAGAACTTGTCATCCGCTCAAGTGGGATTTAGAATGGGATTCATAAACTCAAACCTTGATTAGTTCGGACTGCGAAGTCGACGCCATGGCGAGAGAGAGAGAGGGAAGGAGAGGGAAAGGGAGAGGAAAAGGGAGTAAAATGGAGGAAGTAAATGGAAGTGGGAGTAAATGAGAGTTAAAAATTGAGACCCGAACCCGACGAGGCGAAGACGAAGAAGTCCTTTGGGTTGTTCCAGTGACAGATTTATCTCCGGTTTCAAAGAAAACTGGAGATCTCTGATAATTTTGACTGAAATATGCATTATATGACTTTGGAAGTTATATAACTTACATTCAATAATTATAGAACTTTTTGCCTGAAGGGCCTTTTAAGAAGGCTAATAACTCCATCCTTGGCTTTTTAGTTTTTACATGATCTGTGTGCATGAAAAAAAGATGTTGAAATTATTTGGTGGTGGAAGATTTTTTAATTTTTTGACTGACTTTGTAGGCTTAGAATTTTGGAGTTGGCCACAATGTAGTAGCAATGTTATACTTATGAGGGGTTAATTCTAAAATTCTCTCTATAATTTTCATTAGACATAACTTTTCCTCTTGGAAATATTCATGTCATGCATGAATGTAGATTCTTAGATAGGATTCATGTCATTTAAACTTTAGCTCCTTTCATTTTCCTTCAAAAACTATAGCTCCTTTCTACATGGACACAATATAAACAGATTATTACTAAGAAAAGAAAATTATAAAAAACAAATTTTAATCAATTTAATCAATCACAAAATGAGCCAAATTCAAATTATTAATAGGTTTATCACAGATAAACCATACAAAACCTAAAAAATGGTTAAGTTCTATGTACTCAATCCCTGATCATCTTAACTGTAGATCTACGCTTCTACTTGCGCCAGGTCTACTCTTAGGAGTGAATACTCACCATGTATTTCTCCGAGCAGATTGCGCTCAGGCATGAGCACAATTTTCCCGAAACAACCCTACAATAAAGAAAATTGCATCAAGTTTGAATACCGCAAACAATCACAAATTCAAAACTATTGTACTTAAATACAGTTTTAATAATTCAACACACGCACGTACCTTGCTAATGATGCTTCTATTTTTGCCCAAGACACTCAATTTCCGGTCTTTATGAGATGTGGCAATCTCCGATCTCATCTCAAAATTAGAGCCTAATTGTACCCATACCTCTCTTCATTTTTGCTCAATATATGAATAAGTCATACAAATCAGTCTTCTCCAACATCTTATTATGTGATAAAAAGAAAATATATATATTGTACATTCATCTCTAGCAAATATGATTTAGTCTCTCTCTGTGTGTCCATAAATAGAGAGTATCAAACTTATTTCAGTTCACACATTTAGTTCTTGGAAATGCTTTTTGCATTTTAAAGGAAAATTTCCAAAGCAGGTTAGAAATGAAATATTGCACTTATTCACCTCCAACCCAGGAATAATACTTCCCCTTGAAAAATCTTGTGAGTGTTTTTTTTTTTTGCATCATCGCTCTTTTTATTTATTTGAAGTAAAAACACCGATTACTTGTATTGTATTTCACAATATTATGTTATAATATTTTATAATATTATCTTATTTCATAATTTATAAAGTGAGACATAAGCATGTCATGTTATTTTTATCTATATCTTGTATAAATCAATTGAAAGCAGTTTTATATATGTGCTCCTTCAAAATAACTACATGTAGATGTAGTGGGCATTAAATAGAAAGTATTACATGATTTTCTCTATTTGTGTTTAAAAAGCAGCAATGCAATGTGTCTGTGCTATCAAATGATAAACATCACCTACATTTTACAAAAAGAAAAAGAAATAGAGAAAATTTACATATATATTCAAAAAGTTAAAAAAATATTTCACTGTACCTTTGAGAATTTTTAAAATATTACACATACTTTTTTCCATTAAATTTCTTAAAATATAACGTATAATATCACGGTACAAGAAATATCATAAAAATAACCTTGCAATTACAATTTAATTTAACATATACAGTAAAAACTCTCACAAAATCAGTTATTGCCTCTCCATTGAAGTAAGTGAGGGTCATATCATATTCATCTAGTCAGACTAAACTGAAACAGGGACGATCTGGTCGAGTTCATGTTTAATTATTTTTTCATTCTTTGTGTTTACAGGGGACGCTTTGATTTAAAAGTAGATGCAAAAAAGATGTTGAAACTATTTTGAACTTGGAAAATTTAATTTTTTTTTTACTGGCTTTGTAGGCATAGAATTTTGGAGAAGTTAGCCATTAGCAATGTTATAGGGTGTGGTCACTCATTGTAAAATAATTTCTTCTAATTGAAATATTCATGTCATGAATGTAGGTAATTAAATAGGATTCACGTCATTTAAGCTATACCTCCTTCGACTATTACTATGAAAAAAAAATTATAAGAGAATAGAGAATAAATTTCAATCAGTCAGCCAAGTTCCTTAAGAAGTTTAATCAATTTTAAGCAACAGCCTTATCACAATTACACCAAACAAAACAAATAAACAAAAAATCCTCAAAAATGATTCTAAGTCATATTTATTCAATTCCTGACCACCTTAGCTCTAACTCAATTCCTCTGCTTGCACCAGAGCGGCTCTAGGCAGTGCAAACTCACCATGCACTGCACCAAGCAGAGCGCACGCCGGCCTGATCTCAACTTAACCCAAACAGCTCTGCAATTAAAAAAATTTGCATCAAGTTAGAATATCACACAACCAATCCCAAATTTAAAAGTACTGTACTAAATACACCTTTAATAATTCAACAAACGTACCGTGCCAACTAGGCTTTTATTCTTGCATGAGACCTCCAACTTCATGTCTTTTGGCGGGCTGTCAACTTCCCATTTAAACTCCTCGTTCCGTTGAGGAATGGGCCCGGCCATGACTCCCGTCCTTCTTGCACAGAACCCGTCAAACTTGGCCTTACATTAAAAACTTGCGGCCTGCCGATTTCTGACGGGGAGTCCCTGCTCTCTTGATGACAAGTGTCAAAACGCCAGGAAGACACCTCACCAGAATCATCGTCTTGTTTTTAAACTGGGCTGGGTCGGCCTGAATGATCATTTGGAGAGATTGAATTTTTGCACAATATATGAATAAGTCGTACGAATCAGCTTTCTCCAAGGTCTTACCATAATATTTTTGTGAGATTTTTATTATGTGATAAGACGAAGTACATATACTGAATTACATATATTGTACTCATTCTCTAACAAATATGATTTAGTCTCTCTCTCTCTGTATATAAATAGAGAGTGTCAGACTTATTTCAATTCACACATTTAGTTCTTGGAAATACTTTTTGCATTTTGAAGGAAAAATTCCAAAGTAGGTGAAAAATGAAATCTTGCACTTATACACCTCCAAACCAGAACTAGTACTTTCCCTTAAAAAGCCCTGGAGTGTTTTTTGTATCATCACTCTTTATTTATTTGAAGTAAAATCAACGAGTACTTGTATTTCAAAATATTACATTATAATATTTTATTTCATAATTTTATAAAATGCTACATAAATATGTCGTGTTATTTTTGTCTAGAGATCTTGTATATCCTAACAAAGTTGAAAATCTAAAATATAATTCAAAATGAAAGCAATTTTATGCGGTCCTTCAAAATAACTATCGTACATGTAGCGCTATTAAGTAGAAAGTATCACATTATTTTCTACATGTGCTATTAAGTAGAAAGTATCACATTATTTTCTCTCTGTATGTTTATATCTCAGCAATTACAATGGGTGCTAAGATGATATACAATACAAATTCTTACAAAATCAGTTATTTCTCAGCACACAAAAGTATTTTTAAAACAAAAAGCCTCAGCAAAATCACCGCCTTGTTCTTAAACTGGGCAGGCCAGCCTGAACTATCAATTGGAGAGATGGAATCGCTCGAGAGGCTAAGACCAATTGGGTCTCGCACACTTCAAGTGGACACCTGGAAAAGGCCAAGCTCTCCATTATGAGACAGCTCAGAGCTCCTTCTTCAGCCACCTCGGAATCCATCCCAAGAGGGCTGATTAGATGTGGGATTGATGAGGTGGCGTCCTGGGTGAGCGTGATGTTGGGAAGGCTGGTAAAGAGTGCTTTTAAAGTCTTGAGATATTCTTCTTTTCCCCTCCTTGACTTTCCAAAGCAGCTGTAGGTATATAGCATTGTTCAACCAAAATATATGAGACGTTACATACATCGTTAGATATCTCACGGAAAGAATATATTAATATGCACAATAAAATATAAAGTGTAAGGAAGAATAAATTAGCAATTGATGGACTTGAGATATACAAATTTGAGCCAAGATTAGAAAAGACTGACGGATCCTGTAATAACACAACTAAACAGAAACAAAACTGGTACAACAAGACCAAACTGGTACATTTCATTATGCATGTTCTTCTTGCAGGAAAGGAGATATAGAAATAGAAAAACCTTTTCAGCTTTTGATTCAATACCTAGAGAAACAGAAAAACAATTAGAGGCTAATTAATCGCATGCCTCTTCCATGTTTGCACAATATATGAATGAGTCATACAAATCAGCTTTCCCCAACATCTCATTATGTGATAAATTGATAATAAGAAATGCATATATTGTACCCATTCTCTAACAAGTATGATTTAGTCTCTCTCTGTGTCTATATAAATAGAGAGTATCAAACTTATTTCAGTTCACACATGCATTTAGTGCTTGTGGAAATGTTTTTTGCATTTTAAAGGAAAATATCCAAAGCAGTTGAAAAATGAAAATAGTGCACTCACTCTAGATGGGATACATAAGTTTGAGATTAAAAAAAAAAATGAAACATCCATTTTTCAGTCAATGTGGTCCTTTAAAAAATATTATTTTCTTTTTCGAACTTTTTTTATTTCCTTTTTCAAACATTTTTTTATTTTCTTTTTCAATACAATGACTTCTAATCTCTTGATGAAACTAATAAATATTATATTTTAGTGATCCGTAATACTCGATAATTTCACTTAATATCATCTTTTACAAATTCTTACTCGAAATTTCAGATAGATGTATGCACTGATGAGGCATTTGCTTTTATTTTCCTGCGTCCTCAGCCGTCCGATATGCTTCCAACGGACAGGATGGAGCACGTGCTTGTGACAAGGTTAGTTTGGACTTGGGGTTTATCATGTTTGATTTTTGCATTTACGCCCAGAACTTGACTGCATTTGCAAAACATAGCAGAAATTATACTGCAATAAAATCTCATATTTTGCTGATAAATCTAATACAACTTGCTGATGAGCAGTATTTGTTTTACTGTTAAATAATACATAGTGTTAGCCAAACATGTTGAAGACAATGTGGGCAACTTTATTTATTCATTTATTTATTATTTTTACCTATATTATTTGGGAAGGTGTTCCCTGATTAAGATATAATCTTTTTTTAAACTCGTTACTATGAAATATTCTTGTCATTTAAACTGATTATTACTCTTATTCAAAAAATAATTATACTCATTATTACTATGAAAATGGAAATTATAAGAAAACAAATATTAATCGCTTAATCAATCACAATCAGCCAACTCAAATAAATAATATAATCTTATTACAATTAAACCAAATAAACCAAAATTCCCCAAAAATCGTTTTAAATTCTACTAAACCGCAGACCATATTAACTCTAGGCTGATGCACCTGCTTGCTCCGGATTTGCTCTTGGGCAGTGCATACTCACCATGAACTGCACCAAGCAAAGCACACTCCGGCCTAATCTCAATTTTCCCCAAATAACCCTGCAATTACAAAAATGGCAACAAGTTAGAATACCACACAACAAATCCCAAATCCAAAACTACTGTACTAAATAAACTTTTAACAATTCAAAAACCGTACCTTGCCAACTAGGCTTTTATTCTTGCACGAGACCTCCAATTTGAGGTCTTTTTGCAGGCCGCCAATTTCCCATTTGAATTCCTCGTTCCACCGAGGAGCGGGCCCCGCCGAGACTCCCGTCTTTCTTGCACAGAACCCTTCAACTTTCACTTTGCAGTACACTTGCGACTTTCCGATCTTCTGACGAAAGATCCCTGCTTTATTAACGACAACTGTCAACACGCCAGGGAGACACCTCAGCAGAGTCATCGCCTTATGCTTAAACTCGGCCGGGCCGGCCTGAACAATCATTTGGAGATATGGAATCGCTCGAGAGGCTAAGACCGATTGTGCCTCGCGCACCTCGATTGGACACCTGGCGGAGGCCCAGCTCTCCATCATCAAAAAGAGGCAGTCCAAAGCGGCCTCTTCAGCCGCCTCGGATTCCGCGCACAGAGAGCTGACCAGATGCGGGATTGATGAGGTGGCGTCCTGGGTGAGCGTGAGGCTCGGAAGGCTGGTGAAGAGGGCTCTTAGAGCCTTGAGATATTCGTCGTTTTCCCCTTGCTTTTCCAAAGCAGCTGTAAGTAGCATTGTTTAACAAATATATATCAGATGTTGTATTATTAATTATTATACAATCTTTAGATATCACAGAAAAATAATATATTGATAATTGAAACGAATTAAATGGCGTAAATGATTCAAAACAGTACATAACTCGAAACAAGCCAAAAAAGTGCACGAGAGAAAAAGTATGGACCCTATAATAAATAATACAACTGAACAGAAACAAAACTGGTACGAAACCGACCAAACTGGTATGAACACAACAGGAAGCTTACTAGTACAAACTCTTTTTCAGTTTGGCATCAGTTTTCGTCTCGTACCAGTTTTAGGTTTCGTACCGGTTTTGGTTCAGCCAGCTTGTATTGATTTGAAGTTTTGTTTATTACATGTTTTGGTTTTGTTGGAGTTTAAGATTTGGGAATACATAAATTACTGTTTTCGGTCAAAGACCTTGGAACCCTTCGTAAAATTGTAAATCAGTCCCTGATTTTTGGTGAAATTAAACAGATTATCACAAATTATGTGAATATACCAAAAACAGACAATGATGGATACAACATAGTACTATTCTGGTACCATTTAGGATTCATTACTCCCCAAATAAAGGAGCAATCAGAATCAAAACTTCACAAAGATATAAAAGCAAAAACAGAAAGCAGAAGAAAATCAAAACTTTAAACCCAATTAATTTATCATCAGATTAAACTCCACAAAAGATAATTAATTAAAAAAAACAAAATCAAAAGAGAAGCAGACATACCAGCCAAAACTCCCACGGCCTGAACAGTTGCGTACTTGCTCACATCGCTCCTCTCAAAAACCAATCGCACCAGACGAGCGGCTTGAACCTCGACAGGTGTCGCTTCCTCATTGGCCGAGTTGATAACATCCAGCGCCAGCTGGACTCCCCCGCTCTCCAAAACCGCCACGCCATTACCACAAAACGCCACATTCTGCAGCGCGCCCAAAACCACAGATTTTAGATCGTCAGAGGGACCTTCTTGCAAAATACGCACAAGGGCCTTGACCCCTCTGACAGCCTGTGATGACATGGCGCGGGTTTTGCACTGAAAGAGGTTTCCGAGCGCGACAGAGCAGAAAAGCCTCCCGTGTGAGAACTGAGTGGCAGGGTCTGACAAGTAACACGCCAGCTGTTCGATCGCTGAGCTGGCAGCGCTAGATTCTGCAATAATCGCGTTGCTGAATAAACTTTCAATGCATCTTGCTGCCAGGTAATCATCCTTGTTTTTGTTAAGCAGCTTAAACAGAAGCTGAATCGCGCCAGAGTCAGCAAGGAAACCTGAGACTGACAGGTTGTTGCTGGCGTGGCACAACAGATCGCTTGCCAGCTGGCGCACGGCCTGTGTGGGGTCGTCTAGCAATGGGGTGAGATGCTGGATCGCCTGCTGAGCTGGCGGGATCTCATTGGACAGGTCCAGCATGAAGACAAGACGGTCGAGGATGCGGCATGTCAAATGGGGACAAAGGTCTGAGAGATAGAGGAGAGAGAATAAGTCATAAACAGAAATAAGATCACTCAGAATAATCTCTTTGAAAATACTGCTCAAAACGGTGATTTTGTATTGTTCCATTGTTCTTAAGGTTTGTTTGTTTGTTTGTTTGTTTGTTTGATTGGTGAATAATTAGATTAAGAGGTGTGGTGTATATATAAGTTGAGAGAAGAAAGGTGGCTAAAAATAGTTAAGCTAATTTGAGAGGGATTTGCTTTTTCTATTTCTTGTGATTGAGAATTTAGATTTTCTATTTTTAACTAAATTCTACTGTTTTTCTTTATTTTTTTTCTAATTTTCTATTTTTAGCTAATTTCTAACTTTTTCTCTATTTTTCTATATTTCTGACAGTATTTCTGTGTTTAGCTAATTTTCTATATTTTTTTAAATTAATAGAGAGTAGAGCATAGTAATTGGTTTTAAAATAAAATCTGAATCATACTATTTATTAACTGGAATTTTTTAGATGTAAAATATTTTTCATACTGTTCTTTTACCTGGAATGATTCAATCATTAATTTATAACACCTTAAACAGTAAACAAAATTTCTCTTTTTTTTTTATGCAATTTCTCTTTTTAATTTTATTTATAATATGCACTGCTATTTTTGTGATTTTTGCCAGTGAAAGTCGTTGGAGTGGGAATGAAATGAAAAAAATACTTTCGAGATATTCAAATAACATCTTGCAAAATGAATTCAATTATTTTTGCAGAGAGAGCTACATTTTAATAAAAATGACGTTTATAATTTGAATTTATAAACATGCATAAAAATTGGAGCTTTTTTTTCATATAACGTGAGTATCAAAAATAATTGCAAATCTAACGCTCAATTCAAAATATTTGCAAATCTAGCATTTTCGCCACCACAGCTGGCGAAACAGTAGAAAAAATAATTTAACCGAGTGAATACAATAAATAAACGATAATTAAAAAAAAAATTAATGAACAGCATAAAAATACATTACTTTGTGATTTACAAACATTTTCTAAACGACGTTAGATTTGCAAATATTTTTCAAATCAGTGTTATTTGAAAAAAAAACTCTAAAAATTGACCACTCAAGCTGTATAATTTGTAATAATTCAAATAATATGACTTACTTTTTTCAATTTGAATCATTTAGTACGTTATTTACAACACTGTGCATAATTGTGAAATAAATTATTTTACGATTTATTATTTTAATCTGGGTCATTTAATATGTTAATTTTTAAGATTTGAAATGATTCTAAATATAATATTTTGGATATCTAAATCCTCTTTCTCTCCATGTTATAAAACTACACATCCTAGCATAAAAACCACTTGGAATGGAACTTCAAAAACCCACAAATGTCATGGATTTATATAGTTTTGGCCTTCTAAGGATCTGAAACCTTATTTCCTATGAGTACCACAAAATACAAGGTTTGCTAGGAAAATTCAGTGACAAACAGAATGAAAACAAACAAAAAGAAGTAACATTTTGATGATCTAATACTGACCTAATCAAAGCAGCAGCTGTCAAATAATCTTCAGGCCATTAAGACGGGGTCTCTGTCCTTTCAAAGGCTCAAGCTCAACTAAGCAAAAATAACATTTGATTAAATAAATTAACACCAAAACATACAAGTTTATAATAACAAAAATAATATCAAACCTTTAAATTCGTGGTGATATTAGATGCATCCAAAAGCCTTTATAGCCACTTCGTGCCATCACATGCTGAATTTGAAGCTCTCCACAGTCTGATTTAACAATATTGCCTCTGTTTAACAAAGAAACAATAAAGAAGCCATATAATAAACTAGCTACAGAAAGAAAGAAAGAAAGAAAAAGTAGAAAAAATGGAAACTATTTAACAGATCACAAAGAAGAAAAGGAAAAGTGAACCGCCAAAATTCAGCGAAAACATCATATGCAAAAAGTACAGTTAGCCTTTTATTAATTTATTTACAGACATTAAACATTTATTCATGTAAATTAAAGTGCATTATGATGTATATGAACATTTCACTTCCACACATTAAAACAAACATAATTTTAAACGACTAGTAACCAGTTGATTAATGTAATGCTGCAGTGAAATATAAAATAAAAGAAAAATTAATATGTTATGACTAATTTAGATTATTAATAGCTACTTTCTTAGGTCTTCATATCTTCTATTCCGTAATTCTATCCGTTATTAGATTATACCACTCCCATAAACCAAGCTAATGACTCAAATTGCAGCCAAACTAAACCCACCACATTGTCATGATTTAAACCAGAAACTCATATTTAACATAAAAAAAAATACCTCAGAAAGTAAAACTAAACTAGTAGCTAACAAAAATTTCTTTTCAATTGTAGCTAAATAATTGCAAGGCTCAATTAAGCCAAAAAAAAATCCCTCGGTTAATTATATTAATAACAAAACATACAAGTTTGTAATAACAAAAATAATATCAAACCTTTAAATTTGTGGTAATATGAGATGCACCCAAAAGCCATTATAGACACTTTTCACTGTCATATGCTGAGAGCTTGAAGTTCCCCACAATCTGTTTCAACATCTTTGCTTCTATATTACAATAAAAACAACACTAATCAACGATGAAGTAAATTAGATACAGAAATAAAGATACAGTAGAAAATATGGAAACCAAAAACTGTAAATGAACATACAAGTCAAATCTAAGAAATAAAAGAAAGTAAAACAAGAGTGAAATCAAGTCTGAGTGGTTTTGCCATGGTATTGTACCATTACAGTTCCTAAATCCTTCAATATAATATTTGCGGTATATATAGTATTTATCTGAGTTTGAAAAACACAGTTAGACCTTTTACTAATTTATTTACAGAAATTGACGCCGAAAAATTCTGCGTAGATACAAAAATAAAATCACTGAAACAGCTATTTTTCAAAACGACATATATGAATATTTCACTTCCATAGATTTGACTTTGAGAGATGGTTTAAAGGACTAGCTAGTGACTAGCTGTACTATGAACAAGTATGGTATAGTGAGGGACATTAATCAGATACGTTGTTGTTACCATAGTAATAAAAGTAAATTAATAATAAAAAGAATTATTCATAGTAAAGATGCTCAAATATCAAGCTCGATCCTCAAAATTACAAATAATGGAACAGTAAAGATTATATATAATGGAAAAGAGGTTCGAATGTCAGGGATGATGCTCAAATTTGCATATAATGGAAATATAAGGATGAATTAAATATTTAAATACCTGGAAAGAGAGCTTTCTGGAACTGAGTTGTTACTTCAAGATGAGTATTTAGCAACTCCTGATTAAATAGCTACTATCATTCCTGACAGAAATTAATGCTGCATTAGAACAAAAAAATAAAAGTCTTTCAGAAATTGAAGAGGAAATTCAATTTCTGACAGAAACGACATAAGATCCTAAATTGCAGCTAATTAAACATGTAACCTCCTCACATTCTCTTCAAACATAAAAAATGGAAGAGAGAATAAAATACTTTCATGCTGGTAACTAACTAACAAGAATTTCCTTTCCCATTGTAAGTAAACAAACAACTTTTCAAAATCTCACAAAGCAAACAGATTAACTCGACACGAATGACTCACGTTTTTCAGTACCGCGGAGGAAGAACGAGTGGAGACAGACACAGCCTCACTTCGTTCCTTCAGAAGATCCTCTCGGCGCCGCGGTTTCTGGATCTCTCGCCGGCGCCGGCGCCCTTTGCATGCGCCTTCTGAACGGCGTCAGAGTCGGAGGCATTTTTCCGTCGGAAGAGAGAGAGAAGGGAAAACCCGGTTTAGAACATTTTCAGTTCGGAATAACTCAGTTTAGGTTGGGGGAATTTCATTACCCTTCCAAAACAAAACATCATATTTATTACTTACCTCTCTAAAAATAAATAAAAATATTATATTTACCTTTCTAAAATAGACTGATTATTACTCGAAAAAGATTATTACAATTTACAAGAAAATAAATTTATTGATGTTTGAAAGGGTAAATATGATATTTATTGAAGTTTGAAAGGGTAAATAAATATGATATTTGTTCTTTTAGAATGGTAAATATTATATTTTGGGATTTTAGAAGGTAAGTAGTTTGTGGAAATATAATACCCATTTTCGGGCAGCAATTAATAAAAGGTCCCTCGAAACTTATTAGAGCTCAGGAAAAATATTGTCATGTAAACTATAACTCCTTGACATGGACACAATATAAACTTATTATTACTAGATAAAACAAATTAAAAGAAAATAAATTTTAATCAGTTTATTCAATCAAAAAATCATCCCAATTCATATAACTAACAATCGTATTACAAAATTGAACCAAATAAAACATTAAATAAACCCAAAATCCCAAAAGACCTAATCTTAGCTAGACATATGAATCTGCTTGGACGTGCTTAGGCAGTCATACTCACAAGGTATTGCACCGAGCATTGTACATTCAGGCCTTAGCACAATTTTCCTAAAACAACCATGTAATAATAAATACAATTTTAATAATTCAACACACACGATATATCTTGCTAATAAGACTTTTTTGCACGAGACCTTCAATTTCCGGTATTTATGAGATGTGGCAATCTCCACTCTAAGTTCATCGTTAGAGCCTAATTGTACACATATATCTCTTTCCATTTCTGCACAATATATGAATAAGTCGTACAAATCAGCTCTCTGCAACATCTTATTGTGTGATAATAAGAAATATATAATGTATACTCGTTCCCTAACAAATATGAGTTAGTCTCTCTCTCTCTGTGTATATAAATAGAGAGTGTCAAACTTATTCCAATTCACACAATTAATTCTTGGAAATGCTTTTTCGCATTTTTAAAGGAAAATTTCCAAAGCAGGTGAAAAAAATGAAAAAACTGCACTTATATACCTCCAACCCATAAATAATACTTCTTGAAAAAACCCCGGAGTGTTTTTTTTTTTGCACCATTCACTCTTTTCGTTTATTTGAAATAAAAATATCGAGTACTTGTATTTTACAATATTATTGTTACACTCTGAACTCGGATGTAACCGTGACACGACTCATTAGCCGCGAAACTTGTTCGACTCAGCTCAAAATCACGCATAATACAATATTAACTGAATATTCACTCAAAAAATTTAATATACTAGCAAAATAAAGTAATTTCATACTTTTTACTTAATCCATTTCAATACTGCTTCAACAACTAATATTTATTTCAAATTAACAAAAAAGCCAGCAACATATCCTACCTACTAGCAAACCAACAAAAATATCAGTTTACAACCCTACAAAAAATATCAATATCATCCAAATAAACTCCAATGTTCCAAAAAAAACATAAGATTTCGCCGGCTGCCGTCAACTACAGAGGAGGCACCGTCGTGAGTTCGTGAGAGAGGAAAAGGAGATGTGAGAGAGAGGAAAAGGGGAAAGTGAGGGTTGAGTCTCGTACATAATAGGTTAGGGTTAAGGACTGTTATGTTATTTTGATAGTTCATTATATTTTTCTGGGCCATATTAGTTTTAATATATATGGGCATAACATTTTTTTTTAAAAATATATGGGTCATAAGGCCCAGCTCGAAATTATTTCGAGCTTAATTCGATCAAGCTGACCCGAACTCGAACTCGACTCGAGTTCATTTCGAGCTGGCTCGACTCGTCTCGAAATTAATTCGAGTTGCAGTCGAGCGAGCTGCTATCGAGTTTTTTGCCGAGTCGAACACGAGCGAGTTTCGAGTCCCGAGCTAAACTTGCAGCCCTAGTCCTAAATGTATATTTTTATTTATTGCAAAAATATGGGGTGTAACAATTATATTATAATATTTTATAATATTATCTTATTTCATAATTTATAAAATGCCAAATAAGCATGCCATGCTATATTTTTGTCTAGATCTTTTATATCCTAACAAAATTGAAAATCTTAAATATAAATAAAGTGAAAGCAGTTTTATATATGTGCTCCTTCAAGATAAATGAAGTGGTATTAAATAGAAAGTATTAAATTATTTTCTCTCTGTACGTTTAAAAAGCAGCAATTCAATGTTTGTGTGCTATCAAATGACAAACATCACCTACACTTTTCAAAAAGTAAAAGAAAGAAAAAAAAAGGCAAACACCACCTAAAATTTAAAAATAGAGGAAATTTACACATATATTCATAAAGTTTAAAAAAAATATTTCACGTGTACCTTTGAGAATTTTTAAAAGGGAGAATCCCAATTCCCAACTGTGTACAGCGCTGTTTAACTGTGTACAGCGCTGTTTTGAAATTTCAAAAATAACAAAGTGCCAAAACTTATTCCAATTTCTGGCATTTTCACACTCGGTCAAACTACAGAATTGTTTTTATATAAGAATGTGAAAATGCCAATAACATTTTGATTTTGTCTTGTCTATTATTATTATTATTATTATTATTATTATTATTATTATTTATTTTTATTCTATCTTGACTGGACTAAAGAGAGAAAAAAAATCATGTTTTCATTTTACTTTTGGTATAGATTGATCATATGATAAGTTGTATAAAAGCTTAAAAGATAATCACGTGCATACATATAGAAATGAAAACAACAAAGTGGAAACGAGATTTTCATGTTTTCATAATTCCGTTTATTTTTTCTGATTTGAGCAAAAAAAAATGGAAACACGGCCCTCCAACCAGACATGTTTCGTTTATTTTTTAGCAAAAAAAAAAAAAAAAAACGTAAAAATAAAACATTGCCAAACGGACCCTAATTAATTAATTTATTTATTTATTTATTTATTATTTGTAGTTATTTGGGAAGGTGGTCCAAGATTAAGTAATTATGTTGGGCATTACATCAGAAAATGTTTGAGAATAGGACAATTAGGGCAGGATTCTAGGAATCGTTATATGGGACCCTTACAATAATTTTGTTGAATTGATTAAAACAGTGTGAATTTTTTTTTTTTTTAATGTTCAACCCATTGGGTTGAGAGACTTTGCTAAATATGTGCTAAATTGCGTTTGGCGGGAATTGAACCCATAACTTTTGATTACACATGCAAATGCTTTAACCAACTAGACTACAAGCCATTTGCAACAGTGTGAATTTTGAGTCAAGCGACCATCATTTTTTGTTATTTTGGTTCCACCAATAGCAATTTGCAACTAGTTTTTTTTTTGGGAAATGTGCAAATACGACACATTGTAGCACGATTATAGTACGACGCATTATAGATATACTGTTATTTTTTATTTTATATATTGTTTTCTCATTTTATATACTGTTTTGCCATTTAATATACTGTTATTTATTCTTTGTGTATTTCTTATTTTTTTACTTTTATATATAGTTTTCCCATTTTATATACTGTTTTCCCATTTTTATATATTGTTTTTACTTTTTATATATATACTGTTATTAGAAAATAAATTATATATACTGTTATGTATATATTATTATTAGAAAATAAATTATATAACAGTCGTGCTACAATGCGTCATGCTGTAGCAGGTCCTTTTTTTTCTATTATTTTGGTTCCACCAAGTACTATTCGTAATTAGTGAATATAGTCAGTCATTAAATATAATTAATTCAGTTTATCAAAAAGAAATATACAATATGCATTGAACCTTGCTATGTATCAGAAAAATAAAAGCAACGAATTTTCTTATGTTTCAATACAAAACCAAGACAACAATCCAATTCGTTTCATTCTTTCACTCATTCTTGCCAATCGCCTCACACAAATAGTGCTTGCGAAAATGGCTCAACGGAAAATCAGATACGCAGTGGTCAGTTATGAGTTTACTTTTACTCACCTTTCTTACTTCTCAGCTTTCTCACCTTTATTTTTCTCATCTTCTTCCAAAATTTCTCCCCAAAATCTAATCTTTGCATGCAACAAATAAAACATTTTCTCCTATTTTCTTCCATTTCTCCTTTCCCAGTCTTCCCTTACTATCTCCACCTCCCAGAAAATCGTTGCACACGCACAAATACATAATACTTTGACCCAAATTGGATAGTAGATCAATCCATTTTTCATTTTTTTTTCTTAATCCAGATAGATGCATTTACAAACGAGGCATATAAAGGAAATTCTGCTGCAGTGTGCTATCTAGAAGAGAATGCTGACGTGGACCCACAATGGATGCAAAACGTAGCGAGAGAGTTTAACGCTTCGATGTCGGGGTTTCTGTCTCGGCCGATCTCAGCCGTCGGATCGGATTCCGACGGTCAGGTCGGAGTCAGCAGGTTTAATCTCAGGTGGTTCACTCCAGTTGCTGAGGTTTGTTTGTTTGGATGAAATGGAATGTTTTGACATGGAAATTTGCAAAAATGCACTGCTATTCAGCCGAAATTGCAAAAAAATGCATTCTACAGAAATTGCATTAAAAGGCCTCATATTATTGCCGAATTGCTAATTTGAACTAACGGTAAGGAGTGCTTTGCAACTTCAGAAATAATGTAGTTTTTTTTTTCGGTTTTTCCAGTAATGTAGGGGCTTTTTGCGATTTCGGTAAATGTAGGGACTTTTTTTGCAAATTCCAAAAGTTTAGGTTTTTTTGCAATTGCAGCTTTTTTATTTTGCAAATTTCCCTTTAATCATGTTTGCAAATGTTAGGTGCTTTTGGCAAATTATGTAAAATAATGGGTCACAAAAAATATTTCTTGTCTTTATCAAAATGACTAGATATCACCCACTTGCATTATTATTTATTAATTATATATATAATATATGCACTATTTAATTGAATATTTATTTAAAAATATATTAGGTGAGTCTTTGTGGGCATTGTACTCTTGCCGCCGCCCATTTTCTCCTCACATCCGGGATAGCAAAACACGACACCATCGAGTTTGTCACAAAATCCGGGATTCTGACTTCCAAGAAGATCCCCAAATCCGGGATTCTGAATTCCGAGAATCTTGAGGAGGAGGATAAGTTTTTCATAGAACTTGATTTCCCGGCAGTTCCGGTCACGGATATCGAGGCGGGAGAGTTTCCGTCGATTGGTGAGACTTTGAACGGGGCGAATGTTGTTAGTGTTTTGAAGACTACTACTAATGGAGATCTTGTTGTAATACTCTCCCTCTTGTTAGTTTTGTTTCTTTTGTAATTTTTTTTTTTTATAATATTTTTTCTTTGTTAGGTGGAGGTTTCTTCGGCGGAAGAAGTTTCGAATTTGAAACCCAATTACAAGGAGCTGGAGAATTGTGTGGGAAGAGGAGTCATAATTACAGGACCTGCCACTGAGGAGTCCGGATTTGACTTTTTCACACGATTCTTCTGCCCTAAATTTGGGCTTGATGAGGTGATTATTTCCTGGTTTAGAAATTTTTTTGAAGGAGATATATTGTCATAACATCGTGATTAAGCAAATCTCATTTGCAATGAAATAATTGCGTTTTATCTCTGCAGGATCCAGTGTGTGGTAGTGCCCATTGTGCCTTGGTGCCTCATTGGAGTAATAAGCTGAACAAGAAAGTCTTCAATTCTTTCATGGTATAACATTCATTCTTTTTTTTTAATTAGACAATTTTATTGCTTTTTTAGGTAAGCATTACTTGCAGTTGGTACATTGATAAGTTTTTATTTTTGTGAAGGAAATAAGTTTTATGTTATATTATACATTTTTTCAGGCTTCACAAAGAAGCGGGGTATTGTACCTAGAATATAAAGAGGAATCAGAGAGGGTGCTTATCCGTGGTGAAGCCGTTACTGTTATGCTTGGAACAATAATTGCCTAAGAATTAAATGATCTTGTTTAATTGGTAATAATAAGTCAAATTGGTTGAATATTGTAGAAATAATTTGATGTATTTTTCCTAAACAATAAGAGTGAGACTACCAAGGATTATTGTATTCCATGAAAGATTATTAAGAATGAATTGATATATTTTACCAAAATTTGCATATATTCAATATTTTTTTGTGATCTAGTGATCATGTTGTATTACAAACTAATTTCTTCTCTCTCATTTTCTTAGCTTATCAATAAGAATAGAACCTAAAGTTCAAATACAAAACGTCCGGGTAAGGTTATAAATTAGAGTTTATATGTCGGACATAGTTTTTCCAGGTGTAAGTACAACCACCTTTCTTGTTATTGTCTTCTTCATTTATCTTTGTACTCGATTTTTTTGTTTAGTGTACAAACTCTTTAGACCGCTTATATTTCCTTAGTTTTCTCCAATTGCTTATGATTAAAAGATATCAACATTAAATCCATTACCATATTTCTAGCTTTTCATTGTCTTTGTGATAATAAATAAGCTTCTAATAGGTTCAAAATGCTAGAAGTGTGATTGTTCACATTTTCTAGACACAATTAAAAAGTTTTGGAAAGCTCATGCTAATATTGCCAACATTATTGTGACAAAGTGTGAAATCCAATTACTGAGTTCTTTACTTGAGACAAGTCTCGTCTTTCTCCATGCTAAACAGATCAGATTGTAAATCAGTAGAGACATTAAGACATTTTATCTATATATTAACGAAAAGAAAATGCGCTCTTAATAAAACAAACTTATCTAGAAACTAGATGGAAATAGTTTCTTTCCCTCATCCAAAAGAGTTCGACTTATTGCGACAAAAAAGAAAGACCTTCCAAACAAACCTTCATCTTTTTCAAGCTTTTGCACCTAGACCTTTAAATTTAACAAAATTCAATTACATATTTCAGATTTGACCTAATATTGTATCAGCACCAGATACTTCAAATTCAGAAGGCGCTTTTTCCACATTAAGTGCCTTAATTTTTCCATCCTCTACATATGCTGACCATCTTCAGAAAAGCAAAAAAGAAAAAAAAAAATCATAAATTTCACTCTTATATTTCGTTTTTTTCTTCTTAAAATCGTATTTTCCTTATATTGCAAGGGCCTAGTAGGAAATTGTAAATATCAATAACATATAAAAGAACATTTACCTATGAGAGCGAGGGCCAAGCAAAGCAGCAGAAAGATCAATATCCAGTTCCAAACTCTTGTGAAATTTTCCATCGAAATCCCCGTAAAATTCAATCTATTCCCAAATTTTAAAATTCCCCAATTAGTTTCACAACTCTATCCATCAAAAATCAATAATAAATAAAGAATTTCAAAGTAAAAAACACTAGTGGTTGGAACTTGGAAGTCCAAATATTATTTTCAATTTTTCGTTTTTTTCTTGATTTTCGGTCAATTGGGGCATAATGGGCAGTTAAGAAAACCAGCAGTACATTCTATACTGGACATATCCAGTAGAATGAGTAGAAACAAAAAAGAAAGAATAAGAATAAAGACAATAAATAAATACATCATCTTTGGCTTGTAATTTCTCAGCCCATCCATTCATAGTATAAGGATCATTCACAGCCACACAAATCACAGAATTAATTCCTTTCGCTTTGAATTTGTCCATGTTTTTCTTATAACTCGGTACGTGCTGTGTTGAGCAAACTCCAGTATAAGCTCCCTGGAATTTATTATTATTTACGGAAACTTATTCAAATAATAAAGGACTGTTTAAATTGGAATCCTGGAAGCGGTAAATATAGTAAAATGAATATGATATGATAAAGAAAACTTACTGGCAAACCGAAAATGACGACTTTCTTCCCCTGAAATAAATTTACCAAGAAAAAGGATATTAAATTTACAAATTAGCTTTTCTAGTTTTATCATTTTGCTTCTTTTGTTAGTTTATATCAAGCCATGAAAAACAAAAAGGGGATTAGTCAAAATAAAACCCATTTCAGTATTAACAAACAAAACAGTAACACCATTTAATCAGAAAAATGTGAAACTATAAGCGCCTCCATTAAGCCTCAGATTTGCAATTAGACTAAAAATTGAGCAGATTGAGTAGTTGTGCAAACGAGAGAGAATATAGAAGAGAAACCTTGAACAGATCTTTGAGAGGCGTAGTAGAGAAACCAGAAGCGACGCCCTCATCCCAAGAACGAGCCTTCTGGAGAGCCACGCCCGGCGCCGCCGCGATAATGTCGTCGCCGGCGGCCACAGCCGCGAATCCCCGCCTCGTCGGCGCCGCCGTTAATCTCCTCACACCTCTCACGATCGCTGACGCCATTCCTCTCGTTTTTATTATCTTCTTTTGTTATTGCTTCAGGTAAATTTCGCTCAACTTTCGAAAGGGGCCTAACCCAACTTTGAATTGTCTCACGCAAACGAA
Organism: Juncus effusus; assembly: GCA_027726005.1. Classification (NCBI taxonomy): domain Eukaryota; kingdom Viridiplantae; phylum Streptophyta; class Magnoliopsida; order Poales; family Juncaceae; genus Juncus; species Juncus effusus. The sequence goes on along the minus strand of CM050891.1, from coordinate 10,144,005 downwards.
GTCCCTTAACTTTAAAAAAAATATTAAATATGTCAATTTTTATTTCTCCCCTCGTCGATGACTTAAATTTCAAAAATAACTAAATAAATCATCTAATTAATTAAAATTGAGTCACTTATTTAATTATTTTTGAAAGTTAAATAATCTATAAGAAATAATTAAAAATTAAATGACATACTTAATAATATTTGAAAGTTAAGTAATCTATAAAAAACAATTGAAAGTTGAGATTTAGTTATTTTTTAAAATTATGACCTATCGTGAAATTTATCCTAAGTTAATATATCACATTCATAGTTAAGTTAGTATATCATATTCATAGTTAGTATATTAATGAATTAGATATATATTATGTTAACGGGTCGGATCTCTAAAAAATCTTGATTAACTCTTGATTAATCGTATAATCTAGCCCTTACAAACTTACAATAATTAGATAATCAAATCTGTATTTGACTAATCCTTGATTAATCAAATAATTTAGTCATCCTTGGAGAGAGGATGTGCTCAGAACTACTATAAATAATAAATCTATTTAGATTGTCTGGTTTCGTTTCTTTTAGTTGATTGTTTCCCTATGAACATTATATAAGCTATTTCAAAAAAAAAACAAACATTATATAAGAAAAGGCAAAATGTAATATTTAACACTACAAACTTAACATTTTATTCTCATTCGCCTTAATTGGCCAAGTATTTATATAGTAACATGTAAAACCAAAATGATATCAAATTAAAGATGAATAAATTTACTTATATTTATTTTTGTCTTTAATAAACATGTTCAACAATTTATTCCAGACCAACATGAATTTTGTAACCTCATTATCTCAAATCTTCCAAAGTCCTTTTTGTAATCCCGTCATGTTCTTATATTTACGGGTAAATCTCATTCTAAGTCACTCAATTTTTAAAAATGATCAAATAAGTCATTCAACTTTCAATTGTTTTGTAGAGGTCATTAAACTTTCAAAAATTATTAAATAGGTCACCCAATTTTCAATTTCCCCCAATAGTTAAGTAACTTATTTAATAATTTTTAAAAGTTGAGTGACCTATACGGAACAATTGAAAGTTAAGTGATTTATTTGGTCATTTTCGAAGATTGAGTGTCTTGTGGTGAATTTTACCTTATATTTACATTTAGGGGCTGTTTGATTTGCAAGACCTTGAGGGTTTTGTGGTTATATACAGGACATGGTCAACTTTCACTTGTTTGATTTGTGAGACCTTGAGGGATTGTCATGTCTTGTTGGAGCTTTTGTTCCTCATATGTTGTCTCTCACAAAATAAGGGATAATAAAATGAGGGTTGTGTCCAGTGTCTCAAATTTCAAACTATTGTTTTATATCTATAGAATTTAGCACAATATCTCATAATTTAATTTATAATAATGATTTTTTAAATAAAAATGATTAATAATTCTATTAATTGCATATGTGTTATGGATTTTGATATATATTTCTCATATATATTTTTTAATATATTGTAAGAAAAATATTTTTAAGAAAATTATTATGTATTTTTCTATTTATAAAATTATATATAAGAACTTTGTTTTATTTATTTCTATTTGTAGACTTTTATTTAAAGTAGAAACTGATTGTTATAAGTATTTTGGGAGTAATATTTTTTGTTATAATTATATTTTTTAATATATTGTAATATTATGCACATTTAATTTCTCCACATAAATAATCTAATATCATTCTACTACTTTTCGGTGTCATTCATATCAAACAAATTTTTTCACTTTCCATCATCTAATAGTCTACCATATCAAACAACATATATCATTCATGCAAATCCTTCATTTGCTCCACCATCATCTCACCATCCTAGTGTGTCCCGGTACCTCATGTCTTTCACATCGAACAACCCCTTATAGATGTATGCATCTTGCTGTCTTGTTCTCATCAATATCAATGGGTAAATCTGACTAATAGATCAACCTAAAAAATTAATATTTTTACCGATGAACTCTCAGACCAAAACCAACAAATAGCTTCAATCAATTTCCTCCAAAATCTCAAAAAGACGCCGTCACATAAGAGATGCAATGCACAAACATTATATTTCTTTTTTCCTTTTTGCATTTACACTTTTTTCAGCACACAGCATAACTATGTGATATCGACCTATATAGACCGGAAACACGTGACAAGCATGACCAGATCACAACTTTTAAATGACATGCACCTTTTGATTGACACGATTTTCATGGATTTATCAAAAATGCACACTTCAAGTAATTCTAGACCCTTCATGGATTTATCAAAAATGCACACTTCAAGTAATTCTAGACCCAATAATTCAAAGGAGATCAAATTCATTCACTACAAAGAAAACTTAGCACTATCAATTGCAAACTACATCAATAAATTAGATTATAAAGCCAAAAAATAAACAAATTCGACCTCTGTATAATTCTAAGCACAAACATTAGTATTGAAATTAGCTTAACCTAACTTACATTATCAATAGATTATATTATTAATGGAAATTCACATAAGAGAGGCTACTTCGTGATCCCAACCATGCACCACAACTCTTGCCTAAATTGAACCGATCTGAAGAAATAAAAATAAAAACAATAACATAAGCAATAATATATAAAAAAAGATGTACATTTATTTCTATTCTAACTAAAAATGTCACAACATGAGGATCCTTGCAGTTTGGCAAGGTAATTAAATACTATTTAAAATGCCATTGCAAAAAATAAATAAAAATAACTTTAATACTAAAAAGAAAGTGAGGATAAACAAACCTTCCAAATTGGGCAAACCTTCCAAATCGGGCCAACAAGCCGTGGTAAAAACCGAATCTGAAAATTTCTCAGAAAACAAAAGTTCACCAGATTTAATACTCCATATGCGTACTCCACAATCTTGCCCACCTAAAATCGCATAAAATTACCTCCAACTCATTATATTATTATTTAATTTATATAAGAAAATATGTTCCAAAATAGAGTAGTTATCAAATAAAAAATAAGGAACCTGAGAGAAAGAGTGTTTCTGAAGGATTTACAGCAAGTTGGAGGCGCGTGTGAGAATTCACATGACCCTCGTAAGACTGGACACCTCCATTTTTAAGAGCACGCATATCAAAAAGCTTTATCTGTACACACCCAAAAAAAAAGATTTACCACACTGAGAAAATTCTCACAACAAAATTGGAAAAGAATTTAATTAAGAAGGAAAAAAATTGAAAAACTAACGGATCCGTCCATGGAGCTCCCTAAGAAGTAATTTTCATCTGATTTAAGAGAAACCAAACTGCACAATAATATAATAATAAACATACAAGTAAATAAGTAAATAAATAAAATATATATCTGAATAAATAGATAAATAAAAAATATATGTTTTCCATTACCTGCATACAGCAGACGACATCCGCACTGAATTTGAGGAATTTTGCCCTTTATTATTATTCTGCAATTAACACAAATTATCTCACGTTCTAAAACTTAACTGCGACAATAAAAAATTATACCATTTTCTATTTTAAACATGAACAAATAATTAAACAAATAAATAAATGAAATAGAGTTACCTCATTTCTTCTAGTGGAATTCCTCCTTCTGTCGCTTCTATTTTGACTATTTTCTCTCGTGTCAATGACATGTATCAAACCATTTCTAAGACCACATAAAACAACATTTCCCTAAAAATACAGAGCACATATAATAAGATTACAGAATATCTATGATAAAACGTTTTGAAGTGGTTCACAATTACTCACTTATTTCTTTTCTTTTTTATCTTAATTTTTTCAAGGCTTAGTCAAGACAGAAAACAAAAAGCTTGCGAGAAATAATACTAACACAAAAACTAGAAATCTTGGTACAATTTTGGTACAAGTACTTTCAATTTTAACTCCTAGATCCAAGCTTCACATTAGACCCTTACTTAAGCCTAATTAAGCAATCAAATCGACAAATTTAAGCGGTTGAAACGTTCTATGGTTGTAATTTTCCCTTTCTTTTTTATTTGGAATGTTTGCTAGTTAATCAATCTTATTCATTGGAAATTGCACGTCACAAGTATCTAAATCATGTATGACGTATATTCGTTAATCATCACACCTGTTTGTTTATTAGAACCATCATTAAGCCAATAACTATGAAACACACCCTCTAAAGCTTTCAGGACTAAAATATACATATATACCCTTGGATTATTAAACCACAAAGATTAAAACTAAATAGAGAAAGAAATAATTACCGAGCAGGCATATTGTTGTGATAAAACATCGCTTTTGCTTCTATATATCCATGTAGAAGACCTAGTTTCTACATTTAATAAAGTTGCGCCCTTACTCGTACCTGGAAAGAGAGAGTAAACACAAGTTTAAAAGTTACATAGAATAAATTGAAGGGTTATAGTTAGGGTTGTAAATGGTGCAGGTAATACAATTAAAATTAAAAATATCATATCTTTAAATACATAAAACATTAATATAACTTATAAATGTAATAAGACATTACATAAGGAATATTAATGATCTATTTCTTAAATTAGCTACAATATCCATTGTAAGAGCAACACTAACCTAGTACCGCATGTGCGCCATCTGAGTTAAAATCCGCTCCCCAAATCGTGCACTCGAAATTACGCACAAAAAGCATTTCACTTCTTGAACCCAACAGACTAAGATCCATCATGCAGACGAGACCCTTGAGTGCCGTCACCATGTTACAATCTTGTCAAGGATCTCAAATTCCAATTTCAAGCAAAACACCATCATTATTCAATTTCAATATGAGTTTATCAAAAGGATACAATGCGTGCTTGTGAGAGCTGAGAGGGGAGCATTTAATGCAGGACGTTTCGGACGGGAAGACTAAAGCATGACGCATCAAGTTGAGCTGCCAAATGGAAGAGGCTCTGTTTGGCAACAAATCAGCATGGGGCCAAATGGGATTTGCTAAAATCTCAGTTTGTCTGTAATCAGCATCGGAATCCTCCGATGATGAATTTCGCATCTCAAAAAAGCTGCAAAAAGATTGAGAGGTTTTATTTTAAATGATATTTTTATTGAAATAAAAGAAATTGTCAAAGTTTGATGTAGCTATATTTTAAAAATACAAAAGCTTGGTACAGACCAGATAAATAATTTCAATCTTAATTAAATGAATAAATGATGTGATATTTCAACTACATACCTTATTTTACCGTCAGTACCACCAGTTGCTAGAAGTACAACATCTTTTGAACCATTTAATGATTCTATTGTACCGGAAACTAATTCCAATGCACCGTCAGCCACTGGCTTATTGGGCTCATATTTCCACACCTAAAATGAACACAAAAAACACAATAAACAAGTGAAACTGTTTTAGTTTTTACTTGGTACAATTTTCAAGTCAAAACAGAAAAAGAGTATTTTTACAAACAATACCATGGGCTGAGAAGCTTGTAGTTTTTCATATTGGTCCCTAAACAAGCATCTTTTTGAGTTAGAAAAGATATCTCTTCCTTGAATTTCCCTTAAATTAATAAGCTTGCTAGCTTTTAATGTCTTTCCACTTCTGATCACATGAAATTTAGGTTCCTGCGATAAAAAAATAAGCAGTACATTTAATAAACAAGTTTAATTGAACCTAAAACACCAAGTTCTGATTAAAAGTAAGACATAAACATAAAAGAAATAAAAAATATATATTTATTAAAAGGGTATGTTAGTAAACCTTATTAGATGAAGAGGAAGAAGAGCACGGATCCAATTTGGGGCGTTTATTAGATCCAGGAATTGGACCTTTAATTGGAAAATACCGATTTTTTTCCGAATCATAATAAAACCCCGGTAGTTCTACACAAATATAATTTAAATAACCAAATCAGTAAGAATTTGAATATCAACATGTCTGTAAAAGGTGAATCCAATAAAAAATCCACCCCAGCAAAACCCAAGAACAAAAATAACGAATTGACCCTCAACAGCAGTAACAAAACGGAATTTACGGTAACTAAATTCTCAAATTTTGAACTGGCTTATTGCACATATACATTTTTTTCTACACAGAGACTAGAGAGAGAGAGAGAGAGAGAGAGGGAGGGAGGGAGGAACCTTTGGGCGGAGACATCGTTCAAGCGAAAGAGAAACGGAAACGGTGGCTTCTTTGCTTTACCCGCCGCTGAGAGAGTGAGAGACGGATGCAATTTCCCTTCAGAATCACGGATTAGTTTCTTCTTGTTTTTCGACGAGCCAGCACTCAGTAGGCAATGTAGGCTAACTTCAATTCCGAATGGAAGGTAAAATGGACTTGTAAAATTACCTTAATATTGGATTTTGTGAGCCCGTTTATAGAGAGGAACTATGGAATCAAGGCCCAAGCCTGGTCCAATATGTCTGTGATGTTGTATTATTTGCATACACTATTTATTTATTTATTATAGCATAGCATTGCATTGCATTGTTCTACTACAATTATATGTCGTGTTACAATAATTATGTATTGATATAAAGTGCTTTATTATAGTTATATGTACTTTTATTTTAGCTATATGCTTAGCATGAGTGATCATTTATTACCAAAGATCCTTGTAAAATGGAAAAATGTAGTTCGTATATGATAATAACATGTAGGGGATAAAGCAAAACATTTGGGATAAAAAAAAATCAAAATAATGCCTCGATAATCGACTGAAAAAACTGTACGTGAAATTAACAACAAACACATTTATTCATAGATCACTGTATTACAACTAGTGGTAAAGTAAAATTAGCATTATAGTCGGTACATGAAACATCTTCCTGATACATAAAACCTATATATATATTTTACATTGTATCTCCATTATTATAATTTGATAATAACTACATCAGGCATCTCCTTGATTTAGCAACAAGTTTCACAAATCCAACAGCAACAAAGCGCAGCGAGACTGCAATGGAAGACAATTTTACAATTATATTCCCAAATTTTTTTAAGTATGATCAGAAAAGAATTCAAATTTCAAAAATTATTTTTTATAATTTTTTTATGCATGAACTATTTTAACGCAAAAAAAGAAGCTAAAATGTTGAAAAATCATTTACCATCCTTCAACGAAGCCCTTATCACCCCTCTTCTTAGTGCGACGGCAACATGGTTTATTTCTTTCTTTTGAAGTGATAGTTGGATATCCTATGAAATACAAGATAATAATCTTAAAAAAGAGATATAATACTTTGTAATAATTGTAAAAAAAAAGTAGAGAACAGAGAGAGAGAACCTGGCGGGGGCTTTTTGATATCTTGATTATCCATGAATACAGAAAATCAAACAATTAAACAGGCAAAGGGAGAATAAGGGAAGTTTTGATCAGCTCCTATTTAACTTTACTGTCTTAAATCTTGTACAGAAGTTAAGTGCAATGGACTCCCTATTTATACACAATGCAAAAAGTGGACTAAGGAACAAAATGAAAAAGAACAAAAAAGGGGAAAAGAGAAGTTCCAGAGTTCACATTTGTACATTCAAAACAAAAAAGAAATTAAATGAATCATCCAAGAATTAACATTAAACAAAGTATATTCATACTAAAAATGGTATTTTACATTAAAAGAATCAATTTTTAAAATTCTTTTTGTTGTGATAAGCCTACCTAACATTCATATATATGACCAAAAAAACTTGTAAACGTATTATATAATCGCCTTAAACTCTTCATTTTGAAATGAAAAGCTATTATTTAATAAAATACTAGTTCAACGTTATAGCACATTCCGTTCATATTTGGAGGTAAAAGTTTTCTGATAGTTTGAAGAAACTTCAAGCAAAATCAAATACTTTTTCAGAACTTATCCTTTTGATCTTTTTATCTTTTTTTATATTCTTTTTATCTTTTGAAATGAAAAAGTAGTTTTAAACTGCATGTTGGTGGTTGGAAATTGGAATCTGATTTTGCCGAAAGTCATAATCTGTTCTCAAATTTCAGGAATTGGATTCGTTGTCTACTAAATGAATTAAAGTATATTTTTCAAAGGATAAAAGTGCTAGTCCCTTTTTTGTTAGAAATCATTTCTGTCCTGCAGCTGTCCCCTTCTAGTTTCTAAGAATTTGTTTTCAAGTTTAATAATGTACAGCTAAAATAGAATATTTCCTAATTTTTTTTTGAAAGCAACAATTGTTGTATAAATGTGCTAATAAAGATTTGAACCCACGACCTTTAGCTTCACAAGCATTGGACTTGACCAATTAGGCTAGAGGCCATTTGCAATTTCTAAGAACTTGTCAATGAGAGTGCAAACAGTTTGATTTTCAATGATAAATATATAAAATATAAATATATACAAATTGAGAGCATAGATTCTTTATTTTTCTGATTTAATATTACCCATTTGTAGTAACAAAAAAAAAATGTTGAACATTTTATCAATTGATGCATTATCTCATTTCATCCTTATATATTCACCTTCTTGTTGTGAATCGTGCTCCAAGAACATGTTAATATGATAAATAGGTGTATGGGGTGAAATATATATGTATAGAAAAAAAAATGTTTTGTACAATATGAAAAGGATACTGATATAAGATAAAAGTATATTGGTATTAGGTATGATGATGTAAGATAAAATATATAATTGTATCAAAATGATATACGTATATATGATAAGATATACTGATATTTAAAAAGACATGTCTAGATGGAGTAAAAAAAAATATTATTGGGGAAAACGAAAAAATATATTGATACACATAAAACAATATGTATGGATACTTCATTATTTGTCAGGGTTCTCATATCTTATTATATCTATTCCATCCCACAATCCAGATCAATATGAATAGAATGTTCCAAGCAAAAAAACTTAATCATCCCTTTTTGCCCTTTTTGTGGCGGCTCATTGACAGTACTTGACGGTCAAAATCAAATGAGTTTCTTTTTTATTTTGTACAAAATAGTCTAACTGAACATTCCATATCATCAATGTATAAGAAAAATCGAAAGTGTAGCTTTTTATTTTATACATCGAATTGTCAACATTGGCAACAGTTTAGATGATCAGCAACTTATAAGGAATTAGCTCAAAGCAAAAGCCTTATAATTAGATTGCTTAGAATCAAGAACTTGTTCCAATGGAGACAAATAAAAAAAAAAAAATAAGGGAATTGTTTAACCAATATAATAACTAAATATTAATGAGCCAACCAAATAGCAGATGTATAATTTTCTCTATGTAATATACTATTTTGCAACTACTTTAAATCTTTGGAACAGGATACTAATTGGAAACAGATACTATACTTGAAACATCAAAATGGAAACAGCATATTTTACAAGAAAATGGTATATTGAGTTTGTTTATAATGGATTTGCTAAAGGATTGTTAAATAAAAAAGGGAAAAAAAAAGAATAAAACAAATTTAATTCCTAAGAATTCAGTACACGTATCTAATACACAAAAGTACTAAAAATAAAATACAAAATTTCTCAGTCCATCTATCCAAACCAAAATATAAAAAAACACATTTTTTATGGACTTGTCAGCAAATGCAATCCTAATGATCTTAATTCTTTCCCCTCTCTCTATATTTATATGTTTCACATGTGTACTTAATGGTAGGTCTAAAAGGGTATATTTTGTAAAATTATAGTTTAATCCTTGTATTTTATTTTTCATTTTTATCTACCATTTTCCCAGCCTGGTATATTGGCTGTAGCTTCATTTACCATTTTCACCAAAGTTACCTACAAAAAGTAAAGAAAAAAAAAATTTAATTACCATAGTGAAGTAACAATGTAAACTTTTAATTTAATAACTAATAACTGAGGAAAAATAAGAAGAAATTAATTTAATTTTCAGTTTAATTTTCTTCATTTTAATTATTTTTATGCATTACTCATCACACGCTGTCTGCTACTTAATTCTTTAATACAATTTATAATCATTCTTTACATACAATATATATATATATATATATATATATATATATATATATATATATATATATATAGGGAGATGCTAAAAAACATACGTATGTTCGAACATACGTTTTTTTAAAATACCCGTAAAGTGGTTATAAAAAGTAAAAATTCAAATTTCAACCGTATGGATGTAATATATATGTTATGAATATGTTGTGAATTAATTTTCACAGGAATCAGAATAATATATCATTGCCATCATGTATCATCAAACTATTATTCCGATATATGTTTTGAATAGTGCTGCATATTTTTGATGATATATGATGGCAATGATATAATATTGTGATTTTGGTGAAAATTAATCTCCAACATATTCATAACATATATATTACATCCGTACGGTTGAAATTTTTATTTTTATTTTTTTAATACGTATTTTGGTTGTGGCAAAAAAACGTATGTTGTGCATACGTATGTTTTTTAGCCACACCCATATATATATATATATATATATATATATATATATATATATATATATACATACATATATATATATATATATATATATATATATATATATATATATATTTATTTAATAATACTTACCACACTTTCAGGCACGCCAGGTGGCGGCAAGGAGAGATTCCTTGGTGGGGGCCCACTTAAATAAGATCTCTTATCGAATCTCCACTCACCAATTTTACCATATGTTAATTCCCCCTATTAAATTAAAAAAAAAATTGTTATAATATTTCGTTAATAAATAAACAGTTGGAATATAAATAATTAGATATTGAGATTTATAAACCTTCATGTTGTAGTCACAACCATAGGTGAAATGAATAATATAAGAGTTGCCTAGCTTTAAATCCCATGGAGGCTGCATTTTCAAAACGAATAATATTGTTGAGGATCTTTAATTTATGAAATTTATAATGTTTTATAATATTTTATAATATTATACCTGAATCATGAAATCTTTGCGTAGAATGTGTTGCACGCCGTGCAATGCACTAGCAATGGCATAAGCATACCTGTCAAAAACATATTTATTCAAAAGGCAAAAATATAAAACATTTGGAATTTTATGTAAAAGAAAGTGTTAGATTTAATAAAGCATATGAATAATAAATTATTACATTTCTAAGACCCATCCAAAAGCCTTGTCGGTTTCTTCATCCTCTTTCATTTTTATCGAAATGTTCATCCAAGTTGGAGCGATTTTTTCTAGTATAGACTGCACATAATAATTCAAGTTATTAATATACATTTTATATGAAAATTAACATATAAATGATACAAACTTATATTTATTTCTCAAAAAGAACACGCTTAATATATCCTATATTATTCATATCATATTCATAAATATACACTTTACATATAATTTTGAAGAACACAATCTTATAGACCTTACATTACAAGCATACATTAAGAATTCTACAAAAGTTTCTTCTTTTAACAACAGATATATGCAAAAAAATGGATTCAAACAAACAGTTTAACAAAAGGGAACTGGAAAGGACCTTTTTGATAATAACTGGAGAGTTCCCAATCAGGTCGATATTTGAAACAGGTCCCATTTCTTAAGGCTAAAATTCAACACACAAACAACATGACATTCTTTTTTCCTCAAAAAGAATATGTTTAATATATCCCATATTATTCACATCACACCCATAAATACATACTTACATGCAATTTCAAAGTACGTATAGACCTTAAATTTTCTAACTGCAAAAAACAGACTCAAACAGTTTAAAAAATGAACTGGAGTGGACCTTTTTGATAATAACTGGAGAGTTTCCAATCGAGTCGATATTTCAAACAGGTCCAATTTCTTAAGGCTAAAATTCAACACACAAACGATATGACATTCTTTTTTCCTCATAAAGAAAATGTTTAATATATCCTATATTATTCACATCACACCCATAAATACATATTTACATATAATTTTATAGTATGTATAGACTATAGACCTTATATTACAAGGATAAATGTATATTCTTCTTCTTTTAACAACAGATAAATGTGAAAAAATGATCCTAATAGTTTAAAAAAAAAAATAAAAAAAAAAAACTGGAGAGGACCTTTTTGATAATAACTGGAGAGTTGCCAATCGGGTCGATATTGGAAACAGGTCCCATTTCTTCAGGGTAGAATTTACGCACGATCTTCTCGTGCTGAGCTGGCGTGATGTAGAAGAACGGAAATGCTGCCGGATTCTCGCCACGAGATAAATTGGGTAACGGTTTTATGTACACGTGGTCCGGCTCCGCCATTAGGATGTAGCTGTGTGATGAGATGAGAGAAATTAGGGTTTGGGGTGAGAGGGTTTGAATTTGGTGATTAGGGTTTAGTTTATGTATAAGTGTGGGCCTGCTGCCATTAGTACATAACTGCGTGTTGGGTATGTTTACGAAAATTAGGGTTTGCGATGAAAGATTCCGAATTTGGTATGATATTGACAATGAGGGTTTAAGCAGACTTACTCTTCTTCAAATTTAGATTTTTGAAATACTCATTTTTAGAAAAATGAGGGTTTGGGTTTGTGATAAAAAGATTTCAGATTTGGTAAATAGAGTTTAAATTTTAAAATTTAATGCACTTACTCTTCTTCAATTTTGGCCTTTTGAAGCCATTGAACGAAAGCCCAAGGTCTGTTTAGTACTATATAACCCTGCAATTTGAAAATAAAAGATAAATGGAAATAAAAATTAAGTTATTACGAAATTCAAACTATTAAAACTGCAGATATAGTCTCAAGAATTAGGGTTTTTTTTCAAAAAATCCACAAAATTAGGGGTTGAAATGTAATTTACTTGAAAGAAATGAAAAAAAGGAAGGTATCACAAAATCAAAAGTCAAAGTCAATAGGATAAGCGTAGTACTTTTCCACATATCTAATTTCATCAAATTAATCTTACACAAAAAAGAACTCCCATTTTGTACCCTTTTTGCACCTACTGTACCTTTCTATAGTCAACAGAAACAAACAGACCGATAAAAGTGCACTATACTCAAAAATAGTAATTAAGCACAATTAGCAGTACTAATACTAATTACGCCACTATTCACAAATCTGAGATTCCAATTTTTCAAATTAACCGATTCAACAACCTACCAAATTCCAAATTCCAAATTCAAAATTCAAAACTTATTTTACCCGATCCATGCCAGCAGGCAGCGGGTCGACGACGAAAGTCGGGATCTCATCCATCAAATTATCCGGCTTTCCCGAATGCAGTACCCTCGTGAACCCGCCCATCTCAGATCCCTCTCTCTCCCTCATCTGCCCGTACCAATAGTACATGATCCTACACTGCCATTTGCTGTAGGACGCATCCGTGGCAGTCAACGCGACATGGAACAGCCTCTTCGGGCCTAAAACAGTAGATTTCTTGAATTCGCCGGGCATGGAGATGATCGGGTCGGACTGGTCGGTATCATCGGATTCGTCTCCGGTTCCGGACTGGATGAAGGGGGAGACGAGATTGTAGGTGGCGAAGCAGGAGATAATGGCGATCAGGAGTAGGAGGAATGACGAAATTCTGCCTCCGGTTCCGCCTGGTGCTTTGCGAGGTACATTCATGGCGAGATCGGAACTGCAGCAATGGAGACAGAGGTGGTTTTCTACAAAGGGAAGGAGAGAAGGGGAAGATCGATGGGATGGGAAATATTATTATTATTATAACGGTGTTATAATTGATTTTTTTAAGGATGTGATGGAATTGCACTGTAACGGAGGAGTATTGGTAGAGAAGTGCTAGAAAAGGAATATTATTATAGGTCCCGTTCGGCAATATACAGAATAGAAGAATAGTAGAATAAAAAATAGACGATTAATCTACTTTATTTCATATGTATTCGGCGTATTATGTAAAATAAGAATGTTTATTTAAATCATAAATAGTACTAAATGACCAACATATCCTTATAATTCATTTGATTTATCAGATTTTATTTACAAATCTTTGTTTAAATTTTACATAAAAATAATGGAAATATAACACAAATTCAGCAACATATATAACACCAATTCAACAAATTACAAATACAACAAAATAACATAATAATTAATAAGTCATACGCCATATATGTTAACTCAAAACCTAAACATTGCATATATAATATCCATACAAAACTGTACTAGTACTAAGGTATTTTTTTTTTTAATTATACACATTTTACAAAGTAGTGCAGATATAAAAATTGCTTTCCATTTTCAATTGTTCCACACTCAATATAAAGTTTAAAAAGTACAAGTTCTCTAATACATTTTTGAATCCTCGTACCTAAGTTTTTTAGTGAATCATGTACGAACAAGAATCGAGTAAGATTAAATTAGTGAAAAGCATCTTAATTTCAGACCTGATTGGAGAAGTTGCAAAATCAAAGTATTATCAGCTGCACATACTTTCACAATAACATTGTAACTCTCATAATCACTCTCCTACTCTATTCTCATACTCAAATTACATTCATTCAAATTCCTTTCTGCAATCAACCCAAATTCAGCCCCAATTATTCCGATTCAAGCCCTAATTAACAATTGCAAAAAATGAATAACATCATTCTAATCAATCGATATCTAGCAGCACTTCATCTAAAGTGAATAACACCAATACTTCTCCGTATTAAAAAATTCACATGAACCTCCGTCTCTTTCTAGAAATTTGATTTATACCAATAGAAGACAGAAATTCTTATACAGGATATAAACTCCAAGCAGTGATCAAGTTAGCTTCTTTCAAAATTAATTAACGCTATCAACTGCAATTTCACATACCTCGTAGGAAGGTGATTGAAGTGCTCAACAAGATTGCCTCTTAATTAATGCTATCAACTAATTCCGTTTAGATCTCGTGCAAGAACAAACTATGTAAATCTCTATAATTAGATGAAGCTTGAATCAAAAATCTTCAATAGGTGAGAGAAGATAAATATTACATACCTTTTTTCAGCTTGTGTCAGTGGTCTAGAATTGGCAACCCTCAATTTTCAAAGAAACTCGATGCCCCTTTTCTTTCTCTCTCCATAAAATTGCAAGATGTCAATAAAGAGAAAGTCTCAAATGATATGGGTATTTGTGGGAAGAGAAAAACGAGATTAACAATTTAGAACATTTGGATGGAGGAATTGACGGTCAGATCGCCGGAAATCGGCCGGAGAAGCAATGTCGATATTTAGTTTTAATTTGGGGAAGAAGAAACGAAGAAACGGAGAAATAAATAGAAAGTTAATGTGGGTTTGCCACGTAAGAAAAGAGTGGAATAGATAGGGGTATTTTCGTCCGAAATTATGGGCTATTTTACGGAATAGAGCTATTCCATCTCAATCATGGGATAAAAAATTCTACTATTCTGCTGCTCCAATCCAAGATATTCTTACACTGTTTAGTTGGAATAAAGTGGAATAAACCATTTATTCCTCTATTCCGTCTTAATCTGGGTCTGCGGAACAGACACATAATAATTTAATATTTTTTATTATCATTATTATTATGGCCCTGTGGGCTATGGGCTCTTAAAAGTTTCTAGTTTGAGGGCTTTGAGCTTTTGGAGAGCTTTGGCACCCATATACTAACTAATTCAAACTTTCACAAATAAGAGATAATAAACAGATTCAAAGTTCAAACTTATAAATGTGATATTCAAAGTTCAAACTTATAAATGTGATATTATATCACGACGGTACTATAGCATTGCACATCCGTCATGACAGAATGATCTATATATTGTTTTTACACTTTTATATATTATTTTATACTTTTATATATTATTTTATCATTTTATATACTGTATTTATTCTTTATGTATTTTTAATTTTTTTTTATTTTTGGAATCTGTATATATTGTTCTTACCCTATATACTGTTTTAACATATTATTTTGATTTTTATATATTATTTTCACTTTTTATGTATATACTGTTGTTAGAAAATAAATTATATATATTATTATTATACCGCAGTAAACTGTATATATACTGTTATCATGATCCGGCGTATTACAGTACCGGCATGATGGGTTTTCTTCATTTTTTTTTTTTTACTAAATCCATATTGCATATCTTAATGTAAGATATACTCTGTTGACAATTGACCTGAGTCTTTACAACAGGAGTGGAGTCGTCCAGTCCAAACCCAAAACCTCCTTTGGACCTTTCTTCTCCTTTTCCAACAATTCTCAGACAGAACAGTCAGGAGCATTAGCACTAGCACGCACTCACCACTCTTCACTTCGTTTTCTGCCGATAATGGCGGAACTAAATCTACTCGAATTATTTCCGAAAACCAACCTGACGAAATCCAACATTTCCATTTTCCGTTCCTCCGTTTCTCCATTCACAGAACTCAAACGAACCTTATCTATTACTGTTAGCACCACAAAGCAACAGAGTAGAAGGCTTTCTTGCACGGTTCTCGATGCGAAGAAGGCTGGTGGGGCCGGGGCGTCAGCGGAAGGGCAGGAGATGTTTTCGGTGACGTCATCGAGCAAGTCTGACGTGGACTATTTGGGGGAGAGCACCAAAGGAGACTTGAATGTGAAAAAGGAGCATCTTGATGCCTATGGTGAGATTTTGACATAAATGAAAATGTGAATGATTTAAATTTATGAGGAATTAGTTAGTAAGAATGAGCTTGATTGCTGACTTAATTTTGTGGAAGGTTGAATTTGTGTTGAACTGAGAACAAGCACTGGATGAATTTTTGTTTTCTTGTTCTGATTTATTTTGGTTTTTGATTTAGGAAAGAATGGTATTAAAACTTTGGATGGCCCTATTGAAGAGATAGCACAGAAAGAAGCTAAAGAGGCTGAATCCTTGCTGAAAAACTTAGGAATAGTGGTACTAATTTTGTCTCAATAAAATCAGGGACCAAATTGCAAAATCACACATTTCAGTATCTTTTTTTTTTCCTTCTATTTAGACTAATTAGTGCATATTGCCCCTAATTTATAAGCATACAAATATTGTTCCATTTTGTTTTCGTGTGAGCTTTTAATTAATTTAAGCTAAAATCAAGGACTAAACTGCAAAATTGCAGGACCAATTATCAGTAATGCAATCATCAAGAGGAATATTCTGTAGCAGGACTCTTAATCTCAGATCGATCAGTGCAATTGGTTACGATATGGATTATACTTTAGTACACTACAATGTCATGGTAATTAATTATTAATTAACTAAATTAATTAAAACCATCTACTTTTTTATTATTATTCATATATTTCTTATGTATTATATAGGCGTGGGAAGGTCGAGCGTATGATTATGGAATGGCTAATTTAAAAAGCATGGGATTCCCTGTTGATAACCTTCAATTCGATCCTGATTTGGTACAATTTTTTTAATATTTTTTTAGTCATTAGTTAATATATACTTTTAGGTATTGTATTAATGATGGTGTATGAATGAACAGGTAATTAGAGGCCTAATTATGGACAAAGAAAAAGGGAATTTGGTTAAGGCCGATAGATTTGGGTATGTTAAAAGAGCCATGCATGGTACCAATATGCTCTCTACTCGTTCTGTTAGGTACATATTTATTCACTTATTTATTAATGTTGTGTTAATTTTTTTTTCAAATTATAATATTTATTTTTTAGTGAGATATATGGGAGAGAATTGGTGGATTTGAGGAAAGAAAGCAGGTGGGAATTTCTCAACACTCTTTTCTCTGTTTCTGAAGCGGTTATGTACATGCAGGTTAGTTTTATTTTACGTACCAGTTTTGGTACCAGTCTAGTTTTTGAAATTAAAAGAAATTAGATGAATATTTTATTATTTTAATAATTATGTTTCAGATGGTTGATAAATTGGATCAGGGAGCTGTACCGTCTGAACTAGTTCCACTTGACTATAAGGGTCTTTTCAAGGTAATAAAAAATTAAAATTAAAATAGCATATTTTATCTATTTTTTTCCCCAATTTATTCATTTATTTATTTTTGTAATTTAGGCAGTTTCAAAAGCCCTTTTTAGAGCACATGTGGAAGGTCAATTAAAGGTGATTAATATTAATAAATTGTACTCACCATAAATTTGATAAATATAATTCATTTAAAATTTTTTTTATTTATTATTTTTTATTATTTAGAGTGAGATAATGGCAGAGCCAGAAAGATTTGTAGAACCCGATCCTGAGCTTCCTTTAGCTCTCCTAGATCAAAAAGAGGTTCAATTTAATAACTTAATTCACTATTTTGAATTATTTTATTTATTTATTTATTTTTGTAATAATTTGAAATTGTACCAATTAGTTATTGTATGTCAGGCTGGCAAAAGGCTGCTTTTGATCACAAACTCAGACTATCATTATACAAACAAAATGATGCATCATGCATTTAATAAGTTCCTTCCTAATGATATGGCTTGGAGAGATTTATTCGATATGGTATTTCTATTTTTTATTATTATTATTTCTTTATTTTATTAAACAATTATACCCTCTTTAAGAAGTTTGCAAAACAAAAAAAACCCTCAGTTTTGATTATTAAGTAGTTCTTTATTTTATTTATTTATTTATCATCACAGTGAAGAATTTTCCTCAAATAAGGCTTCCTTAATTTCTTGATAATATTGTGGCTTCTATGCAAATCTGAGCCTCTAATATAACAATTAATTAATTAATTAATTTTAACTTCCTGAAGGTAATAGTTTCAGCAAGGAAGCCCGAATTCTTCCAAATGGCAAATCCTCTATACGAAGTAGTAACAAACGACGGTCTAATGCGCCCCTGTTTCAAAGCTAATTCAGGTCCCACTTCACTCAATTTCCAAAATTAATTGTTACATTTAATTTCTAATCTTTTTTTTATATGTTTTTATAGGGGGGTTGTATTCGGGCGGGAGCGCGCAAATGATAGAAAAATCGCTGGATTTACATGGCGATGAGATATTATATGTTGGAGATCATATATTTACTGATGTCAGCCAGTCGAAGGTTCATCTGAGGTGGCGCACCGCTCTCATTTGTCGAGAGCTAGAAGATGAGGTTCGTTAATTAGGGTTTTATGGTATATATACATTTATTTATTTGAAAAGGTAGAGGAATAATTAGTTATTTTCGTAATTGAAGTTTTAGATTGTGTTGCAAGAAAGTAAGAAAGGTTAAGATTTGTTTGCGACGGTAGGAAAATATTAATTTGTTTGTGATTAAAGTTGAGCCTCAAATTGTGTTGAAGAAAGTAAGAAATGATTAGTTTTGTAGTTCTTTTTAAATAAATATCAGTTAATTTAAGGTTATTAATATTTTAATGAAAAGAATAAGCATGGAGTAGTTTACCTTATATAGCTGCTGATATATTATATAACAGCTAATGGATATAAATAATACTCATGTACCACAAGTTAGATTTCTTTCGACTGTTTTCTCTAATTTTCCGTTTTATCTAATTTTATTTTTGTACTTTTTATTTTGTACAGTTTAATGCACTTATTAAAAGTCGAGGTACTAAAGCAGCTTTAGTGAAACTCATACAACAAAAAGAAATTGTTGGAGATTTATTTAACCAACTCAGACTCGCATCTCAGAGGCGTTTCAATTATCGACCTGCTCAGGTTAGTTTGAAAATTTAAATTTGAAATTTGAATTCAAACTGAATTAAACCGTGTTCAAATATAAAATTTACCATTTTGGATACTTAGATTTCAGATGTATAGTTAACATAGATGAGAAATGTCATGTTTATTTTTTATTTTTGTCCTTCTAACTCTTCTGCGTTGTATGTGAAAAAACTCTAAAAATAAAATTAAAATTTTAATAAATTATATAATATTTCAGAGTATAGAGGCGACAAACATGGACGATAAAGAATTAACAGAAAGCATGCAAAAATTATTAATTGTTATGCAAAGATTAGATGAGAAAATTGCACCGATGTTAGAGGCCGATGGAGAGCTCTTCAACAAAAGGTATATAATATATTGTTTTTAGCAGTTTTTTTAATCATATAGATAATATTCATTTCATTGTTATTTAGATGGGGTTACTTGTCTAGAGCTGGCCTTTGGGATAAAAGTCATCTTACAAGACAAATCGAAAAGTTAGTATTTTTTTTTTTCTGTTTTTATTTGAAGAGAAATTTTTGGTACCAGTATTGTATTTGTGCTAGTATTGTAGCGATTTTAACAAGTAGACATTTGCTTTGTTTTGTGTTTATTATTTTTTAAGGTTTTTTAATTTTTGTTTTTATATTTTGGTAATTTAGGTATGCAGATATATACACATCTAGGGTTTCAAATTTTCTACATTATACTCCTTTTATGTATTTCCGGTCACAAGAGCAGGTAATTTGATTCTCTGTTTTACGCTCATATGTATTTTCTTAGTAGTTTTCTTCATTCTTTGTTAGTTCTAAGAAAGCCTATAATATATTTATTTATTTGTTTATTTTGCAGACACTTGCTCATGATTCTCACTCTTATTCTTCCGCAGAAATGAAAGAAAATGTAGGTCATGGTTTATGACACCTTCCATTGTAAAATTGTTCAATTTGTGCTTTCTATGTATTGCAAGGAATATCATGTTCAACAGATTCATTTAAAATAGTTATTGCAAAATTGTACAAAGGTCGAATTGTTTCCTCTTCTGACTTTATAATGCAATTTATCGATGTAGTTCTCAGTTGATTAGTGTTAAGTTTTCTTCCTAATGAATGTAATTAAGATTTATATTGATCTTTTTCACTTAGAATTCTCTTTTATTTTGTATGGAGCTTCTTTCTGCATTAAAATTATTAATGCTGAAATGCATTTATATGTAGTAGAAAATTTTGGTACAAAATTACATGAAGTGATCAATGAAAATTATATGTATCAGTAAAAAACGTTAATGTCACTATAAAGGTGTGATCTGTCGTGCTTTCCATATGTTTCTAGTCTATATATGTGGATGTTACTTAGTTTTGCCCTATACTCGAAAAAAGTGTATGCAAGGGCAAAAAAAGACAATGTTTTAACATTGCATCTCTCGTTTGATGGCTTCTTTCTTGGGATTTTGGAGGAAATTGATGAAAAACAATATTAGATTTTGGTCCAAGAGTTAACCGATAGACATATATATCCTTGATTGTCTGTCTCTCAACGTCTTTCTGTCTTGTATGTGATGTTTTATGTTTCATGATTAGGTGGGAATTACGTAACGGGAGGTGCTACTGATAAAGTTTCGCAATACCGACAATATCTTTGTAGATGTTCATATTGAGGGTTCACTATCCTTTCGTTATGTTTTATTTTTATTTTCGGAATTTTGAGTGCCTTCACTTGAGTCCTTACATAATTTGGCGAATTATGTGACACATTTAATTTTATTTCTATGTGATATATGCTTGACTGTTTTTTTTTTCCAAAATAACATCTTAATTGTGCTTATCTATTATCTTTTTTACCTTTTCCAAAATTATACTGAGTGCCAAAATTAATATTTTTTTTTCTCACTGTCCTTTTTTACTTATTCAGTTAAAAAAAAGGTAATGAATAAAAGATGATTTTTGAAACCTTTGAACAAAATATCAAAAGAATGATATACATGATAGTATTTATCTTTTGCATTGTTTTTTTTTTGGTGAGGAAATGCACAGGAAGCGTTGGCGTCTTGTTACTTATATTAAATTAACAGTTGCATTTACAAGAATTTATACAAGACAAAAAAAAGAAGGGAAATGTGGAAATCCCAACCATTGGATGAGTTTCGGTTCTGGATACCACTATTTGCTGTCCAGGTCCTTGCTGACCTTTACCCCACACTTCAGTTGCGAATTTGCAAGTTGTGATGATGTGGTTACAGGACTCTAAACTCTGGGAGCAGAGATAGCAGATGTTTGGGCCAATAAATGAAATACTTTCCTCTGAAGGTTATTGTAGGTCTGTAGTTCTGCCATGTGCATATAATACCCGGTTCTATCAGCGCTTTATGTAAGGAGATAATGAACAATAAGAAAAAGTATAAATTTATGATAGACGGTGTTTAATCAAGAACTAAGAATAATTGATTATCCCCTCAATGGTTTGAGGCTGAATACATAAGAAAATGGATATCACCACTTCTTATAGAGAATTTATACCCGGTTCTATCTTTTGCGTTAGGGTGGTGATATTTAGACATTTTATGGATTTAATCGTTGAAGGATTTAAAATGGGGCCAATAAGATAGGCTCATTAAAGGCTCTATATTAGGCTCATAAAATCATTTTTCCAACACTAATTTTACATTTGAAATGAAGGAATTTCTGAAAGGACATGGGTTTGTCGTCAACAAATTAACAGTACGACGTGACAAAAGCAAACCATCGTTTTCTATCCTCCCCATTATAGAGAAATGGTGATATCCATTTTCTTATGTATCAGCCTCAAACCATTGAGGCTCCGTTTGGTAGCAAGATAAGATGAGATAACGAGTTATCTCACTTTAATCCCAAATTTTGTAATCATGTTTGGCAAGGTGACAGAGATAAAAGTTGGAATAATTTTCAATTAAAAACTAATTATTTGGCAAATGACCAAAATACCCTTCTAGTTTTTTGGCTGTTGCACAAATTTTAGATCAAATTAAATGTACTACTCAAAATTTAGATAGTATTTATACAAAATTTAGATAAATATAAATAAAAATAAATATATTACCCAAAATTTAAATAAAAATAATATTGATAAATATAACAAACTTTTTTTTTTCATTTTTCTAAAATGCCCTTCATTAACTACAACAAATTCAAAGTTCATAATACAAAAGTAACAAATGGTAAATAGTTAAATTGAAACCATTAAATCCACAAGTACTAAAACAAAAATGAATGTAAATCAACTAAATCTTTTAAATAAAAGAAACAACTCAGATGCAATTGATTTGTGGGTGAGTGACATCAGAGTAACAATATGGATAGTCCATGCCAAATTAGTAGACATTTCTTTAGTCAATCAATCTCAATTGGTGTCAAATAAATGACAATTACGAAATAATAGTCATTTTGGTTTAATTCGACATCAATTTCCTCAACCATGCAACTAGGCCTCAATTGAGCCACACAATTGAACCTTAACATACCTTGTATTTCTGCAAATAAACACAAAACCAACTCATAAGCATTGTCCATTGAATATTAGAATATCTTTTGTAATTGAAAAACAAGTGATATTCACAAATAATATGAGATACCTTATGCATACACATAAAAGACCCATGATATAATAATTATTAGTTTTAGGTTTTTTAATGTTTTCAATCATATGCCCAAATCAGACCAATTGCATAAATATCTTTGCATTATTGAACAAATTTTTGATTAATCCTAATTTTTATATGTCTTTATTAGAAGTTACCAAAATCCTTGTATCTGTGAAATTTTTCTACTCCCTCACATGTTTTTTGTTCAATAATAAATAAATAGGATAACATAAATAAAATTTTATTAAAATTACCAAAGTTTACAAAAAGATCTCTTGATTAATTTTATTTTGGATAAAGACTTATGCATCATCTCTACCATTATTGCAAGAAATTCATCTAGCTGTATTAATATAAATGAAATAAACTAATTTGGGAGTTGGAATGACAAAAGCACTTAAACTCATTTGAGCACAAGAAACTTGGTGTGATGATAATTGGTCTGAAAGAGCTTAAAAGCACTTAAACTCATTTGAGCACAAGAAAATGTTCTCATAATTACCTCAATACCGTTGGCACGTGGAGGTCATTAGTGCTGATGCTCAGTTCGATTTGGGGCTCTATCATAAGTATTAATAGCCCTTAAGAAAGGATTAAGTATCAGATGAATTTCTGATAATAAGTAATATTGAATATTGATTAAGATACAATAGTGATATGTATAATACCCAAATTCCCAAGAGACCACAGTTGGCTTACCATATTGCAGTCTGACAACATCAAACTAATGGAGATCAGTTTGGCTAAGTCAAAAGCTTTTCCATTTCTCTTCGGTTTTAGCAAGTCTCTCGCCATTTCTCCAATCATATAGCTCCATAGATCTGTCAACCAAGCTCGAAAGATGGCGGGTCTATTTCGAAATTAAACCCTATAATACTGATCTCAAATGGAAGAAAACGAAAAGGGGAATAATTTTATGTGATTTATTTGTTGAAACTATGAAAATATAAAATGAAATTTCGGTTTGAAGAGAGCAAGAGAAGTGAAAGAGAGAAACGAGAGCTTAGAAGAGAGGAAAGAGAAGTTGTCAGGTGAGAGAAAAAAGCCTTGATAAAAAAATATGAAAAAAATCGGAAGAGGTTTTAAACGAGGGTATTTTGGTCCGAAATGTAGGGGATAACTTGATTTTTCATTATCACCGGTGTTGGGCTGGGATAATTATTCATCCACTTTTTGTCACTTAACCCGGATTATCCCCTCCAATATATTTGTTGTTTGGCAGAGTTAAGAGTGATAACTTGTCTTATCCCCAGCTTATCCAGCTGCCCAACAGCACCTGAGGGGATAAGAAGTTATTCTTATGTTCTTGATTAAACACCTACTAAACACCGTCTGTCTATCGTAAATTTATACTTTTTCTTCTTGTTCATTATCACCTTGTATAAAACCATTATATTTTTTCATATATCAATTATATATTTTTTAACGTTATAAATTTTTAAATAAATGATAATATACGTTTATTTATTTTGATGCATCATATTTTTTCATATTTATTGTATCTTATATATATATATATATATATATATATATATATATATATATATTTTTTTTTTTTCCCATTATACCTTTCTGAGTTCCGATGTTACTGGAGGCATATAAGCATATAAGCTGGTGATGTATTCATGTCATTTTTTTTTATGAAAGGACATTCCAACAAATAAATATCAAGTTCGATTGATATATTAAAAAAAGATAATTTTAAATATACATTTCTAACTTGTCAACTAAATAAAATAAAATTTAATTACAAAAATGAAGACAATTAGAAAGTGAACAAAGAACATGATAATACAATTAGAAAACTAATTAGGAACTTGTCAACAAGGCGGTATGATAATTAGAAATATATATTTTTGAAAGCTAATTATGGGTTATATACCTTGTCAATAAAAAATATACAAGCAATAACATAGAAATTTGTGACATGCCAGCACTTGTGAGAATAAAAAAAAAAAACTAACTTAAAAATGCTTAATTTATTGATAAATTTTTGAGTAATATAAAAGAAGAGAAGTCAACCATTGCCGGCGCAGTTGATATAGACGTTAGCCTCTCTTTCTTTGAGGGCATGAACTCGACGCACAGGAGGCATAAATATGTAGGGGTTAGATGCCTACGGACTAATAGTCGGAATATATATATATATATATATATATATATATATATATATATAAAAGAAGAGAAATATCCACTTTTTTTGGAATGGAGAGAAGATCATGCCCTAGTTATTTGTTTTCATCCGTATCACGCTGGCCTATATCTTTGCCTTTTTGATCAGTCAATCAATCTTTCTTTGTTTGTGAGGACTTTTTCAATTGAGAAATTTATAGCAATGTCCTGGCGTAATTGAGTGTCCCTATTCTTAGAAAGATGATGGAGTCGATTGATGATGGGCCGAATTAACTCAATCATTTTTCTTTTAATATTAACTAACGTTGATCATCTACTCCAAAGATACTCTTTTTATAACTTTTATGTATACTCTGCGTATATAATTACATACATATTTTTCTTTTTGAGCCAAATTACTCTTATATATATATATATATATATATGGGAGTGGCTATGGGCCTTTTGAGATTTTTAAAGACTAATATATATTATTAGAATTAGAATTTTAGTGTATTTTTATAAGAAATTTTATAAATATATGTATTTATATGTGTATGACTCCTCCAACATTTTTACGAAGTTGTGTTGAATGTCTGCCACTGCATTTAACTCTCTTTGTCGAAAGACTATTTAGCATCTGCACAAATTGCCCAAGGCAAAATATCACCAATTGTATTTGTTATTAAAATTACATGATAAAGATAGTTTAAAAATAAAAGATTTAATTTTTTTACAACACATGGAGTGGGTGTCTTGACTCTGCAAATTTTCTCAAAAGGGAGGGTTCAATTAAGAAAGTGTTTCATTCATTTTATTTTTTTATATTTTTTGAGAAAGTGCTATTTTGCTATAGCTAGCCCCGAGACAAAATAATTGCGGGTTTATTTTTCACATTCTTCCTTATTGGTTGCTGCATAGAGAGGTACCATTTTTACGTTCTTCATATTTTTTTTTCTCTTCACATGAGCTAATAAAGTAGTTTCAATTTCAATTTTTGTTTTGCATCTTTTGTATTCTGAACTAAACAGCTTCATGGCTCACTACAGAATATATGAACTGTTAATTTCAAAAAAATAAAATAAATAAAAAATAACAAATTTGCTTAGAATATTTGATTCAGGTCATTTAATAGTAAAGTTTTTTATCTGCCTAAAAATAAAGATGTGTAATGCTATTTCTCAGTTTCTTTTGTTAATTATATTAGATTGATGTAATAGGCTAGTTAATTATAGTCAGACAATAAAGATGTAAATGATTCGCGGGCTCTGCTCATATTTTCTCTCTCACAAAAAAATAGTAAATTACTTGGTCATCAACTGAATCTCTCTAGCTCAAAGCCTATGTGGAATAATATATAACATATATACATTTGGGTAAAAGTCTTTTAAGTCTTGATATCAGTTTCTATATACCACCTGAAAAGAAATAGCAGTCTTATCATTTTTCAAGTCAAAATATTTCCGTGTTCAAGTGTCATTTAGATTTAAGAATTAAGGTGTATGTTTAAAGGTGGTGAGCTACCACATTAATATTAGCGATATGGAATTCATGTCCCAATCTCAAAATATTTTTTATAGTCTTTGGGAAAGAAGTATGTGATATGGAATTCAAATGTCCCAATCTCAAAATAATTCTTATATTCTTTGGGAAAGAAGTATGTCACCCGGGGGCTTGATTCCCATGCATGATATATCATATTCCGATCTGATATTAAATGACATAATTGAACTGATGAATCGTGTCGCAAACTTTGCAAAATGATTTTCAAACTAAATTGTTTTCTTAATTAACACCACCCAATTTTTTCAGTTTATTTTAATCATTCTCTAAGATATGAATCCGACAACCTAATATTTTTTGGGAATTTCGTGATCAAACAACATGAATTTTATGTTTTTTCATCTTGATAAGAGAAAATAGAAAATTAGTGTAAATTAATTGTGGGTTTTAATAGCTCAGATTCTTTCTTTCTATCTCTTTATTCACACATATCTCAACATTTTGTTCGCCTCCTTTTTTTTCCATTTGTTGTTGGAGCATTTTCAAATATATTATTTTTATTTTCCATTTGAAAATAACAAAAAATAGTTAGATATGTATCTATA
The DNA here is from genome assembly GCA_027726005.1 of Juncus effusus. Taxonomy (NCBI): domain Eukaryota; kingdom Viridiplantae; phylum Streptophyta; class Magnoliopsida; order Poales; family Juncaceae; genus Juncus; species Juncus effusus. The sequence continues at coordinate 10,116,751 of CM050891.1, read as the reverse complement.
GATTATCAATAGGAATGATATATTAGCGATATCGAATATATATATCTAAATGAAGAAAAATAATATCATGAGAAAATTGAATATAGATATATTTGAACATATGAAAGCAAGAGATACAATAAAGATAAAATACATATGTCATCTCAATATCTCATACAGAATACGTGTCATCTCCTTGCAGCATATGTGTAAGAGACAATTAATTTAGAGTACACATGTCATCTCATTATAATCACATGGAGATATAATAAAGATAAAATACATGTGTCATCTCAATATCTCATAGAGAATACGTGTCATCTCCTTGTAGCATATGTGTTAAGAGACAATTAATTTAGAGTATATATGTCATCTCATTATAATCACATAGAGATATAATAAAGATAAAATACATGTGTCATCTCATTATCTCATAGAGCATCCTTGTAGCATATAAAATTAAAAAATTCACCGGGTTAGGAATCGAGGTTTCCAAAGACAGCGCCACAGTATGTTACCATTTCGCTATTAATTCTTAATGCATATGGGTTTACAAAAATGTAAATAAACTCGTTGAACAAAGGACACATGTCAAGCTGAGATTCAACTTGATGCCCTAATAATAATAATAATAATAATAATAATAATAGACAATTAATTTAGAATATATGTGTCATCTCATTATTATCTCATAGAGATATAATAAAGATCAAATGCATGTGTCATATTAATATCTCACAGAACAGTCATGTTATCTCCTTGTAGTGTGTTGAGAGACAATTAATTAATAGTATAGTTATCTCCTTACTATCTCATGTAAGTCACAATACATGTGTCAACTAATGTATTTATGAAAATGCATGATGCATGCACATGTATGAAAGTGAAAGTTGATATTGGAATTTCATAATCCCGAAATTAATATATATATATATATATATATATATATATATATATATATATATATATATATGAGTGTGATTAAAAAATATAGGGTGAAAAACATACGTATGTTTTTTAGCATATATATATATATATATATATATATATATATATATGATTCTTGACAGAGAGAAAGGAGAAAATATAAATACACAATCTTGCATTTTTTAAGTTAATTTTCAAACAGATTCACTTGATATAAATTCTAATATGTATATCAAATAAAAATAATTTTGTAAAATTTAGTAGGTGTTTAGTCCAATTTTGTTTTTGCATGTATAATCATACAATAATATATTGTATCTTTGATGACTATTTGCTAACTCAGTGCACCACAATAATTATATCTGATGGGCACACTGGTAAATCTTCTGAACAACGACACTATAATGCGAACATAATCCATCCAAATAAAAGAACCATTTTTCTCACAAAAACCCACATCTCACCAACATCCGTCAATCTTTTCTAACTTTTCAAGCACTTTGTTCGTTGGCCTTCATTTTTCCCTTGGAGGGAGAAGCAGTCGTCTGTTGTGGAACAGAAGGGGAAGAGACGCATCAGAGGAAGTGGGATTCTGGATCCTCGTCGCGAGCTGGCTAGCGTGCAAGTGAGATACAATGAGGAAGCACAACGAGTGCGGCATTAGAGACCTGTTTGTTCCTTTTCTTTCTCTCATTCTTTTTTGAGCTTCAGAATTAAGCTGTTGAGTATTCTGAGTATAGTGTTCTCATTTGGTTTCAGATTTTTTGAGCTGTTCTTGAAATTAATTTGGTTTGAATTTTTGTTGAATTAATATGAGTCATTATTGGCTTGGCATTGTGCCATTGTGCAGGTCTTGGATTATTCACCTTCGCTTGGCGTAATTACTGTTAGTATGTTTGGAATGATAAAACTTTGAAAATTCAACATGTGAGTTATTTCTTTCAGTACTATTTAAACATTGATCTGTTTTAGTATTTCCCAAATATTTTTGGGGAAATTTTGAATTTTTTTTTTCAAAATTCCTTTGAATAAATCCTATTTTATTGATTATTTCCAAAAATAGACCTTCTAAAGAAAGACATTGAAGGAAAAAACTTATGCTGTGCAATACTAATTAGGTTTATCTCATCGAACAAGTTGTGAGAACGCCAATTAGGTTTATATCAGGCATTTTATCGATCAGGTTGTGAGGCACCAAATTTTGGCAATCACTAATGGTACAAAAAAACATTTATGCTATAAATAAAATTAGTATAATAATATTTATACTTAATCATAACTCAATATTGTATTAGTATAAATGAAAAAAAATATATAAAAAAATGTTAACTTCTTTTAAATTTTTTAAGGTCAAACATGGGTCCAAAGTCCAACCTTCAATTTTTCTTTGAATAGCAAATTTTTTTTTTAGTTTTTTTCTTAAGCTCACCTTGAATTTCTCTCATTTCTTAATCTCATCTTGAATTTTTGTAACTAAAGTTATGTTGTTTCTTGGTTGTCTTCCCTTTTTCCATTACCTGAATATTATGGGTGTTATTATTCCTATATAGTATTATACTATATTTTTTCGGAAAGAGTAGAATTTAATTTTTTTATTTAATTTGTATTTTTTTGTAGATCTTGAAGCACCTTGAGAAGGATAAAGAAAATCCCAGAAACCACATATTGATTCTTTTCTAGCCCAAGTAAATATTATTTATTTTAGAAGCTTCACCTAAAAAAAAAGGGTTATTTATTTTAGATCCTACTGTTTTTGGTATATATTGTGATTGTATTACTCATATTAGGGCTAAGAGATACTTTTCATTTTTATGTTGGAACTCATGATGCTCAAAATGCCATATTACAACATTGAATACTTATTTTTAGTTTTTACAATAAATAATTTTGTTCTCATGGATAAATTTGTTTTCGAGCTATTTCAGAATTCCGAAAAAAACTATCCACTTCATCACTTGAAACAAAATGATAAAAGGGGAAAGAATTTATGGATAATTTAACCTTAGATATTTGTGGTTTAGGCATATATATTTTAAACAAAATATAGTAGGTAGTGTTAAGTATATATATTAATCAAAGCAGACATAATTTACTCATTAGTTCAGAGTATAATTCTCCTCCAGAACACATTTTTTTAGTTGTGATCCTGAATATATATAGTGTTATTTAATTAGTATATTATATCAATATGTCACATTACGTATCCTTTTCAGGTTATCCTTCATTTTTTATTTTAACAATGGTGGATCCAGCCATTTGCAAAGTTAATAGAATGAATAGGAAAAAGTTCCTCGCACAAAGACTACACAGACGAGAGAAAACATTTATTCCGCAGAAACGGAATCAAGAAAGTGTTTTTGCTTGCCCTAAAACAACCAATGGTGCTACGTCTTCAACCTCTCGTGCTGCAAAACGTAAACACTATCACTCATACAATGGCCATTTACTTTTGATAACTTATAACAAACCAATGAATCTTCTTTGTTTATAATTGTTTCTAATAGGCCCACGTCTTGCTCCACTGAATTTTGGTGCGCCAGAGTATACATGCAAATATTGTGGTGCGATGTTTTGGATGAAAGAAGCTCGTAACTACACTAGAAGGAGTTTGTCGCATTCTTTCCCTCTGTGTTGTCGTGGCAATAGAATTCAACTACCTCTTCTTTCTAATCCTCCTCCGTTTCTCCTTTCGTTGTTGAATGGATCTGCCGACCGTTCGTCGAAAATATATCGTACAAATATCAGGAGATTCAATTCCATGTTCGCATTTACATCCTCTGGAGCAAAAGTTGATAATCATATAACAAATTCGGCAGGGCCATCTGTCTATCGCATTCATGGTGAGAATTACCATCTCATGGGATCTTTATTGCCAAATGAATTTCAGAGCCCTCGATTTGCCCAACTTTATATTTATGATACCGATAATGAAATTCAAAACAGAATAAATTCTTTAGGCCAATCAAAAATTGAAACAAAAATTGAAAAAGAAATAGTCAATGGGCTTGTGCAAGTGCTTGATGATAATAATCAATTAGTTAAAATTTTTAGGATGGCACGTAATAGATTTAGAAACACAAATTGTATTGATTTGACCATAAAATTAGTTAGCAATCAAACAACGGATGGGTTACAGGATGACGTGCCTCAAGTGTCTGAGATTGCCGGTTTGATTGTTGGGGATCTTGGGTGCGGTAAACCTGATCGCGAGATTATTGTTGAAAATCAAAGAGGCCGTCTCCGTCGAATTAGGCTACATCCAAGTTATATGGCTTTGCAATACCCTTTATTATTTCCATACGGTGAAAATGGGTATACTCTAGGTTTGCGATACTCTAATGTTGAGGGTTGCATGTCAAGACAATTTATTACAATGGCTGAATACTATGCTTTCAGATTGCAACAACGCCAACACGAGGGACAAACCTTACTTAGAGGTGGTAAGTTGTTTCATCAATACCTTGTTGATGCGTTTGCTTGTGTTGAGCAAAATCGTCTGTGTTTTATTAGAAATAATCAAGAGAACTTGCGTATCGAGATGGTGAAGGGCATACAGGATGCACTCTATCGTGGTGATAGAGATGCAAGGTCTTTGGGGAAACGAATTGTATTACCAGCTTCTTTTGTAGGAGGTCCAAGATACATGTTCCAAAATTATCAAGATGCCCTTGCCATTTACGGTAACTATGGCCCTCCGCACCTCTTTATCACATTCACATGTAATGGCAAGTGGAAAGAAATAAAGCTTGCGCTTCTAGAGGGTCAAACTGAGTATGATAGACCTGACCTTGTCGCACGAGTTTTCAAAATGAAAGTGAATGAGCTTATATCAGATATTAAAAAGGGCATTATATTTGGGCCTATAATCGCTGGTGAGTTAATGATTTAAGCAAATTATATTTTATATTCTTTATTTTACTTATATTTTGAAATCATTATTTTTACTTTTGCAGTCATTTGCACAATAGAATTCCAAAAGAGAGGATTGCCACATGTTCATATAATTGTATGGTTGCACAATATTGATAGAACACTAGATGTTAATCAAATTGATGAAATAATAAGTGCTGAAATTCCAGATCCAATTATTGAACCTGAAGAATATGAAGCAGTGCAATCTTTCATGATGCACGGCCCTTGTGGTGCAGCTAACCCTCGCTGTCCCTGTATGACTAATAATGTTTGTACCCAAAAATTCCCAAAACCTTTCGTGGATTCAACATATGTTGATGATGGAGGGAAAGTCAGATATAAGAGAAGAGATAACGGCCGTACTGTTCACAAAAATGGAAAAAAAATGGATAATAGTTTTGTCATACCGTACAACATTACATTGCTTTTAAAATATCAAGCGTATATTAATGTTGAAAGAACCGGAGATGCACAAATGATCAAATATCTCTTTAAAAACATCACAAAAGAACCTGATAGGTCGATGGCGATAATTGGTAACTGCAATACAAGCAACATAAACCCAATTAATCAGGATATCGAGTTTGATGAAATTGTCTCCTATTTAGATTGTAGATACCTATCTGCTCACGAGGCTGCTTGGAGAATTTTCAAGTATCGCATACATCTAGCAAACCCGGCAGTTGAACGATTGGTAGTGCATCTACCTTTTGAAAATAATGTAATATATAGAGAAGGGGAAATGTTGGAGCAAGTTTTGCAAAAACCATCTTCTAATCAAACAATGCTCACAGAATGGTTTCAAACAAACTGTTTGCATGAAGATGCAAGAATCTTAACCTATGTGCAATTCCCTACTAGATGGGTTTGGAATACCAATGCTAGGTCTTGGTCTAGAAGAAAGGTAGGACATAAACTAGGGCGCATAACATATGTTCATCATGCATCCGGTGAATTATATTATCTACGTGAACACAGTTAAAGGAGCACAGAGTTATGCCGATGTAAGAACGGTAAATGGTATCATGTACCCAAATTTCCATGATGCTTGTGTGGCATTAGGATTATTGGGAAATGATAAAGAATGGGAGCAGGCTATGTCAGAAGCACGCATTTGGGCTTCAGGTAGAGAACTACGACGATTGTTTGTAAGCTTACTTATATTTTGTGAGGTTTCCAATCCAAACAATTTATTTCAGGAATATTTAGGGGCTATGAGTGCAGACATATTACATAAAATGGATAACACGCTTAATCCTCAACAATTACCTGATTTTATAATTGCACAAATTGAATACACAGTTCTTGTAGATCTTGAATATTTATTAAACTGTAGTGGTACAACGCTTGCAAAATTCGGTTTACCACTAGTCAAAGATCCCAATGTCGGATACCCGATAAATAGGTTAATTGCTGAAGAATCTAATTTTGAGATATCTGCTCTCATTGATGATCATGCTCGAAGAGTGGTTACGTTGAATATGGAACAAAAACAAATTTATGATTTAGTTATTGACTCTGTTATTAAAGAGAAGGGTATGCGCTTCTTCATATACGGACATGGTGGCACCAGTAAAACTTTTTTATGGGACACAATTATAGCTAAATTACGATCTCAAAATGGTGTTGTATTACCAGTAGCCTCTTCAGGCATTGCATCATTGCTATTGCATCATTGCTATTGTCAGGTGGAAGGACAGCTCATTCTCGATTCAAGATACCCATTGAGATCACCGAATTCTCGACATAGATCACCGAATTCTCGACATGCCAAATAAAGCGGGGTACCAATCTAGCAGCTCTCATAGAAATTGCATCTCTTATAATATGGGATGAGGCCCTAATGAACCATAGATATTGCTTTGAAGCATTAGATCAGTCTCTACGAGACATCATGAAATGTAGAAATGAAGCTTTGGGAGAAGTGCCGTTCGGAGGAAAAACTATAATTCTAGGAGGTGATTTTAGACAAACCTTACCAATTGTAAAAGGACGGAGTAAAGAACAAATTATAGATGCTTTAATCACTAGATCTCCAATTTGGAAAACTTTTAAAATATTCGTACTAAAGAAAAATATGAGATTAATGAATAATGGAGATGTATCAGAAATAAAAAAATTTGCTGGTGATGGTAATATTCCAACTACAACAATCGGAAACGACCCTGAAAATAATTGGATTAGTATCCCTCCGGACTTATTACTTTCACACGAAGGAGATCCTATTGAAACAATTTGTGATGAATTGTATGGAGATATGAATAACAACTTGGAAAACCATGAATATTTCAAAGAACGTGCTATAGTTACACCAAAAAATGATTGCGTTGACTCAATCAATTCATACATGCTATCACATTTTCCCAACGAAGAGAAAACGTATCTTAGTTATGACTCTATTTGCACAACAAATGGTTCTATAGATTTCTCTATATATTATACAACCGAATTCCTCAACTCTTTTAAGATGTCCGGTATTCCAAATCATGAGTTGAAACTGAAAATAGGTTGTCCAATCATGTTGTTGCGAAATATTTGTCCTGCTGTCGGACTATGTAATGGTACACGTTTAATTGTCACACAACTTGCACATAGGGTTATCGAAGCTATTATTATAACGGGAGATCATATGGGGACAAAAGCTTTTATTCCGAGAATTGTTTTCTTGGGAACAACTAAGAAATTACCTTTCAAGCTAAAAAGACGACAGTTCCCTGTAAGACCTTGCTTTGCAATGACGATTAATAAAAGCCAATGACAAACTCTTAAAAAAATAGGTGTGTTCCTACCGAAACCTGTATTTTCACACGACCAGCTATACGTTGCCATGTCTAGAGTAACATCTCGTGAGGGCTTCAAAATATTAATTTCTGATCCAATAGATGGATATGAAACATATACTAAAAATGTGGTTTATAAAGATGTTTTCAAAGATCTTACCGACGGTTAGGTTCCTTGTAAAATATTATTTATATACTGTGATGCAATATTTTGTATGGCAATACACATGGCAAATATTTGGAAACAATGCGACATGCCGGGGAAGCAACATGACAGGGGAAAATGATTACATTAACATGTCAAATATTTGGAAGTTGGCCAAATCGAACAACTCTAAGAATTTCAAAGAGAGATTTTCTTGCTCTTCATTTTGATTCCATATTGGACTATATGTATAGATGAGGTAAGTAATTTTTTTTTTAATTATTAAATAACTAAATAGATTTGCTGTGGTTACAATTTTTGTTAAATATCAATTAAGCATATTATTTGGGTTATAATGATTTATGTACTTTTCAGGGCTTATAATTGCATAGGAATATGGGATGCTATTTTAGGTGCAGCATCTAAGATCGGTCTGTGCGGCGTATTCTTTGCAACCTGCTGGAAAGAGGTTCTCGGTTCATAAATCATAATGATGACTCATGTCAGGGATTTCAAGGAGATGCGGATTGGTTTCAGTTTTTAAAACAATAAGAAAATCACTATCACCAGCCCGTTTATTTATGAAATCCTCTCACCTTTCCTTTTGGCAAACCTGAAGAGTTCGCAAAATGACATGTATGTTTTTCACATGTATTTTGACATGCGGTCTTGTTGATTATTTTATTACTATAATATCTGATTTTTTTTGTCGCCTTTTTATAGGTTGGGGTACTTCTTTACTCATCACAGACTTATTTCTTCAGCATTACTACATATCTAATGCACAATTTATGTGTCAATCTGAAGGTATGTTTTTTCTTAATTTAATTTTTTTATTGTACTATATGCGTCAATTTTGTCTTTATTATTTCTATTCTGTGAAGAGTGTTCTGTTTTTCAATGCATTTTTTTTTGTTGTAATTTCTCAATTCATTGTTAAAAATAGTTTGATTCATTTCAAGAATGATAAAATGCAGATCCTTGAATTTTTTTATATAGGTTTGAATTCAGAAGATGATGCAAAAATATGTTAAAAACATAATATAACAGAGCATTTATTGAGTTCTTATTTCTCTTCTAATTCTGATCCTGAATCAAGGCTTCTATTCCGTAAGGTACATGTTGTTAATATTCTATTACTCCATTTAATTACTAGGGAAAACTTCATTTGTACAACTACCATAATCTAAGAATCTCACATGTACCATACAGAATGGAGATATCATATACCAATCTCCCAATTTACTTAAAAACAAGACTTTTTTATTTTGCTTAGAAACCCGTACGCGCATTCCATTAATTATAAAATGGACACATAATGTTTGTGAGATATACTCACACATTTGGATTTCCCCTCTTTCTAGGCCTACTCTAACTCGCCCTTTGCATCAGGCTAAAGTCTTAAAAGATCTTATTACATAGTTCATAACAAAACATATACTAGATAAATATTAAACATCCACAGATAAGATAATACATAACAAAATATAAAACAAGACAGTTAGTTACTCTTAAAAAATGAGCATAGTACATGTATTAATGACATTTATTACATTTTTTAGGTCGGTTTATCCTCAGTTCGCTACTAACCCATCTTCAAACATCTGAACTTCTATTTTCTGAGAATTTCTCAGGCTCATCTTTAACATGGCTTGTTGGACTGATTTGAAAGGTTTGTTTATCCTTTCTTTATTTTTTTTTCGATAAAATCCTTTCTTTATTTTTAGTATTAAAATATTTTTATTATTTGTTTTCTTAAGAGATGATCTTATTATCTTACTTTACGCCAAGGATTCTTACATTAAACAGCCAAACTTTTGGGCAGAATTGAAACAGTGCACATTTGTTGATTTTTATATTGTATTATTGCTTATTTATTATATTTTTTTTGCCTATTAGATCGGTTCAATTCAGACCACAGTTGAGTCGCATGGTTGGGATCACGAAGTAGCCTACACGCATGGTATCTAATTCATATTTCCTTCTCCTGACGCAATTGAGCCATCTCTGGTGGCGCCTAGCTCCATCACTCGTCAAGGGGAAGGGTATGCCGGCTAGAAGTTGTTCCGTTCTAAACATTTAAAATTTCAGATCATATGCAGGTGGCAACTGGCAATAATAAGTGTGATTTTTAGTGATAAATGTGATAGCAATAAATATATGATTGATAGATTTGAATGCAGATAGTGAATGATTGGTTGGCAAAAATGATACTGGGTCGTGAATATTAATATTTCTAGTCCATCTTAAGCTCCAAATTTTTGAACTCAACTTTTTAAAATTTTAAGGAACAACTCATAATATTTTTTTTCCGCTAACAATTGCTAGCTTAAATGATTAAGACACCACTCAACACAGACGAGATATCCCAAGTTCAAGCTTGGCTTAGTCGGGAGTTTTTTCTAGAGAATACAAGGGACATCATCTTTATAATTAAAAAAAATCATAATATTTTTCTACAATAGTTGAATTTTTTTCTTAATTCCTAAACAGCTTTTCTTTTCTTGAATAGCAAAATATAAACCATTCATTTTATGGTTGTTGACATAAGCATTCTGCATTTTAAATTAGTTAAATAACGTGAATTTCTCATTTCAGTTTTTGATGGACAGAAATTGCAGTGCAATTTTTATAAAATAGGAGAGTACATGGATTTAGAAGTCGTCCTGAGTCAACCAATCAACAAAAGCGATTTTACCAAGGCTGTATTTTCTCCTATCCTCTCCGTTTAAATAGAAATGGAGGCATACATTTCTATGTCAAATGATTAGATTACAAATGGACTATGGTTTGGTATAATATTTTGTAGAAACGGGCTTTTTATATATAATATTAAAAGTTAATATTATTTTGTGTACATTTTGATTAATATCATATAGCCTCTTTAACAATTTATGATTAAATATATTACTTAAAATACTTAATTTAGTTACAACTATTTTTTTTTTCTAAGAAGAGTAACAAGATAAAGCGGTTGAAGTTTGAAAGCAAATAGATAAGAAGTTATAAATCTAAACAATCAACCTGATCATTTTTTCGTAAAATGATAATTTTAAAGAAATATCTGATTATATAAACTATTTATATAGTACAAATTACCGAAACTATGAGTTACCACTATAGACGGAATGGAGAGATCATTCATGCGAAATAACTTTTCCTATTTGTTTGAGCCAAACGGGGCCCAAATATTATTTTTATATTTTAAATGAAAATGTGGTAAACATATTATTTTCTATTAGTATCACAGTATCACTAATCAGTCAATTTGTGGAAATTTTATCAAATGATACAAATGGAAAATTTACAACTGTGTCCATATTTTTGGGCGTAATTATATACCCTTTTACATGTTCATCATTTTTGAACATCATTTATATATCCACTAAAACTTTTGAATACAAATATAACCTTCCCTATATCAATTATATCTCTTCGAATGAATATAAACCATTATATTCAACACGTTGTATTTTTTTATATGTCCATTATATCCTTATTTTTGAGTGTTACTATCAGCTAGAATTTCTACCTTCTATAACATTTTTTGTGTTAACATAATTTTTTATATGAAAATTATACTTTTTAATACATTTTTATTTAGAGAGTTGTAGGTGATTCAAATCTTATTTTTAGCGGATCCAAATAACATCATGTGCCGTAATCGTGAAAATTTGGCATTTATATCATGTCCCTTAAATTTTTACTTGTTTTATCTAGTGAATTCGCAGCAAAACAACACAAAGTTACGTGTTGATTTTCTGGCATGAATGCTGTCTTTACAAATTTACTAAAAAGGAGGGGCAAATTGAAAAAGTGTTCTTTTGCATAGGCCCAAGTCAATTTTGCAAGTCTTTGAAAAGAGGAAATGATGTGGCTCGCTTGAGATCATTTGCTTCCTCATTTGCTAGTGTGGGTTTATTTTTTTCACATTCTTCCTCATTTGCTTCCTCTCTTCCATAGAGGTACATTGTTTAAATCACTCTTTTGGTTGATCAAATTTTTTTTTTTTTTTTGGATAAAACCTCAGCTCAAGTTATCATTTTAAACAATTCGAAATGTTGTTTTCACTTTTCAGAAGAAAAGAAAAGAAGTTCCAAATATTTAAATGAAAGTTATTTAATAGTAAATCATTTGTCATATAAATCAATTAAATCTGTTCTCAAAATCTTGGAACTATATCAAATATTTATAACTGAACTTCCCATTTTGCAGTAGTCTACACTACACAAAAAGCAATTACAATGGTTGGCTTGAGCACCAAAATTCGTGTCTATTTCCTCTTCTTCTCACTGTGCTACCTCTCTATATTGGTATAATTACTACGTATCAAGATTCATGAAACTAGTTTCCAAAATCATTTATTTATTATATACCATCAAAATATATGTACTGGTAGGACCATATTAAATCAGGTAGAAAATTAGAATCAATTAGACTTAGAATTGTCTACAATCATAAATATTTTTAGTCCGTAAAAGTTAATTACTATGTTTATCCATTTTTCATGAAAGAAATGCTTATCAAGATATTTGAATAAAAGTTTTGTCAAATTAAAATCGGAATTCCACCTTCATCAAAAAAAAAAAAAAGTCGGAATTCCACAATGCAGTATCTCTACATTTTGGGATAATAAAATCACCAACTAAATTTTTTTTATACCAACAACAAATATGACCCTTCTGGAATATCATTTAAATATTTAATGACTTTCAAGTATTTTTTTTTTCTTCTCCCTCTGGAATAGGTGAGCCACATAGGCGCACTGGAATTTAATTATAATTTCTCTGATGGAAATTACGCTAACATAAAGCGCGAAGGAGACACATCCTTCACACCCGAGGCCATCAGTCTAACGAGGGATCAAGCTAATCAAAGCACCGTAAATAGCATCGGCAGAATCTCGTACAATCAATCAGTGCTCATTTGGGACAATGCTACAAGGGAACTAACCAACTTCGTTACACACTTTTCTTTCATCATTTCAACAAAAGCATCAAATGAAGCTTGGGGTAAATATGGTGATGGAATAGCCTTCTTTCTCTCTAAATATCCGTCAAAACTACCGCCTTTTTATGGAGGCGGTTATCTTGGTCTTGTTCCCAATGAAACCTATTCGATCAAGAATCATATAGTTGCGGTAGAGATAGACACCTTTAGTAATGTATGGGACCCACAATTGGATGCTACGGAATATGATCACATTGGTATCAATATTAATACGGTGAAATCAACTGAATATACGGTTGTGCCCAAAATCGAATCTGGTAGAGTAATGAATGCATCCATCTATTACAATGGAACCACAAAACTACTTACTGCCTTCATATACAATGATGAACTCATGAGTAATTTTGGCGTTAATGCTACTATTGATCTAACAAGCATTCTCCCCGAAGTGGTAGCCGTAGGTCTTTCAGCTGGCACAGGAGGGGCATCTGAGTTGCACCAAATCCTTTCCTGGTCCTTTAACTCAACTTTAGAAAGAAAGTTCAACTCAATACCAGAGAAGTTTAACTCATCGTCAGAAAGTAATTCCAACTCTACACCAGAAAAGAAACCTATTAGTTTACAAATAATTGTGGGATCAATCATTGGTATATGCTCAATGACAACCTTGGTGGCATTTGTTTGGTTTCTCGTTTGGCGCAAGAGATCCATAAATGATAACAGAGAAATGGAAATTGTGTTTGAGGAAGGTAGAGGGCCAAGGAGGTTTTCATATAGTAAATTGGCAGCCGCAACAAATAATTTCGCCGTGGAGAGAAAACTTGGCCAAGGAGGCTTTGGATCTGTATATCAAGGATTTTTAAGTGATTTGGGTCTACATGCAGCCATTAAAAAGGTGCCAAAGGAGACAAGAGAAGGGAAAAAGTCGTACATATCTGAGGTGAATATTATAAGCCGTTTGAGACACCGTAACCTAGTGCAACTCATTGGTTGGTGCCACGAAAGAGGAGATTTCTTACTTGTATACGAACTAATGCCTCAAGGAAGTCTCGACGCCCATCTCTATAACTCAGAGAGAATATTAACATGGGCTATACGTCAAAAGATAGCATTAGGGCTAAGTTCAGCACTTCTATATCTCCATAATGAGTGGGAGCAATGTGTGTTGCATAGGGATATTAAACCGAGTAACTTAATGCTTGATTCAGCATTCAATGCTAAGCTTGGCGATTTTGGCTTAGCACGTCTTATTGACCATAATTGCTCACAGGCAACTCTTCCCGGAGGCACATTTGGATACCTGGCACCAGAATGTGTCACTTTGGTGAGAGCTAGTAAGGAGTCAGATGTATTTAGCTTTGGAGTCGTTTTATTAGAAATAGCATGTGGAAGGACACCCGTGATACAAGCCGACAATCCTGATAAGAACAATTTGGTAAACTGGGTTTGGAATCTATATGGAAGGAATGCAATTTTCGAAGCCGCTGACGAAAGGTTAAATGATGAGTATGACAAAAGAGAAATGGAGTGTATGATGATTGTAGGGTTATGGTGCGCTCACCCAGATTATACTCTACGAGCATCTATCAAAGAGGCAGTTAGTGTTTTAAACTTTGAGTCTCCTTTACCCATTCTTCCCTCGAAAATGCCAGTGCCGGTCTATGCTTTGCCGGTTGATGCTAATGCCCATTTTGGCGAACCATCAAGTGTCGCTAGTTCTTCAACTCGCCGCACTACAGAAAGTGGAATCTACTCTATCTCTAGCACCAACCCCAGTTCATCTTACTCGTCTTCCACCCTACCTAAACAAGATGAATAGTATCTTTCTGGCACAAGTCGTCTTTTGAGGGTAATAATGATGTTTATCCTTTTAGAATTTGTTATTGTGGTAATTGTCATGTAATATATGCTTTTATTTTCTTTTTCATTTTATGTTTGTTGGATTGTGTGTTTGCTTGGATTCATGTCAAACTTTGTGTTTTAAGTTTCTAGCCGCTACATTTATAATTCTGTATTTACTGTTGAGAAAAATGGGGGTGTTTTGAACAAATTCCCTCTATTGGGACTTTTGTCGAACACCTTGTGTGCGACATTTAAGGTAAACTCAATCAATCAAACAAACACCACAAATACATACAATTTGTAAGGAAGAGATTAAAATCACACAAAGCAAGACACAATTGTAAAGAAAACTTCTTTGTGTTATTCTCTTCGATACCGTACCGGTTTTAAATACATAAAGAATAAAAATCTTCTTCTAGAGTTTACAATTCGTAAATTAATCCTTAGGCTAAACACATCACTTACACGGTGGCTTACACGCTCGGAGAATCCCAAAAGAACAAATAAAATAGGCTACCAAAGAGAAGGTTTAGAGAAAATATATACCGTACCGATTTGTACCAACCGGCGATATGAGATCATTGAGAATGCGAAGATTACAACATTTTCTTCTTCATCCCCTTCTTTCTCTCTCTCTATATATATCTCTTTTTCTTTTTCATTCTCCTTTTCGGCCATTCAAAAAAAGGCCCTCTAGTTTTCTTATATTACAAAATTTAATAAAAAAAGATGGCCCAAGGCCCATATAAAATATTAATTGCATGAGTTGGAAGCCCAACATTTACATGTATCCTTTCACTCAAAATCTTAGGAGATCAGAAATAAGATCATCAATTTATGGTTTTGTCAACCATTTAAGGAGAGAAAAAAAATATGTATACACTACAACGGAGTTGTGCACGAATACGAATGTCAACTACAGTTTCTGATATTTAACATCACCACTTGCTACAGTGGTAATTACTATGTAGTATAGAAATACTTCAGAAACATATTTTATGAAAAAAAAAAAATTCATGTAATGAAAGTTCCTACAGAGTTAATACTAAACTTCATGTCCTGAAAACCTTATAAACTCCGCCAAAATCATGAAGGTTTTCAGGACAACTGAGTGTATGATGGTTGTGGGTATATGGTACGCCCATCGGGACTATAATATAAGACCATCTATAAAACAAGCTGTTAATGTTATGAATACTGAGTCTCCTTTGCCTGTTCTTCCCTCGAAAAATGTTGATGCCGGCTGATGTCACATGACATCTTATTCTTATAACGTACACTTACTTACCCACTTGGTGGAACCATTAAGTGTTGCTAGTTCTTCGACATACTACAAAGTTCTGTAGCACTAGCACTAGCACTGGTCTATATTCTTCTTCCCTACATGAATAAGATCAGTACAAAGAGTAGTTTTGGCACACAACGAGAGTTATTTATGTGTTTTATATATTGGCAATAATGTATGCATCCTTTAATTTTGTTGGAAACGAAAGTGTGTGGAAATTATTGTTATGCATGTTTTCCAATTTTCCTTTTTTATTCATGATGAAATTGTATATTTGTTGAAATTCATGTCATACTTGTGTAATTCCAATTTCTACTAGTTGTTATTCAAACGAGATAATTTCTTCAATTTCACTCATTGTAGGAAGAGAAAATTATTAACAGATCATTTTCCGGTTTTCATTATCTAAGAAAACCAAAATTTTCGTTATTCATCAAACTCAATACATACATATTATATAATTAAGCAAAGTTTCAAGCCTTCGCTATTTTGGAAGCCTTCACAAATTAAAAGTACAAATGCCAAATTTCAGAAGAAGGCTTTCATCTCATCTTTAAACACAGATAGATGTTCTTCTTCCACACATTGGGTCATAATCCGCGTGCCCTTCTTAGGAGCTGGTGGAGGCGCCAAAATAGCCACTGCCATGAAATGCACATATTGGAAGGGCACAAGATGGCTAGGGGTACCCCATCCATAATCCACCTCAAGAAATCCTAACCTTGTCCAATCCGAAACGAATAACGAGTTGTATGCGAAAGTTAATTCATATGGATCCTTTTTAAAATCTCCAACTGCCCATTTCGCAAACTCACTTGGCAGCTTCGCTTTTGCATCCCGTATCATCTTTACCACATCAATCAGCTTTGCAGATGCAACATCACCACTTGTTGCCGTGGCAATTACAGGATAGAAGCAATTGCCGTAAAACCCCTTAGGTATGATTTGGAGTAAATGGCGGGTGCTCGCAAAAAAGCACACATGGACTGGGTTATCTGGTTTTAGCCCAATAGCCCTGGTTCTGGCTTGCCAAGCTTTCGCAATGCAAACGTCAAATGTGGAACAGTAATGGCCTGTGGACTCCATATATTGTGCCTTGACATGACCTACGTTGGCGGAGTCAACATCTGTCATGTGTTGTTGGAGGTTAAAGGATGGAAAGACAGGTGGTGGACTGGGCGGCAATTTAGGTGGGCATGGTATCAACTCTCGAGCCCACACTGGCTTCACGGTTGGCTCGGTAAGGCCTCGGGCGAGCTCAGAAATTGCGTTGAGGAATTGGGCTGCACCTAGGCCGTCAGCTAGTGTATGAACCGCAATTAGGCCGATGACAAATCCCCCGCATGTGAACTCAGTCACCTATTATTATGGAAAAATAATAATATGCATTAGCTTATTTTTGGTTTAAGAGTATAATATTTGATCCATATGTGTATATTTTGTGTTCATATGAGTATATTCATGAGTAAGAGGGTAATATAGTGAAAGAAGTGAAGAGCCGCGTCAATCATGTAGGTGATCTTTAATGTGTTGGTGGTCTTTAATACTTTGAGCCATTTATATACTGTTTCCTTACCTACATATTGTTTTCTAACAACCTTATGAATTTTATATTATGTCTTATGAAAACAAATATTATTTTTTATACATGCGAAACATCGGTGGCGTGGCGTAAGCATCAGTACCTTTATAATAAGATTACCAGCCAAATTGCGACATAAAAGTAAAAAAATATATATAACGATTGCCACGTAAAGTAAAATCATAACATAGTGCTAATAATAGTCTATAGAGTTCGAGCTAGTAATTCTTGGTGATCCATGTTTGCACCCAAGACGTGAACCTAAATCCTAGTTAATATGATAAAAAGGAAAAAACACTTGACTTCTCAAGCCATTCCAAGTTCTGGATAAGCAAAAATTTATTTGCTGATAAGCAAGATTTCAAAATTCTAAGTGTCGTGGGGATGAGATCTCATTCTTTATCTATTGTCTAAACCCTTTAGGCTGCATTTAATTCGTGGAAAAGTTGAACTTTTGAAGAAATGTTGGGGCATTGAAATCACATTATCATGTTTAGTTTGACAGGAATATTACATTCTCATGACAAAGTGATATTATCATATTTGTGGGAATGTGATTCCCACCAAAAAAGATGGGAACGTTAAATTCCCATGTTTATTACCAAAATGTCCTTATTTGTTATGTTATTTATTATTTACATTAACATGATTATCATTATTTTATTATTTTTATTAATTATATTTTAATTATAGAAAAAAACATAACTAAAGAATAATAATAATAAACAAAAATATTTTCTTGTCATGACAAAGTGATTCCAAGAAATCACATTCCTAGAAATGTGATTAACATGATAATCTCACATTACCGCGAAGTAAACGTCCTCTTTAATGAAATAGCGCACTACCATTAAAAAGCTACTTTTTAAGAAAATATATGTTATTATATTTCTTGTTAGAAATATAAAAGCTGTGATGCAAAAAAAGAACGAAATAAAAAATATGTGGTGATATTTATATTCCTAATTTCTGATAATTTTTTTTTAAGAGTAATAAATTTATTACATTAGTTATACCTAAAGACTTGGTAAATAAGCAAATTTAAATATTTGCTACGTTGTTGCTTATCCATCCTTATTACTAGAGCTGGCAAAATCTGACCCGACCCGAAAAACTCGCCCGACCCGACCCGAACCCGAGCGACCCGAAACCCGAAACGACCCGAACCCGAAACGACCCGAACGCCCCGCAACCCGAACGACCCGAAACCCGAATGACCCGCAACCCGAACGACCCGCGACCCGAATGACCCGTGACCCGAACGACCCGTGACTCGAATGACCCGTGACCCGAATTGACCCGTGACCCGAATGACCCGCCCGATTTGACCCGAAAATAAATTTTTTTTTGTTTTAATATTCAAAAAATCTCGAAATTAAGAATTTTATGGCTTGTTCTAACATAATTGACCTGATAATACTGATCAGAATAACTCAAATAACCTGAAATATCAATTCGGATGAATAAGGACCTCTAATATGAGTGACTCTTGACCAGAATATGACGTTGACCATAAGTCAACTGACTCGCGACCCGAACCCGAATGACCCGAAACCCGAAATGACCCGAACCCGAATGACCCGAAACCCGAATGACCCTAACCCGAATGACCCGAACGACCCGCGACCCGAACGACCCCGAATTGACCCGAAACCCGAATTGACCCGAACCCGACCCGACCCGCCCGTTTGCCACCTCTACTTATTACTTATCAAATTAGATATTATCGCCAAGATGGCGTAAAAAATTCTTAAATTTGATATCATTTTTAAAATACATATAACATGAGTAATAATAGTATAACCCTATATTCACACGAATAGAAAATATTATAAATAAAATAATATACAACAAGTAGAAGTTTCGTTAATTCTTATATACCTGCATCATGACGGGGGTAGACAAAGGATCCATATCAGATTGAGGTTGAGGCAACAAATCATCCTCACTAATCACAAGAGGATGATCAAGCTGCTTTGCATTCCCAAGTGTGCACCCAGCCTCAGCTTCAACGAACCAGACACCCTCGCCTGTGCAATTCACATGCACGTCTCTGCTCGGTACCGATCCGACAAAACGCCCCGCAAAAGGATAGTACCAAACAAGAACCCTAGATAATGCGTCTTTAATAACCTTTGCTGCTTGTTGCCCTTGTTCAAACACATGCAAGGACCTGACTGTGTGCCTCAGACCAGGCACACGGTCAATCACAGAAAGAGGTAGCGTTACATTCGGTGTCTGCTCAGCTGGACAGACGAATGATTGGGTCGTTCTAGTTATGGTGAAGTCCATTGGTTAATATTAGAGTTTGTTTTGCACAATTACAGATGAAATAGTTTAGAGAGAGGAAAGAACTTTTGAATGCATGTTGGTGGTATGGTTCTATATATATAGGGAAAAGATACAAAGGGCTAGAGAATTATATTATTTTGCTTTGTGAAAGGCTTCTCTCTATTCCATGTTCTCTGTTATTTACTGCAATTGCGGAAAATCACAATCGCTATGTTCTTTTGATGAACAAATTTCGCGGTTTTGCAATTGTGAGGAAATAGGGATATGATCTAATTAAATCTAATCTAAGAGGGACTTGGTTTTATTTTTTTGTGAGTAGTAGGTGAAGTTGATTAGAGGCTGTGCTTAGTGTTAAGATGAGAAACTTAAGAGGAAACAATCAACAACCTATCCACCATTAATATGTGAGTCCAAATCCTTTGTAATTTGAATGAAGTATGTTGGATTATAGCGAATCAATGTTTTCAAAGTATAGTTTTCACAACAAATACTCTTAATAATGGAAAATTTTAAAAAGATTTTTTTATCCCTAGATTGGTTTTCAAGAATAACGGCAAAATAATTTATAATTTTGATGAAACTATTCCTATGTTGATACTTGATATCTATAAATGATCTGTATAATATTATAGTGGAGTATTTTTTCTTTATTTCTCTACAAAATATTCCTCACTTGAGAATCTAAAAATAATAATATGATATTGCATTACAAACTAAAAAAAATTGATGTGATGTTATCAAATAAAAAGAATACAAAAAACAGAATGCATTTTATTTTCAACTCAGAAATATTGTTGTCTTTTCACAATTATAAATAAAGTAAATTATACAAAAGAATTGAATAAGGTACTTTGAACCAAATAAAAAAATTTGAACCATATCACAATTATAAATAAAGTAAATTATACAAAAGAATTGAATAAGGTACTTTGAACCAAATAAAAAAATTACTTTATTGATTTCTATAAATACATTAGGTTTTAAAAAGTATTCATAAAATAATACAATTTTTCAAAAAAAATCCACTATTAAAAAAATCCATTTAATAAAGATTACAGAGCTTGTAACCTTTTGGCCCGCCACATAATTGAGCAAGTTCTTACTGACTATAGAGAATTTAAGAGCCTCATTGTTTGCCTGGGAGTGGTTACCCACTTGGCACAAGATTATGTACTAATTTTTTATGTACTTTTCTCAATATAATTTTTTGGGAAATTCTTCAAAAACCCCCTAACTTTTCTGCTATTTATCAAAAACCCCCTAACTTTTCAATATTCTTCAAAAACCCCCTATAAAGTGAATTTAATTTTTTTTTTGGCCCCTATGGTGTTAACCTCAACTTTTCAATCCCATTTTGATTTGTAAAAGACTAAAATACCCCTCATATATTTATTTTTATATTTTATTATATTCAATAAAATAATAAATAAATATATTATTTTTTAATATAATATTTTACGATGTTAATTTTACGATATTTTATGATATTATTTTATGATATGTTAGTTTTTATTTTATGGTGTTATATTACAATTTTTTTTATTATCCTATATTTAAATTATAATTTTATATTTCGTAAAATATTATTTTCGTCACTACTATTTATTGTGATTTTGTCTATATTGTAGTCATTAATTTAAATTTAGTGTAAAATATAAATTTATTTTTTATTTATTTAATGCAATAAAATATGACATGAAAATAAATATATGAGGGGTATTTTAGTCTTTTACAAATCAAAATTGGATGGAAAAGTTGAATTTAACACCATAGGGGGCTAAAAAAAAATTGAATTCACTTTATAGGGGGTTTTTGAAGAACAATGAAAAGTTAGGGGGTTTTTGATAAATAGCAGAAAAGTTAGGGGGTTTTTGAAGAATTTCCCTAATTTTTTTAACATGACCAAATTTGGGCTAAAGGTTGGTTTTGATGTTGAAGCCTCTGGCTCTTTTGTTCAATATCTCCGATTTCATTTCGATCGAGTATATTCTAATTTATATACCGAAATATATTAGCAGATGATGCAACAAAAGTAAAGAAAGCATTAATGAGTTGAAGCATTTATATATGTGCTGAATTGGCTAGTTGTGTTTGAGCTCCAAAATATGATCTGATGATAAATGTGACTTAAATGTAGACCTGAACAAAAATAATTCAAAAGGTACCGAGATTATGAAAAAGTTCATATTGATACGAAAGAAGTATATTGCATAATCTTTTATGAAACAGAAAAATGTTTTTTTTAAATGAGAATATATTTTTATTAAAACAGTATATAGTTAAATTAATTTCAAATCCAAAAATGCACTCAATTCGAACCCAATACTGCAAAAGATTATAATCTTCTTTGCCTGATAATCATGAACCGACTCACTCATAACACGAACAAGATCAAGTCCCAAAAATGATAAATTACTAACTCGGTGTGATTTGACATCCATCCCGTTGTACCATGATATGAACCAAACAACTCAAAAGCAAAACCTATAGTTTTAGCTAATTCTTTTTTCTGAGTAGATCACATAATTGTGCTCTAGACTTCCAATTTGTACCATCATTCATGAGTCATAACAGATTACAAAGACATCTCAAAAACAATTTGGAAGGAGAGACCGCAAGAGTGTAAGCCATTAATTTGGTGCGTTAATAGTGGATTTGAGCTACGATATTAACAGGTAGGGGCTTTTGATGGGGACAAGCACCAATATTCTTTATTTCCTTTCAAGAGAAAATTTGTACAAAATAAATATAATTTTCAAGAGTAAGATCTCAACCTCTCCATGCCATGATTGATTAAAATTAATATTTTAATCCAACTCATTAGAATGGTCAAATTAATAAAGCATCTCAAATTTTATTTTATATATGATAACAATAATGTGTTCAATTGTATATTACACTTTAATAATATTACATTTTATTAAGGAAAAACTCTAACTTGACGTATATTTGTCCCCCACTTATCATGATGCAATCAATAATTTTGGACTATAGTGATAAGTGAGACCCACAACAGAAAAAAAATTAATTTTAGTGATAAATAGCGCTCATGTGCAGTATATAAAAGTTGTAAATGAGGGATAAATCTGTTTCACTGTAGCAAGCCTCTTTATTAAGCTATATCAAAATATAGATTCTAATCTCATTTGAATCTTATATGATTTAGGTAAAGTTAGAGAGGATTTGGTGTTACATTGACACAAAGTTGGTTAAAACCTCAACCTCTCCATGCATGATCAATTAAAATATAGAAGCACAATAGCCACCCAACTCATGTAGGACAAAAGTACTCTCTTAACTTTAAACAAATAATTTTTCTTTTAAATTTTAATCATTATTTACTTTTTGGTATCTCCCTCTATTCTCCGCCGCCGCCGAGCCCTTCGACATTCGCGGTCACCTCTCCACCGTTACCAGGTCTGCTCTCCCTCTCTCTTGTTATAATTAAAGTACCAAATTTCCTAAAAAAAAGAAAATTAAAGTACCAAGCCAAACATTTTGTTACTGTATAATGACATACAAAATAATTCCTCACTAATTTCACAATAACTTTGCGGACAATTTTAGAAACGCATTTGTATGCTGACCTGGCAATACGTTTTACACAAAGTAAATAAAATCGTAAATAAAGCACGTGAAACTAGCATTGATGCACGAACGTAAGATCCCGCTCTTCCGCGCCTCACACCAAACACCTATTCCACCACTTAATATATGCCACGTAGCTTCAATACTCCTGTAGATAGCTGCTTGCTGTTTGCTCCTGTCCAATCCAAAAGACATTAAAAATTCCAAAAAGAACCCTCGGAAGTTTCTTTTTTTTCTCTGACTCCAATGGCTCCCCGACCATTTGACAAATCCCCCCTTTAACTTTCCCATATTCACAGTTAGTTTTTCCTCTGATCGAAATAATAGAATATAAAATAATAATGGAGAGAAGAGAGGGCTCTGGTGGGCTGGTGATCAAGAGAAAGAACATCTAATAATAATAATAATAATAAGAAGAAGAAGAAGAAGAACTATGTGGGTTCTCGCTCCACTTCGGAATATATAAGAATATAATATGTAATTAAAAATAATAATTTAATTAAATTATACCCAAAAAAATAAGTTTAATATAATAATAGTTGGGCTAAGAGATGGAAAACTAATTTTCTACATATAAAGTTACACATGCTAATTTTAATCATAAATTGTAGACTGTTTAAGTAGGGAAAATTTTGAAGAACAAAGAGATATGAAGTTGAAGAAATGATAATGAAATTAAATTTAAGCAAAAATAAAAGAAGATGAAAAGTTAACTCATTCTTCTATCCGTTTCTATTAAATTGAATCTAGAAAAAATATATTAAATTCCGTGGGACCCACTTAACCATGACTCCCACTATTGGCTTTTAAAAAAAACCCTTCGTAGTAACCAAAAGAACAGTAATACCGCTTATTTTTAATAAACACAATACTGGATGATATCTAATGTAATAAAATTTAAAACTAAAGATTTTTTTAAAAAGAAAATAGAAAATATTGTGTGACTCATGAGCCACGTCTTGCCTGTTGACTCATTATTGATCATTAAAAGACTCTCGATATTGATTAAAATTACAGCTACGCCACTCACTTTTAATAGTCATAATATTGGGTGACATTTATGGTAATAAAATTTAAAATTAAGATTTTTATTAAAAAGTAAAGAGAAAATTAGAAAGAATCCATAATTATATGAATATTTTGTGCAAAGAGTATATTGGCCTGAAATGACTCGCTTCATAATATGAAAATCAGATATTTCACAGAAAATACCCAATGATGACACGTGTCATCCATTCATCCATCCCGCACCTATCCAAACTTTAAATATTAAATATAAATAGAGTAAGAAATTAGATGTAATGTAAATAAATCCTAGATGTAGAACAAATATGAAGGGACTGTGTGTTGTCCTTTCATGCTTGGAAAAACTTGCAAAGACATCTTTGGGTCAGTCAAGTCTTCTCACTTTGCTTTCACTGCGGGGTCGGAATTAGTTTTTGGAAAGTGAAATTACGACGAGCTACTGTAGAGACAGTATAGCGATCGTTTCATTTATATACTGTTTTTTTTGTATTTTATATATTTTTTATTTTCTATATATTGTTTTTGTTTTCACGTATATACAGTTTTACGGCCTCTAAAAAAATAGATTTTTATATATTGTTTGTGTTTTCTATATATTTTCTATATACTGTTTTCGTTTTTTCACGTATATACTGTTTTTAAAAAAATAGATTTTTATATACTGTTTGTTTTCAGTTTATATAGTTTTTATCATTTTTATATATCATCGATACATGATTGCTACAGTATAAGCTCTCTTAATTTTTTTCAGTCAATCTAATAGAGTAGAATAGAAGTTGTGGTGGGATGTAACTCTCGTTTTAAAGTATGGGTCTCACAAAAATGATACATGATGAACGGCTCGGATTTGATGGCTGCAAGCAGCCAAATAATGAAGGCCATAGGAGATTCGGACCCGTAAAAAATTAGAATGTAAGTAGGACCATGAATTGTATAGAATGTACAGAACAAGGATTTCATAGAATTGTATAGAATTAGAATGTAGGATGATCAACTCTATAAACAGAGAATCTACCATTGAGTATATGTAATATAGAGAAGAACCGACAAGACTCGCGATTATTAGATGTTCTTTTTTTATGAATGTAAAAATTTGATCCAAACCGCTGAGATAAAATATAAGTCTCTTGAGAATGATCAAAAAAAATAAAAAATAACGTAAGAGATAATGTCATAAAAAAACCAAATAAAATAAAAAAAAATTATTTTAATCTTAGAAATCTTAATGCAAATATAAAGTGAGGTCATAAATTATTATCCAAATTATTTAATAGGTTATTATTTTTTATTTTTTATGAATTTATTGTTTATGTTATTTTATTTATTATATGTAAATTCATTGGTATAAAGTTATCTATCCTTACAAAATTAGATATGATATAGAATATTTTTTTTGAATGCATAATAAATGGATAGAATATATTATGATTTAATTCAAAATAATTTTAAATATATACAATTTACTTAACATAATTATTATATATTGTTTGTATAATTCAAACTTTTAGTTTGTTCATATTTTACTATCTCACGGTTTGAAACAAATTTAAATTTGAACCATAACAATATGGAATTTAAAATAAAGAGAAATTCAAATAAATTTAGATTTAAAAATTTTAACATGAGAAATACAATATTTCATTACGAATTATTATTTTTTAAAGAAGAAAAAAAATAGTACTTATGTTTTACTAAATGAACTTTTCATCTTCTCTTTGTATTAATGTTTGAATATAATTATGTACCATGATTTGTTGAAACAATTTGATTCAAATCTAACGATCAAAAATGACTTTAACCGTTCTCACCTAATCGGGATATAGAATGTGAAACACTAAAAGCATAAATTACTGTTATACATGTTAGCAAGATACGTAAAAAATCTACAAAAAATCAGAATAAGTATAAAAATTAATGGTTTAGATGTAACCATATTATTTAATATAATGGTTGAAATAATTGGAGCGATGTGGTCTTATGAGAAGTCTCAAAAGTTTTTGAAAAGTAAAGAGATGAGGATATTCTAATCTTGCAATTGCTTTTGCTACACACTAACAACATTTAGGCATTATTGTAGAAAAAGTACAACAACAACATTATAAAGAGAAAAATAGAGCTGGCATGGCATTTTAATCATTTCACTTCCAGACCATGAATGAAATGAAATTACTAGTTGATAAGATAATATTTTAATCATTTCGCTTCCAGACCATGAATGAAATGAAATTACTAGTTGATAAGATAATAAGTGAATTACATATGTTAGTAATTGTAATTATTCAAAATCGCTTGCTCCCATAAACGTGCAGTTCATTTACAGAGAGAACCCTGTCGGTTTATCAGCTGCCCATAGAAAAGAGAGAAAATGAAGGAAATAGCGAAATACTGGAGAACTGGACTGTTTGGTGAAATTTTTCCCTCAAGCACACTGGTGTTTGTTGAAAATTTTCCCTCAAGCACACTGGTGTTTGGTGAAATGGTTCCCTTCAAAAGAGAAGGATAATATTTTCTAAATTTAGCAAAAGAATATCTTCTAAATGCACAGGATTATTGAAAGTGAAATATTTTCTCTTTAATCATGCATGAGGAAAACTTTCCACTTCACTAGCTAATGGGTTCCTTTACTTTGGAAAGTAGAACACTGAACATGAACAGCATTAGTCTTTAATCTTTATTCAGTGAACAATATTAGTTCCGTGCTATTCAGTGAACCCCATTAGTTTTTTTTAAGGAGATTAGTTTTTATTTCATCAAATAATTATTTGAATTTGTCAGTGAATGTACGGATTGTGTTTAACAATATTTTATTTTAAAATACAGGATTTAATTTGTCAGTGATTTATAATTGATGCACGGATTGTGTTTAACAATAATTTGTCAGTTTTTTATAGGCTGCCTTTTCTTTTGTATTGATCATGTTTTGAATTTAAAGATGAATGCAATGCCCAAGGGCAAGTTAAAACCGCAAAGAAAAAAATATTCTGTTCTGAAATACAGGAATTTGACCAACGCGTGACTTATGTGTACTAATTAATTAGGGTATTGAACCACGAAGAAGTAATGGAGTACTAGACTTACAGTAGAAGTTGCAAATCCGGACCGATCAGGCTTGATTGGCTTAGATAAAAACAAGCAAGTAAAGAGAAGATGATAAATGTACGAATTTAGGGTTAGATGGTTCACCATGGTAAATTCATTACGTGATTTTAGTTCTAATCGATTTCTAATACTATTTGGAGGGGGTTTTGTGACTCTTGGAGTTCAGTGTTGTTGAATGATTACATTGGACCATGCAAGTAATTTTTCAATTTTGGCAACTGAATCAGAATCGTATCTTGTTCAATACCTTATAATCCAAATATCTACAGGTCTTTTTCTATCCTCTCTTCTGTTTCCTTTTTCCTCACTTGACTGTAAAATCCACCAAATACATCAATTTTATTAGTTTAAAATAGCACAAACAACTGATTTTGAAAATCCAAACAAGAAGTGGAAAAAAGAAAGGAAAAAAAATGGATGGTTGTTTGGAATTTCCCCTTGACTTTGATTCTCCTTTGGCGTGTATATATCTCCTTACACAATAGGATATGGTGGGTTGGTAGACATGAATTTGACAGTCTCCTTCAGTTATCCAAACTCCAAAAGGCTTCATCACTCAATTCTTATCTAAAAATTGATTTTTAGACCATACAGATATAGATAATATCAAAATCCGGATAATTTGTTATTTGGATAGTATCCGTTTTTGGACAAAAATTCGATAGATAAGTTTTATTGCAAGTGAAATCTATTTATAGCAAATTTTTTAGGCAAGTAAAATGTATTTAATATTTATATATTTGTTGGACTCAGAAACCAGTTTGAAATTAAATAATAAGTGAAAATTTGTAGAAGTAATTTTGCTCTTTCCTACATATGTTTAATCTCTGAATAAAAAATTAATTCGATATTTACAATTCTCATTTATATAGAATAAAAACATATTAAAGAAATAATTAAGAGGGTGTACCTTCAAGTTCAGGTAGAGAGATAATCTCATCATAAGTCTTCACTTGTCAACATTTATTAAGCAAATTTATACTAGCAGGTTACATTTAAAACAAGTCTGATCATGCAAGTCTTCAACTAAACCTATTTAAAATAATTTCTTCTAAGCTAAGATCAAAATAAATAAATAATTAAATAACTTGTGTAGTTGATGTTAATCCTTAGGATTCAACACGTAATCACAGAAATTTACCGTAATGATAATTATTTTGCTATGAATATACACTTATAAGTACATAAATTTATCATTTAATATTACCAGAATATATTGTTGTTGGGAAGCTAATCAAACTATAGTTCCAGAACTATAGAGTAGAACACGATTGCACAACAACAGGGTCACCCATTTACTCCACTGTCATTTTTAATGTTCTTAGTCCAATTAAAGAATTGGGAAAAGTCTACTTTAGAAATTAGAACATAGACTTCAAGAGCCCACAACACAGTGTCAAATAACACTTTAATTGCACTAAGATAATTATTTGACCATGGGTCAAAATTCTTTTGAGAAATTTTATGTCACTAGAAAAAAAATTGAGAGAAAAATTGATAATTTGACATTATGTACTACTAAAAGACAATATAATTTCTTACAATTCTGTGTTTAATCAAATATAATTACAAGATAAGATATTTGATCATAACTTGTATAGTAACAGAAAAGTTAACTTTCTATAATACCATTACACCAATGATGGAAATATGTAATCCACCTCTCACCTTAATACACTCATTATTTTTACATATACTCTCCAACCTTGATAAACTTTTGCCTACAAACCCCAAAGCCCAAAGCCCATAATATTTATTTACCTATCTATTATCAGTACCCAAACATTACATCTCAAAGCCCAAAGCCCAAAGCCCATAAAACCCACACCAATCTCTCTCTCTCTCGCAAAAACCCAATCAAACCATAATTCAATCCAAACCCTTCTTCTTCTTCCTCTTCCTCTTCTTCCATGGCTTCTCTGATGAGATGGGCGACGGACGGGCGATGGCAGCTGGACATGGAATCGCCGGCGACGATGGAGGGCACGGCGAGGCCGGTTCCGTGCGACCCACCTCCTCTTCTGGGCCTGACCCGCGGGCCCCGCCTCACCAGGACCAAGCAGCTCGATTTCATGCACCGCTTCATGTCCTCTCCGCTCGTGCCTTCGTTCTGCGCCGCCAATGGCGGACTCTTCGTGCACCACGCTCATCTAACGCACCTCACTGAGAAATGGTGGGTTTTGTTATGAAAATTGAGACTGTTTGTGGAAATTTTGAGAATGGCCTTGAATTAAATTATTTATACTGGCTTAAACAATGTTGTTAAGTTAAAGATTTTTTTTCTTTGTGAGTGATAATATTGCGAGGACCACTTTCAAATAATTTCAGAAATGGGTTATTTTTCAATTTTTTGGACCTTTCTTCTTATTTTTAACTACAAATATGTTTTTTTTTTCAGGTCGACTAATATATCAGAGCAATTCGACATGCAAAAGCTTATTTCGTTCATCAAAGAAAGTGCTTCAAAAGGAAGTGGGGACTCATCTTGGCCTAAATTCATTTTGAATCGCATGAAAGAAATAATCACAGTTGGTGCTGGTACAGAGCTCCAAATCGCACCCAGCACGACATTATTGGTCGAAACATTTGATATTAACAGGGAGAATAAGAGAGGCAAAGCGATTTTCCAACACAAGGCAAATTAACCATTTGTAATGCTCTTCAGTTTAATTCTTGGTAGTTTAATTAGTTAGTTAGTTAGTTAGTTATAATTGTTCTTTTGGATTGAGCAATTAAGCCTCAATTTAACTCACTTTTACCCTCAATTGACCTTGAGTTGTGAATTAAGGATTAATAGCCCTCAATTTAGCCTTCCAATAGTGACTTATCATAGAGACTAGTGCTCTTAAATGACCAAAACGCCCTTATTATTATTATTATTATTAATATTTTTTTAAATTATACAGTTTGAGAAACATAACATAACAATGGAGGCAGTTTGGCCAGCGCTTTTTGTAGACAAAAACGGTTCATATTTCAATTCACCATTATTACTCGGTTTGGATCTCGCTTCTGTCGGATCCGGATCCGGTTTGAGCTACCACTTATGCTTACATCACTTGAACGGAGATCCAAATCCAACTGGAGATCTCCATTTAAAACCAACTGGAGATCTCCATTTAAAACCAAATGTGCCTTTGTCTCTGTTTCCTGGTTTTTATGCTAAGGCCGCGGTTTCATTCAAGAGAAACATCGATTTTTGGATAGAGAAAGAAGGCAAGGTTAAAATGGTACAACCTTATGATTTACTCTTATCAGATCCTCACATTTCCGGTTCTTGGACCGTAGGTAAATTCATTTTTGCATTATTTTATTTTGTTATTTATTTTAACTTGTCGCAATGTTCAAATTTTTGAGCTTCTTTTGATTATTTTTAGGTGGAGTCTCAACCGCATCGATTAGAGATAGCTTTTCGAAAGACAATTTCGCCCTTGGTGGGGACCTTTTTGGGTCCTTGGCTTTGACAGCTCAGCACGGAACCTTCCAGAAGCTTTTCCTCGATTTGAGCCGATTGAGCGCCAGGCTGGATTTCAATTCGGGTTCGGGTTTCTTAACGGGCGCGAACTGTTTAGGGAGAAATCTGTACGAGTCTAAACCGTTGGATTTTGAGGCGGTAAAGGCTGTTTGTCCTGATGTGATTGTTTCTCTCCAACAACAGGTGAAATTTCATATATACCCTTCCAAAAATTGAAAATATCAAATGTACATAAAAATTGCCCTTCAAAAATTTTAAATATTTCAAATATGGACTTCGAAAACTGCAAATATTAAACTTATCCTTCAATATATAACAATTATCAAATTGATTTTATTGAGTTTCATTTACTTATAATTTAAGATAAGTAAGTTTGATAATTTTGAATAAAATGTACATTAAATTTCATAATTCATTTCTAATATGCATTTTTTCCTCGTTAAAATGACAGATAGTTGGGCCTTTTAGTTTTCGTGTAGATTCGAAAATAAAACTCGATCCTACAAATAAGAATCAAATCGCACGAGTGGAAGATTCGGTTTTTGCAATAGATTGGGCTTTGCAAGTGCTCGGATCGGCCAAAGCAACGGCTTGGTTTTCGCCAAAGAGAAAAGAAGGAATGGTGGAGCTTCGTTTCTTTGAGACCTGATTTTGTATTTTAAGTTTAGATTTGAATTGTGTTTGTTTGTTGTGGTTATTTCTTTTCTTGTCTTTTGTAATTTGATGGAGCTTTCTAATCTGGTTATTTATTTTTTTTTATTTTTTTTGCGATGATCTCGTTTACAAGTTTGTTGCGATGCTTTATATTTTTTGAATTATGTTACTAGTTTGTTGCGAGGATCTTGTTTGAAAGAAGTATTTTTATTGAACACCAGTTAAGCCACAAAAATTGATAATATAATGATGATTGGTTAAGCTTTGAACTAACACCACAAGTCCACAACCCTGGCTAGAGTTGATTTTTATGACATGATCTTAACATAAACAATGTTTCTTGTCGAAAACTTATTTTTATTTTCTTGTAACAAATTCAATACAATCTATCAAGAATTTGAATATGATTTTATATAAATTTTGATTTTCTTAATGAATTTGATTTTAAATTACAATTTCTTAAATTTAAGAACATCAAAGGTAAAAATAAAAACTAATCTAGACAACCACAATGGAAATGATATTTCAAATAATACCAACATCAAACTGACATATAACAAACGATCACATTACAGTGTGTTTTCTATTATCATTTAAAAGAATACAATACATGTATGTTCATATCGTTTTTTCCTTCTTCTCATCGAGTTTTCTTCTTTCATTTTAATTTCCTCCAATTTCTGAAAGACGTACATCCCAAACTCTTTTCTAACACCCAGACTAGAATAGAAAATTTGTGTGCATTTTATATTGATGAACACACTTAATTATAAGAAATTGTACAATTTATGTTTGCCCAAAAATTGAGTTTTATAATGAATATGTCATGCGAAACACATTTGATAGAAACAAATTTTGTTTCAGTGTGATAATTCATGAATCAAGCAATAAGCATGATACATATCCAACCAGTATAGTACGTTGTCAGTATCTGACAAAGAACTTTAATTTAATGTATATGCGTTATATTGATATATAGTGTATAAATATAAATATTATTTTAATGAGTAAGTTTGTTATAATTTTTTTGTGCCTAAGTATGCAGCTGCCATAACTTTATATCAATGTAACAATCACCATACTATATTTATTACAATTATTAAAGGAGGTAGTAGGTAGGCATAAATATGCAAATGAATTAAGCATTTAATTTTCTAAGGGTCCCAAATAGAATGGTAGATGGGAAAATAAAGAAGCTCACACCAATGTACTTTAATGTTAGCATGATACCATATTAAGTCCAAATCAAGTCTGAATATTAGCATATTTGCAAATTAATTCATGCTCCAACATTTCGAACAGTCTATCCTCTTTTGTCAAGAATTGGCCCACTATTTAATTTGTAAACCAACCAACTAGAAATCAAACAATTTCATTGATTTGTCTTTAATTGCAATATTCGTCAAGTTTTTGCTTTTGGGAAATTGGAAATCACGCCGGGGGTACTGTAGCGACGGATTGAAATTATATATTGTTTTCTTACGTTCCTATATATGTTATATATCATTTTCATTTTTTTAAATATATACTGTTTACTGAATGAATTTTTATATACTGTTTGTTTTCAGTTTATATGTTTGTATATATTGTTTTCATTTTTTTTTAAATATATACTGTTTTATAGAATGAATTTTTATATACTGTTTGTTTTCAGTTCATATGTTTGTATATACTGTTTTCAGTTTTTATATACTATTTGTTGCTACAGTATGTCGTGCAGTATCAGCTCCCTTAATTTTTTTTGCCAAAATGTCGTAACATTGAGAAAGAAAATTAACCTTCTTGTTTTGTGTTTCCAGTTTTTGAAAGCCACATTCGTAAGAAAAATTAGCCTTGGATTTTCTTTGAAGTGTTTGGTTTATGAAACATATAAAATTAAGAGTAAATAATGAATATTTCTTACATTAGAGCATAAAACTAAAAATTATTATTACCGTATGAAAGAGATATCACTACACGAATTTCTCTATTCTTCAGAGAATATGGTAAAAAAAATTGAATACATTACAATAATTAGACATCATATATGATTGCCATATCTTATGATAAAATTTAACATATCCCTTCCCTATTTTCTTGATAATATTCAACATATCTCTAGTCCCTACAACTATTTCTTGATAAAGCTTCGCTTATATTCTTTATGTACTAAGAGATGTCATTCTGTTTTTGGTATGAGAATTTAATGGCCACCTATACAAGGAATCTCTTAAATTACTCAGCACAAATCTACTGTTGCACTCACCGTATTATAATTTCTCAAACAAGTTGTTAAGAGTTTCGTGATTTACTGATTCAGTATATTTGGTAAGTCACCTTAATTAAGAATATATGCTATTGGAATTTAATTACTAATATGAAGTGGTAGATCTTAATAGGCCACATTCCTCTAAGATACATTAATACATATAACATAATTAGTAATTCAATATATTATATTATCACTAACATTAAAATATATATGTGATGATGATACGGGAAGGAAATATTTTAATAATGATAGGATTTTTTTTGTGGAAGTTGATATTTTTGGTGAAAACAAAAGAAAACATTTTTAATCTTTTCAAATAAGAGTAAAAGTGTCATTTAACATAAAAAAAAAGTTTCGGCCTAATTAACTTGCCTATACCTTTGACCTTTCTCAAAACAACTTCCAGAGACTAATATTTTATTTGCCCTTCAAAACATACCAAATTTTTTTTTGACATAAACATACCACATATTTATCCGCTGGCCATACATATGTTGCAAGCATCAAAGAAATTAATCTTCTTAAGTTCTTTACAGAAGTGGGACCAAAACTCAACTGTATTTTGGTCGTCATTAATTTAAGGGATTCTTCTGTGTCGCTTGCCTATGTGAGAACTTGTTCTAGTTTTGGAGTTCGACTGAAAAGTTCTATTTGTTATTGAGGTCTTGAAAAGTTTTTCATCAGCATAATATAATGATTTTAATGTGCGAGTGGAAAATAGCATAACTATAGTTGGGTGTAATTTTTTATTAGTTTTATAGAAAATGTAGATCATCCCTAATTAATATCTACATATTAGTTTAACCATTCATTTTTTTAAGAATATATATATTCATCCCCCACTGACACAATCCCTCACAATCTACTATTTATCACTGAAAAATAGGGGCCACATGTACTTTATATTTTTAAGGAAAAAAGATAGAAAACACGACTCGATTGTTAGTGATAAATAGAATTTGGGGGGATTGTTAGAGGACGAATAAACTTTTTTTTTCTTTTTAAACTCATTTTGTTCTAAACTTTCCAAATCTTACAAGCAAAAACCAATTTAATTTTGATTAAAGTTACTTGAATCTGAAGAATATTTTTTTCATCACAATCATGTTTATTATTATTCGAAAATATTCCTCTGCTAAATGATTCTTATATGAATAGACATAGATAAATATCGTAATAGCGTTGTTTTAATACTTCAAAAGTCATTGTGAAATTCACTATGAAGTATGCCTAAATTTTTTTGTGAGGTCTCTTATTTACTAGTAATTTAAATACAAGCTTAGTACTCATATAATTTAAATCCAAAGAGTACTAACATAGAAATTAAATATAAAAGTACTACCCACTAGCAATTGGAAGTATCACATCAAAGAAACCACAAATAACCTAGACTCAATTAAATTGCACCTCTAAACAGAGACCAACCACCTTCCTTCCCCGTGCTATAAAACGGGGAGCAAAGTATCCATGTAACTCACATCACCATCACATTCAATAGTAAAAAACCCTAATCCAAGCCATGGCCAAGTTCACCAAGATATCACTAGCCATCTTTGCTCTCATCTTAGTCACCTTCTTGGTGGCTAGTGAGGCAAGAGACCTCAAAGCCAACACAAACAGCAATGAACCCCTTAAACCACAAACTTTTCCCGGATTTGAGCGGATTTTCGGAAATCCTATGATGGGAGGAGGATCAACTCTCGGAGTCCCGCAATTCAGGTTTCCACCAATGGGAGGAGGTTCCAGTCTTGGAGGACTTGGAGGGCTCGGTGGAACTGGAAGTTCGTTTCCCGGTTTTCCTGGCATGCCTGGCCGTGCTGCTGCCAACGCTCTTGACAAGAAGCCTTAATTTGTTATAATGTCGTTTGGTGGTATGTTATCATATATGGTGTGTCTTTTTAGTGCAAGTTCAATGAGAATATATGGCAAGGTTGTGTGAGTGTGGATGAATTAGGGTTTGTGGGTTTTTTTCGTTGGTGTTTTGGGGTTTGCATGGGTACTAGTTAGGGGGAAGATCTGATAGGGTGTAAGTTATGATTATGCGTAAAATAAACTATATTTTGTTCTTAATTTGAGTTTCTCTATTTTGTTTCAGTGCTCTATAATATAATCACAGTGACAGATATGTTTAACAACAATATGCCATAGCACTTAATTAATTTCAAACAGATTTCATGACATATTGTGAGCAAGAAAATGAGAATACCAAGTTCAGTGTTTAATTCCAAATAATGACGAGATAAATTATAAATATATATATTTAGTGTTGATTTGCAAGATTTGAACATTTGAACTCCTTAAATGTTATTTTTTATGGTATGCTAGAAGCTCCATTGGATCGATCATACAAAACCTAGAAAATATCACGTATACCCATTCAAACGTGAAATAACATGGATACTCCTGCAAAACACAAAATATTATCAATACTCCTATTTTTTTACAGAAAGTCTAATTAAACTGCCCTTATTTCATACTTCTTTGTTTAGAAACAAAACGTATGAAGAAAGGTTGGTCATTACTTCTTTGCAAAAAAACGTAGATTTTCAGAAATTATCTAAAGGAACCTCATATGTCACGACGTATTATAGCATACCGTAATCATGACAACTGTAAATATAGCTTATTAACAATATAATAACAATATATACAATTTATTTTTTATAACAGTATATGCATAAATAGTAAAAATAATATATAAAAAAATAAAATAGTATATTAAAACAATATATACAAATTCTAAAAGTAAAAAATACATAAAGGACAAAAACAATATATAAAACAGTAAAAATAATACATAGATTTATTGAAAAGTGAAAAAAACAATATCTATATCGTCCGTCATGATTCAGCGTGCTATAATACCGTTGTGATATCAGATTTCCTATCTAAAATCTCCTATGATATGGATTGAATTTTTCATCCTCCTATATAGGGCACTGATTGTATTTGATAAACAATTAAAATATTTTGATCTTTTTTTTATATAAACGACATAAGATACAGAATAAACATTATGTAATGAGTGGCAATTTCATCAACAAAAAAACTTAATTTGACTTATACAGGTTGAAAAGTCAACATAAAGGGTTCTAAAAAGTTGAACTGTTATAGGGGGTTTAGAAAGTTTCAAAAATGTAGAGGGCGGTTTTTCAAAATATTCAGCAAAGATGGGGGGTTTTGAGAAATTTCCCTTGAAAATTTATATCTGATGGTAAAGATTGCAACAACCCAAAAGTGAAGGACAGTTTTGTAATTTAAGAAGATTTATGAGCTCTGACAAATATTTACTGCTAGATGCAAAAAGACAATATTTATTGGCCTGGCCTCTAAGATCCAACAGTAAATTTCTCTAAAGATCTAACAGTAAATTTTGTGAATCCATCAAGAACCAGCCAAGAGTAAAGCCTGTCAGGTCCACTCACTGTAAACACAGTTAATATAAAGGTAAAAGAATCTTTTTGTAAAAATATTTTCTCTTTTGGAGTAAAAGTATCATTTAAATAAAAAGAATTTAAAGAAAATAACTGTTTCATATTTGAGTTTGTACAAATAGCATTCTAAAATTTTAAAAGTTACGTAATTAAAATTATTACTTCGCTGGAATTGTCCGGTTCCAGCACAAATATTTAAGAAAAAAATACATTTTGCTCATATTTCCTCAATCTTTCCTAACTCTCTAAATCAAGTGGTAAATAAATTATTGGTAAACCAACAAATTAAAGGAAAACTTCATGTGACAATTTATAAGACCAACTGAAGGAAGGAGTTGAAAACTTCACAGATCCTCTTTGCTCAAAAGAAAAAGGGAAAAAATAAACATGAACAATCGACCCAAAAAGCATTAAAAAGTAAAAGTGAAAAAAAAGAGAACCACTTGCCCTCTTTATAAATAATAATTATAAGAAAAAACACCACATTTGCAAATCCATATTCAATATCCAACTCTTTTGGCTTAAAACAGAATCAACAAACAAAACACACCAAACCAGGTCCGCAATAAAATAACAGACCAGGCTCACAAAAAAAGACTTCACACCCTCCTTTATAACTTACCGAAAACATTACACCATGCTCAAAAACAACAAAATACCCCCAATTTCCACCTATTAACCCTCTCACTCAAACCCGTTAAGCGATATAGACCAAACCCGCTAATTAACTAACCCGTTTACTTGAAGAGGTCCTTAGCCAGTTTCTGCCCGCCCCCGTTTCGCCAGACTCCTCTGACCGTACCGTTATTCCCACTCGTACCGGTTCCCTTTTCGTCCTTTTCTGGACTCGGGTCCTTACGGTTCGGGTCAAACAAAGCGGCAACAGATCCGTCTCCTAACCGAGCCCTAAGAAACTTGGACGTTTTCTTATTTTTCTGTTTCGCACCACCACTTGTCCCTCCTTCCCCCAATTTATTCTCATTTTCATGAGTTTTACTAGTGATGTTAATATTATTATTGTTATTACTTGATTCGCCAGATAGTGAAATTACAGATTTGCCCTTGTTGCTGGAAGCTCTATACCCATCCTTAGACAAAACCTCTGTTCGCTCTTCCTCATTTGACCTTTGATTCGACTGCAATTTCCTCACCGTATCTAGAAACTCATCAGCCTTAGTATCCTTCCCCTTACCCTTTTTGGAACCCTTACTATTATTACTACTACCACTAGCATTTTTACTACTACTACCATTATTTCCATTTTTGGAACTCTCAGTCAAGTTTTTGAACCTCAAGTTCGTATAATACGCCTCAGTCAACTCCCTCTGTTTCTGCTTATCTGGCAAGAGGCTCGCCAGCTCAGGGACTAAATGGGAGAGCTGAAACTGCTCCACACAGGACAAATACTCCAAAGTTCCCATATCGCCCTTTCTGTACTCAGCTGAAATGCTCTTGAACAAGTCGAACCTCTCCTCATCGTTATTCAGACCGGCTCTGATTCTCTCCACTAGAGACTTGTTCGCGTTTTTCACGTTCTCTTGTACCGGTACCGGTAATGGAGGTACTACTGGTACCGGTATCGGTACGGGCACTCCATTTGGCACTTTAGGGTTTGAAGAACTCGGTCCCGCTTGATTCATATTGTTTGATATAGTAGGTTGTTTAACTTTAGCCATGCTTGAAGAAGAACCAGTACTGGTACCAGCACCAGTATTATTATTAATATTTTGGGATTGTAATGAAGGGAAAGAAGGAGGGACAACCCTATTTTCAGTCAGCCTAGGTTTGACCACCTTGACCGTACCGACCGGTCTCCTTCTCTGCCACGCGTGATGCCTGGCGAGACTCTGAAGCCCCTGTTGCGGTATGGCACTGGTACCGGGATTCCGTACCGGTGCCGCACCGGGTAAAGGAGGGAAAGACGACTCGATCAGAGCAGTGGCGCCTCTGGAGTTCTGATTCAGAGCTAGAGCGTACCGCGCCGCAGAGTCAGACTGGTCCGTGGTGGACCCGGTCCGTGACGAGTCGTATAAGGGCGGGAAGGAGGAGTGCTCGGAGAGGGATGTGGATGAGATGGAGTTGGCGAGTGAGTTGATTGGTGCGTCGTGGACCGGGTCCAGGGAGGAGTCTTGGTCGGATGATGACGTGTCGCGGAAGAAGTTGTTGCTGTTGCGGCCCCTGCCTCCTCGTGCTCTTTGCTCTTGCTCGCTTCTTCTGTATCTGAAGCTCGTGGGAATCTGAAAATAGAAAGAATTAGGGTTTGAGTTAGGGGTTGTAGTTTTACTTTTTACAATTTGGAGTGTTTTTTTAGAAAGGTAACCTGGAGTGCAGCATTTCTTTGAGCGCGAGACATGTTGCCACCATGTTCAAGAGCATTATGCCTCTAAAATAAATAACAAAATAAAAATCATTGTTCTTAGTGATTCGTATCAAAGATCAGCAACCATCAAACAAATAGAAAAAACCTATCAATAAGTATCAAACTGAGAAAATAGAAAAAAAATGTATATTACCTTTAATTCCTGTTCATTTTGAAACACGACAAACTTCTTCGCCAAGCAATCGTCGCTCCCACACAGGAAATGTGCTTCCCTAAAGTGCGTCTGAATGCAATAAAAACAATTTTGGTTATAAATTTTATGTAATTTTTATACCAATGATACATTTTTTTTAAAAAGCGTGAACCTCAAGATCATCATAATTCCGGAAATAATCATACTGCCCGGGGTGTTGTCTGCAAATATTAAAAAAAAAAGAGTAAAGGTCAGGCTTTATTTAGATCCATAACAACAGGAAAAAGTTTTCATCTGTAACACGGCAAAATCCCATAATACCATACATACCCCACAAAAACGAAATGTTTCATGTGCACCCCTGCAAAATCTCAAAATATCAGGTGCACCTTAAAAAGGGAAAAGACGAACTTTTTCGAAAAGTTCTCAACTTCTCTGAATGTTAAAAAACCCAACTTTACTTGTAATCAGATACTTTCTGGGAAAAACAGGAGACCAAGTGTTTAAAAGCCATTCCATGTTTACAAAGGAACATATAAAAAACTCTCTTTTCACATTTGCAAGGATATACATAATTTCAACTTTATTCTAGGGTAAAATCGTATATTTTTATTTTTTTCTGAAGACTCAAAATCATATCATACCGCTGACCAATACGACAGGTATACTGCTACTCAGTATGCATATGCACGCCCATCATCATCACCCTAAAAAGGACTTCTACAAAAGGTACAAAAGACATTTTTCCATATTTCACAAAGGAACACGTCACATGTTCCGTTCACACAAACACACACACACACATATCAAGTTCTCAACCCTCAACTTATCCAGGGGGGCAAAACCGTAATTTATCATCACAATTCACAAACATACCTCTGGCAGATGTGGCAGGTGTAGTGCTCGGTGGACATGTGCATGTAGAGCTCGTTGTCGCCGTAAAAGGGGCTCTTGCAGAACTCGCAGAGCGGGTGGCCTGAAAACCCGCTCCGCTCGCTCTCCGACCCGTCAACCTCCGAGTCTCCAGATTTTATGTGCTGGTTGAGCTGCAGCCTTGTGTACAGCTTCTGCTCGCATATAAATATCTGAAAAAGCGTAAGAATAATAAGCATGTTGAGCTTGATAGCTTGTTATCTCAATCATAAAAATAATAAGGGTTTCGCGAAATTTATGTGTAGCCCCTACAGAAATTGAAAAAATGTAAGAATGCCATGAATACAACTCATGTGATTTATCCAAAATGCCTAAATTACCACGTTTTATCAAGTACTCATTATGTTGAACCCTAGCAAAACATGTGGAACATAAATGTTTAAAGTTTGCCCTTCATTTCTGTATTTATAAATAAGATGAACTAAGGGTAATTGGGGGAAATTTTGAAAAGATATGGAAATGAGAGGCAAAGTGTAAAGTTCACATTAGCTTCTAAAGTTCACATTTCTGTGCATTACACAACAAAAGAGCAAGAAAGAAAAGAATAACTAAGCCAAAATTACCTTTCGGCCTTCGAGACAAAGACTACACATGAACAATCGATGCTGGTGGAACAAATGTCCCTTAAGTTGCTCTATGCTCCTAAACCTGTTCCGGCGCCTCGCACCAGGCCCTACCTCTTCAGCCCCAGCCTTGTCGCACACGCTACAGGAGAGCCGACACATGGCGCGAATCATCTTGTACTGATCCGAATCGTCAAAGTACGCTTGCGTGTCCTCATGGTACCAGTACGCACCCGTTTGCCCCTCCGTATTAGCCGCCGGAAACGCCGAGAAATCCGTTATCACCCTCGTGTAATCCCCCATCGCCTGAATTAAAACACGAGTAAATAAATCAAGAATCAATAACATACGTTCTGATTGAGCTGAAAAACAAAACAGTAAAAGGAATTATTTATTGTACCTTGGTGACGAAGACGGACGGGCAGTCGGACTTGCAGATGCAGCAGCGCTTGTCGTTGAGGACGAAGCGGAGGCGGACGACGCAGGTGGAGCAGACCTCGCGGTGGCCGCAGGCGCCGTACGCCACCCACTCCAGCGCCTCCGCGCACACCGCACAGCTGTCGTCCATGATTATTCCGAGATCCGATCTGCTTACTCCGAAGACGGCGCTGTTGGATGGAAGAAGAATAGAGAGTTGGAAATTAGGGTTTGGATTTGGATTTGAGGCAGAAGGCGAAGGGATCTCTTTCTTTCTTTCTCGTATTTTCCTTTTTACAATTCTATTGTTACTCTTTGAGTAACTTGTGTCATGGGCACGTATTTTACTTACGTTAGGTTACTAACAGGTGATGTGGGGGATGGTGATTGGGTGATAATGTTACGTTGGAGGTCTGAGTTGAGAGGGTTGTAAACTTTTGCGTGAGAAATTGAGTTGGACTTGGGACGGCTCCAGAATGACTGGGTAAAGCGGAGCGCTATTCTATTCGGGTCGGACTCGGGTTCGGGTCAGAAGGCCCGGCCCAGAGTATAAGCAGACGAAGCCTGAGATTTGGGCCTCAAATGAAATAATTAGTTTAGGCCTAGTTTAAGAAAAAACAGATGAATTTGCAAGCCAGCCGTTGGAATTTAGAAACAGGGTTACGATCATTTCCAAAGAATTAAAATCATAATCCCGTGTGTTCAAAAATTAGATTATGGAAATTTATTTGATTTATTTGCATCTAAAAATACGAGAAGAGTATTTTTGAAGTAATTAATGTTACTTGATTTTTTTTGTGAACTCATAGCATAGGCGGTTAACATTTTTATTATTTGGACAGTTTTATATTTAATTTGCACTTTTTTAATCTACAAAGGTGTCAATGAAAGTGCCGCTTCGGCTCTGTGATTGCACACCAACAAACTCAAACTGAACTCGAACGAATTTCAAATCACAAATAAAAGTAACAGCCCGAACATTAACACACACACACCAAATTGAGGTGGTGTAAATCTTTACTCATTATGAATTTCAAAATGGTTAGGTCTCGTTATCTTGTAGATTTTGTGGATAAATATGAAGTGGTTGAGATCTAGTACCGCTGTACCTGCATTTCAATGGTACCTGCTGACTCATTATTTATTTTTTGGTGTTCAATAACCCGAAAAGGAGTAACTTTATAATGAAGAAAAAAAATCCTGGGGCTGGTTCTTTTAGGATTAGAGAAATTACTCACGAGAGAAATAAAAAAGCCATATTTTTCTTAAATGGTCTAATAGTGTTCTAATTAGTTTCTTACAAGTTGGGTTAATCCATATGACATATGGGACAAACAATGACATTTCTTTACAGATTTAATAAAATCAGTTCACCTGTCGATAATTTTCAGTTTTTAAATGAGTTAGTCAATATAGTAAATTAAGGGATAAATCCACCGTTAGTCCGTGTACTTTAATTGAATGGCAACTTAAGTCCTACACTTTGTTTACTCCTCAAACAAATTACAAGATATTTCAAATGTCAAATTAACAATTAAATTAAAAAATACCATCATTAATTTAATGAAGTTTGAACATAAAAATTGTGATTAAGCTATTGGGGCTCATATGATCAAGAGTTATCTGTCAAGTGCGTCAAACACTACCGGAGCTGCTATAAATCACGTTGTCGTTGGATTGGATTCCTCCCACTTTTGTTTTTCTACAAGCATTATTTATTCATTCGAAAAAAAAAGCATTTTCTATTCCTCTTTTCTGACAAATGTTTCATTTTTAATATAGTCTTTTTATACATAAACCCACTCATCTCTAAAAAAGAGACCTCTCTTTCAGATCTTTATTTCAGAAGCAGAAGGAAAGGAAATAAGAAAAAGAACCAAGAGAAAAGAAAAAAGAAAAATAAGATCGGAAAAACTGATACTCAGTGCTATTAAGTGGGTCTTATATCTTAAGGTACTTCTGTTTTGTTTAGATTCTTTTCCCTTTGAACTCTTATATGGAAACTAGGAAAACTATTATAAAAAACTAAACCTCTTATATGGAAACTAGGAAAACTATGACTATATAGTTATACATTTTCTACGGAGACCAATTTTTTATGTTTGGTTCAAATTGGGTTGTTCCAGAATATAAATAGCGGGAATGTATGAAAAATATATAAATGAGCTAAAACTTGGATTTCAATTAAATGTCAGATTCTTTCTTTTCAAGTTCCACAGGACATTTGAAAAGAAAGAAAGAGAAATGCTTGCATTAGTTGGTACTAATGAAATTTGAAGTTTTGAACACTCAACCTCTTGTGTATCCCAATCAAGATATTCAACCATTAAACTAAAAATTCATTTGCAATTAAACATTATATTTACTAAATTAGTTACATTTTAAAACTTTTTTTTTTGAGACGAAGCTTGAGGTAGGTGATCCTACACTCAAGGATTTTCATTAAAATAGTAAGTGAAAAAACACAAAAGTTCGAGCATTGTGAGATACCAGCTCCTAAGTTCTATGGTCAAACTTGCCAAAAGGAAAAAAACACATAAAAAAGAAACAATCACCACCCAGAGGGTGAAGAGGAAAAAATTACAAAAAGCCCCCCAGAAACCTATAAAATTACATTAAATGTCTAGCCTGAATCTATTTTTCCAGCATGAGAGCTCCCATCTTGCTATGAGAACTACCTCTTAAGATGATCTCTCTTTCCCACTGAACAGCCTGTTGCATCTCTCCTTCCAAAGCTCAAAAGTCAGGAAAATGCATCTTCCTCCTGATTCCAGTTTGACAGGTACAGGATTAAAGTATTGCTGTGTGTCCTGCATCCCCTCATTTGTCCATTGTTGCCAAGTTCTTATAGCATAAGAGCAGTCAAAAAGTAGATGTTGTTGGTCTTCTCCATGCCTTTTGCAAAGTACACACATAGAGGGGATCTGCCATCCTCTTCTAGTGAGCATTGTCTGAGTTGGCAAGATGTTTCTTGCCACCTCTTAGTTGAAGAATTTGAGTTTTGGTGGTATTTTTCATCGCTCACATTTTCCTCCAAGTGACCAGTGTTTTCCCTGATGCACTTAGCCTAGAGG
Source organism: Juncus effusus (assembly GCA_027726005.1). Classification (NCBI taxonomy): domain Eukaryota; kingdom Viridiplantae; phylum Streptophyta; class Magnoliopsida; order Poales; family Juncaceae; genus Juncus; species Juncus effusus. The sequence continues at coordinate 10,072,030 of CM050891.1, read as the reverse complement.
ATACAGATTTGATAGTAAAGCTCTTGTATCCAGATTCTGCATTCCAGCTGAAGTTGTCTTTGTCTTGGTTTAATCCACTGTTGTAGTGAGTTTAATTGTGATGCTGCTGCTGAAAACATGTTATATCTGAAGGCTAATGCCAGGTCAGTCCTAGCCAGGCACTCTGCTAGGGTTTTCGAGTCATCAAGTGCATGGGAGTGCAATTGAGGCAATCTACCAGCCAATATTCCATTTCCCCAGTTCATGTGCCACAATAGCACAGATTGCCCATAGTTAGGCTCTGCCATCAGAGTGTTCCTGAAAGTGTCTTTCCTCTTCAATGCTCCTGTTAGGAGTTGGGAGGTATTCCAATTGGACTGAGGTTGTAGAAGTTTTTGGAATGAGTTAAAGAAGTATAGCATTACTTACTTCCTGAAATAGGTTTGGGTGGTTTGCCATTCTTTTCCGCAACCACTTCATCAATAGTGCATCAATGACTACTGCTATTTCTTTTAGACCCAGCCCTCCACTGTCCTTCTGCATACACACTGACTTCCAATTGAGTAGAGAGAGTCCTTTGACATTTTTCCTGGTAGAGATAGTAGGTTTCTTTCCAGCTCTGAATGGCAGTCTGAATTTTTTCCAGGAAGGGGGTAAAGACCTGCATTGGCAGTTGCATGTAATGAAGTGGTAGTCCAATGCAGTCTATAGGGAAAGTCTTGACCCCACAGTTCATTCTTTGTGCCACTTGTGCAGTCAAGTCAGACTCCACTCCTAAGGTTATCATGGATGATTTATCAAAATTGATTGTCAATCCTGTGAATTGACTTAGTGAAGTGAGTAGTACTCTTGTTCTGATTCCCTCTGTAATGACATCATCAATCCTGTGAATTGACTTAGTGAAGTGAGTAGCACTCTTGTTCTGATTCCCTCTGTAATGACATCATCAGCAAAAAGGGTACAATTTCTGAGCTGAGGGAAGGGTGGGTTTATGAGCTGATGTGTCTGAGCTAGTGTGAAAATTCTTGAGAAAACATCCATCACTAATATGAAAAGCATTGGAGACATGGGATCACCCTGCCTTAGTCCCATCTCCAATCTTATGCTCTTTCCAAGTACTCCATTGAGTATGATTTTGAAGTATCCTGGCAGAATTCCATTTGAGACAGCTAGGACCTCAGATTGGGTAAACCCTCTTGCCAAGAGTATCTTCTTCAATCCTTCCCAGTTAATGGTCAAAAGCCTTAAAGAGATTTGCCTTGCAGATTACAGTTGGCAGGTTTCTTTTGTGAGCATGGAAGATGACTTCATTTACAAAGGCATAACTGTCTGTTATGTTTCTTTCTTTAATAAATGCTGATTGTGCTAGGTCCACTAAATCAGGTATTTGAGGTGTCAATCTATTGGCTAGCACCTTGGAGTACAGTTATTTGTTGTATTTTTTATAGTCGTTGAAATGAAAATAAAAGAGGAAATCAGTGGAGAGTTAGAAATGAAATTTAACTAGCAGCAATCTCGCGCTACGATCCGAGTTTTCAAATCTATACTTAATTAAAAAGATTTATTCAATATAGTCAATGATATTTAAGTATTTAATAAAGTGAAAGCATAACAATGAGTCAAAAGTTTGTGAATTAAATTTTTATTTGTATCAAAATCAAAGTGTGGCAATTAGTCTCTTCATTAAAAAAATATTAATTGCAATATATTATTTGTTATTGAATGAAGATATCTCGTTGATTAAAAAAAAGACATTCATAACAGTATCTCGTCTTCACTTATGCTGCATTTAAAAAAATTGATTATTCATTTACAATATGTTATAATAATTTAATTATGTAAAATGTCATTCTCTTACATAATTTTTTGTATGTACATATTTAACATAATTCTTCACACATTCAATTGAGAGAAAAAAATTAAATAGGAAACTATGCTGATGTGAAACCCAATATAAGAGAAAATTCAAACAATTTTAAATATAAAGGTTTTAATAAGAAAAAAATTATTCAAATATTGATTACTAAAAATTTCGTGAGAAAGGGAAGAAAGAAAAGAGTATTTAAAATAATTCATTTTAATTAAAAAAAACTTTTGGGATATTTATTTATGTAAACAAATTGTATGGTTTGTTTAACCTTTAATAAATTCTTTTTATAAAAAAGTGTGGCAAGGCTTACAAATATTATTTGTTATTTATAATATTTATTGAATGAATTCTTTGATAAAATAACAATCTCTGATAAGTCCTCTACATGCTGCTGTTTTTTAAATTTCTTATTAAATAAAATAAAATAAAACTTGCAATTATATTTTAATAGCTTATTTATTTAATATTAACATTTTATTCTCTTACATAATTATTTTGCGCATAGTTTTTCTACATAGTCCATACATATATACTTAAGTAAGAGAAAAATTAAATTGGAACCATATCAATACGAAGTTCATAACAAAGAGAAAATTCAAAACAAATTTATATATAATATTTTTAGCATGAGAAATAAGTTATTTAATTAAGAACTACTATTTTTTAGGAAATAAGATATATTTATGTTTGTTATGTGAACTTTTCGTCTTCATTTACAATTAATTACAAATGATATATATTTAACTGAGTGAAATCGGTTCACGAACCCAACGAATAGCGACAATACATATCATCAATTTAAAGTGATATGACTTTCTAGAAATGTACAAAATTAGATGTAAAATAAGGACACGTAAAAAGTCTACAAACGCATTTGAAATTATGTTATATTTGACTAGATATTGAAATTGGTTTATCATGATCTAACAAATGACAATATTACATGCCATCAATGCTAGATAATGTAACCTTCTAAAAATACATAAAAGTAGACTATTGTTCATATCTTATTATCTGACAGTTGAAACAATTATAATTATGTGCCACAATGAGAATGTTCAAAAGGAGTTGAAAAATAAAAGGGTGGTTGTAATTATCTTGACAAAGTCTCCTAAGGACTTCAATCTTTGTTTAGAGCAATTGCGACTTGATCGTACGTCTATATACATGCTTGTCTTATTCATAAATCATAATCATTATTTTATGGTTTATTATAATTAGTTAAGTTTGGTTGATTTGTAAGAAATATACCAACATTAAATACTTTCATTATTATCTCTTTTAAGAACTTGAAACCCAAAAGCCAAAACCGGGTCTATGCATCTTAAGGATATTTGTTATAAATCACTAATCTGATTTTTTTCTGATCGGTACCAATAATCATTATTTCATTTGTCCCATTTCTACTTTTTTATGTCAATGAGATTTGAATATCAAATTATGGTTTATTGTATTTTGCGCACCATTACTAAGCTTTGAGGTCATTGACAGCACTAATTTGATTTATTATCTTGCATCAGAAATGGCCACATCACCATCATCATCGTCGGTGCAAGTCGTGATAGGAGCCAATCAACACAAACAAGCACTCAACCTTCAGATCACAAAAGAAACCGTTGGGCTCACAAACAATCCCTACCCTGACCCTAGTACGCCGTCTTCTTACTTTTCGTCAAACAACTTCAAATACATCACATAACATAAAAAATTATTATTTTTATATTTTGGTAATTTATTCTGGCATTAGCATTCGCCTTCACACAGTTGCCAAGAAATGACCCACCAGTAGGCAGTAATCTGGAGTACCATTTGCTGTTGTACGAAGCTACATTAACTACTGACTGGAAAAGGCTCGAGAATTTCTTAATCAACAATCCAGATGCCATCAAAACTAGGATCACTCACAACTCAGGAATGGTTCTCCACTTGGCCATTGCGACCACCAAAAATTCTTCATTTTTAAAAAATCTACTTGACTACATTGTCTCATCCGGAAATTCATAGGTGTTAAGGATGAAAGCTAGTTCAGACGATACAGCGCTTCACTATGCAGCCTCATTTGGAAATTTAGAGGCGGCTAAGTTATTAGTCGAGAGGGACTCGGAGCTGCTCTACATTTGGAATCAGTATTTGTTTTTGCCGCTTCACCAAGCTGCAAACTCAGCAAAGAGAAGTGTATTTGTGTACCTTTTTGAGAAGACTAGAGATGATGTTCCGCCGAGTCCATTTGATGGTCATCCAGGAATTATGCTTACAGTAAACTTGGCTACTGGGGGCTTATGTGGTAAGCAATTAAAGTTTTTTATGATTTAATTTTCATAAAGTAAATTATTTTTTGTGCTTATTTTTTATGCAATAATTGATTCATTTTTGTGCACGGGGACAAGATTTGGCATTGGAAGTGGTAAAGAAATACCCTCATTTGGCTACCAGATCTGCATCTTTGGACCCAATTGCTTTCAGTCCTTCACATTTCAGGAGTAGCAAACGGTACAATCTATGGGAAAGAATCATATATTCAGGTATATAGATGTAGCACGCCCAAACTGTCATTTTTCTTTGTTATTTTGAAGTTGAAGTTAAATCACAATCCAGTCAAAGTACTGAGAACTAACGGTGCATTATCCGATCAACCAAAGCACATTATCTAATATATAAAGACTATTTTATACCCATATGTACTAATATATATTAAGTACGCAAATGACCCATAGTCTAGTTGGTTAAAACATTTGCATGTGTAGCAAAAGTTCATAAGTTCAAGTCTCAGTAAATGCAACTATCTAGCACATATTTAGCAAAGTCTCTCAACAACTCACTGAACATTAAAATTAATATATATTAAGTCAATTTTATTATTAGTATACATCATTTACCTTCATACTATAATATTTTATTATGGAAAATATGTTATTATTGCCGTTAAATCATTCGGGGTCAACAGTCAAACTTTGACCGATTGACCAATGCTTGTTGAGTTATATATACTGTTTTTGTGTTTTATATGCTATTATTATGTTAAATATATTATTTTGATATATATTGTTTTATGTGTTTTTATATATTATTTTTATTTATATACTATTTTCAAAGAATATATTTATTATATTATTTTTTTTATTTTATATACTATTTTTCTATTTTTTATTTACTATTTTTATGGTATATATATATATATATATATATATATAGTTATATATATATATATATATATATATATATAGTTATATAGTTATATAGTTATATTGTTTTGTAATTTTTATATATTGTGTCTTATTTATGTACTCTATTTTCAGAAAATATATTTTATATAATGTTTTTTCATTTCATATACTTTTTTGTTTTATATATTGTTTCGTTGAAAAATTAAAAAAATCGGAGTGCACTATGGGAGTGATTTATCATATCCCTTTTATTATTTGCATAGAACAATCTAAACAAGTCAAATAAAAGTTCATGAGTTTAAGTCTTGATAAAATGTAATCTTATTTAGTGCATATTTAACAAAGTCTATCAACCCATCAAATATCGGTTGAATCCAAAAGAACAATCTAAACAAGCGGTATGTGTTGTTTTATATACAATATATTATATACTATAGAATATTTTATTTTTAATATATAAGTATTATGCAATACTATAAACTATAATAATACTAACCGTCCAAAACACAATAATATAATAATTAATAAATGAGTTGAACGAATGGTAACTAGCCAAGTGTGTGCACTGTCCGGCATGCTGCCTATCTTGACACTAATCGTGACGTTCCTTACTTCCTTTACTAATTATTTTTTGCTGCCTATCTTGACACTAATCGTGACGTTCCTTACTTCCTTTACTAATTATTTTTTGAGGAGACTTCCTTTACTAATCAGAATTGTTTGTGAAGGTATTCGTTTGAATTCTACGTCCACTCCGACAGCTAAATCGAGTTCCAAGATGTCTCCTAAGAGTAATGAAAGTTTGGTTATAACAGGTAAAATTAATCTATCTTTTACTATTTTTCCATTTTTCAATATGAAAAAAAAATCATTTTTCTTATTAACTGGCTATCTTGAATTACTTAAGTACTGATGATTTTGTATGTCGAAATGCAAAATATAAATCCCATATTTTTACGCAAAATATTAATCTATTGTTGTTACCACTTACAATTATGATAACACTACTCTTTTTTGGGGCAGTGTGGCACAAGTTGCTCAATTTGTTTTTGGACGTTAGTGCAATATTAGGTACGTATTTATGGTAGGATTTTTTAGTCTACTATATTTGTAAACAAAAATTCAATTAAACTCAATTTCATGAATTAATGATCATAACTTGCTTTATTTCGAAACACTTTCCAGTACCGCGAATCAAGCACCTAAAAGCAGAAAAGCAGCTGCATCAGAATTCAATTGAGTATGTGAGGTTCCTATGCAAGGAGCTCCAAAATATCGACCCCAAGGAAGCAAAGCTGACATTTCAAAATGGTTCTACAAATGCAGCAACAAACGGCATTCATGAGATTATAGAAGAGATTGCAGTAGCTTGCCCTGCTGCATTATTCTTGGAGAATAATGATCCGATGGTCAGTATGTTCCACATTGCCGTGAAATACCGTCACGACAAGGTATTTAATCTTCTCTTCCAAACGAGTTTCCAAAGAGACGTTTTACTTACACGCAAAGCTCTAGATGGAACATGGAACTCCATCCTGCATATGGCAGCAACTTTGCCGTCTTCAGACCGACTCAACCAGGTACCTAGTGCACCACTTCAGATGCAACGCGAACTACAATGGTATAAGGTAATTTACATTATACAATATACAAAGGGTCCAAAAAAACTATTATTTTACTTGTCATTTCATGCCATTAATATTCACTACATACATGTAATTAAGTGTATATATGGTGTTCGAAATTTCTCGGGGTAGCCTATGCATCATATGATCATATCAATACAATCTCAAATGTGGTACATGTAATGTGCCCACGCAACAAATGTAATTTAGTATGGCAGAACTTATTATATTTATTGTTTATTGTATTATAAGTTGTTGTTTTGGTTCAAATAGGCAGTGGAGCAATTTGTGCCTCAGGGATTAAAAACATATCCTAACTATGGAGGTATAAAGCCGGCGACTATGTTCACAGAATAACACAAAGAATTGGTTAAAGAAGGAGAGACATGGATGAGAGACACGGCAAACTCTTGTACCATAGCTGCAACTCTTATCAGCACGATAGCATTTGCAGCAGCCATTACAGTCCCAGGTGACGGGGATTCAGGATTCCCAATATTCTCAAAAGAATTATTATTTATGATTTTTGCCATCTCCAACGCGATCTCGTTGTTCTCTTCAATAGCTTCTCTTGTCATGTTTCTTTCGATGTTAACTGCTCGGTATTCAGAACAAGACTTCTTATATTCTCTGCCTCGAAGGTTGATTATAGGTCTTGTCACGCTTTTTATCTCCATAACTTCTATGATGGTCACATTTGGAGCCACGATTTATCTCGTTTTTAGTCAGAAGAAGGCATGGATTTTGATATCAATCTCGGCTTTAGGATGTTTGCCTGTGTCCTTGTTTGTTCTCCTGCAGTTTCCATTGCTCGTAGAGATGATATACTCCACTTATGGGCCCGGTATCTTCCGTAAGCAAGGAAATCGCCTAATTATGTAGACACTTCCTAAATTGGATCCATCTCATACGAATTGCTGTATCTTTTTTAATTGTTGAACCTCACATATGAACTTTTGTAACTTTTGTCAATCATTGAACTTGTAAAACAATCGTCCATTAAGTGTTACAGTGTTATTAAATATATACTTGGAATAGTGTAATTTTAAAACTGATAACCACCCAGGTTAATATAACCAATACCCAAAAACTATGGGTACTGATAAGAGATTCAACCAATTTTATAATTAGTTTACAGAAAAAACCGTATAGTACCTAACATCTTCAACACGATTTGAGAACAAAAGAATCAACAATCATTCAATGCACGAAAAAACCACCACTAAATTAAAGAAAATTTCAAGCAAAATCACAATTTCAAGCAAAACCCTAGATGTAAAACATTCCGATTTCCCTACCAAAACAACAAAAATCAACACAATAAAAAATATACAACAAAGCATTACAAGAACTCACCTCAATTCATGCAAATCCTCCGAGAAGACCACCGTCCGATTAACATTATCGTTTTCCAAAATACTCAAACCCGAAAACGGACCCGACGAAAACATCGACGACGTCCCGTCCGACTCATAATTAACATTCATACCACCATTATTATTATTACCACTACTACTATTATTATTACCATTATTGTTATTGTTACTACAATTGTTATTCTTATTATTGCTAGTGCTACTAGTTTTATTATTGTTGGGTTGGACCATTTTGAGGGATTGAACCACCTCGCCCATTGTGGGCCGTTGATTTGCTTCCAACGCCACACAAGCGGCCGCAATTGTGCATACGCGTGCAAAATCGTCTTTAGGGTAATTTCCGCCCATTTTTGGATCCGCCAGCTCAGCGAGCCTCTCCTTGTCTCGGAGAATTGGTCGTGCCTGAAATGTTTTAAAAAAATAATGAGAATTTATAAAAGAAAAAGAAAAAAAATGTTAAACTTCTTACCCTAAATTGCAAAAAATGTAGCATATTGAAAATTGCAAAAAGGCCCTTACCTTATTGAAAATTGCAAAAACACCCTTACTTATTGAAAATTTAAAAAATGTTAACGAGAATTGCAAAAAGAGCCCCTAGATTATTGTGAATCGCGGAAAAATCCGGGGGGGGGGGGGGGAGAGAGTTACCCAAGTAACAATGTTTTCTTGACCAAGCGGTTGTAAATGGTCAACAGGCCGTTTGCCAGTGAGAATCTCGAGCATAACAGCTCCATAACTGTACACGTCACTTATCACTAGTAAATGCCCAGTCATTGCATATTCTGGCGCCACATATCTATATCATAAAACACCAAATATTATTCTTTTACTATTTTATTCAAAAAATTGTAAAATATGATTATGGTTATTTTCATTGCATAATTTTATAGGGTCAAGAAATACTAAGAAAATCGAATATTTTAATAGAAGTCATACCAAAAATTACTACTTTAAAGGCTATAAACACTATAAAATACAGAAGTATCCGCAAATAGAATAAAAAATTTATACTTATATTCAGCAAGTAATTTAATTATACAAAATTCAAATAAAAAAAATAATACCTTTTCACCTCATGCACTTTTGTTTGGTTTTCTTCCCTTTCTCTTGATTAATTTAAAAAATGTTTTCTTCCCTTTCTCTTGAAAATTTAAAAAATGTTAACGAGAATTGCAAAAAAGCCCCTAGATTATTGTGAATCGCGGAAAAATCCAGGGGGAGAGAGAGAGAGAGAGAGAGAGAGTTACCCAAGTAACAATTTTTTCTTGACCAAGCGGTTATAAATGGTCAAAGCACAAAGAAATTCCCCTCTAGTAAGTTGAGTACATAAATTTTAAAGTTGAAAAAAATGATTAAAATAAAAATTGAGTTCAAAAAAGAGTAAGATTGAAAAAATATCAGATTAATGAGAAATTTGCAATAAAGCCCATGCTATCCTCAAATAGCAATAAAGCCCTTACATTATTGTATATCGCAAAACAAAAACCGTCTATTCTTATTAAAAAAAAAAAAGCACCTCTTTTTTTAGGAAAATCATTATCTTTTTGCAGTATGATCTTACATTGGATTTTTTTTTTTGGGGTCAAATATTGCAAAAATATAGTTTAAAAGTAGTTGATAATTATTTACTTCAAACCAACGAAGAATTTGGACATATGGTACCCACTGCGATGATAGTAGGGAAAAATTATATATTTATTCATTAAATAGTAACTTCTGTTATTAATTGTATGAGTACATCCATGATATTAGTTTTTAATCATGTACATATGAATTCATATTTGATTGAATGGTTATATTACTATTTACTATGAACAAGATTGATTGAATGGTTATATGCCTCTGCTTGTATCCACTTAATGGTTAGGATTTACTTTTTAACTTAGATTCCACCCTGTACCTTTCCCCTCATCTACGTTGGGCCGAAGAACCAGATTTCGCATTAGATCATTTAATTTTCTCGATACTTTAATTTTCCGAACAAATTGAATCCTATATTATACACATAAATTAATTGGGACTATACAAATTGACTACATATATTTTTTAGAAAGTTACTGAAATACAAGCAAAATTTTGGACCAAATTGCAAAATTTACAACGTATGAAGGACCTGAACTAAATAATTTGAAAAAATAATCTGAAATCTAGGAGTTTATCAGAAATTTTGGCCTTTTATTTATTTACTTTTTACTTTTTTAAATTTTTTTTAAGAAAATAGAGTAGGCTCTATTGCCTACTTCCCATATATGAAAGTGAAAATTAATGGGAAATTTGTAACAAAACCCCTACTATCTTGAAATGGCAATAAAGCCCTTATATAATTGCATATTGCGAAACAAAAACCCTATATTCTTAAAAAGTTCAAAAAATAGCACCTCTATTCATAGGGATTTTTTTTTTTGCAATATTCAATTATGCAGGACTTTTTTGTAATATCGTGATAATTCTTGGGCTTTTGCAAAGTTTCCCAATAAAGAATGACGTTGAACCTGATGATGATCAGAATAATTATTTTGTATTGGTACAAAAAGTTCATGTAATTTTGCGTATGATCGATAAACTCATTTTCATTTTGCTTTAAAACTCAAATGCAAAAAATTGTATGACCAACTGATCCCAAACCCAAACCACATCACCACCAGTGCTTCAATATCATGCTTGACATTAGCTGTCAAACCAACTTCTTGTTTATATGTTATGATATGGAACAATTTAAATCTAAAATTGTATGATTCAAATTTAACCAGCTGCATATATATGTTAATGATGTTGAACAATTTAAATCTAAAATTTTATGGTTCAAATTTAACCAACTACTTATTTATATACTAATGATGTCGAACAATTTAAATCTAAAATTTTATGTTATTTTTACGTGATCGTTTTTTTAAGAGTTTCACACTGATTATATCAAAATGAAAAATGCAATTAAAATAATTTCCGCATAGTTCGGGTATTATCCTAGTTCATGAGTGGTAATTCAGGTGTATAAAATGGATTCCTCCGTAATACAACCTGTTCATGGGGCTCATATGGTTTTCAACCAGAAAGTTCATGCTCAATTCCTAGTTAAGACGTTGAGTGATGTATAAAGAGAATATGAGGGGAAATAAAGGGGAATAGAATAATTTTCCAATAAAGAATGATGTTGAACCTGATGATGATCAGAATAATTATGTTGTATTGGTACAAAAATTTCATGTAATTTTGCGTATGATCGATAAATTCATTTTCATTTTGCTTTAAAACTCAAATGCAAAAATTTGTATGACCAACTGATCCCAAACCCAAACCACATCACCACAGTGCTTCAATATCATGCTTCATACTAGCTGTCAAACCAACTGCTTGTTTATATGTTATGATATGGAACAATTCAAATCTAAAATTGTATGATTCAAATTTAACCAGCTGCATATATATGTTAATGATGTTGAACAATTTAAATCTAAAATTTTATGGTTCAAATTTAATCAACTACTTATTTATATACTAATGATGTCGAACAATTTAAATCTAAAATTTTAGGTTATTTTTACGTGATCGTTTTTTTAAGAGTTTCACACTGATTATATCAAAATGAAAAATGCAATTAAAATAATTTCCGCATAGTGGGGGTATTATCCTAGTTCATGAGTGGTAATTCAGGTGTATAAAATGGATTCCTACGTAATACAACCTGTTCATGGGGCTCATATGGTTTTCAACCAGAAAATTCATGCTCAATTCCTAGTTAAGATGTTGAGTGATGTATAAGGAGAATATGAGGGGAAATAAAGGGGAATAGAATAATTTTCCAATAAAGAATGATGTTGAACCTGATGATGATCAGAATAATTATGTTGTATTGGTACAAAAATTTCATGTAATTTTGCGTATGATCGATAAATTCATTTTTATTTTGCTTTAAAACTCAAATGCAAAAATTTGTATGACCAACTGATTCCAAACCCAAACCACATCACCACCAGTGCTTCAATATCATGCTTGACACTAGCTGTCAAACCAACTGCTTGTTTATATGTTATGATATGGAACAATTTAAATCTAAAATTGTATGATTCAAATTTAACCAGCTACATATATATGTTAATGATGTTGAACAATTTAAATCTAAAATTTTATGGTTCAAATTTAATCAACTACTTATTTATATACTAATGATGTCGAACAATTTAAATCTAAAATTTTATGTTATTTTTACGTGATCATTTTTTTAAGAGTTTCACACTGATTATATCAAAATGAAAAATGCAATTAAAATAACCGCCGTGTAGCGCGACTATTATCCTAGTTCATGAGTGGTAATTCAGGTGTGTAAAATGAATTCCTCCATAATACAACCTGTTCATGGGGCTCATATGCTTTTCAACCAGAAAATTCATGCTCAATTCCTAGTTATGACGTTGAGTGATGTATAAGGAGAATATGAGGGGAAATAAGGGGGAATAGAATTAGTTTCCAACAAAGAATGACGTTGAGTGATGTATAAGGAGAAGGGAAATTGGAAATCACGCGGGGATACTATAGCAATTCTGTAGCGACGGATTGAAATTATATACTATTTTCTCACGTTCCTATATATGCTATATACTGTTTTTACATTTTTAAATATATATTGTTTACCGAATGAATTTTTATATACTGTTTGTTTTCATTTTATATGTTTGTATATATTGTTTTTATTTTTTTAAATATATATTATTTTATAGAATGAATTTTTATATACTATTTATTTTCAGTTCATATGACAAATATACTGTTTTCAATTTTTATATACCGTCGTTACAAGATCGCTATAGTAACATCGTGCAATATCAGCTCCCTAAGAAGAATATGAGCGGAAATAAGGGGGAATAGAATAATTTTCCAATAAAGAATGACGTGGTTCTCCCATATATTCCATTCCCCACTGAGTCCATATGTGGGGGGGGGGGGGGGGGGGGGGGGGGGGCATAGATTACTCCTCCCATTTTTTTTGTTTTCTACCAGCATTATTTATTCCTTCCAAAAAAAACATAATCTATTTATCATTTCTAATGCATATTTCATTTTTAATTTAGTCATTTTTTATAGGATAAATTTCACCGTAGGTTACTCAACTTTCATAAAATGACCAAATAAGTCACGCAGTTTTCAATTGTCACCAATATATCACTCAATTTTTTATTGTTCAAATTAGGTCACCTAGTTAATTTTTCATCCATTTATTGACGAAATTGACACGTGTATGACACGTCATCGCTGATTTAAGCAGTCAACATCTTCACCGACTTATAACTCAAATAATCATCTCAAGTTTACCAAAATAATGGGAGATCATCCAACTTTACAATTATTTCACCGCAGGTCACCCAACTTTGAAAATTTATCACCAAATGTCACTCAACTTTAAAATATATCATATGAGGTCACTCAACTTTAAAAATATATCACGGGAGCTCACTCAAATTTAAAAATATATCATAGAAAGTCACTCAACTTTAAAAATATGTCATCAAATGTCACTTACCTATTATATGTTTAGTTTAATTTGTTGAGACGATTATAGTTCATGCGAGACTTATTTTTTCTTTAAATTTAGCAAAAACAAAATAGTTATAAAATATCATTTTTATGAAATATAAAAAAAAAAAGGAGCATTTCCCAAAATAATATAAATAAGATTTAAAATTCTCAAAATAACCTCTTGTCAAAAGAAATTCCCAAAATGACCTACGGAGTGGAGAATTCCGCTTATTCAGTATAAAAAAATGAAAAATAAAATAAAAATTACGGACTCCATGAGTCCGCCAGTTTAACAAGAAAAAAAATTAAAATTTACGGACTCCTCGAGTCCGTTACTTTTAAAGAGAGAGAGTGGGCCGGATAGAGAGTGAGAAAGGTACAAATATAGGGGAAATTATATGTAGCTCCAAAATTATCATCTCATTTGAATTTACCTTCTATCGAGGAACAAAGCATAAATATTCAAAGTTGAGTGACCTGCGGTGAAATAATTGTAATGTTGGATGACCTCCTGTGATTTTGATAAACTTGAGATGATTATTTGAGTTATAAGTCAGTGATAACGTGGATTGCTTACAACAATGATGATGTATCATGCACGTGTCAATTCCGTCAATAAATGGATGAAAAATTAACCGGGTGATCTAATTTGGGCAAATAAAAAATTAAGTGACTTATTTGATCATTTTATAAAAGTTGAGTGACGTAAAATTTATCTTTTTTTATACATAAACCCTACCCCTCTTCATCTTTCTCTATAAATATCTCTCCTTCAAAATTTTCTTTCAGAAGTAGAAGGAAACGAAATAAGACAAAAGAATCAAGAGAAAAAGAAGAAACAAGATCTGAGAAACTGATACTTGGTGCTATTAAGGTGCTTACTTCTGTTTTGTTTAGATACTTTTCACTCTCAACTCTTTAAGTGCCATTATTTTTCTTCTAGACAACAACATTCAAATCAGAAACTAAACCTCTTTATATGAAAACTAGGAAACGACTATTTACATTCTCTAAGATATAGCTTTTATATACTGACCAATTATAGATAGTGCAGGGCAAGGTAAGAAAAATATATAAACGAGCTAAAACTTGGATTTCAGTTAAATACTTGATCAATATTTTTTTTGGGGAACAAGTCAAAACCGAGTTTATTTCATGTTGCTTGAAAAATCGTGCTGATTTTTTATGCCAAAAAAGCATTCTGGTTTTTTTTTTCGAATAGAGAAGACTAAATTGTCTCAATATTTCTATTTATTTATGTTAATGGGATTTGAATTTCAACATACGCTTTATTGTGCTTTACACTCACTAGGCTATGAGCTCATTAGTAACACTAATCTGATTTATTATCTTGCATCAGAAATGGCCACATCATCATCGTCATCGTCCGTGCAAGTCGTGATAGTAGGAGCCAATCAACAAGAACAAGCAGCCAACCTTCAGCTCACAAACAATCCCATCCCTGACCCTAGTACGACTTACATTTCGTCAAACAAACTTCAAATACATCACATAACAAAAAAACAACATATTGAGATTTTTTACTTTTTTTAATTCATTTTCTTGCATTAGCAAACGCCTTCACACAGTACCATTTGCCGTTATATGAAGCCACATTAACTACAAACTGGAACAAGCTCAAGAGTTTCTTAATCAACAACCCAGATGCCATCAAAACTAAGATCGCTCACAACTCAGGAACGGTTCTCCACTTGGCCATTGCGACCACCAAAAATGTTGTATTTTTGAAAAATCTACTTGACTATGTTGTCTCATCCGGAAATTCAGAGGTGTTAAGGATGAAAACTAGTTTGGAAGATACAGTGCTTCACTATGCAGCCGCATTTGGAAATTTAGAGGCGGCTAAGTTATTAGTCGAGAAGGACCCAGAGCTGCTCCACATGTGGAATCGGAATTTGTTTTTGCCGCTTCACCAAGCTGCAGACTCAGCAAAGAGAAGTGTATTTGTCTACCTTTTTAAGAAGACTAGAGACAATGTTTCGCCGAGACCATTTGATGGTCGTCCCGGAATTATGCTTACAGTAAACTTGGTTTTTGGGGGCTTCTGTGGTAAGCAATTGAAGTTTTTATGCTTTAATTTGCATAAAGGAAATTATTTTTGTGCTTATTTTTAAGCAATAATTGATTTATTTTTGTGCATGGGGACAAGATATGGCACTGGAAGTGGTAAAGAAATATCCTCATTTGGCTACTAGATGTACATCTTTGGCTACTACATGTACATCTTTGGACGCAATTGCTTTAAGTCCTTCCTATTTCAGGAGCGGCAAACGGTACAATATATGGGAAAGAATCATATATTCAGGTATATAGATAACACGCCCAACTGTCATTTTTTCTGTCATTTTTCAGGGGTGTTCAAATAGTTCGGTTTATTTAAGAACCGAACCAAACCAAACAGGTTAAATTCGGTTATTAAATCAGTTCGTTTGTTTGGTTTATCAGTTCGTTTCAGGTTAAAATTTTTGAATTATATGGTTTAATTGGTTCGGTTTTGATTTGGTAAAACCGAATAAGCCGAACTGACCGAATTACACTATTATTTTGTTCATTTTTTAATTTTTGTTCAAGTTTTAAACTTTTAAATAAAGTCATGTTTAAAATCAGCTAATTATATGTTTTATGATTCAGTTATATTCTCAATTACACTATAAAACAATTTTCATTAGTAAAAATTCTAATTTTAGGATTATTTAATGTTTTATACAGTTGAATAGAATAAGCGAAATTAGAATTCAGTTCTGTTCTAAATCGGTTCTAAAATCTAAAGCTTATTCAGTTTGGTTCAGTTTGAACTTATTTCACTTCAATTTAATTCAGTTTGGCATTATTCGCCAGTACTGAAGTATAAACTAGTGTATGACAATACAATACTATTATAACAGTATATAACACAAGAATATAATAAATGAGTTGAACGAAAGTTGGTCTGGCATGGCAACTAGCCAAGTATGTGCACTGTCCGGCGTGCTGCCTATCTTGCCATCAATCGTGCGGTTCCTTACTTCCCTTTGCTAATTTGGATTTTTGTGAAGGTATTCCTCTGAATCCTACCACTCCGACAACTAAATCAAGTTCCGCGATGTCTCCTAACAGTAATGAAATTTTGGTTACAACAGGTAAAATAAATCTATCTTAAACTAAATATTTTTTTCCATTTTTCAATAAAAAATTACTTTCCATTTTTCTGATTAATTGTTTACCATGACTTAACTCCTGATGCTTTTGTATGTCGAAATGCAAAATATAAATCACATGTCTTGCTGTTTCTATGCAAAATATTAATCTCTTGTTGTTATCACTTTACAACTACTCTTTTTTGTGGCAGTGTGTCACAAGTTGCTCAATTTGTTTTGGGACGTTAGTGCAATATTAGGTACGTATTTATGGTATGATTTTTGAGTCTACTACATTTGTAAAAGAAAATCAATTAAACGCAAGTTCATGAATTAATGATCATAACTTGCTTTATTTCAAAACACTTTGCAGTACCACGAATCAAGCATCTAAAAGCAGAAAAAAAGCTGCATCACGATTCAATTGAGTATGTGAAGTTCCTATGCAAGGAGCTCCAAAAGATCGACCCTATTGACGCAAAACCAATATTTCAAAAAAGCTCTACAATAGCAGCAACAAACGGCATTTCTGAGATTATAGAAGAGATTGCAATAGCTAGCCCTACCACATTGTTCTTGGAGAATAATGACCCAATGATCAGTATATTCCACATTGCCGTGAAACACCGTCACCACAACGTATTTAATCTTCTCTTCCAGACGAGTTTCCAAAGAGACGTTTTACTCACACGCCGAGCTCAAGATAGAACATCTATCCTGCATATGGCAGCAACTTTGCCGTCTTCAGACCGACTCAACCAGGTACCTGGTGCACCACTTCAGATGCAACGCGAACTACAATGGTATAAGGTAATTTATATTATACAATATACAAAGGGTCCAAAAAAACTATTATTTTACTTGTCATTCATGCCATTAATATTCACTCTATACATGTAAATTAAGTGTATATATGGTGTTCGAAATTTCTCGGGGTAGCCTATGCATCATATGATCATATCAATACAATATCAAATATGGTACATGTAATGTGCCCACGCAACAAATGCCATTTAGTATGGCAGAACTTATTAAATATATTGTTCATTTTATTATAAATTGTCGTTTTGGTTCAAGCAGGCGGTTGAGCAATTTGTGCCTCAGGGATTAAAAACATATCCTAACGATGGAGATATAAAGCCGGCGACTATGTTCACAGAACAACACAAAGACTTGGTTAAAGAAGGAGAGACATGGATGAGAGACACGGCAAACTCTTGTACTATTGCTGCAACTCTTATCAGCACGATAGCATTTGCAGCAGCCATTACAGTCCCAGGTGGCAACAATGGTGATACAGGATTCCCAATATTTTCAAAAGAAGTATTATTTACGATTTTCGCCATCTCCAATGCAATCTCTTTGTTCTCTTCTATAGCTTCTCTTGTCATGTTTCTGGCAATGTTAACTGCGCGGTATTCAGAGGAAGACTTCTTATATTCTTTGCCTCGAAGGTTGATTATAGGTCTCGTCACGCTTTTTATCTCCATAACTTCCATGATGGTTACATTTGGAGCCACGATTTATATTGTTTTTAGTCAGAAGAAGAGATGGATTTTGATATCAGTCACGGTCTTAGGATGTTTGCCCGTCTCCTTGTTTGTTCTCCTGCAGTTTCCATTGCTCATAGACATGATGTATTCCACTTACGGGCCCGGTATCTTCCATAAGCAGGGAAAAAGATTCATTTTTTAGACACTTTCTAAATTGAATCCATCTCATATGAACATTTGTATCTTTGCCAATCATTGAACTTGTAAAATATTTATCCATTAAGTTTTGCAATGTTGTTAAATATATATTTGGAATAGTATAATTTTAAAACTGATAATCACAGCCGGGTTGATATACTATTGGTACTGATAAGATTCAACCAATTTTATAATTAGATTACAAATAAAACCGTATAATAGGCATCTAAACATTTTCAACACGTATTGAGAACAAAAAAATAAATACTAATTCAATGCACGAAAAAAAACACAACTAAATTAAAGAAGAAAACTAAAACCAAAATCACAATTTCAAGCAAAACCCTGGACACAAAACATTCCGATTTCCCTACCAAAGTAACAAAAATCAACACAATAAAAAAATATACAACAAAGCATTACAAGACTCACCTCCCTTCATGCAAATCCTCCGAGAAAACCACTGTCCGATTAACATTATCATTTTCCAAAATACTCAGACCCGAAAACGGACTCGACGAAAACATCGACGACGTCCCGTCCGACTCATAATTAACATTCCTACCACCATTATTATTATTATTATTATTATTATTATTATTATTATTATTATTATTACCACCACCACCACTATTATTATTACCAGTATTGTTATTATTACTACAATTGTTATTCTTATTATTGCTAGTGCTACTAGTTTTATTATTGTTGGGTTGGACCATTTTGAGGGATTGAACCACCTCGCCCATTGTGGGCCGTTGATTTGCTTCCAACGCCACACAAGCGGCCGCAATTGTGCATACGCGTACAAAATCGTCTTTAGGGTAATTTCCGCCCATTTTTGGATCCGCCAGCTCAGCGAGCCTCTCCTTGTCTCGGAGAATTGGTCGTGCCTGAAATGTTTTAAAAAAATAATGAGAATTTATAAAAGAAAAAGAAAAAAATTGTTAAACTTTTTACCCTTTGGCTCGCCAAGTGTATTTTTCATACATAATCATTATGGCAAGGTACTATATGATACAGCGAAATTTACGAAAAAACCTACATTACTCCTAAATTGCAAAAATGTATCATATTGAAAATTGCAAAACGCCCTTAACTTATTGAAAATTGAAAAAAAATGTTACTGCGAATTGCAAAAAGCCCCTAGAGAGAGAGAGAGAGAGAGAGAGAGAGAGAGAGAGAGAGTTACCCAAGTAACAAGGTTTTCTTGGCCAAGCGTTTGTAAATGGTCAACAGGTCGCTTGCCAGTGAGAAGTTCCAAAAGAACTACTCCATAACTATACACATCGCTTTTCACTAGTAAATGCCCAGTCATTGCATATTCTGGCGCCACATACCTATGTTATATAACACCAGATATTATTCTTTTAATGTTTTATTCAAAAAGGTGTAAAATATAATTAGGGTTACTTTGGTTGCGTTTAATTTAATGGTGGGGTAGAAATTAGGGTCATCAATAATTCGGCCTTTTGTTTATTTGTTTCTTTTCTTTTTGTTGAAATCATTTGCACAAATGCAAAAAATAAAATTATCATATATACTCCTAATAAAACGGTTACTATCACGAATACCCCACTAAAAGAAAGATCAAGTGAGGAGGGGGAATAAACTTATAAATAATAAAAAAAGATTAAATAAATAAAATTTAAGAGTACCCCTTAAAAAATATTAAAAATAAAAATTTTAAATACCCAAAAGTGCCCATGACGCGGGTGGAGAGATGATTGGTCTGCCCTTCGGGCGCCTGTTTGGCGAGCCCGAAATCCGAGACCTTCGCATGAAAATCGTCTTCCAGCAAAATGTTTGAGGATTTGAAGTCGCGGTGAATCACGCACGGCTGGGAGTCCTCGTGTAAATAAGCTAAGCCTCTCGCCGCGTCCAGAGCGATCTTCATCCTCTTGTCCCAGTCCAACGGGCAATTCTCCCCTAATGGACCTGTTTGTTCATGTCGGAGAATAGCTTGTTAGTTAGTGGTAATTGATTTAAGTTTGTTGTTGGTGACGTGGCTAATGACATCTGAATCTGATTTAGTTTTTCATGTCGTTCTTTTTTGAAGAGTTGTTTTTATCGCCAAAAGAGAGTGAGTATCGCGAAACTGGGTTAAACTGACTCAAGCTACAAATTCGAAGTAAAAAAAACAAAAAACAAAAAGCATACTACCGTGAAGCCAAGCCTCCAAGCTGCCATTACTAACCAGCTCATAACACAGCAAATTCACCCCGGTCTCCTTACACCCGTACCACCCGACCAGCTTCACCAAATTCCGATGATGCAATCTACTCAACATCTCGACCTCGACCAAAAACTCCTTGTCGCCCTGGTGGCCTCCGGCGGACAGTCGCTTGATTGCGACAGCCGTCCCGTCGGAGAGAGTTCCTTTGTACACGCGCCCGAAGCCGCCCTCTCCGAGGAGAGTGGATGGGTCGAAGGCGTTGGTGGCCGCGTTCAGCTCGTCGAAGGAGAGGAACCGGGTGGAGTTCGGACGCGGGAGGGACGGGTCGCGAGTTGGGGTCGGTTTGGCTGTTGTGAAAAGATAAGGTTGTGAGAAATGATGTAAGAAGTAGTGTGATGTGTTATTGATTTATTGTTAATAAGCTTCCTGAATGTATTGACTTGTTGTTGTAAGAAAAAGTGTGTTGAATTAGTATGATATAAGCATAACCTTTCTGAAAAGATAAAAGTATTATATGAATTATGTGAACTTATTATGATTAATTAAATAATATATAGTCTTCGTGGAATATGTTAATTTATTAGTATGAGAATAAATAATGATAGGAAGCTAAGCGGTGCATCAACGAAGTCTGGCTACTATAATCAACGCCTACTTAATTAATATAAACATATAAAAACGTTTAACAAAAATTAATTATAGTTATTGTATATAATAAATACATACTATAAATATTTATATAATGATATCAGTAATACTATATATAGCATAAAATATATCGGTATTATAATAACATATACCGATATTATAATAAAATATCATAACACAAAAAATGCAGCAAAAAAGGAAAATTTACAAAACTCGTACCTGTTTCTCCTTCTTCTTCGGCCGGTACATACTTCGACTTACCATAAGAACAGGCGCACATTATAATGATGATTATGAAAATTACGATTAAGACCCCGACACAAATTCCAATAATCGTGAGTAAATTCGAATGATTATTGTTAGTGCTAGTTTTATCATTCTTGTCTCTACTTGGTGCCGGTATATGAGGTATTTTACTTGGTGGTGAGGCCATTGGAGATACAGATACAGTTGGAGCTGAAATTAGAAGAAAAAAAAAAGAATAATTAATAATTTAGCAAATGAAATTTTACTACAAATTTTGCATTATAATTTATAACACTATAAATAGATCTCTCACTTCCATTCCAACTTGAAAGATGATGCCTATAAATTGGAGTTCAAAGATACGTTAATAATCCTAATTCCTTCTGAACTGAAACATATTACTACCCAAAATACCAATTTTTACACGAAATTAAAAATGAATTAGAAAGTAAAATTACTTTTCACTTTGATTACTTCCTATATAAACAGTTGGAGTCGAAATTAGGAGGAAAAAAGAATTAATAATTGAATAAAACATTTTTATCCCAAATTTTGCATTAGTTCATATACACGTTTATAATCCTTATTCCTTCTAAATTAAAACTCATTACTACCTAAAATGCTAATCATTACAAAAAATAAAACAAAACACAAAATACAACATCACTCACCCGGAGTAGGAGCAGATGGCTGGATCCACGTGAAATTAAGCAGCACATAATCCCCGACCAAATCCGGATTAATCCTGACCTGATGACTCGTCAAGAGCCCCCCGATCCGCGATGCCTGGCTCTGCCCGAACCCCGCCCCACTCCGCGGCACCACGTCCATGGAAATGTTCAGCCCCGACGCTCCGACAACATAAAAGTTGTCGATCTCGAACTGGCTGGCCTTGAGGGAGAGCTGCGAGGAGAGCTCCTCGAGGAACCGGCTGCTGAAGTTCGAGGTGAGCGACACGTTTCGTAAGAAGAACTCCAGCTTTATTGGGTACACGCAGTTCGAGGGAACGCAGTCTTTCAGGCTCGGGTGTCGAGGAACCATGGTCGGCCCGCAGCAGCCTGGTGAAATCAGGGTTTCGGGGGAAGTTAGGGTTATGAAAGTTGGAGAAATGTATGAGTATACAGTCTCAAAGTGTGAATATCGAATTTGTGTATGGACGGATTTATTAAATTGTGTTTGTGCTTGAAAGGGTGAATCTGATACTTTGATTTTTTTTTTGAAAGAGCGTATATGAAATTCCGCCTATTACTTTAATTTACTTTTTTATGTTTTTCTGCAAGCTGAAAATATTCTGTTTAACAAGTTGCAAATTGAAAAATGCATATTATGTTGCAAATACATGAAATGTCGGAGTATGTTGCAAATAAAATGAAATACAGGAACTTATTTGCAAAAAACAAAAAGTAAGAATATCGACTTACCAGTGTGAGGAGATACAGGAGGCTGAACCAGACCGGCCGGAGCCAAACTCGAATTTGAATTTGAATTTGAGTTTGGTGGGGGAGCGGAATCAGAATTCGTGACAGGCGTCGATGAAATATTTGGAGAGAGGCGTCGAGCGACCCGATTGACCCGTTTGGGTACATAAATATGGTGGTCTGAAACGGGTCGAAGAGCGACCCGTTTGGAGACGTCATCAAATGGGGGGCGAATCTCTTCTTTTGGCCTAGGAACGGTTTCCTGTGAAAAAGCATTTTTTTTTTTTTAATAATACCAAGAAATGTTACGTACATCCCTTATTTCCAACATTTACTTTGAAATATACCCAAACTACCGTTTCTTCTTATTATACATAAATCAAGGAGAAAAGAGGTATCGGTTTTTCCTTCCTATTTAATTGAACTAATTACTTTTTTCCTTTTCTTTTTGCCTTCCTTTTTACATTATCAGTTTTATAGGGTCGTTCATTATAATTTTCATAAGTGGTACACATGAAAATACCAAGTGTCAACCCAATTAAGTTGATATGTATAACTAAATGTTGAAAATTAAGGTTGAATCTAGGTTTACAATGTATAAAATATAAATAATAAATACCTGTACGAGAGTCCATTTATGGAAAAAGAGAACTGATGAAGGAGCTAGTATTTCTTGCAACAACTCGCCTTTTGATTTTGCAAATATATTCACAAATAAAACGGCAAAAAACAAATAATTCAACTGGAATTCTCTCTTAGAGTAGTCCTTTAAGCCTGCACAATGAAAATAATAATGCATCAAAACCAAAGTCAAAATAATTATATATCAATTGAGTGAATTCAAATTTTACAAGGAAATACAAACAAATCAAAGATATTTAAGCAAATATTTCATAAAATAAATACGAATCATCGTAGTGGTGAATTGATAAGGTGTGAATATCTTTTTATCTTGTATTTTTCTAAAAAAAATTCATGTGGAACATAGATTTCCTAATATGGTTCAAATAAAAAACGTAAAAGATTTATTGAACGTGTTGAATCCAGAATTCCAGATACTCAACAATCATTGCATTTAAGATGCGATGTAAGATTTCCTAAGTATTTTGATATAAGAATTTTTTCTTTTATATATTTAGAATTAAAAATAGAAAGTAGATAAAAAAAATACTATTATTAATGAACTCATATCACAAAGAATTTTCTTCCAAAGTTGAGGGCAAAGTTGGAATTTCTAAAATTCAAATAAACGGTGTAAAGTTGTTCAATTAATACCGGGATTAAGTTGCAACTAGATTAACGTACATGGACTAACAGTACATTTATCCCATATATTATTAACATAAAAATAGCATGGTAAAATTCAAAAAAATATGAAGCATATTTGACTAATTCAACAACAAAATGGCAATTGTGCAGAACGTACCAAACAATTGTTTCAAACAATAGCTTAATTCATCTATTAATTAATACTGTAATGAGGTATAAATCAGATTGAAAGAATTGTCCGTTAAGTACCGGAATACAAATATGCAGAAAAATTATAACAGGAAAATGACACCATCTCCTTGATCTCTTTACTACACCTAAAAACAG
Organism: Juncus effusus; assembly: GCA_027726005.1. Taxonomy (NCBI): domain Eukaryota; kingdom Viridiplantae; phylum Streptophyta; class Magnoliopsida; order Poales; family Juncaceae; genus Juncus; species Juncus effusus. The sequence continues at coordinate 10,047,593 of CM050891.1, read as the reverse complement.
TTCAAATTGAATTATAATTGCATTAATTCAAAACTTTCAAGTCCGCAGACAGACGAAAGTAGACGGAATTCCTTCTTCCAATGCATTACTAACAAAAAACTCAAGATAAGTGAAAAAAAAATCAACAATTCAGAACCAATTCATCAACTAGAGCTACTAAAACAAATCAAACAATAATAAGAGCTTGAAAATCAGAAAATTGACCTGCGCACTTCATCCCTTGGATCTCTAACAATTAATTAATTCAACGGAGAAGAGAAGGAAAAGGAAGAGAGATCGACGGCCGAACCGGGAGAGCTGAACCCGAGTGAACCGGGCCAGATCTCCGGTCCATGCGCCTTTTGATGGTTCGGTTCGGAGCTCTCAATTCAATCAGCCTGCTTTTCACGCCTGCTGCTTCTTTTGCCCTTTTTCTCTGCTTTTATTTCCTTTTCTTTCTTTCTTTCTTTTTGTTTAGTTTAGTTTTTGTTTTTTGTTTAGTTTTTTTGGGTTAAGAGAGGAGTGTGATGTGATGTGAATGTCAGTGAGAAATGAGTCAAAGGTAAATCACAAGATGAGATATAGTCTAATAAAGTACAGGAGCAGTATATAGATGTATGTATTATTTATCATTGGGATGGTATCTAACTGGGTGATAATGACGTCAATCAACGGCTGCTTTTCTTATCACAGATAGAATTTTTCTCAAAAGTACCCTAATTTAAAAAACTCCATTGTTATAAATATTATTTTCTTTTTGAAATTTTCCTAAATACTTAAAAAACTCTATTCTTATAAATATTATTTTTTTTATTTATAAATTATTTATATGCCATAATTACTTAGTTTCCAGACAACAGTAATTTAGAAAACATGGGGCTAGAATGGGGAAGTGCAGAGATGAATGAATACTGAATAGAGATCTCTTGGGCTGAGATTAGATGGGCCTTAGTATTACTTAAATTTCTCACTGGATTGAACTATAATAGCTTACATTACAAAAAATTATGGGGCTTTTTAATTTTATGGCCTTTAAAACAACGGCCTAGCTCGCCTATGGTTGGGCCGGCCTGAAAACACATGAACATTGGTACACAAATTGGGGTTAGTCTCCTTCCGCTCTAATCCAATCATTTGTCACGAACCGAGATGGTTCGAGACTCGAATTTAGCGTCGAATTGGCGATTTGGGGGCGAATTAGGGTTAGAAGTGGATTTTGGGGATAAATTTTTATTTTTAGGGTTTTTGGATATAAGCTCTAAAAGAGCAAAAAGAGATACAAAAGAAAAACGATACTCAATTCATTTCCAAACTATTCAACAGCCTCTAGAGGTATTTTATTTATTGAGCTCATCTTCCATACAGCCAAAGTTTTTGTTTTTATTTTGATAGATTAAATCTTAGCCATCCAATCATAAAGGGTAGTTTTGTCAAAGAAATTAACCGGTCACTCATCTCTTCTTTCTTTTCATATTCTTGCGCCCCTTTTTTCTGCCGTGTCTTGCCTTTCATGTCTCGTTTCCCGCCCTCTCTTCTCGCCTATCAGATCAGAATTCAGATGCTCACGTCTCCTTCCCCTTCCTTCCTCTTTGTGCTGATCATACGCTCTCTCTGATATGTTATGATCTCTATATTTTTGTAATAAAAAATATTGTAAAGGTTAAAGTGAATAATTGTAGTACGGTAGTTACGAGTGTGCCACGCGTCATTTGTTGTTTAGGGTTTAGGGTTGTAATAGGGAAGAGTAGTTTGTTAAGACATATAGAGAGGTAGATGTGGTGCTCCATGTTCAGGGGCTTATGTGTAGATCAGTCAAACTAGAGAGTTGACTAGATCAAGTATAAATAGATGAGAGTAGAGAGAGGGAAAATTAGTCAGGGATCGTTGAATTGAATTTGAGTTTTAAGTACGTTTTGTATCTCATTTTTCTCTTTATCGCCATGGCGATTTATCCACCAAATTATACAAATTATCCACCAATTCCATCAAATTATCCACAAAATCGTGACGAATCGATCCCGGTTCGTGACATCCTCTTCGCGTCTTCATCTCTTTTGGAGATTTAGATTCCTGACACAAAAGCCCCAATGAAATTATCATATCTCTAACCCTTAGTTGTGGGGTTATAAAGGTTAATGTTTGGAAATTGGATAGAGTCTGAACTAAATTGTTTGGTGAACTTCTATAGACTGTTATTGTCGTTTATATATGTTTGGATTATGTTTAGAGAATTAGAATTAATATAGGTTTGAATTGGGTTTGTGTATGTATGAATGTATGAAATTTAATTTTGTTTAAATGAAATTATATATAAATGTATCAAATTATATTGTATGAAATGGAAGTTTTCTAGGGGTGAATGAAATTATATACCATATTTTTGTAATGATGTAACTTTGAGATGATATTTTAGTGGAACTTGTAATATTTTGTTATTGTTTGTATATGTAATTTATGATAAGTTGGAACAATTTTAATGTAGCATGTACTTAATCACAATCTTTTAGAATGTGTGAACTATAATGTATTCTGAACCAATTTTCAATCATTTTCTTATAATTTTGGAGCAATTTACTGTAATATTGTCTAAGTTTGGTGCATATTTGTCAATTTCATAATTATGAAATAAATTGAAGTGCTTGATGTGTACATATATTTTCATGTGTATATAGATTCATTGTACCAAGCTGGTGTTTATGCCCAATTTTGCTCAACTTCATACAAACGTGTCTATTTCGAAATTGTGAAGTAATTTGTTGCGTATGATATATTTCCTATGTATATGTATTCCTGGTACCATGTTGGCACCATTTATATTCAATTTCATACAAATTAATCCTCCATATATAACGTCATTATCATCCAATTCAATTCACAATTATATCATTCAAATTTTATAATATTCATTCATTTAACTTTACAATGATATTGATCCAAACTACATTTTCAACACACATATCCATAAACACTACAAAACCATATTCATACAAGCACATACAAATTACATATACACTCCAAGCAAAACCATATCCATATACACACACAAAAGCTTCAGTTCCTCTCCTTGTATTTCAAATTCTCAATAGCTCCTTTTACCTTCTTAGGTGACGCACGCGAGCTATGAGGTGCGGACCTTGAGAAATCTCCCGTCTTACTTCCTATATCTTCTATATCTTCAGATGGTTGCGACACACGAGCACGAGAGAGAGAGAGAGAGAAGAGAGAGGCCGTTGAGAGAAGGGGAAGAAAAGGTCATTGGAGAGATGAATCGTCAGTTCCTGTTTCACTTGATTACCATAATACCCTTGTGGGTAACCGGCTAAACCTACAGATAACAGCCTAGCGACATATTTTTACCGGCTGCTCAAAACCAACGACTTTCCCCATTTAATCTGAACCCTCAGATGGACCCAAATGAACGGTTAAGAAAAATTAGATGTATGGAAGAAATTCCCTTATTTATAACCTCCCCACATCTACCCCATTACTAATGGTCTCCAATACGAACTCTTATAACTATCTTATTTTCCTAATTGACTCATCAAAATCTCTCCACATTTAATGACATTTATTATTCTCTAATACTATTACGATCATTACATCATTCTATTTCTGGCAGATACTATTTGGAATAGAAATTTGTGAAGAGGCGAAACAATACGACGAAATCTTGACAGATATCATAACCTGAGAGAAAGCTCTAAAGATCTAAACCAATACATCCCAACAATTTATATATAAATATTACCCGGTCGAAGACTGTTATCCTATATTTTTATTTTAAATTTGTCGCATTGTTATATCTGTATCGTATCCAATATGATATGTGTATCCTTATCTATGCAACAAATTATATTGACTATTGATTTATGTGTGTTACTTAGCCAAAAGAAATTGTTCCAGTTGCACTACTGACAAAATTCGTAAGTTATAAATTTCATAATGTATATGTGATATTTGTATTTGACATATTATAGAGTTTTTATGGTCGAATTGAATTATATTCCTTGTTCAATTTACAACTTGACGGGTTAGATTTGAAGTTTTATGACGGTAAAACTGCCTGCCTCAATAGAAAAACAAGCATTAGAGAGTTGTTTTATCAAGCAAATAGATAGCAGATCTGCCCAAAAGATAAAACAAGAATATATAATATACAACCCAATTATTTCATCTTTTTTACATATAAATTTATATATCAATAGTCAATACTAAAGTATATTAAAAAAATAAATGAACCCAATTTTAATGCGCACTACGTATATCACACTGTCTTTGGTTTAGTCTCCACAACCCCTTCATTTCCAGCAAGCATCAAGTACTTATGTTTCCTGGTATATGTCGTCTGCTCAAACCCTAGCACCTTTCCAAGCTCTCGCTGGACTCGGTTCGCCACATCAATTCTATCTCCCTCAGTCGGAATCTTCTCCAAGAACTCGATCCGATATTCCGGTCTAGGGTTCATTAGGAAATAAAACGGGTCCAAGAATTTGAAAACCGAAGTTGATGTACCATGGAACATGTCAACGCTGGTAGATAATGCCACCGGTACTACCCCTTCAGTCAACTCAGCAAATAAAGGACTGAACCGTAATAAATAAGGCTCGCGACAGGTAGTCCCCTCAGGGCAAACAACCAAGTCACCCTGAGCAAGCAATCTACTCATCCTCCTCCTGTCCTCTTCCTTGTTCCTAGTCAGTCTTGCAGTCCTTATTGGAGACATTATCTCCGACAGACGACTAAGGCTGTATGTCACTGCCGTTACCGGACGATTTAACGCTGCAGATATAGCAATAGGGTCAAGTAGCGTCCGATGATTACAGACATACAATTGTCCGGTAGATGAGCCCCCAATTGAGTTATACTGCTTAGGAGGGACGATCAGACGTGATTTTATACCGATCAGGGCACCGAGTACGATAGAGCATCGGTATGGGAGGAGACCGCAAACAACGGACCGGAGGATAGTGAGAGAAAGGCCTAGAGGGAGATAGAGAAACATGGCTAGGGTTGCCAGTGGTGTAGGATTGAATGCTAGCCTACCATCATGGAAAACTAGGGGGGTTGGGTATTGTTCCCTTGGTAGGGTTTTCCAATTTTTCTTTTCGGCCTCACTGACTATATAAATATCCTGCAATAAAAAAAAATACAATGAATGTTCATGTAGAAATAATATTATGTTAGCGAAGTTGCCAAACATTATATAGCTTATTAAAGGAAAATAATAATAATGATCATGATGATGACTATGAATGATTATAACAATATACAAAATGAACACATGCTAGATTATATAAATTATTAGGTTATAGCTCTTGTGTTTCAAAAGTCAACAAATAGTAGATGGCGTTGGTTCATCCAAAAACATGCAGCCTAAGGCATGGAATATATCATTCTTTACAGAAAACAAGAGGGGACTTTGCTCCACTTCGGTATTACAATATTTATTTATATTTTGGTACTTTTAGTAGAAAAAATTTGAAAATAATATTTATTTAAACTATACATGGTACTTTTACATTTTAGAACAATAGAATAAATATTTTAATTTATCTCATGTGCATATGAAGAGTAAATTTATATTTGAAAATGATATCTTTAATATTTTGTTTTATAAGGGTTTATAATATTTTTTAAAATATGTCTTGTTTGGGAAAATATTTGATGATACCAAAAAACAGATGAAGGCAAAAAAAATTGGAAGGTTCAACAGAGAACACAAACATGACTTATAGCCCTTTATGCAGTAAGGTATGAACTATGAGACCACAGAAATGGGTCAAAATACCATTATGTCATATTTAAAGATAATCATATTACTATCTATAATATAATTATATCTTGTAAAATATTAAGTAATATAACCGTTTCTTATAATCATAATCATATGATTAATTATCATAATTAATATATTAACATGATATGACCATTACTAATGTGGTGAGTTAGACGTAGCAGATACTAACAATTTAAGTTTAGCCCATTTCAAATTATATTATTGAGAAAATGCCAAAAAAATGAGAAGTTTGTTGTTATTTTTTATTTTAAATGACACTCAAGAATGTGGCTATGGCTATTGTCCAATCCAATGGGCCTAGCATTTATTAAATCATGCTGAGGTATAGAGTGTGGCATAATTTGTCTGTTACAAAAAAAATACAGGAGAAGTCATATTTGAACTCAAGGGCAGCTTGAGCGATGCCAAGAGTGCACATCACTGGGCTATAAATTCTTTTGTTGTTTCATATCATTTGAACAATTTAAGTTGTTTCATATAAATTCTTTTGCTATTTAATATCACTGGGCTATATATTGGGAATTTTTCTAGAGAGTATTTGATATGGGTCATCTGTTGATGAAAATGTTCAAAATTTGTATATATAAAGATTCATGAAGGCGCCTTTGGATGGGAAAAAAATCCCGACTACCATAACGACTAACTTGTTTATAATTTATACTTAAGGCAAGCTTGAGGTGGACTAACTTGTTTATGTTTTTTATTTTTCCTATATATAAAGATACCAAAAGAGAGAAATAAGCCTAATATAAAAACTAGTTTCTTATCATAGGAGTTTTTGTATGCAAATGCTTTATTTAGCAAACTTCTGCGTGCACTTGTTTCAGTTAACAGTATGACATGTTCGCTTTATCACATGAATAACAGAACTAAATGAATTAAAAATGGGGAGTTTACTAACATTTTGGTAAAAGTATGTAGAAAACTCACCTTGCAAAGAGAAAATATATGATCCTTTTGTTGCCTAGCCTTGCCAAAGCTTGAAGAACCAAACCCTAAAATGTCATCATTCAAGTAATCCTCCACGGACCCTTTCGGTTGTAACATGCCTAGAAATTCATTTTCATTCCAATCCATCAAAACACCATTAAAATATCCCCAAAATACGCCTATCTCTCTCCCCACCACCTTTTCGACCCCCATATATTCTCTCATGAAAGCTTCAACCATGATACGTGGCATCACTCTACTCACACACACCACCCCTTTTGCCTCCTTCAAACCTTTTTTCAGCACCTCAAAACCCTCAAGACCAACATTTTCTAAAAAGTACTTGGGCAAAATTGCCCTATCCAACTTAAACCCATCAACCCTTAAACCAAAGAAACAAATCATTATCATAACCCTTAGCATTAATTCTTGGCTCAAAAAATGAAGAACAGGATATAAACAAAGCAAAAGAAACCCTCTTAGAAAACCACCACCTTCTAAGGCAACTAGCATGAAATAATTGAAGGTTGAGTTGGACTTAAGAAGCCACCCCTCTATGTCTATAACTAGGGTTTTATCAGAGAGGTTGTCGAACAGAAGCCATGAAGGATACTGAGGAGGGCATTTCGGTAATTTGGTACTAGCAGTTCGCTTGTAGGATTTACCATTGGATAGTTTTCGGTATAGGAAGCGATAAAAGGAAAGGAACAACTTGAAGAAGAAACTTCTTTGTGCCATTAATGGTATGATGTAGCTCTATGTTTGTGAGTTTAGAAATCACTTTGGAAGAAGAAGAAAAGCTAAGAGGCTATATGTACCCATTTGATTTGACAGAGTTTTCTAAAGGTCAAAAACGAAGGGCTCGTGCATTTAATACTTTAATTTAATTAAGTGTAAAGTTTTGAAAGATATGTTGCTATTAAAAAAACAAAGATATGTTGTATTCTATTGGGTGGTGAACAACCAAAGATTTTAGCCATAATATTTTTCTTCCCCAATAATTATATACATTAATTCATATGAATAGTGGGGTCTCAAGTCTCTTTTCTGTGGCGCAAAAAACGCGTGTACGGTTATGGAATAGGGGTCAAAACTCTCCCATGGAATGTCATGGCAAATCTGTAAATAAAAGGCTTAGTTCAACTATATCGTGTGGGCTCATGCGCAATTAATTAGTTCATACTCACGTCCATCTCCTCCTTGCATGTCTAGTCTCTTGCACCAAGGGTCTCTGTTCCTTTTAAAAGAAAGGATAATATGGTTGTGTCTAGTTCAGAATAATATCATATTATTATGAAAATTTACTCCAAATCCAAGAATTGTGGTTTGTTAATTTCAAAAAAAAAAAAATGTGTTTTGCAAGAGGGATGTGGTAAACTTTTGCACAACTCCTGTCATTTATATGCATATATTTGCATAAATCAAAACATATATGCATATTTGCACCGGGTTCGGGAATCCTACTTCTAGCCAAGCAGGATGTTGAATGCTCGTAATAACTACTAACCATACTTCAATTATTTGAACTTGCATGCGGTTGTAACCCTTAATTGAATGCAAATGTGAAATAGCGCCCAAACATTTGAAATCAACCGTTTGACTACAAGTTGACTCCATTACAGAGTTCATTTGGAATTTTTTTTTTGTCATGTTGACTTGTGAGCTGAACTAGTATATGTCAATTTTGTATGATTTTTTTTTATCTTTGTGACTTTACATATATAGTGAGTCTACTGTATAAAATCAAATATAATAACAAACTAATTTATAATTACAGGTAATAACAAATTTACTCATATTTTTTATTAAATACGAATTTCTAATTACTTGAGAAAGAACAACAAGTAACATATACATTTTTTCTCATGTTTGACATACAAATTTAGTCAGTTATATATCTTGACAATAAATAGGTTTTTTTTTTTTTGAATGGGCTTGACAATAAATAGTTAACTCTGAAGGCTTAAATGTACTTGAAAACAAAATATTGTTGAAAAATTTGACAAATGTTCGAATGTTTAATAACTTAATTACTTACCGTCGTTAATTGCAAAAGGAAAAGAATATTTACTTTTCTAATATACTTATAAAATAAGAAGATAATTTATGACTTAATTAACTTCACAAAAACATGTAAAAGTAACAGGGTTAACTTCCCGTCAAATAGTTATTTCCATTATTTGGGCCATATCAGACCCATACGTACATCCAAGGGTTACGAATAACGAAGCATGCAAAATCCTGCTTCGCTAGGAGCAGGATTCCCGAACCCATTTGCAACTTGCAAAGTTACAACCAATATCTGATATTTTTCCATTATTCAGGACATTCTGTAAGATTATTCAGTCTTTGCAAATTACATGCGCAAGCAAAGTTGAGCCAAACAGAAGGTTACTAAATGACCACTTGGCCTTTTCATATAAATTGAATTTAACAACTTATATGAGTCCTTAACGTTGCAAAAATCAACCATAGGTCTTGCGTGCAAGAAAAATGTGCTAATATATAATTATGATAAATTAATCAAAATTTATAATAATCTAAGAGGGCAAAAAATTTGGAAGTCAAATTGGAAAATTGTGGGTTAAGCTCTTTTTATGGTTGGGTTGGTGAACCAAGGATCTACCCATTTAACCTAGAAGCTTTAAGTTCTTACAATCCTTCCAATCTTCTCCATTGCAAGAAAATTAATGGAGAGGTATATAAAGGCAAGCTTTCATAACTAATCTTTATAACTTTCTGAATTTCCAAAACATTTTGATTTTTTAACTTATAACAGCACAGTTCTAATTTGAAGTTCCAAATCCCAACTAGATGAAAAGAATGAAATTTTAAATCCCAGTGGTTAACATGTTAAATATATGACATAGAGTCTGCATAATATATATGAATCCATATATGGAAATTATATAATATGCCATGTCTTCGTCCATTTTCTGTATATAATGGAGAGGAACAAAGTTAACATAAGAGAAGATCAAGTTTCTCCCCAATCTTGTTTAGCTTGTACACCTTCTGTTTCTTGGGTCTTAAGAAAGTAAAATGGATTTTATAGAAATTATTTAATCATATCAAAACAGATTTCTCTAAATTTTACTACATTTTTCAAATTTGAATGTATTTACTTTTGAACAAGAAGTTTGGGCGGGCTATTTGTATCACACTTTTTTAGGGTATATAGATGTAGACCTTGTGCAACCTTTTGAATCATTATTATCCCTTACCAAATTATAAGATCAATGTAAGATAGAAATTATATGATTTGTTTTCAACTGCTTTTAGTTTAGCTCATAGATAATTAATATAAGATCAACAGGAGACACAAAACTACAATAATGAAGTTTGTTGCTACTTGGTTGGTTCCAAATTATTGTTTAGTCAACTTCAAAAAACAAATTTTTCTACTAAATTTTGTTTCTTATAACCCTAAAAGTGTTATTTATCAGTATCAATTCACTGAATTCTTTATCTGCGAGTTAAAATTAAGCTGATTTCTTTACCAAGAATCTAAGATTATAAAAATAGTTCTTACTATTTACTCTTCTCAATCCGAATACGGCTTAAGTTTATCCTATTTTAATCTACTCGTGATTCAATAAAATAACAGTGCTCCGTTTTATCCTTTGTATTTTCACTTTTGCCCTTCTTTCTTTTGTACTTCTTTACAAGCAAACGGTTGAAACATGAATTTTCGTTGCAAACAAAGATCGTGCAGAAATATTTTAAAATAAATACAAATTTTGGTTGGTATTGGAATAATTTAATATTTACTATCATTCTTTACGAAAAATCTTGCCGATTATTTTTTGGATGAAACGAGCAAACAAACGCATGAAACATGAGTTTGGGGTGCAAAAAAATATTGTGGAGAAATATTTTAAAATGAAAACAAATTTTGATTTGCGTTTTAATAATTTAGTTTTTTCTTTATGAAAAATCTAGCTGAGTTTTTATTACATGAAACGAACAAGCAAATGCTTGCAACATGAGTTTTCGTTGCAAACAAAGATTGTGGAAAAATATTTTAAAATGAAAACAAATTTTGATTTGCGTTTGAATAATTTAGTTTATTCTTTTTGAAAAATCTGGCCGAGTTTTTATTACGTGAAACGAACAAGCAAACGCTTGAAACATGAGTTTTCGTTGCAAACAAAGATTGTGGAAAAATATTTCAAAATGAAAACAAATTTTTGTTTGCGTTTGAATAATTTAGTATATTCTTTATGAAAAATCTAGCCGAGTTTTTATTAAATGAAACGAGCAAGCAAACGGTTGAAACATGAGTTTTCGTTGCAAACAAATATCGTACAGAAATATTTTAAAATAAACACAAATTTTGGTTGGTATTGAAATAAATTAATATTTACTATCATTCTTTACGAAAAATCTTGGCTGATCTGTCTCTAACAGATTAGACAAAAACGTAGAATAGGAAAGATGACAAAACAAACTTTTTAAATTCAAAAAAGACTAAACAAACTTCTTTTAATTCAATACTTGACTGTAGAGATTGCAGAATGTTTAGTTGGATCTGAGATGACTTGGCTATTCAGGAATCAGGTGTACCAACCCAAACAGTACTTCTCAATTTGCCTTGTTGCGAAGCATGCATGGAAACGATCCAGAAATTGACAAGTGTATGATTTTTTTTTTAATTATAAAGAGAACTTGTCTAGAACCTGAACTCTTAATTTAATTGTTGCCTGTCGGGTTCTCTAAAGAACTGAAAATAATGAACTGCTAATTGGCTCAAGCTATAGATTGGGTGCAAAGTAAAATAAATCATAGATTATGAGTTCAAAATTAATTGTTTCTAAAATAGAAATTGGACAAAAGAGCTGTCTATATCCAACCTAAAAAATATATTTACATATTGAGTTAAAAAATTCATGGATAAAATTCAAAGCCGTGTTTTAGATAGATCTACAAATATATTCAATAATATGAGAGCACGTTGGAGCTCATTAACCTTGTTCAAAAAATATTTTCTTTGGAGTTCCACTTTTTAAGAAAAAAAAATCAGGTTTTTATGGATGTAGCTTACCTAATGGAAAACTATTCAAATGTGCCATATGACTAATGTTATCATGTCTCATGAGTCAATGCTTTATAAAAATCTTGCAAGTGGTTTCTTGCTTTTTTTGAAGTTGACGAGATATTTCCACATGTTCAATTTTCTTAATATTATCATTCCTCATTGATGCAACAAATTTTAAGGGCTGCCAAACTAAGGACTTTCTAACAGTAAGAGTTCAGGTTTTTTTTCTTTGAAGTATGGCCCAAAAAAAAAAGAGTTTAGTTTTTAATGGTAAAAGAACAATTTTTTTGAATAAATTTAATTTGAATATGTTGACAAAATGTTCCGAATTCAAGGTCTACAAGCTTCAAATGTTGTAGGCATTAATATTATTGGTTTTTAGCCCAAATTGCACACATCAATTGCGTAGCAGAATAATCCAACACTACATTCCAACTTCAAAATCATCATCACAAAAGAAGTAAATAAATAAAGGGAAATTCTTCAAAAACCCCCTAACTTTTCTCAATATTATCAAAAACCCCCCATCTTTTTTTATTCTTCAAAAAGCCCCTATAATTTGACTTGAATTTTTTTATAACCCCCTATGGGGTTAACTCTCACATTTTCCATCCAATATTTTTTCTTTTTACCAAAATGCCCCCGCTTAAATTATTTTCATATTTATGTTGAAAATAAAATATGAAATATTTTTCTACATAATATTTCATAATATTATTTTGATTATATTTTATGATATTATTTCAGGATTCATTATTTTATTTTATTATTATATTACTTAAAATGTTTTTCTCTTATTTTATAAGTAAATTCAATTCTATTTTTAAATTAAAACAAAAACAATTTATTTTACATAAATATTATTTTCTTGATTATTATTTATTATGATTTTATTTTTATTTTAGTACTCATTTATTTATATTAAATGTAAATATATAATTTTTATTTATTATTCTGGTTTTGAAAAAAAAAAGAATTTTAAAGAGGGTATTTTGGTCCAAAAAAAAAATTTTAGATGGAAAATGTGAGAGTTTAACCCCATAGGGGGTTATAAAAAAATTCAAGTCAAATTATAGGGGCTTTTTGAAGAATAAAAAAAGATAGGGGGTTTTTGATAATATTGAGAAAAGTCAGGGGGTTTTTGAAGAATTTCCCATAAATAAATGGAGAAATTTCATATTTACCCTTCGAAAACTTCAAATTTCATTGTTACCCTCTTCAAATACAAATATCATATTTACCATTCCATAACTTCAAATTTCAGACTTACCCCTCTAAAAATACAAGCATCAAATTTACACTTCGAAAATCAAATAAATATCATATTTACTCCTCTAAAAATATAAAAACAATCTTTTGCAGAGAAAAATGTGATAAAGTTAAGAGAGAAAAAGAAAGTAATTGAGAAGGAAAAAGTGCATTTTTTCTGGTAAAAGATTTGAAAGATAAATATAACATATTTTGAAATTGAAAAGATAAGTTTGATATTTGCAGTTTACAAGGAGAAATATGATATATTTTGAATAAATTTGATATTTTGAGAGGGTGAAAATGATATTTTGAAGTTTTGAAAGGGCAAATATTAATCCCTCTAAATAAATAAATAAATGAAAAGTAATCCAAAATTCAGATAGTCCATCCAAAGTGATCAAAAGAGCAGGTGCAGCTACGCAACAAAACATAATTTAGGTCACAAGCAAAATCATAAACCATCATTAAATATCTAACAATATCCAATCCATTCAAAAGCTAAAAGCAAAACTAAACTCCACATCTACCAGGAAAAATTCTCACAATTCTCATAACTCAAGAAAATAGAGATAAAAACAAACAGATAGATACCCTTTTTAAAAATCTAAAAAGAACTACTTAACACTCATCTTCAAAACAACATGGTTTTATCAAGGCACCAAGCATTCTTTCCTACTAAGTTTCAACCCTGAAAATTCCATGCAACCATTTCAGCTACAATATTATTAAATTCAAAACATACACTATTTTTTCTACTACATCAATTTATAGAGAATATTACAGCAAAATTTCAAAACCTTACCTGAACTTACCTCTTCAAAGTCCCCTAATAAAAACTATATTCATATATACACCAAAAATGAAAAAACCCTAAATTGGTAAATCGAACTAAACTAGGGTTAGGAAAAGAATCAACTCACCATCATAACTTTCATATCACGCCTGGTACTGGCCATAACCATGTGCATCATGATAAGGATACATATTATGCGGTACGGTTGTGGGCCCCACATATTGCATATTGTTTCTTGTGCCCGCCGGATCAGGATAAGGGTGGTGCACCGCCTGTGCCGCCGGATCAGGATAAGGGTGATGCACTGCCTGTGCCGCTGGATCAGGATAAGGATGATGCACCGCCTGTGCCGCTGGATCAGGATAAGGGTGATGCACCGTCTGCAGTACATTTTGAGGCTGTTTAGCAAAGCTCTGTTGGAGAAGTTCATCCCATTGTTTTGATTGTGCGGTTCTTAATGTAGAAAACTTGCTCGCGTAAGTCTCTCTCATTTCTCTAATTCTCTAAATTAATAAAAATACACGCACAGTTACAAAATCAGATATATTTAGAATATCGCATCTAGAATATAATAATAAATTATAAAAATAAGGGATAAATGCACGGTTAGTCCATGTACTTTAATTGGATTGCAATTTGGTCCTTGTACTATTGATTTACACTTTTTGATCCCTGTACTCTATAGAATTGCTACAATTAGTCCCCGACAAATCCAAATCCAATAAAAATACAAGGGACTAACCTTGCATACTTTCACAATATACGGGGATCAAAAAGTTCCAATTAATAGCACAGGGACTACATCGCAATCCATTTAAAATACAGGGACCAACGGTGCACTTATCCCCAAAAAGAAAACAAAAATAAAATATATTACCTCGCGATACACGTAATTTTCCTGATCGACTTGTTGGTCGCGCGCCCTCATCATCTCCATTTCCTCGCGCTTGAGCTCCGTCTCCAGTTCCTCCATTGACCTAGGGTTTCTAACCGCTTTGAGATCCACGCCGGGGCTCAGATCCATTTCCACATCCCACCCGCTCGTCTTAACATAACTCTCCTGAGGAGGGAAATTACGGTTTTGCCCTTCGTACGGCGGCCTTCGAGTCGCGGATGGAGCTCCGTGTTTGGCGGGGTAATCTTTTGGCAAAGGGGAAGAACGATGTGAGGTCATTGATTGGCTTTTTTTATTTTAATATTTTAGTTTCATTATGTGTTTTGGCTTTTTAATGGAGATCTCCATTTCAGTCGTATAAAGCTTCAACTTACCTCTCGCTGAAAAATGGCATTGCATCAGATTAAACATGTATTAAGTTTCATTTTGCAATTAAAACGGATGGATTCATTTAATTTATAACTACAAGCCATTTTTAAGAAAATAAGGATAAAAACACATATAAGGATGTATTAGTGTTTATTGAGCCTTTAAGTATGATTTTAGGGTCTTATAAAAAAATAGTAGAGAGAGAATTTAATATTCCTACCTTTTGGGGACCCCCTCGAGACTCGGTAATAATCCTCCCTCGCACGGTTTTCAAAGCTCCGGCCAAATGACCTCGACCTTTCGCCTCTTCTCGGGCTATAAGACCTCTCCGACCTTCTAGAAGGACTCGAACCTCTTTCTCTCTCTCTCCTAGGAGGACTAGAACCCCTCTCTCTCCTATGAGGACTCAAAGCCCTTCTTCTAGAAGGACTCCTCTCCCTTCTAGAAGGACTCAAACCCCTCCTTCTAGGACTCTTCTCTCTCGACCTAGGCGGGCTCGAAACCCTAGATCTAGGCGGGCTCAAAACCCTAGACTTTGAAGGACTCGAAACCCTAGATATAGGACTCCTCGAAACCCTACTTCTTGGAGGAGGGCTCGAAACCCTAGATTTAGGCGGACTAGGGCTAGGCTTAACTTCCTCTTGAGTGAACTCAGGCTCAATACTCTTCTCTCTCATCTCCTGAATCATACCATGAACCTTATGAATGCCTTTTGAGAACACTCCCGGTTCCTTGGAGCTCACGATCAAGAACTTATCGTTCAAGGCGAGCTTGCATCCGGTTTCCTTCTCGATCCGGGAAATGGTTTCCGGGGAAAACAAATCCCGGATTCTCTTGTCCCGGGCCGGGACCCGCTCGAAATGCTCGTTCGTTTTCTTGTTCATGCCTAGTGTCGATGGACACCCCTTAAACATAATAAAATAATATAAATCAATACTAATTGTACAAAAGAAATTACTGAAGTGGATGGACACCACTAAAATAAAATAAAATCATCCAATTTAGCCTATATTTTTACCCAATTTAGCATTATTTCACCCTTAATTGTTAAATTTCAAGATATGTAGTATAAACAATCCTTTTGAGGTGTATACCACAGAGCTTACAATTCTCATGAAAAAAGAAAAAAAAAAAAAAAAAACTTTGGGAGCAATTGGAGCAATTTTGCAAAAATTACCTGAGTGAAATGATTCGGATCGCCGCACAATTTGCAAATCATCTCTTCTTTCTTTCTCTTGTTAAAATTTATTTCAGTCGCTTTAGCTTTCGCATCCCAAAATTTCTTATCTCTTGAAGTAAAATCGGTCGGAATCCCAAATGGGTCATTCGAATTCTCCTCTTCTTCCTCTTCAGAATGGGATTTTAAAACCGGATCGGGATAAGCGGTCACCGTGTTGCCACTTGGCGCGTTCTTATTGGTTGATGGAACGGACGGGCCCGTGTAGGCTTTTCCGTAAATGTCGTTGAATAGTTCATCGTCTGTTTCAGGACTTGCTTCGCGAGACATTGGGAAGAAATCTGACAAAAGAAAAAGAAAATGTCTATTGAAGTGCAAAACAATAAGGAGAAAACTGCTTTTTTATTCTATCGCATATTTGTGCCTCATATCATCTGAATAAAAGTAGGAAATATCAAATAACTATCTTGAAATTGGGGAAACCCATTCTAAGGTCTTCTGCGTGAATTATTAGAATCTTACAACGAATTTTCATCACGATTTAAAAAGAACTTGTTGATTTGCTAATATACCCGTTAAAAACTTTAAATCATTTTGGGGCTCATTGACTATAAGCGAAATTGGGATAAATAAGTCCTCTTCACATTAAAACATGAAAATGAACTTAATTGCAAAATATGAGCAGGCTGTAGCACTATTGCGGCTAGAATCACACAATTTTACCAGATTTTAGTCTCAAAAGAGGGCGCTTGAAAACCAACCATCCAATCCAATTAACAACTAAACCTTGATAAACTCACTAACTTAAAATGAAACACGCAATATTTCGAACAGCACGGATGTAAATTGCCTTGGGGAGAGTAAATAAGCAAGAAACCCCTTTCCTTTCCAGGACTTGAGTGCAAAAAGGGGTTTAAACAAAACTGCTTTCTCCCTCAATCTCATCATATACAATAAATAATTCGACCAAATTATAGATTGAGAAGGGCAAAGTAATGAACTGACCTTCGAAGCCTCTCGAAACCTAGCCTCCCTCTCCTCTCCCTCTCTCGCACACGCTCGTTCGCTCTGGCTGGGCTTTTTGTTTTTGACCTAATAAAATTGGGATAGAGGAGAGGACGGCGACTGACGAGTGGGCTCCACATTTACAGCGTCATATTTAGGCCCTTTTCAACGTGACAATTGAGCCCAATTAAATCTACTGTGGCTTAGTCGTGAGGTGTATTGTATTGTATTGTATTAGGCCTGTTAATAACATGGTTGGGGTTCAAAACTAAGCATGCTAGGGTCACTTTAGATTGTGGGAACGTGATTTTTATGGAAATGTGGCATCAAATTTTTTCATTTCCACGTTTGGTTTAACAATGGAATTTTATGTGGCGGTAATATAACATTCTCATGGATGTAAAATATTCCCAATGACTATGGAATGTGATTTCCATGAAAATTCATAGGAATGTTACTTGCTCATGTTTATTACAAATTTACCCCTAATTAATTAATATTTCACAACTATATATTATTTTGAAAACAAGATAATATATATATTATAAGAAAAAATAATTTAAAAAATTAGTATAATTAAATCAATAATTATTTTTAAATTAAGATAATAATAAGAATCTACATATATGATAGTGGTAATTATATATAAATAAATTTAATGAGCAATATGTATGTAATTAGGAAAAAATAACTTAGAAATAAATAATATTAGAATGATATTTATATTTAATTTAACAAAAATGACAATTATATTAATTAAGATAAAATACTATGAAAATGATTATTGTGCAAATTTTGATAATTTATATTTAATTGGAAATAAATTAGAAATAATTATAATTAAGAAAAAATAATATTTATATTATTTTTTTGAATTTAATAATATTTATATTATTTTATAATGCTCATGTTTCAAGGATATATTGGTCATTTAATAAATGAATAAATTATGAAAAGTCTACTTTCCCAAGCATATAAATTTTTCATCCAAACATTAATATTTTCATGATGGAGTAATCACATTCGCATGGTATTGTAACATTACCGCTTTAGGTTTATGAGGCCTAAGGGTATTTGCCCCAATAATTAATCTCACTCATATTTTTTCACCCTATTAAGTCTTTTCATTGAGCCACATAATAAAAAAAAAATTGGTTCTACTAAAAAAAATTGGTTGGTCGGCCAAAAAAAATTCTGAGATCTTAGTCTTTAATTTTTTTCAAGTTTACTGGCATTTTATAGCAATATTTGTATGGTCATTAAACAAAATCATATATTTTGTTCTTTGATGATTTGTTTCATCTCTAATTTTGTTAAACATCAAGTCATTTGGTTTCTTTTTTCGGACTTTCAACTTTCAATGTCCTGAACGTGGTTAATCAATTGTCAATTGAGTAAATCTTTAATCACGGATGAGAAAATTCCTCCAACATATTTTTTACACATCTTTCAAATAGTTATTCAAGGATGTGAAACCTTTAATCCCCTTTACCGACTCCTGCTCAGTTGATGTGAAACCTTTCAAATAGTTATTCACACACCTTTTAACTAGAAGAAGTTTTGCCTATTAACGCAAAACTTCTTCTAGTTGAAAGATGTGTGAATAACTATTTGAAAGGTTTCACATCAATTGTGATTTTTTATAATATATTGTTAATTAAAGATACAATTTCATATAATATTTTAAAAGTGTAATACAGAAATACATATTATCTTATAAAAATGTCTTTTATAAAAAAAATTATATACTATTTTACATAGTCTGTTTTCATGCATGAGGAAAAAAGATAAACTGAAAGCATACCGATATGGAGCTGAAAACAAATTAAGAACCTATAACATACAACAATATTCTTGAAAGGTTTTTATTACCTAAAAATAAACAAATTTACTTTACCTTTTTGGAGGTTGTAAACTAACCTAATTCAACGCGATGCATAATGCCGCAAACTTCCTATCGATGCATGCCCCGCGGAGACGTTTTCTTCGTTTAACCTTTCTAAATTTGATAACTTTTTCATATTATTTCAAACAAATCAAGTTTAATTCTATGTAAAATGGTTAGCAACTGTCACACTAACACACTCAACTGATAATTCCCTTATCAAACCTACATATAAGAAACAACACAATCATCCTTCACAGGCCCAACTGATCCAATATTGATTATCAATACCCTCTAGAGAGAGACGAATCAGAAAGAAAGAAAGAAGTGAAAAATGAGGACAAGAAGGGGGCAAAGTAGTAGAGGTGCCAAGAGGACAAGAATAGCCCATCATAATTATCATGCTAGCTTTTTTAACCTGCCGGAGGAGCTGCCGCATAGAAAGAGACTGAGCGGTGGAAGCGGAGCTGACATGATGTACATTACGGATCCGTTTGTTGCATTTAATATAAGCCAGTTTTGCAATGATTCAGTATCTCATACTAAGGATTCTTTTGATGCACTAAGTGATGACATTGTGATTTCGATTCTTGCCAAGGTCAGCGCATCCGCTGCTTGTCCTGCCGATCTCATTAACGTCTTGTTAGTGTAAGTTTCTTTTTATTTTATTTAAAGTTTGAATCCTTGATAGAACTTTTCTTTTGCAAAAGTGTGCATAAATTGGGGTTGGTGATAAAAAAATGCATTTTTTTCTAATTGAATCTTCAAATTCGAAGACTAAATTTTTTTTCCTCATTTGATCAGTACAATAGAAAATAAAAAGGGGAAATTTGAGGGTAAATGAATTTTATTTTTTCGTAAGATCAAAAAAATTGGCAAGGTAATTCTAATTTGGCCGTTATAAAACTGACTATACACCTCTGTTAAGGTAATTATGGCTTTTGCCGTTGCAAGATGGCATATACCTGTATTTCTTTACGGGTAAAATTTAATAAAAATATAAACAGGTAAAAATGTAGTTGTGTTCACAACAATAAATGTTGACTCCGTTCATAATTGACCAACCAATGCACTTATCCGTAACTAATTTACTTGCCAAATTTGTTAATCCATTTTACTAAAAAAAGCATGCTACTTTTATTTTGAAAAACAGAAGCAAAAGGTTTAGCGTTTTGGGTCTCAATCGAGAAGTTCTAGCAAACGCCGCAGGAAAATCACTTTGGGTTCGAGCAAAAAATTGGTCTGACTCAGCTCAACAATTCTTGCTCCGTTGTGCTGATGCTGGCAATATTGAAGCTTGTCACTTCCTCGGCATGGTAATTCAAAACCCTAATTTTCCTTCACTAATAAAAACATTAATTTATGTGTATATTGTTGATTCATTTAATCATGATATGCTTATATCATTTATCAAATAACATTTTTATTAATTCTACAATGGCAGATCCAATTTTACTGCTTGGCGAATCACACTAGCGGTATAGACCTATTGAAAAGAGCGGCACAAGGATCCCACGCTGGAGCACTCTATTCATTAGCAATAATTTACTTCAACGGGAGCGGAAGCCAGGCAGGTGGGCTCTCATGTCAGTGTGATCCAGACTCTGCCACTACTCTATGCATTAGATCTGCTAAACTTGGAAACTTAGACGCTTTACGTGAAGTCGCTTATTGCTTACAACAAGGATTGGGCCTTCCTTGCTCCCCCATCGCGGCTCACCGCCTCCTTACCAGGGCAAACACTCTCGAGCTGATCAAAGCTAAGAACATATGTAGCCATCATGAGAGCCTCAGCCGTAAACGTCTTCATAAAGACATTTCGTTGCTTACGAACTATGGATTTTATGAGAAGATGGGTAAAGAGGTGACTGCGGCAAACAAGTTCATGGTTGAGTGGTGGTGGTTAGTGCATGGAGAGGACAATGGGGAAGACGGGTTAAATTTGTGCTCGAACATCTTGTGCGGGAGGCGGGAGACCAGACCGAACGGATTCAGGAGATGCTCTGCATGTAGTGTGACGATGTACTGCTCACATGCCTGTCAGGAAATGCACTGGAAGATGGAACACAGCTGGACGTGCGTCGGGCAGATGGAACTTGTCTAACATAGTGCGCGAAATAATATTGCATATTAAAGACAATATTATTTAAAGCGGATTATGAAATATTACAAGTAGACGTTCGAGAAGTTCGGGCGACTTTACCCACAAAACTCTCGAGTCCTTTGGATTTGTAGCCAAACTAGGACTTGTTTTTGTGTAATTTTAGTTCTTAATCTTTTACTTTTTTTTTCTTTTCGTAATTGTAAATACAATGCGTCATTTCAATTTTATATAGCAACAATACGTGATTGTCTATTTTGTATTCTTCAAAAAAAAAAAACACTTACTTGCGTTGAGGACCCATCCTCATCATCAAAATAATACATGTCCATTTCTGAAAAATAATACATGCCCAGTGAGAAATTGCAACTGGATGATTAAGTGCCATCGTTGATAATGCAAGTTCAAATAGATGACCTAATTTCCTTATATATTTACAATATTTCTTTCTTTTAACAGATTTTTTTCTTATGATTGTAAGTTTACTTTTCAATTGTATGTTACCATTGACTATTATTAGCTATAATTTTCATAAAATTCTCCTCTTTATCACGTTGCTTCAGCTTTTTAGGGTAGTATGCTTATATAGAAAACAAGAGCAGCACATAAATGCAGAACAAGAGCAGCATCAGACAAAAACATGGAAATAAAGATTATCCCAATAAAAAATAATAAACCATAAAAGCATAATACTATAAAACATTACTACAGTACAAAGAGAGAAAGCCAATAAAAACCCTAGCAAGAAAACCATATTCCGTGAAATGAGATGATTCTACAATGCCCTCACAAAAATGCGTCAAATGTTTCCACTCATGCTATACAAGCACCAAACAACAACAATATCGAAACCACTTAAAAATTCTATATTCCAAACACTCAAACAATATAATAAACCAAAATAAAACTAGATAATAACTAAGACCTCATCTTCCCTCTCAGAATCAAGACTCCTTTAAGACAAACAAACAAAACAAAACAAAAAGGTGAACAAACCAAACGCTCTTTTCGCTTGAATCAAAATAAAGCGTCATTTTTTTTTCTTTCTTAAAAAAACATAAAAAAATTATTGGACCAAGACCTGACTGGACCAACTGGAGACGACAAACCCCAACTCGACTCAACTTTACCAAATATCCTCTCACCATATCCAGACCATCATATCACTCAATTCACCTGTTTAAACACAAATACACAAAAAAAAATCAACTCATGAAAAACCAAGTTACCAAACCAACAAACTCACAAACTCACAAAAAAGCACCTACATTATCCCTAAATTGCAAGAAAAAACCTACATCATTATAATTACAAAAAAGCCCCTCCTCCATTATGAAAAATTCAAAAAACAATCCACACATTATCAAAAGAACAGAGAGCCTTTTTTGCAAGTTCCAATTATGCAGGATTTTAATTTTGCAATTGAGACATAAGTAAGGGGCTTTTGTGCACTTTTTTGCAATTCCAACACAAACGGCCTTTTTGATACCTTTTTGTCCATTCAACCAAAGTTGAACCCGCCAGCAGGCACATTCCCCCCGCCGAAGCCAAACCCGGCACCATTCCCGCCGGCCTCTCCGTCCCCCATGCCCTCGTCCTCCTCCTCCTCCAGCCAATACGTCTCCAGAATCTTCACCGCCTTTTCATAAATCTCATTGTTATCGTGGCTCTGCAGGTGCTCGATCTTCTCCAGCCCTTCTGCCTCATCCACCGCCTGCGCGTACACGTTCACGTTGCCGGTGGAGCCCAGATTCTTCTCCGCCTCGCCCACTTTCAGGATGTTTTCGAGACCTTCGAGACAGACGGTCACGATGCGCGGGTCCGGGCAGGCTAGCAGGTCGCACAGCGGTTTGATGCAGCCCTGGCTCACTAAGTACCTGTCATATAAAATGTTATATTAGGGTTAGGAGAAAATGTTCTATTTTTTTATATGGTGATTTAAATATATTGGACCGCTTATGAGAATTTCAAAAATGGTCCGATTACCACTTGGGGGTATGAACGGAGTCTTGTTAGTAGGGATCATAAAATTAAGAGTGGTATTTTTTTCTTTTTAACAAAATAGTGAATTTAAAGTGAAATATGTGCGTACTTGATCTGATCGTGAGTCCCACCAGATGTAGCATTGGAGATGGCCCACGCGGCTTCTTTCTTGATGTCAAATTCAGCGTTCTGAAGCAGGTTGACTAACGGACCGATTATTCCAGCAGCAATCACAGCCTGATTTAAAAAGAAAAGGATGGAAATCAGTATCATTTCTGTTGTTGGGAAAAGAAAAAGATGAAAGGATGTGAAATAATTGCAAACCAATATTTATGAAATAAAAAGTGGTTACCTGGATCTGGTCCTTGTTGCCAGCAGTGATGTTTGAAATAGTCCAGCAAGCTTCCTTCTTGATGCTCTTCTTGTGATTTTGTGTCAGAAGATTGAGCAAGCAAGGTAGCGCTTGGTGCTCGATTATGCACTAAAATCACCGACCAAAATGAAGAAATATAACACTATCAGTAAACTAACATATACAATTCCATATCATAAAAAAATAGGTTCTTTAAGACTTATACCTGAGTCTGAAGATCATCTCCAGTGACAATATTTCCGACAGTTCTCAAGGCCGGGATAAGCACAGATGGCGAAGGGTGCCTGCACATAACCACAATTTTTAATCAATTTATTCTTACGCACAAGTACATCATAATGAACTCTCAGATGGTCGCATACGAAAAATCCAATAAGGGGGAGAGAGAGAGAGAGAGAGAGAGAGAGAGAGAGAGAGAGAGAGAGAGAGGAAATAATGGAAATTACATTAAGAGTTCGACGAGGCGAGGGCAGACGCCGGCGTCAATGACAGCCTGGATTTTGTCGTTGGTGCCGTCGGATAAATAAGAAAGGGCCCAGCACGCGTCAGTCAGCACCTCCTCGTCATTCGAGTGGATCAGCCTTGCCAGCGCTGGCAGAGCCGGTTTCGTCTGTTTGTACACAAAAAATACAAAACAATAAATTACACAAGTAGAAATTAGGAATGTAAATATATGAAATGTACATATTACACCTTGGAGATATAGGGATGTGAATATAAGAAATATAGGAAATATCACGTATAACCTTAAAAAAAATATGTATACCTTTAGAAATATAGGAAATATCATGTATAACCTTAGAAACATAGGAAATATCATATATAAAATAGGAAATATAATGAATTAAGGTATTAAAATATAAATATATGAAACAGGAAAAATGATGGATATAACCTACAAAATATAGGAAATACCACATGTAATCCTACAAAGCATAAGAAATATATCTCATTTATAACCCTCCTTTACATAATAGTTTTCAAAACATCCCCAAACATGAAATTGAACATTTCCTAGGCGCCACATGAAAATTCACAACTTCAAAAAGAAAACAACTCATAGTGATAATAATTTGTTCAAGTGACCTGGTCGAACTGGGGCTGGGGCTTGCCCCTGCAGAAGTTGGAGAGAGTCCAGGTGGCGTTCCTGAGCATGGAGAGCTTCGCGTGCTCGTTCAGCTGCGCGAGAAGCGGGAGAAGAGCGCCGTTCGCGAGCACCAGGTCGCGACACCTGGGCGAATCTCCAGCTACGTTTCCCAACGCCCACACAGCCTGGTTGGAAAATGATCGTCAGTTAATTAGTTCGGAAAGGATGATGTCTGGTTAATTAATTGATTGCTTGTTGAAGTATTTTTTTTTGGGGGGATTTTATGCGTTCAATTGAGACATTTTTCTCGATATTTTTATATCGTCAATGTTTTAGGGACATTTCCTAGGCGCACACATGAAAGATTCAGTTGCTACCAGAGAGAGATAATTTGCATTACAATAATTTTAGGGACATGTAATCCAGTCCTAGAAACGAATCTAGAAACATAAATGGCAACAAAGACCGTGATTTTAATCGCTTTTTAATTAAATTAAATATCCTGTGTTACAAAATCATCCACCTATGCTTGACTTCTATACCCCCTTTCCACAACTGGATTCTACATCCTTAACAACTATATCTTCACAATAAAGGATAAGACCAAATCAAACAGAACAGCACGAAATTTTGAACATAATTTTGAATGTAAACGTTTATAATGAATGGAAACAAAGACTAGAACAAATAAATAAATAAATATTTACCTGTTCGCGAACATCGTCAGAAGGAGAGCCGAGAAGTTTGACGAAAATAGGCACGGCACCGTGGTCGATCACCACCTTTGTGTTCTCCGATGTGCCCGAAGCGATGTTCGTCAGAGCCCACGCCGCCTCAAACTGCATTCATCCAAATATATTTTAATCAATAAAGTCAAATAACTTAGAGAGAAATAGGTAAAAGAACTGGGGAATTTTTTAAAAAAATGTATTTACTGGCGTTTTTGAAGATTTAAACGTTACGGTTCTCAAAAAATGATAATTTATAAAATGCAAAAGAAACCATGTTAAACTTTTATTTTGAAAAAACAGTGCTAAACTTTTACAAATAGGGTTTTCTGTTTTAATTTCCAAAAGTTAGAAACTTTTTATTAATTTGAGAGAACAGATGTTTTTTTTTTTTACCCTGAAATATTTTAGGAAATAAAACTGTAAATCTTACTTGAAGTTGAGGAAAATCCTCTCTTGTAAGGAACTGCACAAAGCGAGGCACCACGCCAGCCTGGATTACTTCCTCTATCGGTGGACTCCTCTCTATATTCAAAACATAACAATAAAATAAAAATAAATAAAAGTAAATATGAAAATACATGGAATTGTTAAAAACTAATGTACCTATTGAGAGAAGTTTGCGGAATTGAGTTGTTGCTTCAAGCTGAAGGTTGGCATCTTCAGAATAAACTCCTGCTACCATTCCTGGCAAGCTTTCCAACTGCCATTTTACATGAATATTAAAATTATCTTAGTAAAAAAGAAGCTAAATTTATACCAGTTCATAAACAAAAAAGTCCTAGCACCAGCAAGATCCTACTAAATTGGTATTAGTCGACTATACAAGTAGCCACACTGTGTAAAATTAAGCAATATGCTTTCATCTTCCATAACAATCCAAAACAAAAAAACGCTGAAGACACAAGAATTTCTCCTCAAATCGAACAAAGTAACTCTAAACCCCAGAAACCCAACCAGATCAAGACACGATCTACCCAAAAACCCTCACCTTCTTCTCCACAACCGACGAGGAGTGCGCGGAGGCAGCGGATGACGGAAGCGCGGACTGGCCCAGCTGACCGCTCATCCCCTCGCGCCGCTTCTTCTGAAGACTCTCTTCGCGCCTGGACTTGCGGATCTCGACCATGTTGTCCTCCCTCCGGCGCCGGCCCTCCTCCGCGTCCACCGCCACCTTGTAGCGGTTGCGCCGCACCTCCGCCCTCTCGCTCGGCCTCAACGACATCTTCACAACGGATTCTTCGCTTCGATTGAGAGATTTTGGAAGAGAAATCGAGAAGGGGGTTTAAACCCTAGGAGAGAGAAAAGAAGGAAGAAGAAGAGAAAAGAAACCCTAGTTGAAGGAACATATATGCAATGAGTCACAGACCTGGTTTATATAAATTCAGTACTCGCTGACATGTGGGTCCCGTCGAGTTTTTAATGTTACCTACTAGTCGGCTCAGGTGGAACTGGTTTACGGAGTAGAGTTGAAGGAAGATATATGATGTGGATTGTAGACCTGGTTTATTAAAACTTAGTGTTCAATGACATGTGGGTCCTATGGGAATTTTGATGTTGGGTTTAGGTGAAACGGGTTTAGGGAGTGTGTTTCTGTGGTGGGAATGGGAGAAAGGGAAAAGTTATTTATTTCTCAAACGTGCCCTGATTGTTACTTCGGGAATTATAATATTGGGAAATTTATCAAATACCCATAACTTTTCTGAATATTATCAAAAAACTCTCACTTTTTAGATTCCTTCAAAAAGGTGTTATAAAGTTAGTTGAATTTTTTTTTATCTCCTATGCTGACTTTTCTATCCAATATAATAATTATAAGTGTTAAAATTTTTATAATGACCAATTTATCATTCATATTAAAATGGTTGTTCTCAGTTTGATGATGTTTAAAATTATTCCGTAATTATTAATCTTGTTCGAGTTTCATGTTTAAGATCAGGAGTTTTATCAAGTTCGAGTCAACATGCAAAAGTTCTATTTCGATTCGATTTGAAGTTGTCGAAGAGTTTTCGCGTTTTCTAACTTTCAAGTTGCGCATTCTTGGCGTTCAAGTTTTGGAGCCTTCTTCAAGTGTTCTTTTAGTAAAGGTCTTTGTTTTGGAGTAATTTAAGTTCTACACTTAAAGAGAAAATTCCTGTCAAATTTACTCGAAATTTGGTTTTGACTTGGGTTATGAATAGTGCTTCAGTTCTGAACGGAAGCTGTTAAATTCTGAACAGAAGGGCTATTTTTGGTTTTGCCAGTTTTTTGGCACCTTCCGGTCTAAATGGAAGCCCTTTAGTTCTGAACGAAAGCCATTTAGTTCTGAACGGAAGCCCTTCAATTCTGAACGGAACATGCAGAATTTCCTTTTTTGGTGGGCTGCTCCTTCCTTCTTTAAAAGAGCAGCCCCAATTCGAATTTCTTATCATTTTTTTCAAAATTCTAAAGCAAGAATTCTCTCTAAAGTGTTCAACAAAATTACTTTAAATCTTGTATGAGATTAAGAGAGTTATTGAGCGATTGTTTGTTGTTAATTATGATTGAAAGAAATCAAGTTTAGTTTCACCGAATCGCAACGAGTGTTGTAAAGCGATCGGTGATTCGAGTTTTGTAACGAACGCTATTTGTATTAGTGAATCAAGGAGCCGAAAGGCATACTCGGAGAGTAGGCGCTCGTGAACGCAGCAAGGGCTGCTAGTGAGAACGGGTGGTTAAGGCTAAACGCAACCACCTTGCCGAACTTCGTCAACAAATATGGTATTCGGTATCTCTATTTGTTTTTCTATTATTTATCATATTTTAATTATCTATTTTTTTATTAATACGACCATCCGCTTAAAAGTCTAACAACCTAAAAGTCATTAAAACCTAAAAGTCAATTCCACACTTCCGCACGAATTTAAGCCTTGTAAACCCCCCTATAGAACTTCAGTAAACAACAAAAATAACAATCAAATTATGAATTTTATTATTATCATATACAAATGTACAAATATTTTTTTTATAATTTTTACTAATTTATTTATAAAAAAAGTACAAGGAAAAAAATAAAAAATCACCCGAAATAAAAAATTGTAAAAGATATTTCAATTAATTTTATGGTAAAAGATGTATTTTTGGTTATTTATGTACTTAACTTTTAGTGGAAATTATTTGAAAAATAAATTGCTAAAATATTTTTATATAGTAAAATATTTCATACATTTAAAATAAATTTCGTTTCATTTATAAAATTATGTTCAAATTTATCAAAGATATACATTATTTTTCATTTCTTCATGGGGTTAAAATATTAATAATAAAAAGTTAACATGAATGAATTTAACCTCGGATGAAAAAGTAGATGTAAGGGGCTAAAATAAAACTCAATCAACTTTATAAGGGGATTTTGAAGAATAAAAAAGTTAGGTGTTTTTTTATAATATTCAGAAAGTTAGGGGGGGTTTGAAAAATTTCCCTTGGGAATAAATTATGACCTGGTGTTTGTAGAACAGGTGTTGTTAGTATTTTATGATTTTTTGAGAGAATATTTTCGAAGACTTGGTGTACAGTTATGCAGTTGACATAAGTTAGTTTTTCTGATTTAGATTAGAGGACCAGGTCTGTCTATTTTCTGTTGAGGAGGGGAGCAGAGGTGGAAAGAGAGGATTGAGAAGCAAAAACAGTCGTATAATATACAGTTTTACCCCTGTTTTTTCATTTTCTTTTTGCAAATTATTTTGTGATCTTATATGATTGAATTTATTATTTTGTAAAAAAGTAAAATATGAGAAAATTTTGATAAGATGTATTTTGCGATTTTTTTTGAATAAAATTGCAGCAATCTGAGCGACCATTGCCGTCATTATTGACAGTTAACACTAGCAGTTCAAGAGAAGTATTTTTTTTAGTATTTTTGAAAGGAAAATTGGAAATCATGCCGGGGGTACTGTAGCAACTCTATAGCAACGGATTGAAATTATATACTATTTTCTCACGTTCCAATATAAGCTATATACTGTTTTTATTTTTTTAACTATAGAATGAATTTGTATATAATGTTTGTTTTCAGTTTATATGTTTGTATATACTGTTTTCATTTTTTTTAAATATATACTGTTTTATAGAATGAATTTTTATATACTGTTTATTTTAAGTTCATATGTTTGTATATACTGTTTTCAATTTTTATATACTATCGCTACAGTAACATCGTGATTTATTAGCACCCTTTTTGAATTGTTTTAGATACTCGCTTCTGTACCATTCAAAATGAGCTGTTGTTTTTATACTTTGTGTTGTTAATTTTAACAAAATATTAGTTACATTTTGTTCTTGTATTTATTTCCAAACCTCTAGTGTTAGAAAATGAAAACACTTTTAACAAATTCAAATTATTATCACTTTTTTTTTCGAGGTTCAACCCATGTTTCATGAGTGGAAAGATTTTGCTAAATATTGCTATATAAGATTGTGTTTGTCAGGACTCGCTATATAAGTGATATACTCTGCCAACTATGCTGTTTTAAAAAATCATTGTATTATTTTATTATTATGACATCCATTCAAAAAATTTACGAATAATGCCAAAACAAAAAGCATACCGGTTGATTTAAATTTTGAATTTTAGCTTTGACTGTTTTATTTAGTTTTGTTATGGGCCAAATTATATCTTCTTTATAATTGGCATCTCAAATATCAAAAAGTTATTTATTTATTTAGGTGTTTTAGATTTTGTTTGCATCCTTAATCAAAATCAAAATCTCTATCCAGACAGTGCTTCTAATCACAAACAACAATCGAGATGCTACTTTTAAGTCAATTCGCCGTTTTAATTGCCGAACTTGTAAGTTCGTGTTTTTTATATATTTTTCTTAAGTTGAGTACATATGTAAGGTTCGCAATGTTTCCATGTTTTCTTTGGATGCAGGATGGATGTCGCGTCATTTGCCATCGCAATCTTATCATATTTTCTATTTTTAGAATGCAGGATGACCAACATTTTAACTGAAAGGACTACAGAAAGTTTCATTCCATGAGACATTTTGTGGAATTCCTCGGTTTCTAGTTAGAATAGAAGAAGTATAAAAAATACCACCAGTTTCAAAATTCTTCTTGTTCCTTTTCCTAGGCAAGATTGTCATTATAATGGCCGATGAGGAGGCTCAGGCAGGCTCATCTTCGCCTATTAAGGTATAATAGTTTGTTCTATTTAACTAACCTTGAAATTCAGGATCGATTGAAAATTGTGTTATTTATTTCTACTTCAAAGCAAAGACACTTGTTATTTATTGATTTTTGTTTTCTTATTTGTCCTTTTTGATTTGCAGCGATGTTATACAGGAAATATTTATTTATCTATTCTCAACCTTAAAAATCTATTTATCTGATTTATCCATTTATGGTTTTCTTCTTTTTCTGAAACTTTTTTGTGTTCATTTTGAAGAAGAATTAGAGTATTATGGGAAATACTGCCTTTCAGTTCTTATTACTGAACTTTGCGCATATGATTCTGTTTTTTTTCTCATCGATGTAAAATTTCTTCGTACCCTAGGCTTGATTCTTGGATTTAGCTCTATTATTGTAGAAATGAGTTGTCTTTTTTACTCTATTATTGGATTATTTGGATACTACTGTGTTTCAGAAAAAGTTTCAGAGAAGATGCTTTTTGCACTGAAAATGTATTGTTGTATAAACGTATGGCTCGAACTAGTGATATTGTTTCACAAGACGCACCCTAAAAATCTCTTTGTGAACATTATCACTGGATTTCTTGCCTCATATGGCATATTATGTGGTACCGGCTTCATATACATGAGTGTATTTGAGAAGGCAAGTTATTAGCTTACATGAATTTTTGTATGTTTTTAAAAAGAAAAATTATAAAGATCATTTCTTTCATGTAGGGACCTTTCTTTGAAGAGACTGATATACCGGACAATCAAGGTATAAAATGGTCTTTTTATTGCAAATCCAATCTGAAATTATATAATGCTATTTAAATTATTGTTACCTCCTTTTTCTCTTATTATTAAAGAGTTGTAAGTATACTTTTGTTTTCTTATATTCAAGCTGAGGAAAACGGAGCTTAAAGTTGTAGAACAAAATCGCAAATATTCTCAAAAGGCTTTGGATGGGAAGTTTTTTTTTTTTTGGAATAAGCCCGTAGGCAAATTTATTGATAATAAAATCGAGTTACAGTACAATTCATAAAGACAACCATATAGTCTACGAAATACATAACTTTTTTTTTTCTGAACTTTGAAAAATAAAATAAAATCAGATACCAACACTAGGAAAAACACTAGGAAATGTTGCATCTTTGGATGGGAAGTTGCTAATGTGTTTTCAGGTTTTAAGAGCGAGCTAGAAAGTGCAAATTTTGTCCATTATTTGCTCTACATACACATTTGTTGGAATTATGGAGTTTTTAGTCTTTATATGTATTGATTTCTTTTTTCATTTCGGAGATGAATTTCAAAGAGAAATAATTAACAGAGAGAGGTATTTAACTTGTTATTTAATTTCTTGTTTTCTTTTATTCAAACTGATGCAATGGCATGCTTACACAATAATATGTCCTTGTAGAGACATCTCTAGATACACCATTAACACGACTTATGAATATGCATCCTTTCGCAAATTTTACTTCTACTCAAAACATCCTCTAATAAACAAAACTTAAAGTGCTCTCGATCAAGTAAACTTAGCTCTCAAAACCACATCACCCCAAAATACTTGAAATTTCACACCTCAATGAAGCTTCACACGCTACTGGAGCTAGGGCCGGAGCAGAGATCGAAGCGAAGGAAGGAACCGGGGCTGTGTAGGAGGTGCTGGTGAAGTCGCGGCTATTTAGTCCATTGTTAAAAAGATTTATGGTTTTTATATTTGAACATGATTACTAATTGCTAAATTGTTAATATTATGAAGTGAAAGAATTAATCCAAAATGCATACTAAAATGAAGCTTTACCTGCCATAAGAGCTAGGGCCGGAGTAAGGGACGGAGCTAGGTGCTGGTGAAGTCGCGGCTATTTAGTACATTGTTAAAAAGATTACCAGCATACAGAATAGACACATACAAGTCCCTCAACACGATGAAGAAGACAGAACGATGGCAGAAAAGATCACGTAGTAATGTATTATATATGGAAGATTAAATGGTTTTTTTTTTAATATTTCAATATGATGTCCAATTCTTGGGTTGTACTTTAAATCAAAGTCTGTGTATAACACGAATATCAAAGAAAAAACTCAACCTGGGAACCACAGGGCAATCACAGACCAAATCAACGGCAGAACCCATTACTATCCGCATCCTGGCATAGCCAGAACACCAGATCGCCGGAATAGGAGCTCTGGATGAGGAGAAGAAGGAGATGAGAAAGAAGGCGGCGCACCGAATGATTCGATTGACTTAATTTTTAGGGTAAGGGTCGGCATTTATAATTGGAGTAATATAATTGGGCCTAAGGGTAAGTAAAATATATCGGCCTAAAAATACAGGCCTAATTGGAATAGTATATTTGGGCCTAATATGAATAATAAAATTCAATCGGGTCTTTCTGGATTGGGGCATAGAAATATATTATTTTTATTTAGTGGGTAAAAATTATTTTTTTTTTTTTTTTGAAGGAACAACGCAAGGCAAGATGGGTTGGTTCATTTCATTAAATTTTAAAAAGAGAGTTACAGGGAGATGATGTCAATTACATTCTTGCTCAAAGTCTATATATATAAAACTGTTGCTATCCTCTTCTAACTTCTAGCACAATTTCTTCCAAGTCTCTGCTTCATCAGCCGTCTTTTGCGCCACTTGTAGAGGGGGTCTTTTCCCTGTTTTGAATATTCTTGCATTCCATTCCTTCTAGACCAATTTGAATATAGTAGTGGGTAAAAAAAGTTAAAGAGGATTTTCATGAAATCAAGATTTTTCTCTGTTTATATATCTATTAAATTTCTGAAATGGATATTTCATATATATAAAAACAAATTGTATTGACGTCTTATCTACGGCTTTTATATAATAAATCTAACATATCATTGGACTTTTTTTAGGACAACTTGCAAGTTTTGTAACCAATTATTCACCGAACTTGCAATAAGATAGTTTACTAGTCTATTTTAGCTGAAAAATGATGCACAACAAATGGTGGCTAGTCTACTGTTAGAGGCTTCAGCTGGTTGGGTGTTTCTCACAAATATATATTATCATTCTCAGAAAATGCTTAATTTATTTTATTATTATTTTCATAATTATACATCATTTAATTTTTTATTATTCCCTTTTGATATTCCTCATCATAGTAAAAATCTGACTTATCTTTTTCGACCATTTTTCGTTATAATCAGTAGTGCTCAAATAGTCAAATTGATGCCTTGCCTCTGTAGTATGAAAATACATCTTGTAAAGTCTACAAATTTTCTGCATTTATTGTATTTTAAAAAAAAATTCATTCCATATTTTTAAATGAGAATTGAGAATAACAGCATCTATCACATAATTTCAATTTATCTAAATTCAAACGGTCTGAAACCGGAACCAGTACATGATAGGGATGGCAACATTTTGTCAAAGTCTACATAGAAGACAATAATGAAATAAACTAATGGGCAACTGGCTAACGCCATAAATATAAAATGTGGCAACTGCCAACCAACTGCCAACTCTCCACACACATAGAAAAATGTCAAAATGTCTAGATGAAATACTAAATTTTGGTTCATTTTGCCCTTAGTTTTTTTGCGATAATTTCAATTATCTTCTCATGGATGTAACGAGCTCTCATGTGGTTCTCTTCTCCTTTCCGGCCCACGGCCACATCTCCCCATTTCTCGTCCTAGCAAATCGCCTGCATGAATACCGTCCTAATCTGACCATCACACTGGTTTGCACCCCTCGTAATATAGACATAATTCGCTCATCTCTTTCTCCCTCTTCTCGTCTTAATCTTCATTCGCTCCCCTTCGCCCCTTCCGATTATGACCTTCCTGATTCTGAGTCTACCATTGATTTAGTACCCCACCAATTTCCTGTATTTTTTCTAGCAACTGAGTCTCTTCGACCTGCCTTTGAAGAATTTGTTTGTGACAGGTCCAAACGAGCTCATCTATGTATCATCTCTGATATATTTTTCGGATGGACAGTTGATGTGGCCCGTGAATATAAAGCTTTTCACACCTTCTTTACTGGCCAAAGTGCGTTTGGTGCCGCTAGTATATTTTCTTTATGGATGAATCTTCCTCATATGCATACTAAAAGCGAAGAATTCTCCCTTCCAGAGTATCCAGATGTAGTTGTAAATCGTTCGCAATTAC
Organism: Juncus effusus; assembly: GCA_027726005.1. Classification (NCBI taxonomy): domain Eukaryota; kingdom Viridiplantae; phylum Streptophyta; class Magnoliopsida; order Poales; family Juncaceae; genus Juncus; species Juncus effusus. Next base: position 10,012,921 of record CM050891.1, on the reverse strand, counting down.
CTCCGTATATTTTATTTTCAAATGGAAAGGATCAACTCTCTTTGTTTATGCAAAGACAGTTTGCTAATTTTCACAAGTCGAATGCATTACTAGTGAATACCTTTGAGGATATTGATCGAACCGGGCTAGGTATGTTAGAAAGAACCTTCAAAACCTTAGTATTACCTTTCGGACCGTTGGTTGCTTTACCTGATATATCAACCCCGCCTTCCGGCAGTGATCTTGAAATTTTAAATTGGATGGATTCAAAACCAGTTGCATCCGTCTTATACATCTCGTTTGGGTCTCAAGACTCAATACATGCCAAACAAATGATGGAGTTGGCACTTGGTCTTGAAACAAGCGGCCGGCCTTTCATCTGGGCCATTAGGCCCCCAATAGGGTTTTCAGCAAAAGATGGGTTCAAAGACGAGTGGCTACCTGAAGAATTCGAGGAAAGAATGAGGAAAGAAAATAGAGGACTTTTTGTGCATGGATGGGCACCTCAAATAAGGATTCTAGGTCATCAATCGGTCGGAGCTTTTCTAAGTCATTGTGGATGGAACTCGGTACTTGAAAGTTTGTATTATGGTGTACCAATCATCGGTTGGCCGTTAGGGGCCGATCAGCCGTACAGTGCGAGATTATTGATTGATTTGGGTGTTTGTGTTAAGTTGGCGCAAAATAATATGGAGTGGTCTAAAGTGGAGAAGGAAAAGGTGGAGGAAGTGGTGGAGATGGTAATGGGGGAAAATGAGAAGGGGAAAGAGGTGAGGAAAAAGACTAATGAAATCAAAGATGTGATGAGAGCTACATGGAAGGAAGAAGGTTGTTCAGTTAAGGTGATGACTGAGTTTCTTAAAATCAGTGAAGATGGAGGGAAATAGAGGCATGAAGGACGGACAATATTCTGCTAAAATTATGTGAAAATGAAATTCTCAAAGTTTATCTTGTTATTGTATCTGTTTAACCATGTGCCTAAAAATAAATTTTAGTTCACCTTATATAGTTGCAGTTTACTTGTACTATATTGTGCTACGATTAGAAAATCCATAGGACATGTCTTTTCTTTGAGGAATATAGGACATGTCACATGTATATGCTTTGAATCATGTAAATTTGCAATAAATTTGTATCCGTAATGCAAATTAGAACGATTTCTTTGGGCTACATCTTGCATATGGTCAATACTAATACTAACTAGGATTCCAACACATGAAACAACAATTAAAACTCCATTTCCAGAACATGATTATTTTGGACGACAATAAAGAGTTCTCATTCATGGAAAACCCCTTCCATTCATTTTCTTCACTACACAATACACATGCTTCCTCCTCCTCCTTCTTCCTCTCCCTTCTCCCTCTCCGCCCTCGTTTCCTCTCGCTACAACGCCTCCAAGGGCAAATACCTCCACCTCCTCTCCTCCATCATCTCTCTCCCCTCCGTTCTCTCTCTCTCCCTTCCATCCCCCCTCCCTTTCTCTCTTTCTTTCCTCTCTCTCAGTCTCCGTCTCTCTTCTCTCTCCACCTCTAACCTCTCTGTTCCTCTCTGCCCTTCTCGCGTTAAGGCGAAAGATAATGTGCTTACTCTTCCTTCGGTTCCGCTTAAGCTTGTGTTACAGTCCATTAATGGGACTTTGGAATCGGTTTATGGTCCTAAGAGGTCCACTGTTGCGTATACAAGTCGTCATACGGCGGTAAGATATGTGAAGAATTGTTTTAAGAATCCTAATTGGTGGTTTAAGGTCGCGATTCCGCGGCAGCGGTTCATGGAACGACATGTGGAGCGACTGATTGAGGTTTTAGGAGGTAAAATCGAGGACCCACAATTGTTTTTGTTGATTAGGGATTTGTTTGAGTCAGAATCGGTGTCGATTGAGCTTGGTGGTACTGAATTGGGGAAAGGGTTTCCTCAAGAGAGCAGTATCGTACCGACTTTTGTGAATATATACTTTGATTCAGTTGATAGAGAGATAGAAAAGATTCGGGCTGAGGTGCATAAATCTAACCCTGGTTTGAAAGAAGAGGAGTTGAATAGTAATAATGAGCATGATTCTAGGGTTTTTCACCAACCTGTTAGGGTTTATGCAGTTAGATACATGGATGAGATATTCATTGCAACCTCCGGCTCAAAATCTCTCATTTTGGATATAAAAGATCGGATCTTGCGTGTTTTGCAATGTGAATTAGGGCTTAGAATCGATCAATTTGGCAGTTCGATTCACAGTGCGGTTTCTGAGAAATTAGGGTTTATGGGGTATGAATTTCAAGCTGTACCTCCTTCAGTTTTGTATCCTCCCATGTGTGAAAAAGCAATTAGGGCTAGAAAGAAATACTTAAAAATGAAGGCCGCAAAAACTCAAGAGTTGAAAAACGCGAGAGAGACTAGGAGGAAGAAATTAGGGTTGAAAATTCTAAACCATTTATTTAAGAGAGTGAAACGGGGTGAAACCTTCAATTTAGGGTTTAAGATAGAAAATGAGATCAAGGAAATTTTTGAGGAATGGGCTAATGAAACCGTAAAGGAATATTTTGAACCGGTTGAAAATCGACAATTTTGGCACAGACATTTATCAACTGGCGAATTTTTGAAATTGGATAGAATTAGGAACCAATTGCCAGATGAATTGGTACAATCATATGATGAATTTCAAGAGAAAGTTGAACAATATCTATCGCCTTTTAAAGCTATCAAAGCCTTAGAGAGAGAAGAGAGGGATAAAACCGAAGAAGAGGAAAGGAAATACGCTAAGAGAACGATAGATGATTTGACCGATTTGAAAATTAGGGTTTTAGCCCCAATTGAGCTCGTGAGAAAATGCGTGAAATTAGCGGGTTTTACGAACCAAATGGGCCGGCCTCGCCCGATTAAATTATTAATTTGTTTGGATGATATCGATATAATAAAATGGTACGCTGGCGTCGGTATAAAATGGCTCGATTTTTACTCGTGTTGTAGCAATTTCAAAATGGTGAAAACAATCGTGAGTTACCATTTGAGATTCTCTTGTATTTTAACCCTGGCCGAAAAGCACGAGTGTACTAAACGGCAAGCAATTAGTCATTTTTCCAAGGACCTAATTGTAAGAAACAAAGATGGGTGTGAGGAAACTTGGTTCCCGACTGAAAGAGAGATTAAAATGATGGGACAAAAACTTACTAAATGGAAGAAAATTCACGATCCGGTACCGGTTGATGGTGCATTAACTATGATATTGGTACGATTAGCAATAAATGAAATTGGGAAATATAATTGTGTTGCTCATTTTTGCGGTAATAAAGACGGTACGGGTTTATATAGGGTTCGGTTATTGCAAAATAGGTTGAATTTGAACCCGTTGAATGAGAAGAAATGGGTTTTTGGTTTGGGAGCGATTCATGAGAGTTTGAATAAAAAGTGTTTGCCTTTGTGTGAAACTCACGCGAGTGATTTGTTGCTTGGCAAGATTGGTTTGCAAGATGTTGATTGTACTTCATTTGTTGATGTTGATTGAGTTTATTGAATAATGAATCTTTTTGGGTTCTTTTTATTTGATCTTTTTATATGTAGTTTTTTACAATGAAAAATATCATAAGCAAATGTATGATATCTACTATTTATCGTGTTAATCATATATCAATTGTTTGTAAACCTTTAAGAGTTTTTTTTTTAAAAATATTCAATATAATTAGAAGGTTTACTAAAATTAAATATAAAAAGAAAATCAATATTTTGGTCAGGAATAAAATCTTCAACTCCAACCTTATTTTTAACACCGACGTTAAAAATCCAAGCCACTCTATAGAGAATCTTAATAGTTCGAATATTTTAGGACAATAAAAGTTACAGTTTTAATTGATGTTCTTGTCAGTTTGGTGTGGATTTAGCAGCACGTATTTAGCAAAATGTTTCAATCCATATAATATGGAGCAGAATCTTAAAAAAATCAGTGGATTTAGTACATAGTGAAACTTGAACGGCCAGGATAAACGTAAATAATGATTCTATAAACAATTCTACACCATTGATACTACAGAATAGAACTCCAGCCGCCTTCACTTTCATTCCAATCTTCTTCCTTTCTACTGTAGAATCCGACTCCATCAATGGAGGCCAGCAGTTTCTTCTCTACACTGAAACCCGCCTACACATACCGCCCGTCTCTTCTCCTCCCTCCTAGCTTAAACCTCTCTCACTTGAAGCGCCATGGTTGCGCTGCTCTGAGCTCGGCTTCCACAGTTCCGGCGAGTCGAATTGCCTGCGAGACTGACTCTGCTATGAAGCCTGTTGATGAGGTTTGTTTGTTTATATTTCGTTGTTTTATTTTGGGTTGTTTTTAGTGAGGGTTTTTGACGAACAATAAATGTGCGGGATTAATGGAGTAAAATGTTTTGAGTTGATGACATGAAAGCATACATGTTTTGATGGATTATTGCAATTTAATTTGTTTCTACAACTCTCTTCCTTTTTTGTTCTCTATATCTACATTTTTGTGTGAGCCTTTTTCACAAACAGTTAACGTGCTATGTAATGTTTTGAGATCCTTACTGTTACTTAATCCTTAGTCTATCACCAATGTATTAAACACTTAACTAAGCAATAATAACCCATATAAAAGTGAAATAAACTTCTCTTTCAATGAATAAACCTCTTAGCTATTTCTACAAACAGTTGGTTTGCTCTATTTAACACACCCCAGATTCCTTTATAAAACTATACATCTTCTCTTTATTTACAAATTTCACACCACTTATGCATATATTAATACACAAAATTCTTTTTAAATTTTACAGGATTCATTTAGCCTGATGGCTGTATCGCCACTGGACGGCCGATACGTGCAATTTGTGAAAGAATTGAGGCCTTATTTTAGTGAATATGGTTTGATTTACTATCGAGTTTTAGTTGAGGTTAAATGGTTGATAAAACTCTCAGAAATTCCGGAAATAAAGGAAGTACCGAGTTTTAACAAAGAGACCCTCTCTTTTTTGGAAAATATAATTCGCGATTTTGACTTGAATGATGCGTTAGAAGTGAAAAAGATTGAGAGAGTCACGAATCATGATGTAAAAGCAGTCGAGTATTTCTTGAAACAGAAGTGCAAAAACTCTCCTGAAATTTCAAAGGTTTGTCGTGAAATTTATTTTATGTAATTATCAGTTTTAATTTATCAATGCAATGTTTTGTATACCGTTTTGTATTGGCTACTCAGAAGGAAAGATGTTGAATAATTTTTGAAACAGAAATGAGAAACCTTTGCTGAAATTTTTGTGTATTTTACAGCTTTTCAGCATAAAATTTATCAATATACTGTTTTCTGTTTCGATATACTGTTCTGTGTTGTATTTAGATTTACAAAAGAGAGTTTCTGTTTTGCACACAATAGGTAGAATATTCTCGGTAACATAAAGTATCATATTTTAAATCATATTATACTAACACTCAAAATTTTTTTATACACACGAATGTTTATATTTATACTATTTTTATTCATTTATTATTATTTTTTTTGCTAGGTGTTGGAGTTTTTCCATTTCGCGTGTACATCAGAGGACATAAACAACTTGGCCTACGCATTAATGTTAAAAGAATCGATGAATAACGTGATATTTCCATTCATGACCAATTTAATAAAATCATTATGTAATATGGCTAAGGATAATGCACATGTCCCTATGCTCTCTCGCACTCATGGCCAGGTATAAATTTCGCTCTTTTCGTATTTGACCTAATTAGTTGAAAAACCCTAATTATTAGTTTAATTTGGCACTGATTTAGTGTTTTTAGTGTTTAAAATCAACTTAATGCGGAATAAGTAAAATCAGATAAGCTTAAGTTGTGCAATTAAGCCTCATTCTGAGTCTTCTCATACTTCCCCAAATTAGCCCATCAAAGTAAAACCCTAATTTTCATCAATTAAGCACCTATAAAGCTTGACCTTCATTTTTCAACATTCCACAATATCCTTTTTCTATTTTTTTCACATTTTCAGCCGGCTTCACCAACCACACTGGGCAAAGAAATGGCGAATTCCGCGTTCAGACTGCACTACCAGACGAAATGTCTGAGCGAGGTTCGTATTTTCGGAAAAGTTGCGGGCGCGGTTGGAAATTACAACGCGCATAAGAGCGCTTATCCTGAGCTGAGCTGGCCTGTTATCGCTCAAGAGTTCGTTCAGTCTTTGGGTTTGCAATTCAACCCTTTTGTCACTCAGGTGAAAAAGTTCGATTTTTTTAATTTAATTTTATTATTTAGGAAAATAGTCTTTGGTTGTGTGGTTTAGTACCGAAATGTGATGCTAAAAAAAAGACATGTAATGCTGTAGTAACTGAAAAGTTGGAAGTAAATATGGTTAAATCATTCCATAATAGCCCTAGGAGCACAATTTAGGGTTAGTTGAGCCTAATTGAGTTTTAAGAAAATGAAAAAAGGTTAGAAATATGTGAATTTGTGAATTCTGTGGGTTTGCAATTTAACCCATTTGTGAGTCAGGTAAAAAAAAATTCTATTTTTTATTTAACTAATTTTGTATGGTTTAAGAAAATTGTGTTTATTTGTATGGTTTGGTGCCGAAACAAGATTTTGTTGTTTTAAATAAGATATCTAATGTTGAAATAACTGAAAATTTGGAAACTAACATGAATAAATCAGGCCGTAGTAACCCTAATTCCACAGTTTAGGGTTAGTTGATCTTAAAAAAAAAATATGAGTTCCTATAGTACCGCAGTATGGTAAATTCTCAATGAATCTCGTATTTCTATTATGCTCAAGGGCAATTTGGTAATTTACCATTTTTTGTTGTGTTTATGCAGATCGAGCCTCATGACTACATGGCCAAATTATTTCACAATATAGTAGAATTTAATAATATTTTGGCCGATTTTGATAAGGATGTTTGGAGCTATATATCTCTTGGCTATTTCAAGCAGGTATCACGTTATTTATATCATATATTCATCTTAATAATTTTTTCCTTTTGGATAAAATTCAATATACAGGGTTTCAAAATCTTTTTAAGAAATATTGAATCTTACACAATATCAATATGTTGAAATACATCATATTTTCATGTTCTTTTAGAAGCATTCTAAAGAACACATTGAATTAAATATTTTTAGGTTTCAATTAAACCTTGTATATTTTTAATTAGCATTTCCTTTTTTTAATATTGTTTTTTAGATTACAAAGGAAGGAGAAATCGGAAGCTCAACAATGCCTCACAAAGTTAACCCTATAGATTTTGAAAATAGCGAAGGAAATTCATTTTTGGCGAATGCTATTTTATCTGCTTTAAGCATGAAACTTCCAATATCTCGCATGCAGGTCCTTGAAATTTCTAATATTTCATAATTATATTTATTTAATATTTCGTAATTAGTATATTTCAACAGTAAAGTATTGCTATTATGCTTCAGTTAACCCTAGATTGTGAAAAGTTTTGGTCTTATTTGGGTTAATTGTCCATTTTAGCAATCTAATATTGCAAGTTGTACAATTTTATGGCATATAATTATGATTTTTAAGCTAATATAATTCTATTTTTATATGACAATTAAAATAAAGAGGGATTTGACGGATTCTACGGTATTAAGAAATTTGGGGGTGGGACTTGGGCATTCTCTCTTGGCTTATAAAAGCGCTCTTCGAGGAATTAACAAGCTCCAGGTACAATTCTACTCAAATTCTACATATTTGCAATTATTGTTTTTATTAACCTTTTCTTCCTTTTAGCCATCTAATGGAATTTTAGCCAAACGGAATGTTATTCCTCATGATATTTGATGCTTTAAGGCTTATTTATGGCTGAAATTAAGGAATCAGACGACAAATTACCCAAAGAAAAGCAACATAAAATTAAAAAAATTAGTAAAATATAATTGTTCAATTTGTATATATTTTACAGGTGAATGAACCACGTCTTGCTGAAGACTTGGAGCAAACTTGGGAGGTTCTTGCTGAACCTATTCAAACCGTACTCTCTCTCTCTCTCTCTCTCTCTCTCTCCTCATTTTTTCATATAATTTCACTTGAAATGTGTTTTAGAAGTTCAGATAAAGAAACTTGAGTTGACAATCATTTATACACCGTTGTACATTTATACTCATGAGATACTAAATATGTTCTTAAATAAATAAAATTTCTAGAGACTAATTGCTTGCATAAAACCCCTCTTATGTGAACTGTATGAAAATATATAATCTATACATGTATTATCATTTTACTCATTTTAGTTTGTTCCTTCAATCCTTTTAATAATTTACTTTGCAATATATATTTATTTTAGGTCATGAGAAGGTATAACATACCAGAACCTTACGAAAAACTGAAGGAGCTGACAAGAGGAAGAGCTGTGAATAAAGAGAGCATACAATCCTTTGTTCAAAACTTGGATTTGCCTCAAGAACCGAAATCCTATCTTTCAAATTTGACCCCTCATTCTTACGTTGGAGAGGCTGAAAATTTGGCCAAGTCCATAGATGAGGCTTTGGGCTCTCTTGATGGGTTTAAAATCATCTAATTTTATCATTTTGGTAGTAATAATTATGATGTTAGATTGTTTGTTGCTGAACTGTTGTGATGTGATGTGCAATTTTGTTGTAAGCTGGGTGAGTAATTTGAAGTTAGAAAGTTTGATTAATAATAATTAATGTTATTCTAGATTTCGGAGTTGTATTGTATCTAATCATTTTTGAGAGTCAAAATTTACTCTCATGAACTTGATCGTGCCTTTTGATGTTTGAGTTGAAAATTTGTTTTTTTTTCCTTTTATTTCTTGCTTGTTACTACATAAATTGCTACATAAGGTATCACACTTTATCAGAATTTTTTGATTGATTGGAATCAATACATATGGTGTGAGCTACACACATTGTACATTTCTTTGTTTTACCAACTGCCCCATTTTAGGGTGTATATAAACAATGGGTTATATGCTATTTAATATTATACAATATGGGGCTTTCTAGTCTAGCTAATCAAAACTTGGTCACTAATCAAAGTTCTAGCTAATGTTTGACACATTGGAGGAAACTAATTGTCAATTTACCATCTATTCACACAAAACTGAAGTAACAAAAGGGATCTCGCTCCACAAATTATAAGCATTTTTCCAGCTTTTAACATTATTATAGATTCATTGGATATGAACATACACAGTAACAATGTGTGAAATGTGGATGACATTTTTGCAGCATATAATGTTAAAGTAGATACGTTATATATTAAATTAAATAACCTTGTTAAATAAAAATATTCAAATTAATAGAAAACTAATTAATCTTTTAAAAATTACATATATTTCCAAAAAGTAAAATACAACCTAGGTCAATACAGTGTAGTTTGAAAAGTTAATATCTCATTTGAAGAATCCACATTTTTTTGGGTTAAATTTAATCTTTTGGATTTCTTACATCAAATATTTTATTTTGCAAGATGAAAATCGCAATGGGGATTGTGTCCATTCGGCCCAGTATTTCCTTTTTGAAATTTTTTTTTTGTCCCAGTATTAATTTGTTTTTATTTATTTATTTATATACTTTTTGCATCATATAAAAACTAACAAGGATATATTCAAATGATGCAAAGTCTGAAACATGTAAAATTTATTTGAGCACGGCCTCAAAATAGTGCAAGTGCATTCCATTTTGTTGGAATCATTCTTTCTATAATTGGTTAATTGAGAGTAACAAATGAATCTAGCTAGGAGGTTACAGCTGAACCATCAGCTCTACTGTATCCTCCAAAATTAGTTAATTATCAGTGTTTTCAGTTAGTATTACGCTCGGTTGCCTATGTCTTAATGCATCCTAAAACTAACTGACATCCTCTATATATCACCTGGTGTGTTGCTAATCCTCTCAAACAATCCATCAATACTTCTCATTGTAAAAGCAAAAGAAACATACAATTATCGGGTTCGAAAATGGAGGGCCCAACATTCATCAAACCAATTCATTTTTTCATTTTTTCTGTAATCTGCATATCCTCATTTGTTATTTCTGAATCAAGCATCACTGAGTTTGATGAATACTGGATGAATAGAGCTCAAGAGGCTCAAGCCATCGCCAGGAATGCCTATAGGCCAGATCCTCACTCTGTCACTAACCACTTCAACAAAGCTGTCCATAAGTAAGCATCTCTCTTTCTCCTCATAATGTAATATCATAAGATCAACATGGTAACAATTCGCTGAAAGATAATATTGTACTATCCTAAGATTGGTTACAAAATAATGTCACCAAAAGCTTAAATTACCAATTGAGCATATATTATTTTTGTATATCTCATTTCATTTCCACATGTGTAGGGTGCTAGACTCAAACAGCACGAGGAGGGGATTGAGAAAGTACAATGGACCGTGCTTGGCGACAAACCCTATCGACAGGTGCTGGAGATGTAGGGCAGACTGGGCGAACGACCGCAAGCGGCTTACCTCTTGTGTCAAAGGTTTCGCAGCTGGAACCATAGGTGGAAAGCACGGTGCATTTTATGTTGTCACTGACCCTTCAGATAAAGACCCGGTAAACCCTAAAAAGGGAACCCTCCGATATGCAGTTATCCAAAAGGAACCTCTTTGGATAACATTCGCCAATGACATGATCATAACTCTCTGTCAAGAACTCATGATATATAGTAATAAGACTCTTGATGGACGTGGCGCCAATGTGCATATTGCAAACGGTGCACAAATGACGATACAATTTTCGCATAATGTTATTATACATAATTTGCATATACATGATCTCAAGCCGGCTAGCGGAGGCATGGTGAGGGATTCGACTGATCACTTCGGATTCCGAGGTGTCAGCGACGGCGACGGGATATCATTATTTGGAGCGAGCAATGTTTGGATCGATCATGTGTCCATGTCGAATTGCCAAGATGGACTGATTGATGTGATTGAGGGGTCAACTGCTGTCACCATCTCCAACGGTCATTTCACGCGCCACAATGATGTAAGTCAATGTTATATTCTAGAATTTATAATTTCATCGATGAGTAGTATATATTTGACAAATAAGATTATGAATTTTCAATTACTGGTACAGGTGATGCTATTCGGAGCCAGTGATTCATACTCAAACGACCAAATCATGCAAATTACGGTAGCATTTAATCACTTCGGAAGAGGCCTTGTACAAAGAATGCCAAGGTATAGCAGTGTGTATTGCTGATATTTTTGCAAATCCTGATTAGGTTATAGTTAAAAGTAACATCTAAGATTCTGATTTTATTTTTCAGGTGCCGGTGGGGATTTTTCCATGTTGTCAATAATGATTATACTCACTGGCTAATGTACGCAATTGGAGGCAGCAAACAACCGACCATCATTAGCCAAGGCAACCGATACATTGCCCCACCAAACCAGGCAGCTAAAGAGGTAATTAAAAACAACATAAATTATACCATTACTACGATGATAATCAATACAACTTAATATAACTCATCAACTTTACACTTGCAGATTACCAAAAGAGACTATGCGACCGAGGCTGAATGGAAGAACTGGGTGTGGAAATCACAGGGTGATCTGATGCAAAACGGAGCAGTCTTCACACAATCAGGTGGCCAAAACGAAAGGAAGTACTCAAAACTTCAGTTCATCAAGTCGAAGCCCGGCACTTTCGTGACAAGGCTCACACGTTTCTCTGGCGCGCTGAGCTGTCGTGTCGGCAAGCCATGCTAATAAATAAATAAAAGATAATGATTTGAGAGAATGGCATGGTTCTTCTCCTTGTCATGTCTCTTCTTTTTTGTGTCAATGTTTTAGGTGACTAGATCACATTTTGAATGGTATCTAGATTGGGAAAGTTATCTTATAGAGATATGTATGAAATTCATTTGTTTTCTTTATATTGTGTTGTGTTCTTTCTGTTATGAAATTTAATGTACCATAATAAGAGTTGTTATTTTTTGTGAGATTAATGTAAAAATAGAGTTTGGATTCGTTGCTCTAGTAGTTAAATACATAAATTCAGTCCATCTTTTTTTATGTTGAGAGTATCTTGGTTTTTCATCACAGAGATTAAGCATATATGTGGGCTCATTTATACCATTAAATATGATCGATATTTATTCCTTCAATCACAAAATTTATGTATATCAAGATTTTAGACACCCCCAAAGAAAAAAAAGTGTACAGCGTGAATTGGTTATCTCACTTGAGTTCAAAAAAATTGAGTTTTCGCAAGGAAATAATCTCATAACAATCAACAAATTAAAATTGTATTAATTCATTTAATTACAATTCTCTGTGCCTCATTTCATATACGAGTTACATATGATACATTGTAGTGAAAAATAGAAGAGGGGACTATTATGCAAACTAACCTTTGTATTATTCACTGAGCTTCATCATTTTTGACATAATTTTCTTCGATTAATGACTTAATCCAACGCGATAAATTGGTAATGAAAGGTGTATAAACAAAATAACACGTGGTTGTCCAACTAACTAGCCCCTGCAAGTAAAACAAAATAATTATGTAATACATTACTCAATTATAACTTATAATTGCTTGCGCATTATAGTATTAATTATGATTACATTACATACTACATAGTCTAGAGTTAAGTTGTTTGTATTTAATGCATTCCTTAAAAACATGCATATATGCCAAATTGGAAGTAATATGTTACAAGTGATTTATTTCAAATTTTCAAGCTTGGGGGCTTAAATTAAGAAAAAACTATTATAAATTTAAGAAATTTAATGAACAATATGTAAATTTTATAATTTACTCAAAAAAATGTAAATTTAATAATTCTATCTAGATTACCTCACCAAATACTAGAATATCAGCATTCGGATAGCTCCAAAGGTGAAACATCCTGTCAGTTTTGCAATTTTATGTAACCAGAGATAAAATTTAATTACATAATATGATGTGAGCAAGAAGAAAAGAATGAGTAAATCAAGAAAAATTACAGACAAAAATTATAGTAATATGACGAGTGAGAGAGAGAGAGAGAGAGAGAGAGAGAGAGAGAGAGAGACTTGATTAAAGGGATCTCTAAAATAGGGCACAAGACACCAACAAGACAAGCTAAAGCAAAACCGCGCCAAGTATTATCAAGAAAAAACCACACAAATTCAGCCAAGGCAAATAATAAGTAGGCTTCTGTGTTGCTAGCAGTTCCAGCTCTGTACAATTCAGCACTCAGTTCTAAAAACAGAGCTAGAGTTCTGGTGTATACAATTAGAAAAAAAAAAGAGAGTAAATATTTAAAAATATAATATTTTATCAAATGTAATAGTATGAATGAACTAGTATAGTTGGCACAATTGGGCTTAGCTGAGGCAAAATTGTGTCAAATTGAGGTTTAATTACACAAATGAGTGTTAATTAGGATTAATCGGATTGAACTACAACTCAATTGCAAAATTGCAGGTACAATTTCAACTGTGTTATAACTGTTATAATATAATCATGCGAAAAGTACTAACATAAATGAGAGAGATGCTTTCTCAAGTTTCCCCATAGTTCCATTAGACTCAGAAGGAAATTTCTCATCTAAAAATAGTTGTAGCAAACCAACCGTGCAATAAAATGCCCCAAGTAAAGGTGGTACCTGTTATACACAAAAGATCCATGATTAGGTAAACAAATATTATTTTCTTTTGTTGGAGTATATATCATAAATATATAAAATACAAAATGAAGACACATTATGCAAAATTCGAAATATTCAGGGGGGCTTACGCAAAATATACCCTTCCAGTTCTTCCCCATAAGTCCCAATTAAAGATAAAATTACAAGATAATAATAACATAAAAGTAAAAAAAGAAAAGAAAAGAAAACTAATAACTTACCAAGAGATTTGTATGGAGAGGACCAATGTTGATTGCACCAGTTTGGTAAATGACCAAATTGACCCTGGAGTGAAGCCCATCAAGCAGAGGACCTAACACGAAACCAGACCCAAAAAGGGAAATTGCTATAGAAGGCCATGTAGTCTTCAGACTCTGTTTCTGCTTCTCTCTCTTGAGTGTGCATACAGTTTTACGCAGAGAGGGTTTAGAGAGGGAAAGATGTTGGAAATGAGAGAAGATGGTTTTGGTAGAGAGAGGATGAACAGAGGCTAGAGCATAAGATGGACTTAAAACCATATCTCTGTCTCTGTGTGTGCAGTGTTAAGTGTGCTTCGTTTGAGAGGGTTTGGAGTTTAGAACTTGGAGAGAGGAGGTTCTGGATTTGAAATCGCGGATTTTATGAATCGGGATTTGAAGTCTTGGATTTATTGATTTCCAGAATTAAAATCAGGAATTGGTATTGAAGAAAGAATGATTTAGGGTAAGCGTAGTGCGTTTTATGTAACTCTTTTCTTTATTAATGAAAATTTTAAAGTGTGGTGAGATATTAGTCTTAATTAACACGCCTCATGTTATCTACAGAAGAAATATTTCTAGATTAAATTAAAAAAGATATTACCTAGTGATTAGTTTTTTTTGCAGTAAAAAAGCCCGTAGGCATTATTAATACTAATTTTATCACATCATTATTGAATTACATATAACCTTAGATGTATTAGTAAATTATGTAAATAAAGGCAGAACAGGAAAGTAAATCCAGTAAAAGAATACTTAAAAATGCGAGCCCATCTAGCTAGTTGATCTGCCGTCTGATTCCTCTCGCGAGAAATGGGGCAGATTTTATAAGAGTTGGGGTTAATTAGTTCCTCCTTACATGCTGTTAGATCACCGAAAGCCCTCCAATCTGGAATTTCCTTAGCGCGACAATTTGGTCCAATTGTAGGTGATAAAAAATTTACGAGATCAAGATTGTCGGAGAAGAAAGTACACGAAGGTGCGTTCATATGGATTGCGTGATGTATTCCTCTTCTAAGTGCCAAGCACTCGGCATGAAGAGGAGTTAAAGCGTGACAATGATAAGCCTCGTATTCAACTAGTTGCCCATTGTTAAATATAATGAGACCCAAACCGGCATTGTTATCCCATAACCAAGATCCATCTATGAAGCAATAGTGCCCATGGCACTCAGTTGTAAGATCAGTGGTTGGCTGCCGTTTCATCAGGTGTAAAGATGAGTTGCCTGAATTTGTAAGTAGATTAGCTTGGGTTATGCATTCATATGGTTCGAACAGGGAGTTCCGAAAAATCTTATTGCATCGTGATTTCCAGATGGACCATAGAGTGTTGATGAAGAGGTTTGTTTCATGAATTGGCAGGTTACGGATTAAACGGTCTAGAATTTCCATAAGGTTGCCTGATAAGTTGTCGGACCGAATCCCTAATGGAGACATGAACCATATTTGTTGAGATAATGGGCAAAAGAAAAAAAGATGGTTGATATCCTCCTCTTGAAGGTAACATCTAGGACATGTCGCATCAGGAAGAATGTTGCGATGTTGTAGGGTTTTGCAAGTGGGAATTGCGTTGTTACAAATACTCCAAATAAAAGTTTTAACCCTTGGTAGAACTTCTGCGTGCCGCCATAGTTTCAACCATAGATGGGGAAACGATGAAGAGGTGGAGGGTATAATATTTGATAAGTTTTTATATGCACTTTTTACCGAGAAATTTCCAGAATTTTCGAGGTTCCAAATGAGCTTGTCTTGGGTGAGGTTCATAGAATGAGATAGAGTTTTGGTGGAGAGAATATTCATGACATCAGTGAGAGAGAAGAGGTTCATAAGAGATTGAATATTCCATGTATTTTGTTGAAAGTCGAAAAGATCAGAAACTGTTATCCTCTTCTGAGAAACATTTTTAGGAGGGCAAGAGTAGCCATTTGGAAACCAACGATGGTCAAGTGCAAAGCATTTTGTACCATCCCCGAGTTCCCAATGAATATGATCTTTAAAAGAATCTCGTAGTTTGAAAATACCTCTCCAAAAAGTAGAACATCTTGTATTTCTTTTTGTGAACCATAGGGTGGAATGTGGGAAATATTTAGCTTGTATGATTTGAGTCCATAACCGATCATTGTTTGCCTCTAGTTGCCACAAATTTTTGTACATTAGAGCTTGATTGAAAAGGCGGTGTTTGGTTAAAAAGATAAACCCTAGTTAATACCATTCTAAAGCAACAAGTTAACTGGTATATCTCCTAATAAAGAAATGATAAAAAGGTAGCTGAACAACCATTTTCCCCAACAAGTTATAAAACTCTATGCAACATACGGAACCAAAACACATTATAAATATATCACAATGAAATCAGCCAATGAAAACATGCCATATCAGGTAGTTCCATTGCGTGGCATATTCTCATTGGGAAGGTCCACCATAGACATGTGCCACGTAATAAATTTCTCCATTTCTCCATGAATTTTAATCTCTACCAAAAATTCTTCTTGCACTAATAAACCATCACCCAACTAATCTAAACACCAAAAGGGAATTAATTTCGTAACAAATAACCACCTAATTAAACACACTTTGTGTATAAATACAGCTGTAATTAAAACGATAGAGATTCAAGTGCTCTTGCAACAATGGCTTCTCTCCTTCTATTCATTAGAGCTATTATGAATAGCGAGTGTGAAATGCAAGAGTTCAAAATTCAGGATTTGACGAGAGAGAAGCAAGCAACCTGCCAGGGAGACGTCAATGGCGTTGGTGTTTCTGAAGTATTTAGCACTTATGAGGGGAGATTTCAAGTAATTACTGCTTTGTCATGGCCTTTATATGGAGATATTTTATCATGATGATTGATAGATTGCTTTGGTCTTGTGAGAGAAATGGGTTTTCTTTATATTACATGATTCGCATGGTTTGAGTTGTAATTCGAGAACCATTTGAACAATTATTCTCCTTCTGTTATATCCATCATTTTAATGTATAATATGGATCTCCATGCATAAATGAGCTCTATATTACTGTGTTTTATGAATTGTTTTTAAAAACAACATGCAGGTTAAAAAATTCATTGTGTATCGTCATGCTAAGTTCTCGTGATATCCAATTTCTCTACCACACTTTAACATTTGAAAAAAAAAAAATCTCTACCATATTTTAGGCCTTAATATATCATAATGTACCTGGAAACTAAGTTAACACACAAAACACATGATCCAACTTAACTTTGCTCATGCTATAAACTTGTTTTAAATTCATGAAAACGGGGTGAAGTAAAAGCTAGCGATTTTAGGCCTATAAATTGTAATTTTCTCAAACTAAATAGTTCAACTAGATGAGAAACATTTACTACGATTTTACTCAAATTTTAGTCATCAACAAAAAACAACATGAATTTCGAATCTTATCAGGTAATTTAGTTATGTTTACGATTTTAAATATACTTGCCAAAACTTTGTCCCAGACCTTTATTTTCTATCTTTCTTGAGACTCCGAGGAGTTGCTAAATCATGATGCTTTAATATCTACCATCCATATTCACAATAATTTTTTCACATAATATATGGACTCTTATACAATGTATAAATTGGTATGCTAAAAATATGAATCATGTACAGTATATAAGAACAGATTTATTTATTTATTTATAAGAATGATGCTAATAAGTCCCAAAGTTCTAATTAAGTTATCATATGAGAATTAGATAATTATTTCTTTTTATTTCGAAAAATTTGGTAAATGAAGATTGAGGTTATCTATGGTGTGGAACTGCAAAGTGGAAATTATTTTTTTACATTGAACTAGATTAAATTTAACTTGTGAGCGTTGAAGACACAAAAAATAATCAGTTTAGTATTCTAAGATTTGGAGATTGAGAAAACTTATAATATGAAGTAAGATTGTTCTTGAGGATGACGATTAATTTATTTATAATCTCCATTTTTACTATTAGATTCTTGTTTTTTTAATTGTCTAATTTTATATGTTTTGTATTATACACACCAGTATTGGTTTCATTGAAACACTTTCTTCTCCAATTGATTATTTGTTTTCTTGAACTGACAACGATAAAACTTGGGCATGATGAGAACCTTCTTCTGAATGCTAACTAGACTGTAATCTAAACCGATGATTTTCATTTAGGTATCTTGGGTGAATTGATGATGATTTTTAAGTAGGCACAAATATTGGGTTTTCTTTTTCATGAAAAACAAAGATTATGAACATGCGAAAATAATCATCAGTTCGGGTATAATATAAGAATCCGCTGACACCAATAATGAATTACATATTTTGTCATCATAATACCTAATTATTTCATAGCCCTTCAAAAATATTTCCAAAACAAACAGAATAACATAAAAAGATCACTCCTAGTTATAATCCACAAACATTTTGCATACTTTTTTACTCTATACAAGATTCACCTCTTTCTCACTCCATCACTTGCTAACCAAGAATAAATCAAGAAAATGCGAAAGCCAAGGCTCCCTTGTGTAAATAATATAAAGATCAATCAAATGTCATCACGCTCGCATCACATTCACATTAAAACGTAATATACTAAATATTCACAAAGTAACTAGTAAGAAATGGGCTCTAAAATAGAAAAACTAAATAAATTTAACCCCAATCAATAAACGGAAGGGCACGGTAGCCTCCCTCCGGAGGAGGTTGAAGAGATGGAGGTAAATTGCCCCAATTTGATGCTTGGTTTCTTAGCATTTCCCCTAAAAAAAAAAAAAAATAATAATATTAATAACAATAATAATAATGATAATGATAATAATAATAATAATAATAATAATAATAATAATAATAATAATAATAATAAAAAAAAATAGTAATAAGTAATACCGATAACAAATAATAAATAATAAAATAATACCTGGCAAAGAAAGGTTCTCCAATGGTGGGTTACCAAAGAAACTTGAACCTTGATTACTAATCTGTCCGAAATTTAACCCTACAGAAGATTAAAAATATTTATTAATTTAGACGCATTTCATTTTATCCATATAACTATGGTACATTTAGTATGGATGAAATTGAAGTTCCTTTTAGGAAGAATTGGAAATTTTCAGACTGGTAATTTATATGTGCTGGTACTATTACAATATTAAGTACATATTGTGCAAAATTAGTTACTTTTATTACCAGATGTAACTTGTATTGGATTAAGAACAGCAGGTTTTGGATGAAAAAACTTGCATGCATCTCCAAATTTGCAGGTTCCCTACAATCATACAAAATACATACAGATTCATATTTCTTCATACAATTATTAATTTTAAAAAGTTAAAAAAATAATCTAATTTGTACCATGGTTACTATTATTAGCTTTTTTACATTTAATTAGTCCTCATTAGCTTAACATTATCTAAGCAGAAAAAACTTTTTGCAATAAATAATAACCAATTAAACTAGACCAATATACCCAACTTAAAAGAAGAAAATATAAACGTAAATCACTAAAATAGGGAAATAAAAGAGAGAAAGAAATAAAACTTATTTACAGTGCGGACAAAGTGCTGGCATACAACTTTCCCCATGGTTCCATCTGGCTGGATATCCGATCCATACTGCTCTGCAACTACACATAATCAACACACACAAGTTGTTTGTTCAAATGCTTCAAATAAATCAACAAAAAATAATCAAAGATAATACTATAAATACATTACATGGGGTCGAACCAAAGTCAGTTTTGCAAAATTGGCCAATAATAAATTATACAAAAATGTATTTCGTACATAATTATAACTAACGAACGGATATAAGGCGTTTGTACAAAAGCCTCAAAGAAAGAAACCAAGAGTTATTTATACATACCTCTGAGTGAATCGTAATAGAGTTTGCGGCTGCGGAGGTGAGCGGTTCCTTGCAGGTGGCGTTTCCTCGCCGCCGGCGTGTCCTGAAACTCCTTCTCACAGTAGTCGCAATGGTATAATGGCATCTCTCTCTCTCCCTCTGTTTTGAGAAGTTCACTGAAGTGAAGGCCCTGTATTACTATTATGGAAGAGAAAACTTTAAAAGCATATGGAGAATTCTCCTTTTGAAGTTGGGCCAAGTTTTACGAATATGGATCAGGGTTTGAGCTGGGAGTAATTGGGCTCAGTTTTGCAATTTTCTCTTCTATTTATGATTTGAACTTTAGAAGATTTAATTATTCCTCTTTCTAATGTTAATAATACATACGAGAATACCTTTATACTTCCCAATACAAGAATCTATTTTCAGCTTATTTTTTTTAGATAACATGAAATTGAGTTTTTTTTTTGTCTTGTATGTTGTCATTGTTGTGTTCTATATCATATACTATTTACGTACCATTATTAAGACCACTTTGTTCCGACCTATGTACTGACACTAGTAACTAGTAAGCGGTATTTTTTCTTTCGAATTGTTAGTAAGCGGTATTTATTTAAACATTTCAATATTAACATCACATGCCTAACCTAGTTCATGAATTATGTATGCTAAATTATATATTAACACATAAATTTCATGAAGCAACTTAATTAATTTTTCTACTATATTGTTCTGGTAAGTTCATGCAAATGGAATGGAATACAAGTTGCTAGCTTTTTATAATATAAATTGTGGCTCGGACCAAGTTCATTATAACAAAATTTTGAAAAAGAAAATATGAATCTTATAGCTATAAAATTATATGGGATATTGGAGGATAATCAACACAAAACCATTCACGTAATCCTACATTTATATCAGGTACTTCAATTTTGGCACGCACCTTAAATGGTTCAACAATAAGGGTGTCAATGGATATCCATAATCCGATAACTCAATTCGAATCCGAATGAATGAATTCGATATATATATATATATATATATATATATATATATATATATATATATATATATATATATATATATATATATATATATATAACAACAAAATAATAAATGCGAAAAAAAGTACAAAATAATAAATGCGAAAAAAGAGGCAAGAAATCACAATGTTTTTATGAGATATATGTAAAAAATTAATTAGGATGAATATTTGGCAAGAAAAAATAGGCAAAAAATCAAGTATCTTACGAGATTTACTCGTTTATAGTTTTCTTTTAAATTTGATGACATGATCCAAAATCCGATCCAAAATCCGTTTCGTTAATAGGTTTGGATTCACGTATGGATCTTTATTTTCTTAATGGATTTGGATTCACATTTGAATCTTTTGAATGTAAATTGAATTCACATGTGGATATTACCTGGATCCGACCCGAAACCGATCCATTGACACCCCTACTCAATAACAAATGATTCAAAAATCGGATGACAAACCTTGAATGCGCTAGAAATAGAATAAATTTGGGAAACCCCTTCAATCAAAAAAAAAAAAAATTTGGGAAACCCCTCTTGAATATTTTATAAAAACTCTTTTATTCCTAGATTCCATCTTTTAATTAATACTAACAAATTTATATAAAATTTGCTTAGGTAGGAGAGCTCCTCCAAACGACTTTGGACTGATTTTTGTTCCGAAACCAATATGGACTATCCAAATCATCATCATCTTTTTATCATAAGCAGATACAAAAGGCGGAGTTAAAAAATTTGAATTCTAAGACAAATGTTATTGAAATTTCTAGAATGAATCAGCCACTCCTATTCAAGTTGCATTAATTGAAAATTTAAATCTGATGAGTTTTCCTTTTATCCCTTTTTTAGTTAAAAAGATTCTATTATCATGTGGCATATAGTAATGATGATCATGATTTATGTAAGTCAGAATTTATGGTATAAAATTGATGTAATTGAAGATTTGGTTATTATAGCTTCTTTTTTAAGTATACTCAAGTTGGTTATTATAGCTTGGTTTGTTGTTCAGGCAATTAGCAGTATCCTAAAAAACGGCCTAGGCGCTAAGCTGGTGGGTAGCTGAACTTAGAATTCTATCAAAGTACGATTGGTGCACTTTAATATGCAACAATCACGAGAGCTAAAATATTTTTCGCAATATATTCGATCGAACGGATACTTAGTTTTGGGGTAGAGTTGCATTTCTAATTACATACATCATGAGGGGAAATGGATTAATTGGTTTGTTATTAATTCAACTTTAGTTTATTAAGGAGTTTCATGTCTTTTTTTTTTTTTTTTCAATTTTCAATTTTCATATTTTTCAATAACAGGGGAGCAATTGTAACTTCAGATAATTTAGGGGCTTATGCAAATTTTCCTTAAATGAAGCCAAAATTAAAATAATTGCCAAGAAAAGAACGAACAAGAGATGAGCTTTTTAATTTATCTTCATAGACACCATAAATTCAAATACACAAGTAGGCCATACAACGATGATCATCACCACATCTTACATGTGACATGTTGATAACATACATCATGTAAAGGGTTCATAAAGTTCATTATACGCCTAAAATTAGTTAGAGAGTTAGTCATGTGAACTATATATGGCTCAATAGCATCCTCTGTGAACAGAGCCGTCTTGAATTTCACGTAGCCTGCTGTAGGCTAATGAAATTCTTATGATAGCTAGAATGCTTCTACAGCTCAAATTACCGGGATCAAAGCCTACATACAATAACAACTAAGAATAACATGTATATTCCTATCTGTTAAATCAACAATCATAGGTGAACTTATCCATTATCGATTGGGGCTCACCATCTTGCAAGCAAGTAATAGGCGGTATCGTTAGGGTTTGTTGTGCTCCATATGCATTCCAGCAGAAAGGGTCATCTATCAACTCTCCTTCGAAAGGGAGCAACTCGACCTCAGACATGGTAATATTAGTACAGGGCATGCTGTCACTGCATGCAAAATGTATAGGAGGGCTACGCACGTCGTACGTCCCCCTAATATTATTATACGTAACATCTGACACGTACACTGCTGTTGATTGGTTCATACATTTCTTGTTCAGACAATAATACTGATCAACAATAATGCAATTTCGGACATTTTCCATGAATATTGTGTCGAAGATGATGCCAGTAACGGAACCCATCCCACCCTGCCAGGTTTTGATCCTGATGCCGTTGTCCGAGTGCCTGATGACTGTATTTTTTACTGATATATTGGCGACACATGCTTGTGAGTTTTGTACGCCTAAACTTCCGATGCTGTAGAAGATCCATATATTAGATGGAACAAAAAATTGCAATCTTCTAGTAAGAAGACATAAAGACAACATTTGTTTGTTATGTATGGAATTAATTACCTTATACCATGACTGGGACCACATGTCACATTCTCAATATCAACATCAGAACAACCAGTCCCTATAGAAATGCAGTCATCACCTACAAATTATAAAATAAATTAAATTATGTATCTTAAACCCTAAATAAACCCAACACTCTGTTTCCTTACACTTAAGCTGTTCAATTAAGTTCAGATGAAGTTGGGTTCATATCATACGCAATCATAATGTCTGACTTAAATACAACTATCAAGATTGAAGTAATTAAATTGAAGCATTGTTTCTATACCATTGCTGATCATGGAGTTATAGATGCCAACAGATTTGGTATTCTCTATATGGATTCCATCGGTATTAGGGCTCAGAGCAGGGGAATTGATAGATATCCCCTCTATGTGCACTCCCTCACAATTGTCGAATTTGACATGAAATTTTGGACTATTTTCGATCCGCAAGTTCTTCAGAGTCAAGTTACAACTCATGAAGAATCTGATCAACTGTAATTTCATATATAACTTAACTTTATTTTTCTAATCAATTTAAGCTAGTAAAATCGTTGCTAATTAATTTGTTCTTACCGCAGGGCTCTCACATGGTCCGGGTAATGTAGATCCATTTGGTCCCTGAAATATATAAATATTGAAAAAAATACGTAAATATCCTTCAAATTATCCAAATTATGCCAAAATGTGATTGATTTGTACAAGGTGATAATAAACCTACCTTGTGAGGTTTACAAGGGAGGTTCCACCACTCCTCTCCATTTCCCTCTATTGTTCCGGAGCCTTTGAGTGTCATCCCCTCGACCTGGATGAATGTAAGCCATTGTTGTTTGCTGTCGGTGGCCGGCCAGCAATCGGGCCCTGCTGGCGGCATTAACAATCCGTCAATCTACATTTCAAAAGATCCATGATTATCATGTTAGAATTATTTTATTTTCACATATCAATTTTTCTCCTATTATCGATCATGGTTGACGGAAGGCACATATCAAATAAAAATTGAATATCACTGTTTCTCAATTTAAATTTTTCAAAAAACAAATATGACCGTGAAGGAAAATTTACCTGAAAAACTAGCCCAGGCTGGCAAGGGCCAGAAAATGTGGTGGCCGTAATCATAAAATTTCCATCTGACGGTACAAGCAAGACAGCTGATTCAACCGCACAAGCATCCTTCCATGCGGCCCTGAATGCTTGTGTGTCATCATTCGATCCATCACCAACCGCACCATATGACCGCACATCAAAAACACACGGACCCGAATTTGGTTCATTGGGGTCTGATGGAGCTGTACTGCTATCTGGGGGAGATGGTGGTGTGTCGTTTATCGGAGTTTCGAATCCTTCCCCTCCTTCTCCTCCATTGTTTCCCTTTTGATGATGGCTTTTGGTTTGCTTCTTGTGAAAATGAGTTCTTGCAAATGTGTTGTTGCAACAAAGAATTAATGTAAGTGTAATCAATATCCAAAGAAAGAACACTGGTCTTGACAAAATACCCATTTGATAGAGAAATTATACAAAAGAAACTTGTTTGTGTGTGAGATAGAGAGAGGGAGTGAGATGTTGGTTGAGAGAAAATGAAAGGGCGAGAGAGATGTTATTTATGCATGTGATGTGTGGTGAGGCCATGAGATGGATGACACGCGGCAGGGATTAGAAGACTGGTAGATCATTGTCATGTGGGGTTTAAAAAGGGAGAATAGATTTCCTTTTCCAACAACAAATGAATCTAGTATGAGAATTGAGAAGGGAAGCCAAAGAATTGACAAGAGATGTAGATGGAAAACAGAGAGAAAAAGGGCCGTGGTTTAATTTCTCTGCCAGATAACAGCAGCAATAATGTTTTCTTTTTTCTTTAATGTTGTTTTCTTTTAATTTGAAAAAAATAGTATTTCCTCGTCACCCAAAATGGTGAGAAAAATCGCGACAAATTAAAACGCCAACACTAATGGTGCAGGAAAAAGCGTCAACAATCAATTACGTTTTTGCGAAATGAGACCCTTGAATCAATCAGAGTCATAAATAAGGAAAATACACACGATCCTTGTTGGTGTTTTTATTGTATTGAATTAATCTAATGGCGTTTTTACCGAATGAGTCATTTTGGATGGCAAAAATATATATTTAAAGGGCATGTTGAAAAAGAAAAACATATTGTTGTGCTTTTATGAACAAGTATATATTAAAAACAGTAAAACATTTGAAGAAAGCAATTTGTATTTTCTAAAATTTAATCATTGCTAGAAAACAAAAAAAACATGCAGTGTTTTTCTTGCTGAGTTTTTGGCTTGGCTTCAACTGTGGGCTAGGAGAGAGAGATTAGAGAGAGCCATTATTGGTGCGCCTGGAGGCTGCAGCTATTGTTCTCAAGTACTTTAAAACATAGAGAAACTTCTGGAGAGTCACAAGTTATGTTTGTTTCTTACATTAGATTTGAACCAAGTTAAAAAATGGTCCAATAGATGATTTAATACATATATAATTTGGACGTTTTGTTATAATTTCTAATCACATCAGTTTATAATTTTATGCATATATAGATAAGTTGGACGTTGCTATAAAAATATATAAACTTTGTAAATTATATAAAAATTGTATAAATTAATTTCATATATAAAAAAACTTAAAACATATATGCGTCAATTTGAAAATAAAAATAGATAATTCATCAATTTTTCATGAGAATACAAGCTTTTTGAAGCTCCACAATCATCTTTCTTTTTTCAAATCATGCCACTCTATAACACTGATTATATTAATTATTTTCTCTATACTAAAAAATAAAATATTGGTTTGTGAAAGTATAGGTACTCTGCGCCCATTTTTACTTGAACTTTAAAGAAACAAGAATAACATATGAACTGGTCAGAAAAATGGGGCTTAAATTCGTGGCCATAAATGAGAGGGAGAGAGGTCTCGTGAGTAAATCTTGTTCTTTTCTTCTTTTTTTTGTGGCCCGATGAAGAGACGTCACGGGATGAATCATAAGCTCATAAGATACGGAGATGTTGCAGTTTTTTTTATGAATTATGATTGAATAATTTCATGTGTTTGTGTTCATTTTACAATTACATGCAGACCCTTGGAAAAGGTGAAAATATCATATATCCTCCATGAAAAATTTATATATGAATAATGTCACCATTCAAAAAAAATATATGAATAATGTCTGTATGTAGGATATAAGTAATCTAATAACTACTCTTAACTCTTTTCTCATGCTGTATATAAATATTCTTACCTAATATTTCTCATGCTGGATATACATATATCTTCACTTTTTCAAGTGTTTGCGTGATACCGGATGTCTTACATTTATCAATTATTGACGATATACCATGGATCAAAAAATCACAATCAGAATCTGAGCTGGTCCCTCTGGATTCCGATTCATAATCGGCTGAGTCGAATTGGAATCGGGTATTAATCTGATCAAGCTATGTCGATTCCAATCTGAATCGGCTGAATCATATCGAAATCATCCGATTTTGCAAACCATGTGAATACATAATTTTTTTTTGCATGTAGGAAATACATAATCTTTTCGTGATTTATACATAAAAGTTCTTGCATATAAATGTTAAAATTTATTTAGAATGTAAATAATATTATTTTTGTTCTCTTATATATATTTAAACATGGTATTTTACATTTTGCAGGGTTTCACATGAATTGGCCCATTATACTTGTGTGGGCTCTCAGTCTCTTGTTTCATTACATCTGTCAAGCTTTATTGATTGATCCGATAATAAGAAAATTTTCAGTCAGTAAGTGTAAGTTATGTTTTGGTTATTAATTGATCAATGAGATTTTTTTTTTTTTGCAATATCTATCAATAGTATCCAAAATCAAAGTATTAACGTAACTTTACCCATTTTCCCTTCTTTTTTCAAAAATTTCTCAATAGTTTGAATTTTGAATCCGCTAACAATTCGGCTGCTATGAAGTTGGCTTTTGAGTCACAATCAAAGTATTGATGTAACTTTCATGGAAATGCTCTCTGTTTCTTTTGGGTAAGGTTCACATGCCTTTGCAAGCAAGGTCACATTTTCATTTTTCAGTTCACGGGCAAAATCCCTTTATTTTCTAATGCCGACTTGCAGCATTTTCAATTGGAAGAAAATCTATAGTACATTTATTTAGTATTCAAAGAAACAGAGCAAGGACGTTTGATTTGATTAAGGAAGCTTATTTATAAATATAACCCTATATTTTCCCTTCAAAAAATATTACTCTATACACCCTCAATAAATTTATAGCTAATTGTATAGTGCACGACAAATAAACTATAGGCCATAAGTTCAAATTTTTGGGCACTAAATAATATAACACCAATATGCTACCAAATTATTCTAATCCTAGTTGGTTCAGTAAATTGCATTTGAATGAAAAATATGATTATCCATTGACTCGAATGAGCTGGGCTAACGATCCAAAATATGATTTTTGTAGCTATATTAGGCCCTAAGCCCAATAAGAAAGAAAAAAAATGAAGAGTAAAAATGCTTTCGTTGAGAGTCGAACTCAAGACCTCCCGCTTACTAAACGGGTGCTCTAACCAACTGAGCTACGAAAGCTTTTGCTTTAAAAATTTACAATATTTAATTATTCTAAGTAACTTTCGTAAGAAGCCCATAAATTCTTCTAACTTACGTAAGAACTCAATTGCCCTGCCCATAAATTCTTCTAACTTTCGTAAGAACTCAATTGCCCTGCCCATAAATTCTTCTAACTTTCGTAAGAACTCAATTGTCCTGCCCATAACGTTTTACATATGATTTTTGTTATGATTTACGAAAATGCAGAAAATTTTGAAACAAGGATTATTTGTGTAATATTCAAATAATATAAGTGCTTTTGGTGTAAGATTCAAAATCATATAGCTAGCAAAAACTTTGGAGAAGACTCATTCATTTATTGTTCATGAGTGACATGAGTCGTAACTTTCTTTTTTCTTGAAACATGAGTGTTAACTTTTGAATATGGAATATGCTTACCTTTCTGGCTAGGGCAATGTTTTTCTTCTGTAATGTTCTAAAGGTACACTCTTTCAGTTCTTTGTCACCAAGGGCCGACCCTTTTCAATATATAACTTCATATCAACAAATATATTAGCACTAAAATAATCATTTATTAAGCTTCGAAAAATATCTTAACACTAAAACCATATATATTAATATTGAAAAATAATATATTCATTTGGAAAGATATTCGATGCTCAAAATATATATTTTGATACTAAATAAACACTTGCATGCAAAAATAATTATCCACATATAGAGTTGATAAAAATACAGTGACTACAAAAATTTATAACTTGAGCATACAAGTTCTATAAATGTGATTCGAACGCATAAATTCTTGAGTCACATGCAATATGCTTTATCAACTAAATTATAGACCATTGACAAAAGTTTTATTTAGATTTAAGAGTTGGTTAAAACTGTTACACTCCGGATCCATTTTTGACCCGAGATGCAATAATCATATATCCTTGAGAATAGAGGATATGCAACACTAAAATCGTATTACAACAGAGGAAAAATACAAGGAATAACAAAATCAAGCATCTATATTCATTTTACATTTATTATTACATTTATTTATCTTGATACTTGTCGACGCTCAACCCGACACTCCCAAATAACTGAACCTGAAATTTGGGAAAATGGAGGAGGAGGAGGAGGGGGGGGGGGGGGGGCGGGGGGGGGGGGAGGAGTCGAAACTCAGTAAGGTTATGTTTCGAATATGAAAAAAAATAATATTAAGTTTAACAAATAAATATTTGAAGAAATCGTAATAAATATAAATATATATAAAATTATGTTATATTGGGATATCGACTTTCTCATTTCTCTTCACGTACGCACATACACACATTATATCATGCTCCGTGGCATCGAGTACGCATACACATACTAGTTTTTCCGAGCTCGTTATTGAGTGATCGGCGGTCCTCGTTTCTCTTTGTTAAGTACGGCCTCTCACCTATGCGAATTAGCAGCCCTGATTTTTTCTATTAAGTACGGTTATATCCAGTTTAACTATTCTCACACGTTCTTTCAACACATCATCTTATCCCATAAAAATATTTATTTCTCAAAAATATATTGTATTATTCTCAAATATTATATTTAGTATTACCAAAATAATTTGAAAACAGTAAATATATGCGAGAGTAGAATTCCTTACTTTAGCGAGAAGATAAAATAAAATCATGATATTTATATTATATAAAAATTAAGCTATAATTGTGTTCAATGTCAGACTTGACTAAGTCAAAAATATAAGCATTTCTTTTATATTTGTAACAAAACTAATGTGTATGTTAAGAATTTGAACTCATGAAATTCTGATTCGTGAAATAAAATATTAGTTCATAAAAATTGAAATTTGAAAATATATCATGAAAGATTTGAAAATACTTAAATATACAAAATTTTATAAAAGTACCCAACAAAATATATTTATAAAAAAAATATGGGTTATAACAAAATCTGAATTGCAATAATCTGAATAAAAATCTGTCTCGTAATTCAATTTTAAATAACCCGAATTCAAATGACTCCTGATGCAAAACTGAATGACAAACCATATTCATCTAATATAAATACTAAAAGGTGGCAAAATCCGATCCAACCCGTCCATTTGCCACCTCTTTGTAAGAAAAGAAACATTTTTTAATACATGTCCCACATCATAAGTGCACTTTAGAGACATTTGTGCAAAATGAACCCCCTGTCATCAAAAGTTGAGAATCTCTCCAATTGCAAGGCAAACTTTACCAAGTCCCTTCCAAGCAATACCATGCAAGCATATTGTTCTGCATTAACGTCATCTATTCTCACAATTACTGGAGATGTCCCTCATCATGCATGCTAACTGCTATGTTGCACGGACACGGACACGGGTGTCGTGTCCGACACGACACGGACACGGCGACACGGCGAATCTCAAAATTCATCAGGACACGACACGTTAAATATATATATTATTATATTATTTTTATGAATAAAATATATAATTTAATTATTGTATATATTATTTATGTCAATTTTATTTTATTTTAAAGAATTATACATAATATTTTTATCATATAATTAGAAAGTTATACGTAATATTTTATAATTGTTACAATATATATAACATTTGAAATTGCACTTTTATACGTGCATACAAGATATTTGACGTTTTACATATTTATGTATGGAAACTTGAAACTAAATAATCAAAATTCACTTCAAATGTGTAGTCCCACAATTACTGGAATAGAAATGTGAGATGAACTAGTCTTTAAAATACGAGTATGATGAAATAGTGCAATAATTGCGCTAGCAAACCCAATGCACTTGTCTGAGAAGTGTCCCGAGAAGTATCCTGACGATTTTTAATAATAAAATATTTGATACGCCACGTGGTGTGTCCGAGGAGTGTCCGAGGAGCGTCGTATCCGACACGGTGTCCGACACGGACACGGCCGGGTTTTAGAAGTGTCCGCGCAACAGAAATGCTAAGCATTCAAATAAATCTGCCAAAATGATAATTTATATTTATTTTACAAAATTATGTCATTTTATGTTCATTTTAATTATGTAAAACAGAATGTTAACCATAATTCGCAGTATAAAATGGAATATCACAAATTATGTCAAGTAATATAAGAAATAATGCATGAATAGTTTAACTAACAACACACTATCATTATGTAACTTATTTTTGTCAAGTACAGTTGTGGTTGAATGGATAAATCTTCTTGTTCAAACTGGAGAAGACTTTAATCCAGGAACTTATATTCCTCTCTTGCTTTCCCTCTCCAAGTTTCCTCATTTCAAAATTAAACTAAACCTAGTACCCTCTCTTATATCCCCACTTTTGTGTCATTTTCACACCGTACTTGCAAATCAAACAAACAAAAATAAGAGATTTAATTTTGATTGTGACCATCATGGCTATTACTCATGATGCTATATCCTTAAGAAGGTCTCTTGGTAGAAGGGTGACTGGCAATCAGTCGGGCCACTTGATAGGTAGTCAACTAGCAGTGTTTTTAGTCGCTTTATCGATTATTTGCGGTCTTGTGAGCTTTGTGCTATGTCTGGCTGGTGAGGCATCAAGATCCGAGGTATGTGTAACAACATAATTGATATGATTGTGACATGATTTAGAGTTACTGCAAACAAATATAGATATCAATTGCTACTAAGTTACATAACATACAATTAACAGGCAACATGGTATCTCTTAAGTATAAGAGGAGATGGCTCCAAAATCTCGGAATGTTTCTACAACGGAAGCGGAAGAAACGCTCTAGCGTGCGCTATCTGTGCGTTTCTGCTGTTGGCGGTGGCCATGTTCGCCGAGCACGCGTACATGCTGGTCGCCGTCACCAGCCCAACGCAGACTGAGTTTGCCTCGGCTCTTCCTGAGGATCCGCGTTTGGCCTCATCTGCTCGATCGCTCACCGGGCAAGCATGTTTTTTGTTTCTTCTAACTTGGTATGCTGATTTGTCTTTCTATTATGTGTGACTGAGTATTTTGTATATTGGTATACTATGGAATGCAAATGGTATAGTTTTTTTTTTTTTTTGAAAATTAGAATGTAAATGGTATAGTTTTAGGTTGAGTATTAAATAGATGTTCCAACTTCTCATATTATCATTATGAATTGATTTAAACATTTTGATACAGTTGATTGGGTAACTGAATAGTGAATAGCTTTATTAGACGGACTCCATAGATAACTGGAGCAATCTATTTAATACAAATAATCCAACTTAACTGAATTTAACTTGGGATGTCTGGGCCTAATCATATGCATGGGCCTAATAACATGTATGGGCCCTAGCATAACCAAACAAATGTAACTTCCAGAATCTGAAGTTGCATTCGTTGACTTCAAAATCCCACACTCTTTTAAATAAAATACACATGTTCAAAACGCTTTTGTTACCCAATACTAGCTTTAATCATCAAATTTTATTTCCGACAAGTTGCATACTTCTGTATCATGTCTTTATTACAGGATTTGCTTTGCAATTGCCGAGGTTCTTCTGATGATTTGCATTGGGGTGGAATCGGGTCACTTGAACAATTGGACCAAACCGAGACCAGTATGCCACGCCATCAGGCCAGGCTTGTTCGCAGCAGCAGGAATTCTTGGATTAATCGCAGTATTTTTAGGGTTTATGGTGTATTTAACCGCTCTAAGGATGCAAAGATTGCACAATGTAGATGGAACGATGCATAATGGGCATCAAATTCCTCATGGGCCGCATAACCTGACACCGACTGCACCGCACGAACAGCACCAGTCGATGCCTAACCAAGCTCCTATACATGAAGCAGAAAAGGTTGCGACATCTGTATGATTTGATCATGTTTTGAGTCAGGAGGTTAGAATTGGATTTGGTGTTAGAGCTGAAAAATGTATAGAGGCGTTGTTTTAAGTGTTTTTCTCCAGTTGGTTTGAGTTATTTAATTCAAGCTCCAACTAGACAATTAGAATATTATACATATGAAAAATAAAATTGTTCACAAATAATTTTTCTAATATATGAATAATAAATCTCTTATTTTGAAATTGCTTTGGAGGTACTTTGTTTGCTACAAATATTTTTCTAGTTAAAATAGAGTGGAAAATCTTTTTTATTTTATTTTTTTGAAATTCCTCAAGTAAGAAATATTTTGTAAAGAAATAAATAAATAAATGCATGCATTAATTGGTGCTAATGAGATTTAAATCCTTAATCTTTTGTATCTCAATCAAGATACTTAAATATTATGTTAGAGGCTCATTTGCAGAAAATCTTTTTTTATTAATATAAGTGGAACGTTAATTGCAAAATATGGCTCACAACTTGCAGTATAGATGTGTTGAATGCTGGTCATCTCAATCATTAGCAGAAGAAATGTAATTGGAGATGAAATGAGAGGAGATGAACAAATTACCTAACATTCGGACCACAAATATAAGAATCAAAATATTTTTAAAAGATAAAAATATTTTTAGAATATTTCCCAGTAAATATTTCCAACGAAGAATCTCTCTATGATAACGTAAGTTCTTTTCTTAGTGTTCCTCCAAACGGTTTCTTATAAATGCAAATAGATGGAAAGTAAGATTTCTCTGATGTTAAAAATTAAAGGGTTCACTGCTAATAGTCTTATATAACACTATATTCCCGGTTGAAATCCTGATTGTTGATGTACTTAAGGCCAAAACAATTTAAGATCATTAAAATCAGTACGTATTAAATTCTTTGCCTAGATAGAAAATAAACATTAAGTGGCAAAAATCTCATATTTTTGAACTGTTTTATTAAAATAAATGATTTTTTTCATTACCAACCAGGGATTTTTTTTTCTTTAATTTTAAATATATATAATAGTTATAATATAGCAACATTGTAAAAAATGGCCAACTATATAATTCCGGATCAAGAATACAAAATATAATACTAAAACTAGACTGATTAAAAAAAGCAATATATCCTTGACCCTAAATATACTAATCGAGTCTTGAAACATCCACAAATTGTGATTTATAAAAATGGCTGCATGTGCAGCAGCACCAACTATGAGAAATCCATCAATCCACATGCGAGATGTGAACAATGAGAGTTATGTACCATAATCAGTAACTAGATATGAATAGAGAGGACATGGAATACATATGATAAGTTACAATAATGATTAAAGAGTCCAATATAACCGGGTTAAGAGATAATTGAGCATGCCATGAAGTTGTGAAAATTTCATATGTGTTCACTGACCAGAATGCAACGACGACTTGCAACCAATTCATGCATTATTTATAGAACAAGCACATACTAAGGGATAATTATTCAGGGCCCCGATTATTTCCCCATATTGTTAATTATTTAATAGGTACTCAGGCTAAGTCATACTAGCTATTCAAACAGGTGGACAAATAACATCACACTAATTATGTATAAATTTAAGGGAGCGACTATTAACCTCTCATAAATTGTGGTTCATTGGCTCCCAATCAACGAGAGCGCACCATGTGTCGCAAAAATTAGGAGCTATTTAGAAATCATGGGAGTTCTCAATTAAATGAATTTTCGGAACTTCCATATTTGCTAAAAGAATTAGGAACTCCCAAAATAACTCCTATGAAATTAAACATATAGTTATTTTTTTAATAGCTTCCTATGACTCCCGGTAAATTTCTCATGTAAGGTATATTGTTGGGAATATAAAAATATAATATTTAGAATATAAGGTATATTGTTGTGATATAAAGGTATATTGTCTCTTTTTGGCAGATAGATCTCTTCATTAGTCCAATCGCCTAGATCTGTATGATAAGACTTCTACAGTCAACAATTTTAGCATTTTCATTCTCTTATTTGGAATGTAAGGTATATTATGGTAAATATAATAAATATATAATGTTTAGAATGTAATGTATATTGTTGGAATATAAAGGTATATTATTTAGAATATAAGGTATATTGTTGTAAACACAAAGGTATAAATAGAAACCAAAATAAACTATGAAATATTGGGCTGGAACTTTGGGATGAAATATATTGGAGCCACTAGGAAATAATAAAAAAATTCAAATGTATGAGAAAACTTCCAATTTGGGCTCCCTTCTTATTGGGAGTCAATAGGAGCTAAATAAAATTGGAGGTCAAAATCTTTTTCCTAAATTTAATCTGGTATATAAACAATAGCTCTTATCTTTTTATTTTGCATGAAAATGTGCTGCTATCTATTGAAAAATATATTATATATCAAATGTAGCTACTATGAACTCTTATTTATCTTTTCTTTTCATTTTTTTTTTCATTTTTTTTCTTGGAAAGATGCAAAAATATGATTAGATGGCTTCTTTAAGGAATGATTGAACAGACAATTGCCAATTTTTATGGCTATAAAATGACAGAAGAAATGATATATTTCAGCAAGGAAGAAAGAAAACAAAAAGAGGGAAGAAAAGAAAGTTGTTCTTCCGGAAAAAACTATCAACGGAAATGTCTTGTATACTAGTTGGTTAAATCATTTGTATATGTATCAAGAGGTCACGTGTTCAATTCCTGACAAACACAATATAACACATATTTAGCAAAATCTCTCAATCCAATGGGTTGGACATAAAACAAAAAATATTAATGCTGCATGAATTAGTGATTATATAGCTCTGCATGAGCTGTACTGTGCATGACCCTGAGAGATGGACTGCATGAGATTCTTAAGTTTTCTATTTTTTATAACAATTTATGGATCTAAAGGAAAATTACAGTAGATCCTGAGAAATTTGAGACCTTTAGCGTCCGCCTCTTGGCCCATTATACATGAGAAAATCCAACTACGATACACCACAAGTTTATAATACTGAATATTTTGCTGCTAAGACGATCTAAATCTTGTATTACGTATTGAGTCGAGTAGAAATATAATATACATACTGAACATTTTTTTTTCAATTCAGGAGATTTTTTAATATTATTATAAGCTTATTATTCATATATGTTTAAAACCGTTTCATCATTCTTTGGGTAAGGCAAATGGAATGAATGTTCAAGATGAAAACATGCTGGGGATGTTTATCAGTGCTATATTATATTCTCACAACCTGCATTAAATAATCATCCCTAACTGTTTACTAGAAAAACCTAGTGTTTCTCAAGCAATTCTAATTGTCTATTTAAGTCGGAAGACTGGACATTAGTTAGATCAAAATAACAATCTTCTCTATTCTATCTATTACTCTCTCTTCTACAATGATGGTGAGTGATCAACTTGAGATTTTTTTTGTTTGTTGGACACTTCAACTTCAAAATGATTTTTTTTTCCTTTTTGCTTTGATTTTCTGGTCATTAATTTCTCTCAATGCATTTGAACTAACAGAACTTGCAGAAGATCGTGCTGAGAGTTTCAGTCTGTTGCGACAAGTGCAAAACTTGCATTATGAAAGCCGTTGCAAAACTCGACGGTACACAAACTCTCTCTCGCCCCTTCCCCCCTCTTAATTACTTGAAATTTTCATGACATCACAAGCATGAACAATATGCAATCTTAAATTTTGAATCTCTTACTTTTTCTTAGGGATCAAATCAATAGCAATAGATGCGGAAAAGAGTTCACTAACACTCATTTGCGACACCAATTTGGTTCAAATTGTGAAGGAGTTAAAGAAGGCGGGGAAAGTAGCTAAAGTTGTGAGTGTTGGCCCCGAAAAAGAAGAAGAGAAGGATGAGAAAAAGGATGATAAAAAAGACGGCAATATATATTACTGTTGCAAGCCTCTTCCTCCTTGTTGTACTGCATGCCGGCCAAGTTATGTCGTGTTTTATGACGAACCATATGGTGGTTGTGTTATCTCATAGAAGTTATCGTTTTGTGTGGTGTGTGTGTTTGTTGGGGGGGGGGGGGGGGGGGGGGGTTGATTTGTTTTTTGTTTTAACATGA
The DNA here is from genome assembly GCA_027726005.1 of Juncus effusus. NCBI lineage: Eukaryota > Viridiplantae > Streptophyta > Magnoliopsida > Poales > Juncaceae > Juncus > Juncus effusus. The sequence continues at coordinate 9,976,509 of CM050891.1, read as the reverse complement.
TATGAATTTATTTACCTATTCGTTTATTTATATTACATGTTAATGGAAGCATTTATATATTTGAATATAAATTTCATAGATTATGCATGCAAATAGCTTCTAGGAAGATTCAATCCACAATTTGAGGGATGAAGAATAATTTTAGGACCTTTCTTAAGATCAACGCAATATCACCTCACCTCATTTATATACTAAGCGAAACTTTATATTTTCTCATTTTTTTTTTTTGAATGTAAGCTTGAGATGGGTATCCCACACTCAAGACAGAATTGATTGATTAAAGTAATAAAAGTCAAATACGATTAGGCAGGAGAAGTCAATACAGCGAGAGGCTAGTAAGGACTTTCTCGATGCTAAAACGGAAACAACACCAAAAGCTCCTTCACTAAAGAGAAAAGAGCAAAAGAAAGAAAAAAAAATATGTATTATTTACAACACTTTATAATGCATTATTTCAATATCCTACATATTATTTTTTGTTATTATACAAGAATGAGGTGCATATATGTATTATTTGCAATCCGATCCAAACATAACTGTCCTAACATAGTAACTTACTTCATTCTACTTAGTACAAGCAAATTATTAAAACAACATAGCACATCATCTAACCTAGCTACAAACCACATGTAAATATATAATAATACCACAACCCCTAAATATAAAAACGAGGCCCTAAATCAAATCACCCGCTAGTCGATTTCAATTCCTCCAAAGTCCTCTTCACATGATCCTGCAATAAGTCAATCCGCTTCAAGTACAGTACTTCCAGTTCCAAAATCTGCTCGCCACTTGCATGTTGCACCGACCCGTCTGGGCTGAACAACCCTAGCCCTAAAAACCCACCTGTAGTTACTGATCCTGACCTGTTATTCATGCATGTGCTTATTAGCTCCTTGAATAATGGAGAGAGATAGTTCTTCACTGTCTTGTATTTCGCCAACTGGAGATGATTCTGGAATGGACGCCTCCATTTTTACTGCCACTGGAACTGCAGCCTCATCTCCTGTAAAAATAATAATACCATTATTACTTATTTTAATCAAGAAAAAGCTCTAATTTAATTAGGGTTTTAGTTTTATCATCTGTACCTGTCATTTGAGTTGGTATGGATTTATAACCTTTTTTTTTTAATATTTAACCCATTGGGTTAGAGAGACTTTGCTAAATATATACTATATTGTGTTTGTCGGAAGTTGAACTCATGAGCTCTTGTTACGCATGCAAATATTTTAACCAACTAGGCTACGAGTCATTTGTTATAGATTTAGAACCTTCAACGGGTAGCCTCCTGACACGTTTCTTAGATCTCACTGGATCTTCTGTCACGCCAACTGTGTGGTCCAATACGTAATTAGGGTTAGGGCTAGGATTAGGGTTAGGGGTAGGGTTTAGGTCTCCTCTTCCTGGTCACTTTCTCTCTCCCTTTTCAGTTCCGGTTTCCATATGTGTCTCGCCACGTCATATATATATCCCCTGTTTATTATTATTATTACAACCATGTTAAAAAGAGAGATTTCTTTCTCCAATTCTATACAATTACAATTGTAATTGTAATTCTATACAATTTACCTGTTCATGAGAGGTTTTGAAAGAGAAGTTTTTTGCGGTTTGCATGTGCAGAGCACAAACTCTGTATTTCTTCTTTAATCTTCTTAATTTTTCAATCAGTTGATTATTTGAGAAATCGAAGTTGAACTGCTTTTTGATTTCCTCGTAAAGCTGGCCGGTGTCATACTGGTGAGAAGCGAATGCCGTGTCTGCGATAAACCGAATTTAAAAATTCAACTTTTGAATTTAATTAGTTTTCTTTCCGAATGAATTCAAAGTTTAAAACTTTTGGAATTCAAAGACGGAATTTTTTAAAAATTTTGAATTTTCAGTTTGAAAATTTGAAGCTTTTGGGATTTGAGTTTTTAGCGTTCAAATTGAATGAATACGAAATTTATAAATTAAAATTGCAAATGCATAATCACTAACTTTACAACTCAAAAATTTGAAATGCCAAAGATGAAATTTTTTTAATTTCAAATATTTCATCTTCAAAATTTGAAATCTTTCCAATCTGAGTGATCATTTGAACCCTTTCAACCTTCCAATAGTCAAATTACCTTGTCTAGAATTAAACTCCAAAATGTAGAAATTTACTAGTTTTGTGTATAAATTTTGAAATAAGGAATTTTTTTGTGTCATTTTCAAATAATATAGTGCTTTTTGTGTGAGATTCAAAATCATATAGCTAGCAAAAACTTTAGACGAACTGCCTACTCTATTATACAAAATCTTTGGAGAAGACTTGTCCGTTTATTGTTTCATCGTCTAGATGAGTGATATGAGTCATAACTTTTTTTCTTGAAACATGAGTGTTAACTTTTTAATATGGAATTATGCTTACCTTTTTGGCTAAGCAATATTTTTCTTCTGTAATGTTCTAATGTACACTCTTCAACATATGCTCGTGCTCTTCCACTTTTTGCCACCTGGTCCGACCCTTTTCATAAAACTTCATATCAAGAAATATAGAGCTTGCTCTTTTGTTAAATTTAATGATAAGATCTAATTAAGATCATTAAAATTAATAGGAGTATTTTCCGTTATATACAATATTAATTACAAAGATTCTCGCTTAATTTATTTCCATTTTATCTACACCTTTATTTCCTTGCATCTTCGTTAACTTCCTTTTTCTATTCCCTCCTCCTCTCCATTTGTTTTTGTCAGATGTTCGCAAATTATTTGCTCTTCTTTTAATCTTTCCTTCTTAAAGTATATGTTTCAATATGTGCTTTGTTTAACTATTGACACATTGCTGGTACATTATATTTCAATTTTTGTTTGTGAACTATGTTCAGATTTCTCTTCAATACATGTATCTTATGTGTATTGCTACTCTCAAAAACAATTGTCTCACAATCAGTTCTCCAAAATCATAAATGAACCGTAATACTGATTCAGCTCCTCTTAAAAATAAAGCAAAAATCACACAATGATTAAATGTATGAATGCCACATAATGGCGATTAAACAAATATGATCCAAAACAATTTCAGAAATAATACATAACATAACTAAATCACCCCTCCAGAAAAAAAGAAGAAAAAAATAATTAGATATGAAATTACGATTTTACCCTTAATCATTCATTTGATATAGAAAAAAATCTCTATAGTACTCCACTTTCTGAATTATCTGGACGGTTCATTGAAACTAAGATTAGCAATGTAGAGTACTGTAGAATATATTAGCACTCAAAGATATATTAAAACTAAAAAAATACAGTTAAGAAAGAAATATATAATAATTAGAAAAACATTTGTTAAGATTCAAAAAATATCTTAACACTGAGCAGCGTATAAGTTCTATCTAGAACTTTTTTTCGAGAGCAACAATCGATGTATACTTGATTAAATAAGAAAAATCAATTCGAACCCATAAAATCTTAAGTCACATGTAATATGCTTTATAAACTAAGTTATGGACTATTGACTGAAGTCCTATCTAGAATTAGAGTTCGGTTAAATCTGAAATGCAATAATCTGAATCAAAATGTAGCTCGGAAATTCGATTGTAAATAACCCGAATTCAAATGACTCCTGATGCAACACTGAATATGACAAAACATTTTCATCTGACATAAATACTGGAAGGCGGCAAAATCCGATCCAACCCGCCCGTTTGCCATCTTTTGGTAAGAAAATAAACTTTTTTAGATACATGTCCCAGATCATAAATACACTTTAGAGACATTTGTGCAAAATGAACCCCTCGTCATCAAAAGTTGTGAATCTCTCCAATTGCAAGGCAAACTTTGAAAAGTCCCTTCCAAGCAATACCATGCAAGCATATTGTTCTGCATTAAGGTCCTCTCCCATTCTCACAATTACTGGAAATGTCCCTCATCATGAATGCATGCCACATCAATATTGACATCAACACTGAATAATAACTAAGCAGTCAAATAAAGTCTGCCAGAATGACATAACAAATTATATTTATTTTCTGATATTATGTCATTTTGTATTAATTTTACTTATGTAAATACAGAATGTTAACCATAATTCGCAGTATAAAATGGAACATCACAAATTATGTCAAGTAATGTAAAAAATAATGCATAACAATAAATTATATGTCCATTATGTAAATCTTCTTGTTCAAACTGGAGAAGATTTGAATCCAGGAACTTATATTTCCCTCTCCAAGTTTCCTCATTTCAAAATTAAAATAAACCTAGTACCATCTCTTAAAAAGGACTTCTGATTGTGACATTTTCACACCATAATTGCAACTCAAACTCAAACAAAAATAAGAGATTTTATTTTGATTGTGACTACTATGGCTATTACTCATGATGCTATATCCTTAAGGTCTCTTGGGAGAATGGTGGCTGCCAGTCAGTCAGGCCACTTGATAGGCACTCACCTAGCAGTGTTTTTAGTCGCTTTGTCAATTATTTGCGGCCTTGTGAGCTTCCTATTATGCCTGGCTGGTGAGGCATATAAATCCCAGGTATGTCTAACAATGCAACTGATATGATTGTGACATGATTTAGAGTTACTGCAAACAAATGCAAAAATCGATTGCTCATGAGTTACATATTATTACACAGACATGGTATCTCTTAATTATAAGAGAAGACGGCTTCACAATCTCGGAATGTTTCTACAACGGAAGCGGAATAAATGCTCTCGTGTGCGCTATCTGCGCGTTTCTGCTGCTGCCGGCGGCCATGTTTGCCGAGCACGCATACATGTTGGTCGCTGTCACCAGGTCGACGCAGACCGAGTTCGCCTTGGCTTTTCCTGAGGATCCGCGCTTGGCCTCATCTGCTCAATCGCTCACCAAACGAGCGTGCTTTCTGCTTCTTCTAACTTGGTATTCCGTTTTATATTTACTATATGTCTTATGCATGGGATTTAGATGGTTTCATCCTGAATAGTTATATTAGACCCCCTCAGATTATAATTACAGCAATCTTTTTAGGATGATTTGCAAATTGATTGGGCTTTTTGGGGCTTAATAATCATATGTTTGAGCCAAGCCCAAGCAAAAAAATGTCTCTTTGGGGACTTGAAACTTGGAAGCTGCATTCCTGGATTTAAATTTTAAAATTCCACACTTTTCATATCAAATCCGGATGTTCACAACCCTTATGTTACCAAATACTAGATTTATCATCACAATAACTAGTGTGCTACTCGCGCGTTGCTGCGAGTCATTTTGAATACAATATATTCAATGGTTTACTATAGTTGCAAAAAAAAAAAAAGCCGCACAATCAACTATTATTTGTATCTAATATTTATAACTAATTATTTCATGTGTAGACGTCGATAGCATAACAATCCGACAAAAGAACTAAAATCAAATAATAATGAAAATTATAACAAAAAAAACATTCATTAATTATTCAATCTATTTTGAAGGAGTAAAACAACAACAAAAAATCCATAAGATTAAGAAAACTAACACTAGAGAAAAATAATGGGCAAAATATGAAACAAAATATCACTCGTTATTCAATTACACACCCAATTGTACAATCACACAATCCTTCACAAACTCCTTTCTCGTTCATATCACGTCCGCTCGTTACACTATTTCCAAAGCCGCCGGTATCTGCATTCAATTTAAACCCAAAAAAATAGAGAAGAACATAGTAAAATATAAAAATATCCTTGAAAAATAACAGATAACTGACCAGTTAACTGGAAAACATCAAATTTTCAGGATGTTTCAGGGGTATATATGTAAAAATACTCTTCCTTCTAAACTTTGAAGTTTTACTTGAAAAATAAGTTAGACTTGAGAAAATATAGATACTGAATAATGTTCCGTGCAAACAGTTTCAGGGATAAGTTTAGACTTGAAAAAGTTTAGATTGTTCATCTAAAACATCAATTTGATGTTTCAGGGGTATATATAAAATTATCCTTGAAAAGCAATCAGTTGTAGGGATATATATGAAAAAAATGCTCTTATCAATTTTCATACGTACTGGATTCAGAACCAGAGACTCTTCCTGAATAATGTTGCGCGTGATCAGACGGACAATATCAAAATTTCAATTTATTTCAAAATTCTCTCTCCATACTGACAGCATACACTGTACATTATTCCTTTTTCTGTTTCGTGTACCCCATGCCAAAACCGTTCTTAAACCCGCAAACCTGGAAATATATCAATTTTTTTTGGCTCAATTTCGGAAATTTGTCACTTTACCAGTTAATAATAAACAAATAAATAAATAAATAATATTTTAAATTTATCCTAAAAAATGTCAAATTTTTTAGGGTTGATTTGGCAAATTCTCACTATTTATTTCTCAAAAAAGTAGTAATTACAATTTAAATAATAATAGTAATACTAAATAAATAAATTTGAATTTATCTTTCTTACATTATACATTTTACTAAATAGCAGCCCAGAAATTCCAATTTTAAATTCGAACTGCAAATTAGAAAAATTAAGATTAGAATTTTACACAATAAATTAATAAGTGAATGTATTAAGAAAATAAATAACTACTCTTTGATCTTCTTGCCCAGCTCGTATGAATCGGTGAAGGAAAGTTTTGAGTGTGGGGTTTCCCATTTCAAAATTTCAAGAATTTTAACACATCACTTTCCATTTGACAACCTCAAATTTAAATGATTGTAACTTTATTAAAATTCTATGCAAATTTCATAAAAAAAACGATAAAATAAATTTAAGAAAACTCACCTCGAGTCTTCCTCTCTTTATACATAGTAAAAAAAGAAAAATCAATATTTTATTTATTTATTTACTTACTCTTTCAAGAAAAGAAAGCAAGCAGTCTTTGATACCCTATTTCAATGCATTCAAGTTAGAAGAAGATATTAAGGTTAATATAAATTACAAAATCAAATTTCTAAATTTTTTTAAAATGTAATGGCAATGTTACAATGGCCTCACTGGAAAGAATAGTATTTATTTCAAATATTAATCTCTTGTATGATCTTAATTGATAAATGAGAGTAAGAATTACTATATATCTCTTATTTCTATAACATAATTTTGATAGAAGTTAAATTGAAGGAAGCTGAAAAAGATAGAAAAAATGGTATTTTAAATTTTTTATGCCTATTTTATGAATATTTTAAAAAAAATATCGCCTTTTTGATGAATACTTCAAAGAAAATAATTAGATAAATAGTATCAAAAAGCTCACAGTTTTCCCAGTCCAGTCTCCTGCAAATAAAAAATATATATAATTAAATAATTGATCTATTATAGAAAAAAAAAATCGTAATAATATGCCTAGAAAAACTTAAAAGCTTGTATTAGTAGTTGTGTTAAGTAACATTTAATAGACTTAAAGAGAGAAAGAGATTTTAAATCAATGTAATAATATACCTTCAAGGATTAGAGGAGTAGTTGCAGCTTGCACTTTAGTAATCTTTTCATATCCAGCTTCTTTTATTCCTCTAAATAAAGATAAAGAAATTGGGCATTCATCAAACCTGTAATAAAATTAAAAGAACTTCCAATTAGGCCCAAATTAAGCCTAAGCAAGTGTTAATTAGCCTTCAATTGTGATAATTGGCAGCAAAACGAACCCAAATCTGTCTCAACTTACTGACGACAAGTCAAAAAATATAAATAATTCAACTAATGCAAAGAACTTTAATTGGTACCTCATGTCGACATCTTCCCCTTCAAAATTCATCTCTCGCTCTTTGCCCAAAGCTTAAACCCAAAATTTCATTTTCAATCACCACTGAATCGCCAGTTTGCTTCTTTTTCTACATGAAAGCTCAGAGATTACTTCCCAAACGCGGAGCTTTTGTCACCTCTCTGCCTCCTCAATTTGGGAACACCGTCGAATCTGTCAGATTTCTCTTCCTTTAAATGCAAAACCCCTTTCAATCATTATTAATTTATGCTTCATCAACTCCATTTGATCATTCAATATGTTCCATCTCTACAGAAAAAAATGATTAAATTCAATTAGTTCATCACTGTTTGATTGAATCACAAGATCAAATGCAAATTAAAGTTCAATATTTTGTTACAGAATTAGGGATTTTTGAGGGGATAAATTAGAAAATCTAGTGCCTGTTAGACATTTACTTCATTAATTTTCAAATAAGAAACGAAATGCCACAACACAATCGAACTTTATACTCAAAATTGCATGAAAAAAACATTAAAAGCAAAAATCAAGAACCTCTAGACAAATCTTGCTCCAACGCGATGCCTTGATTGGATTTTTGGACGAATTAGCGGCGCTCAGGCCTTAGATGACGGCTGGACGGTGGCCTGACGGATCATCGGCCTTCAGGGCGGAGATTGCGTATGGACGGCGGGAAGAGGCGGCAGTGGATGGTGGGCGGCGACGTGCGGATCTGGAGGGGAAATCGGACGGAAGAAACCCTTTTTCGGATGGCAGTGTCGGAGGCGGTTATGCGGACTGGGCTGTGAGGTCTTTCTCTCTCGCTGGAAACGAAAGACTGTTTAAACTTTGACACGTGTATGTGTGTCATGTAAGCTTGGTTTTTAGCGTTCTGTGAGCCCTGAAATAATCTCAGCCGTTTTTCTGAAATCATACGGTTGAAAATAAAAACGCTGACGTGGCCTCACAGAATCAGTCAGAAAGGCCCCAAAATCTTATAAGGGTATAGATTACCGATAATTTATCCATATCATCAATCATGTCATTATTACAGGATTTGCTTTGCAATTGCCGAGGTACTTCTGATGATTTGCATTGGGGTGGAATCAGGCCATTTGAACGATTGGACCAAACCGCGATCAGTATGCCACACCATCAGGCCAGGCTTGTTCACAGCAGCAGGAATTCTAGGATTAATTGCGGTGTTTTTAGGGTTTATGATGTATTTAACCGCTCTAAGGATGCAAAGATTGCACAACATATATGGAACGATGCATCATGGGGATCAAGTGCTTCATGGGCTACATAACCTGGCACCAACTGCACCGGTCGAACAGCATCAGTGTATGCCTCACCAACATCCTCAGGATCAAGGGCCACATAACCTGGCACCAACTGCACCGCATGAACAGCAACAGTTGATGCCTGACGAAGCTCCTACAGATCAAGCAGAAACGGTTGCAACATCTGTATGATTTGATCATGTTTGAGTCAGGAGGCCAGATTTGGATTTGGGGTTCGCAGCGAAGAATGTATAGAGGCTCTGTTTTAAGGGTTTTTCTCCAGTGGGTTTGAGTTTTTTAACTGTAGCTCCAACTTGACAATTTGAATTGTATACATGATAAATAAAATTGTTTCCTAAATGCTTTTTCTGATATATGAATATAAATTTCTTATACGCTTTGTCATATTTTCATTTTATTTTGCAAACCGAAAAAAAGATTATTTATAGCTTTAAAGAACATATTTTGTTTTTTTATTAAAAAAAAACAATAAATTATCGTTAATTTTGGGTCCAATTGACTAGATGAGAGAATAAATTATCGTTAATTTTGGGTCCAATTGACTAGATGAGAGAATAAATTATCGTTAATTTTGGGTCCAATTGACTAGAGGAGAGCCGAAATTCAAAATGACCCGAACCCGATGTCATCTCTATAACTGCCAATACCTCTATTGTTAATTTTGGGGTTCCAATTTACTATATGTTGACCAAGTTAATATTGAAATTGCTTTGGAGGTACTTTGTTTGCTACAAATATTTTTCTAATTAAAAATAGTGTAATTAACTGGAAAATCTTTTTTTATTAATTTAACTGGAAAGTTAATTGCAAAATATGACCCACAATTTGCTGTAATAGATGTGTTGAATGTTTCTCATCTCAATCATTAATTAGCATTCTCATCTCAATCATTGATTCATTATCAGAAGAAATGTAATTGGAGATGAAATGAGAGAAGATGAACAAATTACCTAACGTTCGGACCACAAATATAAGAATCAAAATATTTTTAAAAGATAAAGATATTGTTACAATATTTCCGAGGATAAATTTCCAAAGAAGAATCTCTCTATGATAACATAATTTACTTTTTTTTTTTCATAGTGTAGTGACAATTTCAAATACATAATTAAAATAAGAGAAATGTGCAAACACACGGCACTGTAGCACGACGCACTGTAGATATACTGTTTTGTTTCATTTTATATACTGTTTTCTCATTTTATATATTGTTTTTTCATTTTATATACTGTTATTTATTCTTTATGTATTTCTTATTTTTTTTACTTTTATATACTGTTTTCTCATTTTATATACTGTTTGCTCATTTTTATATACTATTTTCACTTTTTATGTATATACTGTTATTAGAAAATAAATTATAAATACTGTTATGTATATATTGTTATTAGAAAATAAATTATATATATTGTTATTGGATCCCATCATGAACAGTCATGCTACATATCCATTTAATAAATAAATTTGCTCATCATATTATTAATTTGAAAGGTACACAATATTAAAGGGTTCGGTGCTAATAGTCTTCTATAACAGTATGTTCCCACGCTGAAATCCTGATTGTTGATTTTGTACTTAAGAACAAAATAACTTAAGATTAAATCAGTACGTATTAATTTATTTGCCAAGATAAAAACTAAACATTAAGTGGCAAAAATCGCAAATTTTGAAATGAATTTTTTTAGTAAAATGAATGTTGTTTCTATCAAGGACCAACTAAGGATCTTTTTTCGTTAATTTTAAATATATAATAGTTATAATATAGCAACATTTTAAAAACTGGCCAACTAATTTCGGATCAAGAATGCAAAATATAATACTCAAATTAGACTTTAACTACTTCCTCACGCTATTTATTGACTATAAAAAAACTATCCTTAAACATAAATATATACTAATCGAGTCTTAACACATGCACCAATTAGTGATTTCTATGTGTTCAATCCACCAGAATGCAAACAGCGACTTGCAACTAATTCATGCATTATTTATAGAACAAGCACATATTTAGGGATGATTGTTCAGGCCCCCAATTAATCCTCCATGTGTTAATTATTTAATAAGTAGTCAGGCTAGTCATACTATTATGACTATTCAAATAAGTGGAAAAATAACATCATCGTAATCGTATATAAATTTAGTGTGATATACAAACACTAGCTCTTGTGATGAATGTGGAAATAGAAAGAAGAGATTTGAATTGAGTTAGCTTGATTAGTATTGATTGAATGAATAAGTGTTTACATGAGAGGCCTATTTATAGACTAGATTAATTATCTAATCTTATCTCTTAATCATCTAATCTTATTCTTAATCATCTTCTAGAAACTAAGCTAATTAAGATAATCTCTACAATTAGTTATTTACAATTCATTTACACTCTATATTCTAACATCTTGGATTAGGGTTTTAGAATTTAGGTTTTAATTTCTAGATTCTGTAAAAGGAGATGAATTATAAAGCCCGAATTTATTTTTCTTCTTTTTGTTTTTTATAGGAAAAGGAAGAAAAGATTACTTATAATCTTATAAAAATTTTTGAAATATATATAAAAAAATAATTTGGAAGGGGGATATTTAAAGTCCTCTCCAAAATTTCTCAAAAATATAAACACTAGCTCTTATCTTTTTATTCTATTTTGATTTTTATTTTCTTTTTCTTGAAAAGATGCAAGAATATGATCACACGTCTTTTTCATGGAATGAATGAAAAGACAAGTCTTATACAGGGCAAAGTCTGACTACGATACACCTAATGGTTATAATTTTGAATATTTTGCTATAAGACTACCTAGATCTTATATTATTTACTAAATCAGACAGAAATATAGTATACATATAGGAGATTTTTTATTATAATTATAAGACTATATTCATCTATGTTTAAAACCGTTTCATCATTCTTTGGGTAAGGCAAACGAAATACGTGTTCTAGATGAACACACGCTGGAGATATTTATCACCGCTATATTATATTCTCTTTTTTTAAATATGAAACGCCCATTGACTATATATTATCACAACCCCGCATTAAATAATCATCCCCAACTATTTTACTATACAAAGCCTAGTTTTTCTCAAGCAATGCTAATTGTGTATTTAAGTCAGGAAGACCGGACACTAAATACATCAAAGCAACAATCTCCAATCTTCTACAATGATGGTGAGTGCTCAGCTTGATTTTTGTTTGTTTGTTTGTTTGTTTGGAGCTTTCATCTTCAAACTGATTTTTTTTCTTTTTGCACTGATTTTCTTATCACTAATCTCTCTCAATCCACTTGAACTAACAGAACATGCAGAAGATCGTGCTGAAAGTTCCAATCTATTGCGACAAGTGTAAAACCTGCATCATGAAAACCATTGCAAAGATCGACGGTCCCCCCTCCCCCTCTTAATTACTTGAAATTCTCATGACATATCACAAGCACAAATCATGTGTAATATAAAATTTTGAATCTCTTACTTTTTTGTAGGGATCAAATCAATCGCAATAGACGTGGAAAAGAGCACACTAACACTCATTTGCGATAGCGATTTGGTTCAAATCGTGAAGGAGTTAAAGAAGGCAGGGAAAGTAGCTCAAGTTGTGAGTGTTGGTCCGGAAAAAGAAGAAAAGAAGGACGAGAAAAAAGATGACAAGAAAAAGGACGAGAAAAAAGATTATTGCAAGCCTCTTCCGCCTTGTTGTACTGCATGCCGGCCGAGTTATGTCGTGATTTATGACGAGCATCCATATGGTGGTTGTGTCATCTCATAGAATGCATTATAGGGAAAAAGGAATTTGTTTAAACTTGATATGAATTTATTTACCGTGGTTATATAGTTATGAATATGATACATGTTGATGGAAGCATTTATATTCTTGGATATTAATTTCGTAGATTATGCATGTAATAACTTCTAGGAATATTCAATGCATCTCATTTATTTACTCTATTTCATTACGCATTATGCATTATTTTTGCATCCTATACAATATTTTTTATTATTATATAAGAATGAGGTGCATATATGTATTATTTGCAATCCGAACCAAACTAAATTATTCTAACGCAATAACTGCATTCTACATAGTACAAGCAAATTATGAAAACAACATAACAGATCATCTAACCTAGCTAGAAACCACATATAAATATATAATAATAGCACACACAACCCCTAAATATGAAAACAAACCCTAAAACAAATCACCCACTAGTAGATTTCAACTCCTCCAAAGTACTCTTCACATGATCCTGCAACAACTCGATCCGCTTCAAGTACACTTCCAGTTCCAAAATCTGCTGCTGTCTCCACTTCTCGCTGCTCGCCACTTGCACCGACCCGTCTGGGTTGAAAAACCCTAACCCTAATTCCGACCCTAACCCTAAAAACCCACCTGTACTTACTGATCTTGACCCGTTATTCATGCATGTGCTTATTAGCTCCTTGAATAAAGGAGAGAGACAGTTCTTAACTGTCTCTTGAACTTCACCAACTGGAGATGATTCTGGAATGGACGCCTCCAGTTTGACTGCCACTGGAACTGCAGCTTCATCCACTAAAATAATCATAAAATAATAATTAATTATTTTAGTTATTATATAACATATTTTAATTAGGGTTTTATATGTATCCTATGTACCTGTGATTTGAGTCGGTACCGATTCAGAACCTTCAACGGGTCGCCTCCTAACCCGTTTCTTAGATCTCACTGGATCTTCCGTCACGCCAACTGTGTGGTCCAATATGTAACTAGGGCTAGGGTTAGGGTTAGGGTTAGGGTTTAGGTCTCCATCTTCTTCATCACTTTCTCTCTCCCTTTTCAGTTCCGGTTTCCATATGTGCCTTGCCACCTCATATATCCCCTGTTTATTATTATTACAACCACGTTAAAAACAGAGATTTATTCCAAATTCTATGCAATTACAATTACAATTATAATTCTATGCAATTTTTTGATCTAATTTTTGGTGACCTGTTCATGAGCGGTTTTGAAAGAGAAGTCTTTTGCAGTTTGCATGCGCAAAGCACAAACTCTGTATTTCTTCTTCAATCTTCTTAATTTTTCGATTAGTTGATTTTTTGAGAAATCAAAGTTGAATTGCTTTTTTATTTCCTCGTAAAACGGACCGGTATCGTACTGGTGAGAAGCAAATGTCGTGCCTGTGATAAAGCAAATTTATAAATTCAATTTGTAAATTCTCTTTTTGAAATGTAAAATTTCTAAGTTCATAGATGAAAGTTTTTTAATTTTTAATTTCAAGTTTAAAAGTTTGAAGCTTTTGGAATTTAAGTGAGTTTTCAGCCTTCATATTGAGTGAATACCAAATTTAGAAATTCAAATTGGAAAATGGAGAATTACTGACTTTAGAATTTGAAATTCTGAAGTTCAGTTTTGTAAATATTGAAATTAAAAATTTAATTCGTTTTTTTAACTCAAAAAAGAAACTAATTCGTTTGTTTTCAACTGTAGTTAAAGTGTAAAACTTCTGAAGTTCAAAGCTAGAAACTTTTAGATTTTAAACATTTCAACTTCCAAAATTTGAAAATTTCCCAATTTAAGCGACCATTTCAATCCTGGCAACCTTCCAGCAGTCAAATTACCTCGTCTAGAAGTGAACTCCAGAAACTTCCTCAAAATCATCAGCTCCTCTTCATCCGACCAGAGCCGCTGAAACAACCTTCTCGACTCATCCGACGAGACAGGCACCGTCCCCACCGGCACCGCCGGCGTCGCAAACCCGCCGGCGGTACCTCCGTTCTCAAATCCCGGGATCGAAACATTACTGTTCGGGATCGGGAAGGGCAGAAGGTCGCCTTCGGCCCCGATTAGGGTTTCGGCGGCGGTGACGTTGAGGTTGTCGGCGCCGGTGCCGGTGAGGTTGTCGGGGTCGGTGTCCTCCTTGGATTCGGAACCGGTGTCGGAGTTTTCTTCTTCTTCTTCTTCTTCTTCTTCTTCTTCCTCTTCGTCGTCGTCGTCGTCGTGCGCGAAGAAGGATGCGGGGTCGGACATCGGGCTCGCTCGAGCTAGGGTTTGGTTTGGGTTCGTCGGGTCAGGATGATTAGGGTTTGTTTGTTTAGGTTGAGGAAAATCGAATCGAATCAGGATTAATATTTTTGGGCTTTTTTCGTTCGTTTCGGCGTATTTATTTGCTTTTGTTTTTGTTTTTGTTTTGCGAATAAGGCCCGGAGTATTTTCATAATTTGTAAAAGGGATCCATCCGTTGATTGGTTTGGTAACTTTGGTTGGTTAGATTATTATTATTATTATGATTAATCCATGTTTGAGTTGAGAGGTCTATATGAAAAAGCGGCCCTTTCTTTGGCATTCTCCTTCTTCCCTCCGAAACGATGAATCAATGTTTCGTACATGGCGCCGAACCTGCTCCACCGCCATTGCCAGAGCTTCTCCTTCCTCTTCTCCTCCTTCAGCCAATGGAGATTTCACTCATTCGCCCTCCGCTTCTTCTGCGCCTTCCCTTCTCCCCTTCAATCTCCAACTCTGCTCTCTCAACCGGTCCGGCCGGTTTCAATCCGCCGTTGATCTCTTTAACTCCGTTACTAGCTCTGAAATCTCGCCAGACGTCGTGACGTACAACACGGTTCTGTTTTCTTATGTTTCGATTGGGTGTTTGAACCAAGCGCAGAACCTGTTCGATGAAATGCCCGAGCGGAATGAAATCTCGTATAACACTCTCTTGAAAGGGTATTGCCAGAATGATTTCTCGATTGACGCTTTTGCCCTTTTCGGTCGGATGAAGGAACGTGGGCCCGCACCGAATAGCAGGACTTATTCCATTTTGATCGATTTTTTGTGTGCTAATTTTGATTCGAGAAAAGGAGTGATTTTGTTTAGTGAGATGCTAAAGAGTGGATTGGTACCAAGTTTACCGACGTATAATTGCCTTCTTGCTGGTCTATGTAAAGAACAAAAGGTAATTCAATTCAATAGCTCAACTACAATCATTTATTCTTGCACGTTTTATAATTATCTAAATAATTTTATAATTATAATTATAGGTGAAATTGGCAAAGAGTTTCTACTCAAGAATGATTAAAATCGGTATAAAAGGCAATGTGGTATCCTATACCGGATTTATAACCTCCTTATGTAGAGAGAGAACCATTCATGAGGCAAAATTACTCTTCGATGAGATGATAAATTACGGTTTTACCCCTAATGTAATCACATTTAGCTCTTTAATTCACGGTTTTTCCACAAACGGCCAATTAGAAAATGCCCTAAATATTTTGACCCAGATGGGTCGATTTGGTCTAAAACCTAATGTTGTGACCTACACTTGTGTCATAGCTGGTTTGTGTAAAGAAGGAAGAGTAGAAAAGGCATTAGGGTTTCTAGAAGAAATGAAGAAACAAGGAGTAAACCCTAATGAATATACTTACACCACTTTATTAGACGGATTATGCAAAATCGGACAAAATGAAAAAGCAGAATCATTATTTCGTCAGATGGAGGAGAAAATAGGATTTGAGGAAAAATCTAGGGTTTTCGCGCATAACATAATGATAAGCGGGTATTGCAAATTAGGGCAAACGGAATCCGCAATTAGGGTTTTGTACGAGATGAGAGAGAAAGGAATTTTACCAGACATAGTGAGTTACAACACATTAATGGACGGGTTCTGTAAAACAGGAAAAAATGGAATTAATTACGCGAAATGCATTTTGGGAATTATGGAAAAAACAGGGGTCAAAATGAATAATGTGAGTTATAATGTGATGATGGATTGTTTGGTGAAATTGGGGGAGGTTAGGGAGGCTTTGGGTTTAATGAAGGAGATGAATTGCAGGGGAATTGCACCAGATGCAATTAGTTTTGATATTGTATCGCATGCAATTGAAAGAGAAGTTTGTTTGTAGATATATAAAGAATTTGAGCCAATTAGAGATTGAAAGCTTGTGAAGAGGTTGACAGCTGGATTATGCGGGCTTGACCTGTCATTTAGGTAAATTAATAGAGAATGAAACATTTGATGTTAGGTTTTAAAAAAAAAAAAATGGATTTTGCTGAAAATTGATTTGAATATGTAATTTTTTTTTTTTTTTTGCAGAACTTTGATAGAGAGATAGTAAAGAAACTGCATTGGAGATAATCTGGGGGCATTTTGGGAAGTACAAAGAACATTACAATATTAGTGATTAGCAGAGAGAACTAACAAATTAATTTTTTTTTGTTTATTCATCTTGTAAAAAGAAAAAAAAAAACGTGCAAGAATATACAATGTTCTGCATGGTTCTTTTGTTGATATGGATAGATTATTGTTTGAACCTTAAAGGACAACTTGGTTATTTTTTATTTGATAGAGGTTTGATTTGAGGGATTTTGGACGACTATAAATTTTAGCTAAATTTAGGTTAAAACTTTGTAATCAAAATGATTCATTTATGATTTTAGAAAAACTACAAATATTTAACTAGTCATGATGAAGTTATAACAACAGTATCTGAACACTAATAAATATTTCCACAACCATATACAAACCTAAATGAGCAAGTTATAAGAACTATACATAACAGCAGTATACATAAATTATGCATAACAACAGTATCTTAACTTTGTACATATACTGAATCTAATGTTGTATAAATATGTAATTTTAATCATCTTTATCACTGAGAGAATATGATGAAATACAATCGCCTCTTAGTAATGCAAGGTAGTCTCTTTTTTCAGCTAGCCCACTATCTGAAAGGACCAATTTGCCCTTCTCAAAAAATAAAACAAAATGAAATAACAATCACATTGTTAGTCAACATATCTATGGTTTTAATATTTTATTAAATTAAAAGAAGTACCATAGGAAATTGTACAATACCTCGCGGGCAATTAATTCTCTGACATTGTTAGCATAGAGATGAGGATCATTCTTCTCATTTTGTGAAGGATAATACACAGGCAGTTTCATCACATCAATATAGTTCACAAATTGACACAGAACCAAAATTGCATGACGCGCCTAAAAAAATAAAAATATACAAGATGTTATCAAAATTCATATATATTTAACTCTTAAACGTGACATATTTTGATGCAAGTATGAATTGATTTCTTACCCCTGAAATGGACTCCCATGCGAGACTGAATCTTTCATAAGGGTATTTTATAATTACTGGAAGTACAGGGACTCCTGCAAGAAATGCGCCTGTTTTGAATGGAAGCAAATATTCTCCATTTGTTGTTGTCCCCTCTATAAATGTAATAAAGGCAATATGATAAGTAATAATTATTTTTTGAATAATACGATAAGTAAACTTGAAGTTTGAGATATAAATAAACCTGGGAATATCATAATAACAGGAGCAGATGTGTTTAAATGAGCCTCTTGAATCCGTTTTGTTATAATACCTGAGATTTATCGTAAATGATTTATGAATAAAACCCATTATAAGTTCATAAATGCAAGCAGGTCCAAGCATGAATAGAAATTAAATTGATTAAGAATGGTTAATTTACCTGATGTACCTCCAAATTCTGAAATTCTTGATTCTCTTTGGACATAAATACAACCAAGACATTTACTGAAAAAAAAGGTAACCAAAATTTAAGGGTACCCAAACCAAAATTTAAGATTTCTAGAATCAGGCAAAATGAAAAAAAAAAAATTAAGGGTACATTTAAATAAAAAGAGAATGAAATGTAAACAAGTACCTGACAAGACTCACAACAGGAATCTTGGTCACTGATCTCTTATTTGAAGGCACATATTTGAACAAACAAAAGCACATAAAAATCAAATAATTAAGGGCGCATTATTACCGTTACTTTATCAATATTCAATAATAACAAAAGGTTAAGAGGCACTGATTTACCTTTGCAACAAAACTTGGAAATGAATCTGACATATGATAAAGAACATCAAGATAAGATACGTGATTCGACACAATTACCCCTGGTCTCTCTGATTCCTCATGATGTTCTCTCTCCTCATTCTAATATTTCAAGACCCATAATTTATCAGAGAGAGAATTGTTAACCAAGATTTAATTATAACTAATCTGATATCATCAATTATATATTTTTCCGAAAAACATAATATTATTTTATTGGTCCTAGCTGCATGCCTATTTACCTACATGCGAACTCGACTAAAATTAGTACTATCATGAGGATCTAAGTGTAGCAATCAGATTCCGAAACTTAGAAAAATAACTAAATTTTTTAATAATAATCCATACCGTATTGCCATCTAATATTGGGAAATATTCATTGATCCAATAAAACCCTAGAACAAAAAGCATAACCCTCGACAAAAACCGTCCGGTCCTCACCACCACATCTCGTCTCCAACCAACGAGATAATATTCATCCAAGTCCCAAAATAAAGTACAAAACCAGCATATCGTATAATACACCACGATTAACCAAATACCAATGGCTAATCTCATAGGAACCACGGTGAAAAGCGCGATTACTAGAAGCACTTTTTCTGAAAGTGGGATTTCGCCTCGGCCTAAGGGGCCGTAAATGTCTTTACGAATAAACGGTGCATATTTTTGTTCTAGCTGTGTTAGGATCTGATGTTCCATTCTAGAGAGAGAGAGAGAGAGAGAGAGAGAGCCCTGATTTTAGATGTTCTTGATGTTGAAGGGAAGAGAGGTTTCTTCTTTCCTTTTTCTTTTGGTGAAAGAATGTTTTAGTGTTTTGAGTGAGGTGCTTTGGCGAGGTCGTGGCGGGCCGTGGGAAGAAGAAACGTGGCATTCAAAGGAGCGGTATGACAGAAATGATCACTCCACTTTGCACTCTAATTGTAGGGACAATTTTAAGTGGCAGGGACGGAGTTAGGGGGGACCAAGAGGAGCCTTGGCCCCCCTATAAATTTTATAATTTGTTATTAGTCCTTATAAATTTACATTTTAATTCTTTACTAATAACATTTGGCCCTCTTTATGTATTATATAGTTGGGTCAATTGAATAAATACTAAAATTAGAGGGTTATATTGAGTAAATGGAAAAGTTAAGTAACACTCAAAAGTTGAAAAGTAGTCCTGCCAAACGTGTACTCTCAAAATTAGTATTAAATATCACGGATAGTATGTAGTCTTAAACAAAAAGTCATACAAAAGGTGAACGTATATCATATGTAACATCTGATTTATACTAATTCAAACTACTTTTAATGTCACAAAAAATATAATATATAAATTTCGACAAACTTCATATTTTTTTTTATTTGGTCATAGCATAGTCATAAATTGTATGATTCTAAATTCCTGATTAAATATATACTAAAGCTAGTAGAAATTATTTGAACCTGTTATGTAATATAAATTTTATTTTGTCAAAAGAAAATATAGTATGATTTGTATCTTATTTTTAATCAATAGTTATTCAGTTTTTGTGTATAAATTATGTAGAAATAATAGAAAATAAAAAAGGGCGTATTAGGGAGCCTTCGAATCTTTTATATAGGGAGCCCTCAAATCTTATAATATGGTCATTTATATGATTTTTTTTATTTTTTGGTTTTATTTACTATCTGATATTTCAAAAAATTTAGAATGACCACGTATAATAAAAATTTCAATCAAGCCACTTAATTTATAATCATCACTTATGAAATTTTAGTAAGTTTTTTATTTATTTGTTATTATGTCATCTTTCACTTTGGCCCCCCCTAACTTTGCATCCTGACTCCGTCCCTGATAAGTGGCCTCTGATTGACACCAACATGTTGATATGCCATGAGCATAACATCATCCTGGTAAATGTATATATTATTATTATTTTTTTCTGAAAAAATGTATTTTGTGAATCTGTGATGATTGGAACTGGTAGTTCAAATTAGCAAATAGTAATTTCAATAATGTATATCTGGTAATTCAAGTTAGTAATTTTTATTAAAATGAAATCAATTAATTTGTGATTAGCACACGCACGTACACACTGAGAGGCAACATTTAATCCTATCTGAAAATCTCTCCAAAATCTTTGCTAGATGCTTTATTTGATTCCCTCACTTAAATGAGATGGTTCCAGAAAGTATTGTAATAAATTGCTAATATTATAACACTAAGCTATAAGCTATTCCAATAGTGGTCTTAAAAAATATTTAATTAGAAGCATAAAGAACATATATCTTATGTGGTGACGCAATGTGAGGAAACTCCATTCTTGTACATGAGATGAGATGTGGTTCCAGAACGTGTTAATAAATTTCTAAGTATATTCCTTTAAATGTGCACACATAAAAATAAATTATAGGAATACTGTATTACGTGAAAGGTGAAAGGTGCAACATATTTAAATTATAAATAAGACACATTTTATGAATTTAATGATAAACTGCCCGCTTCTGAAATTATGCTTTTGTTATTTCTTCTAGGTAGTTTCTTTTACTAGTTGCTTTTTAGTTTTTTTTTCCTCATTGTCAATTCTCTTAAATCTTGATAATTCATTTCTGTAATGACAATTGTTTTTGAATAAATTACGCAGAGTACAACTTGGGTGTCTCTCACTCGCACAAGTTTCATTGATCAACGTCTAATTACAAACACAACTATTTTTTTGACAACAAAAAACTAACAATTACAAACAAATTAAATTTCTTTTCCCCTTCAACAACAAAATAACATTTCAACTAAGTGCAAATTAACTGAAAGGAAGAAATAACACTATAGGCACGGCTTCATGTAAAAATATTTTACAAACTAAAAAAGAAATGTGTTAATTACATGAAGTTGAACTACAGAAAGAGGAAACGCATAATTACAAGTTTAACAACAAAAACCTATTTCTAACCTAGGAAAAATCTAATTCTAACCAAGCTTAATGAGCAAAATAGATTTTTTTTATTTTCTTTTTGAATTTTGAATTCTTTTTGAATTTTTTCCGGAACATTTTATACACGATTTTGTTATATACACAAACGTAACATTATATTGGTCTACACCTACATAGAGCTCCCAAAAAAAATAAGATTAATCAAACAATTGTGCAGCCAGACGGTTCATTATCATATGAGACCGGTATGTACTGTACCGGTCTGTATATATTGTAGTTATAGCCTCTGTTGTAATCCTGATACTCGTATCCATCCTGATATTGGTATCCGTATCTTTTCTCGTACTCTGAATTTGAAGAATCTCGGACACTCGCAATATTTGCTTGTATTTTCTTTTTCTTTCTTAGGGTGTCAACAAGAAGAACTGGGTCTACTGACCCTACTACTGTCACTGTGCCCTTCTTCTCGTCGAATTTCACCTCTTTGATTCCTGTAAACTTTCAAATTTTAAATTTCAAATTGTGTATGTGTGTGTGTGTGTGTGTGTGTGTGTGAGAGAGAGAGAGAGAGAGAGAGAGAGAGACCTTCAAATTTGGAAATGATTTTGAGGATGCTAGGCTGGGTCTTTGATGAAAGATTAGGAACTGTTATCACACTTTTCTGCAAATTCAAAAAGTCAGTTTATATAAAACTTAGGAGATTCATGCAAAATTTAAATCCTACATTAAACTGCCTCAAAAAAGGAAAATGAAATAATAAAAGAGAGAAATTGACAAACTATTGAACTCAGAGAGATGGCATACCTTCGACATGGTGTAGACAAATGATATTGACAAATTATTGCTTTTCTCCTTGCTTATTTTGGATTATTGATATACCGTAGTATTTATAGTACTCAAATCATTTCTTTTTGACGAAGTAAATATTGGAATAAGTCGGCCGTACTCATTTTGTAGGTATTATTCTTTGTTGACATTACATTTTCATCGATTTGGGTGATTTTTTTTCTTCCCTGTGGGTGCAAAAAGTCGGTTTACTCTCTCCAAATAATGCACACGTTTTTTCAGAGGTAACATCACAATCAAATGTTTTCATGTTTAAATTTGTAAATATATTGTTTTTGAAAAGTATAATTTGTCCCCTCATTTTTCCACAAAAACGTCATATACATCATCATTGAATGTTATGACGTCATAATTTTTATATTTATATCCTCTATTATGTCATGATTTTTATATTTATACTTACTTATGATGTCGTGATTTTTGTATTCACCCTACTTATAATGTTATGATAATTTATATGACAATCTCGTGGGCAAATAAGAGGGCATTATAGAAGCTCATGATGACCTATTATATATATATATATATATATATATATATATATATATATATATATAGTGCTGCACACGTCCCTAGGATCAGATCCTCCGGAAGAATATAGAATGTTTGAATCTGCAAGGTGATTTCTTGACTGAAATTTCCACAACATCTTAATTAAATAAGAAGTTTGTTTACTTTGTTGTGAAGTTTATTAAATAATAATAAATAGATGTAACTTCCTTGCCATTTTCCTGCTGAAAACCTAAGTAAACAAGCCATTACATATTGATTACGCCTGCATGTGGAAATGTTGGCAGGCAAGCTGTTATTTCGTAAAGGACTATAGAATGAGAAAAGTCGTTATATATATATATATATATATATATATATATATATATATATATATTATAAAAACGAGTTGGTCCCTCAGGACAGTAATAGGTAATCAAGTAATATATGGTGAGATCACCAAATCAGATTTATTTGTAAAAAGAATTGAATTTTTCATCTTTGCAAAATCATAAAAAATTGGAGCGCTCAAGACCAATGACCAATTACAATTTGAATCGGCTTAATGGGATCAGGAAAGGTCACTTTTGGAACTCATAATTTCTATATTTAATGATAATCCACTTTTTTTTTTAATATTCAATATTTTGATTTTGAACACTTTTTCCTAAACCAGTTCGGAATTTTAAATTCCACCTCAAATTATAAAACAAAATATTTAATTTGAAATCCCGCTTCATGATTAGCATATTCAAAACATTAAAAATAACTATACAATCTTGAGACAAAATTTGAATCTAAAACAAGAATATATCTCCTGTAAATATACGGAAATGTAGTTATTTGGGTCCGAAAAAATGTGCATTTATATAAATGTGCTTAATATTTAGAAATAAGAAGAAAAGAATAAATATAATGAAATATACATGAAAAGCAAACACTATATGCTATGATGGTAACTGAGAAGATACACAAACGCCCTCAAATATTATTTCTATGATAGGTTTATATCCTAGTCTTCAATCGATGATCAAGTCAAATAAAACTTACTAATTGACGGAATTACTTGAAAGCCAAGTCTCCAAAAAAATTGAAAAATTTGTAGACAATGACATAATAATCATTAATTGTATAGTTTCTATATATAAAAGTAGTATAATTACTTAGTTGATTAATATAAATTTGACTGTCAAACAATGTTTCCCATATCAAT
The DNA here is from genome assembly GCA_027726005.1 of Juncus effusus. Classification (NCBI taxonomy): domain Eukaryota; kingdom Viridiplantae; phylum Streptophyta; class Magnoliopsida; order Poales; family Juncaceae; genus Juncus; species Juncus effusus. The sequence continues at coordinate 9,952,295 of CM050891.1, read as the reverse complement.
CATTAGGAGGAGAAATATACTGGGAACTAAATGATCTGAGAAGGTAACCAAATATCAACTAACTTTTGGACCACAAGTATAAAAACCTTAAAATCATTATACTTTTATTTCACTATATCTTTTTAAATATCATTTTTTTTTCTTTTAGATTATCAGTATACTTTTTATCTATCCAAGTAATATCGTTTTGCATGTCTAATATACTTTTTTTGAATGCCATAAACACTTTTGAGCATCAATATTCAATAGTCCAGGCTCCACAGGCCTAGGTCCCGAAAATTTGAGGGGGTCCAATTTTATATGTGTAACTCAAAGTGAGAAGAAATCCTTCATTAATGATTTGACTATAATCCAGCGCATTGGTATGTTTGGAGCGTGGTATTTACAAATAACTAATTTTAAGTTATAAAACACAACCGCCCTAATCAAGTAATCATGTCCCTCGATTAGGATACATTAATTGACAAGTCTGTGCACAAGTGTCACAATATTATAGGAACAAAAATATTCTCCAAAGCTATCTACGAGTAGTTTAAGCATTTTCCATGGAACATGTATACATACTGACGTTATGCAACGACGTGACTTGTCTTCTTCATCACATCATGCCATGTGTGATGAGGTGTTCCAGCATCTAAATGTTCTCTATCTCTCTGGCCTAGATTGGTGTGGAAATGGAAAGCTTGATTTCATTGTTTCATTTTTCAATATAAATCTTTGGCAGTTGGTAGATTCATTGATTTCAAAAAGTGTCCGGAATCTCTGAATCATTAATTTCTAAATATATCGTGCATTATTCTAGAATTAAGCAGTTCCAAGAATCTCTATAAAATTTTGTGTTTTTTTTTTTTTTTGAGACTCAGTAAAAAAAAAAAATTTTGATACAGAGATTTGCCCCTATTACAGGTTAGGCGGCCAGTGCCTCTACAAGAGCATTAAAAATCGAAAAACAAAGACTAACATCTATTACAAGAATTATAATGTAGTTAGACGAGTCCTGACCAAGTAGCTGCGTCGTTGATTGCTAGTCGGTTGACGATTTCCGACGGAGCTGTAGAGTTGTTGAAGATCTTGTGGTTTCGTTGCTTCCAGATATTTCATTAAATTGCCACCCATTTGGTTTCCATTCTTCTAGATATCGAAATTTTGTGTTTTGATATTTTAGATTGCAAAAAGAGTCTGTTTAGAACAGTGACGGAGTTTTACAGAAACCAGAGAAGAGAGATCATGTCCTCCAAGATTTTGAAAAAATAATATACATTAGTAGTAATTTAGTGAATAAATTTTTTAAAAAATATATTTTTTTATGTATTTGACTTCTTAAAAAAAATTGTACAGTATCAATTAGTAAGATGAAATTTGTTTGCCCCTAATAAACATGGACAAGCTCCGCCACTGGTTTAGGACACAGACTGACTCAAACATACAACAGAAATATAAAAAATATTATATTACGTCTACACAAAATGACATTTTACATTACATGCGGATAATATTTCATTATAACACGACAACTTTACATAATAAAGATCCATCAATCCATCTCGCCCTAACCGGCTGCTAAGTGCTATCCCCATTATTGCAGAGGTATTGAAGGAAACTTGTCTCAATGATAACTGAAACATGACAAATTATTTTTTATTCTTTTCTTCCTTTTCTTCAACAAACATAACAAATTCTTCATTCAAGGAACTATCAAAAGCCCAATTAACTATGTACACACTTCACAAATGCTCTTTGTACAATGATGATCAATCCTCTATAGTGCAACCACAAAACAAAATAAATCTATACTAATTGTCATCTCAAACAATCGCACACTCAGGTGGTTGTTCATTAATGCAATACGTGACTGGAGCATACTGAGCCAATGGTGCACTATAACTCGGGCATGGTACATACTGTATCGGTCGGTACGTATCATAGCATTCATAATTCCGGTACTGGTAATTCTCCCCTCTGTCATTCTCCTGTTTGGCTGCAGGAAGACTCACAAGATCTACTTGTAATTTCTTTCTGAGTTTTTTGACAAGGGCAACTGGGTCCATAGATCCCACTATTGTTATATTGCCCTTCGTCGCGTCGAACTTGATCGATTGGAATCCTGCAAGAAAATGGATAATGTATTGAACTCCCTAGACAGTATGTTCGAATGAATAAGATAGAGAAAGAGGGGAAGGAGGGATACCTTCTAGTTCGGCGATGATTTTCATGATGGTAGACTTGGTCTTGTCTGCTGAAAGATTAGGAGCTCTGACAATAATTTGCTGCAAATTTTAATCAGGTAGTTAATATAAATTAAATTTTTGTTTTCGTATAAATGCATGAAAAATGAATGGTTTTCTGTTTTCGGCTTTCCTACACCTGCTCTATTAAATACATATACATACATATATAAATTTAACTATATTAAAAATTGAGTCGTATACATCATGGGAGAAAGAGAGAGATAGAATACATTCATGTTTGCAGAACTAGAAAAGGCTTTTCGAATTTCTTCCTTCCTTCTTACTCTTGACTCACAAATTCAATGCTGTTTTGGTGCTTGATATACGTATATATAGCATATGATTAATCAATTTTCTATTTTTGAGGAAAATAGGGTGGAACGTGTCCTCAGTACTACGATTTCTTAAGATTCTCTTTCTGTTGAACATTTCTCATAATTTTCTCAGTTATATACGAGCATTATAATATCTACTCTTTATAGTTACGATTATTAATTAGTTACTTTAAAAAAGGAATTTCATTCTGGTTTACGTGGGAAACTAATTAACAAGTCATTTTCCCATGCATGAGAGTCTTGAGTGCCAAGTTGATCTCTTTATTTTTGAGGATTATATAATGATAAAAGCCCAATATTACTGCATACTTGCGTAATATTTTTTTTTTTTTTTTTTTTTGCCAATTAAGCCTGTGGGCACCATACTTGCGTAATATTGTTTTGTTAATTAATTGTCAGAACGCCCCGTGTAGTATTCAAAATTTGAAAGGCAAGTGAAATTACATCTAAAAGAAAACTTTTACGTAAATGGGGCAATATATGAAGAATTTCCCTGCTTTGTAGGGAAGTATATAACATTTTGCCATTCTGGTGTTTGAAAGGGTCAAAGTAATATGTATTTCTAGTGTATAAGCATCAATTTTCTACATAAAAGGTTTGTTGTTATGGTTGACTTATATATATAAAAAGTTGTACATCACACGGTATCTCTCAATGATTTACCCCGTCGATATATACGCTGACGAACTGATCATTTGCTTGAGTTTGACACATATTAAAATAAAAGAAAACCATATAAAATTATACACGATTTGCACATTTTATAACATGAAAATATTTGGAACCTTACTGTACGAGTACAAGAAAGATTATATCTTATGATATAATATCCAGGGGCGGAGCCAGAAATAAACTTAAGGGGGGGGGGCGCACCTTGAAAGAGATGAAACAATGAATATTTTTTTCAAGGTATTATATTTTTTGAAAAAAAAATAACTCCATTTTTCTAATATTTATACAATTTTGTCTAAAAAATTATGTAAGTAATGATTAAAAATAAATTCTTATTATTTTTATCTTTATGTGCCCCAAAATTATACTTTGCATTGTATCATGAATTTAAAGAAAATTTAACATAATATTTAATGACATTCCAACTATACTTTTTTTTGAACGACAGACGCTTATTGCCTACTGGAATTCTAGCTATACTTAACTTAAATAATTTAATATTTTTTGTATAAAAAGTTAAAATATCAAAATTATATGTAGTTCATTCATTATTAATATTAGAGTATTTTACCCAACGAAAATTGAATGAAAAAAAATTATAGGATATGGAAAGATATAGATATCATGCACAAGTTTTTGTCTTTGGCAGTATTCCCACATGACTAAAACCGTTTGATTTTCTACGCACCCAGCATCTTATGTAATGAATTTCTAAAGTAGATTGGATAAGCCTATATTTAATAACACTAGTATGATTTATTTTCTTATTTGATTTAAGTCCACAAAGAATCAAACTTACATTAGAGAGGCAGATTCACTTTTTCTTTAGCCTTTTTAGATATAAACCCTTGTATTTTTGTTATTCTTTTAATGTATTCACCATATCAAGTACAAGGGGGCCAAATATTGTTACATAATGACTAATATTAAAATTGTTAAGGAGAAATATTAAGATTTCAAATTTATAGGGGGGCATGGCCCTCTTGGCAGCCCCCTGAATCCGACCCTGATAATATCATACCCCTACCAAATTCTGAAATTTCCAATGATATTTCATATTTTTCATTTTGGTATATATGCGGTCTCCAAGTCTCCTATAAGAAGCATAAATTATTGAAAATTTCCTCGACTTCACCTACACATTTTTTTTTTTAAGGAATAGTTGCAAGTTGCAACTATTCAGAATTTTTATAATTTCAATGAGGTCGAGTTACAAATATGAGTTACAAGTAAATCTGGCAACTTAAATCTTAAATCTAGGTCGCCTATCCTCTGGCTTAACATCAGAGTTATGTAAGAAGTCTAGCAGTTTTGCAACCACCGCTTCGCCTCCTCGAGTGACTTCACCTACACATTAGCCAAAACGAAAAAAAAAATCTAAAACAGTTGCAAAAAATTGAATTTGTAAAGGAAAATTTTATATTAAATTTCTTGTTTTTCATTTTGGTATATATGCTGTCCCCTATAATATTAAATTTTATATTAAATTTCTTGTTTTTATATTAAAAAATTGCCGCCTAACATTCCACAGCAATGCAATGTAACATGTATGTAATTTTGGTCAACATGCGTAAAATTTGTTGGTTTTGAACCAAAAGATTTTGTAATGTTGATACAAGTGAACAACCCTAAGGTAGTGAAATTTTTTTTTTTTTGAAGCGTCAGGAGGCGATTGTCTCACTAAGATTCTTTTATATATAAAATAAAATAAAAATGTTTTTGTCGTAATCGACCTTACATATGAGAGGTACAGATCCTATTACAATAGACCCAATTATAAGAAATTATAAGGGGTCTCTTATCGAATTACAAAGGAGGCCTAGAAAATAGAAATGTCGATCTGGCGTGAAGCGAAGTTAGACATGCTCCCACCAGTCTTCTGCTTGTCGTTTGGCCTCCATCAAAATTGCTCCCGGCGTTGTCCTCTTGCTCCTAAAGATGGAGTTGTTTCTCGCCTTCCATATGGTCCAGCACGCACTAAGCCAGAGGGAATCCCATTTTTTGCGTTCTGTTTTTCCAAGTGCAGTACGAGTTTGGCACCAAAAGAGCTCATTGGAGATGAATAATAGCGGGTTATAGCCCAATTGTCTCCATATTTGTGTTGCTGTATCACAATGAAGAAACAAATGTGTCGTTGTTTCCTCCTCTTGATGTGAACACATTACACACTCGCCTTGATTTGGCCACCCTCTCTTGAGTAGATTTTCTTGCGTTAGAAGTCGGTTAAGGAGCAGTAACCATCCAAAAAATCTAGCTTTTTCAGGTCCTTTAATTTTCCATAAGATTTTATTTTCCTTTGATTGAGAAAAAGAAAGGTGAAGGAATTTATACCCGGACTTACAGGAGAATTCTCCTGAGTTTGTCCAACGCCAGACGGGTGTGTCTCTCTCCTCTGATGTATTTAGAAGGGCTAGGGGAAGAAATATATCCTGAGCTTCCGAACTTATTAGCGGGTGAGGAGAAGCAATAAATTGCTGGAATTTAAAAACTTGTTAACTTGATTGACAAATATTTCACAAATACCATATAGTTATGACTAATAACCAAGACATCAAATTAAAGAAAAATAAAATAAAAAATAACCAAGACATCAAATTTAATATTAATTGGAGTCTGAAAAAGTTGGCCTAACTCAATTCAAACAACTGCCGGGTGATCTGGCTTTCAGCCGCAGTTTAGTAAGTCCCATTACTGAAAGTTCTAAAAAACTACCTACACATCAGCCGAAATGAAAAAAATATAAACTTACAAAAAAGTTAAATTTGCAAACCAAAACATTTTATATCACTTTTAATCATTCTTAAATTAAACTGTAAACTAAAATGTGGGTAAAAAGATGTTGGACTTGACAAGTTGTGAAGCGATATAAATCATCAACACGTCCGGCCCAAAATTGTTGGAAATTGGGTCAAACGTGAAAGCACAACAGTAGTTACTTCGGACCAATGTGGGTTTCATCACACCATTTCGTTCATACTTAACACCAATTTAAATCCATGCTCAATATGGATCCAATTTACTGGATGCTGGATCTTGCATATTAGGCCAATGTGTTGAGAAATAAACAAATGTATTAATTAATTAATAAGCAGAAGCAAAATAAATTAAGTCATCAATAAATAAAAAATAAAGAAATACGGTTAACATGTCCCCTGAATGGTAGGATGTCGGATCTTATCAATAAAACACGGAAGAAACCAACAGCTTAAATACTCTTTCATTTTAAGTGAAGTCATGTCCTCTCAATGTGTAATTTATCCACCAAATGGTTAACTAGTAAATATAATTGTTGTTATTTGACCATCTTTTCTTAGAAAATAACACTTTTATACTAAATTATGTACTATTTTATTATATATTATTTTAATGTTGGTCAGAAGTGTTTGGTGCCATGAATATTATAAGATGACAAAATTTAGAATTAATGCTATGAAGCTGAAAACACATATTTCTAATTTTCCACATATTATTTATTGTTTATCAATTTAATACAACTGAAAGTTCTACCGTCTAGTTTCTAAATAATATTTCTTTTACTTCTCAAGTGCAAAATATGGTGCATTTAAATATGCATACCAAATTCCAGAAGGATAATTATAAGGCTGAAATATGACTTCTAAGCTACCATCTCTCCAAGTAACATATTAAATATTACGAAAGAGTTGGTGTTTCACATCACATGTTGAGAGATTTATATACAAACTATGTAATATGTACTATTATTCTAGTTGTTGCCTTAAGTGTACATAATGTTCTCGGGCTTTTTATTGAAAAAGAAACTATATTACCTATAAATATTTAATTTACATTAAAGTAAAATATCTAATGATTTCAAGATTTAATCATTTTCCTCAAAACATTGCAGGTGTTAATGATTTAATCATAACATCAGTAATTATAGTGTTGTTCAGTTGTTGAGTGATATGATGCTTCTTTTTATTTCTTACTTTTATCATTTTATTTTAATCCATAGCTCCACCAATTTCTTAAAATTCTCGCCCTACTTTTCTTGAGATGCAAGGACTCGTTTGCCTTTACTCTCACATAATTCAATCCTTGCTAGCATTGGTACCAAAAAGTGAAATTATTTTATAGATAGACTTGGTTTACAACAACCGGAAGTGGAGTGAGAACAAATTACGCCGCCATGATCATGTAATAAATATTTTTTTTGAAGAGCGATCATGTAATAAATTTAGTCTAACTCGAATATATTATATAATAATAGACTAGTTTTCTTGCATATGCTCTATTGTAATTTTAACATCAACTATTGTTGATGAACAAATATTTTTTTAATTATAATTAATCCAGAAACTTCCAGACATGACCTGAATCCTGACATTAAAAAAAAAAAAAATTTCTTGTATATGTAAAAACTAACTTAATATATTTTTCTAGTATGCAGTGTCACCATACTAATAAAGTAGTGTCTGTTATAAAATAAAGAACAAAAGAATAATAAAAGAGAGAATTGGAAGGAGAGAATTATGTATTGAATTGTAGATTAAGAATACAATAGTCACTGCCCTCTTTATATAGTAGAGGGTGAGTGCTGGCTAAGAAATCTCTTGCCTGATTTAGAATTACAATAAAGGAAATAATCTAACCTAAATACAATAGAATATACAGTAATAAATATCCTGCCATGACTCCTTCTTATAAGCATTTCCTAATTTATCTTTGCTTAGGGGCCAAGTAATGGACATCCACATTAATTATATTCATAACACTCCCCCTTGGATGTCCATATTTTATCTTTCATACGCATTAGAAGTTGCCTCATTAAAAACCTTATAAGGAAAACCTAGTAGGACAAAACCTTGGTTAAGGAAAAAAGAGTGCATCGCGTATTATCATTATTTCTCATTATTTCATATATTAAATATGCCTCGTTAAAACCTTACTAGATAAAACCCTATGGGCAAAAATCCTAGTGAAGGAAAAAGAGTGCATCATCATTCTATATATTACGCACAAAAGCTGCCTCGTAAAAAACCTTGCTAGGAAAACCCATTGGGACAAAAACCATAGACAAGGGAAAAAGAGTGCAGTGCGTATTATTTCTCCCCCTCATATATGCAACTATATGTGAGATGACAAAGTTCAATCTCTGTAATATATGCTTAAGAAGAGATTTGCTGGATCATTATTTGAGGAGTTTCGTTAGATATTCATTTCACAATCATCATGCTCATGCATGCATGAAAATAACTCACCATCATTTATTTTAATTGTTAATGCATCAAACAAGTTATCTTGATGATCTTAATGGATGCAATTTCTCCACATTATATCATTATAATAGATGGATTATGAAATAATGACTCCTTTAGGGAAATATTCAATTTATAATTCAAAATAATATTTTATGCTTTAAAGAATTTAATCTTATATTCTTTTGAATAATGTCGTAGCTTTTGGAGCTCTTTAAGAGTACCATACGATTTTAAATCATCAATATATATATCAACATTCAAAAGGTAAACATATAGTTTTCTAAACGTAATTTTGATCAATTACATAACATTCATTCAACAAACATTTGTTATAGCAATTTTATCACATATCTCAATATTGCATTAATTAGTACAAAGATCTTTGTAATTTAATAGATTAAATCTCTCGAGAGTTTGAAATGCTTCAGGCATTCTAAATCCTTCAGGGATTTTCATTAATATATTACAATCAAATGAGATATGAATAATTTGCTACTACATTAATAAGTCCATCAGGGACGACAAAATTAGAAATATAATTGCACATCACAATTTAATTTTCTTATTACATATTCTTAAAACACCCTCTTATAAGTTATACTCGCTTATAAGTTACCGTTATACAACGCCAGGTGTTTGGAGTACATGTCCACAATTTTATATTTCACTAGTGAAAATAATGATGCTTTAATCACATCTTTCGATTTGGCCAATACTTTATCCGTCGACATTATACAAATAATTTTAATTCTAGATCCTCATTTTTATTTATAAATCAATTGCAATTGCATAACTAAATTTTGATTAATCACAATTTTATTTCGGTTTCATATTTATTCTAGTAGAGACATAATTTTGATTAAACCTCTTCTGGGGTAATTTGCTCGTCATTGTCTTCTACTATTTTATCATAAATATTCTTTTCAGAAGAATTTATTTCTTTTGAAGTATTGATAACTTCAAGCCAACTTTCTTATCATGCTCTTTTCTTCTTCCATGGATCTTTATCATTTGGAACCGATTGGTCGACCATGCTCCTGGCATATCTCAAACATAGAATTATCCAAGGGTATCTCAATGAGCACTAAATGCTGGAATATAATTTTTGCATCAATATAAATAATATAATTGCATGTTGTTTCACATTAATAAATTTATGAACTTCTAGTTCATATTAACTTGTTAGAGGATCTAAGTGAAAGATATTAATGATGCATTCCATATAAGTTATAACTTATGTTTTTCAGCTCTTGTTTCTCTCCCCCTAATGTTATCATGAATTATTAATCAAGTTCTTCAGGACTTTTATTGTCTATTATATCTTGAACATATTCATTAATATTTGATTTGTTTCACAACAATCACTTTGGTATTCATTTAATTCTTTCTTTTGGTTTTGTCTACAAACATCTAACATACTTCAGGTGTGTTTTTGGATGATCCTCCGGGGATATCCATCCGAATTAAGATGTAGTGAATAATTTTCATGTAATGAAGTTCAAGATATCAAATTATGCAGGGCAATTTAACTAAACATATATGCCCGACATTATAATTTGTGACCCATTTTTGTGCGTTGCGGTGGAGTTACCGGAACAAATATTACACATCCAAAAGATTTTAAATAGTATTTACTCGGCTGCAGGCCGGTTACAAATTATAATGGGGAGTACTTATTATAAAATGTTGGCTTTACTATAAATTGTGCTGCAACATATATCATTTCATGGCCTCAATCAAAAGACGAGCTTTCATTTTATTATTAGGGGCCAACGATTAATTATAATCGCTTAACAAGATATGATGTTAGATCATTCTAAGTGCGTTTGTGGGCCAATGCTCAACTATAATCTAAATCAACGTACAATAGTCAATTATTACTTGGGATGTAGCCAACTGATCATCATCAAGACGATTTTTCTTAATTGTACGATCCAGAAATTATTATCTTAATTAGAATATTCGAGTAAGCAATCTCGCAAATACAATATTTCGAGATTAAATAAATGTATATGTGACCATCTAATAGATGCATCTATTAATACCATAAAATATCTAGATGGTCCACATGAAAGAGTAATAGGGCCACATATATTTCGATTAATACGCTCAAGAAAATTGAGTGATTTATTCCCAACCCTGATTTGTGATGTCTAACAATTAATTTTCCTTTGATAACATGCAGCACATGAAAATTCATTTGATAAAAGAATCTTCTGGTTCTTTAATTGATGCATATTTGAATTCTCTGTGATTATTTGCATCATCATTGCTCCGAGATTAGTTAACTTTTGTTTCATGCCAAATCATGAAATTTCTCTAAAAAATTAATGGACTTCTGGTTCATGTCAAATCATTAAATTACTTTTCGAATTATTGAACTTCCAGTTCATGTTTAATAATAAAGTTGATTTTCTAATTAACTTCAAGTTTATTTCAAAATCATAAAATTGTTTTCCGACTGGACGAAATCTATTATGCAGAAGCATAAATAAGTTTTAAGTCAATAAACTTCTGGTTTACTAATAAATATGACTTAATTGTATTAGTCCTTCATAATACAAATCAATAGAAAAGCTGCATGTTGTTCTAATGAATATTTCTCAAAATACATAAATATTGTCCACTACAATGAGGCACACATATTTATAATTCTTATTGTGCCCATACATACTTTGATTCATATTAGTATTATCAAAAGAAAGAAAAATAATGATAATGATAATAACAATAATAATAAGAATATAAAATAGAATAAAAGAAATTTTTCTTACTCGGTTCTTTCTCTAACTCGTTCTTGTTAATGTGCTTTAAATTCAGCGGATGATATCATTATCAGTTATCAACTTTTTCATTATGGTGATAAACAAGTCGACATTATTATTTTCTCTTTGCTTTTAAGACGGCTTAATAAACCTCCAACAAGATTCTAGGGTGTACATAGAGACATACCAAATGTCCTTTACAACCACATAAATTTTTAGACCATTTTGTGCGTTCTTTCCGCTTTCTTGTGTGTTTTTCTTAATATAATCATCACAGTCACAAGTATAATTTCGACCTTGACCTCTTACACGTCAGCATCCATATTAATAATCACGACTTGTATATGTGGTATTCACTTCTGGGAATGTTGTAGGACCAATTGTACGGAATTCGTGATTTTTCATTTTAATGAAAATTCATTATTTTGCTTATATACAAGAAATAGTAATTTACAATTTTAAAGCATTATCTATTATATACAGGCAACAAAATGGTAACTCTTCTGGAGTCTTAAATTACATTTACAATACATGGTATTATATTAATACCTGTCTTTCAATTTCTAATTATTATTTTAGTTGTTCAATGTCTGCTGGACATATGACAGACATTTTGGATTCCACAAATAAATAAAATAAATTGAATAAATATATGGTCAAGGAAGTCCGCCTAGTCTTATGTAATATTTAAGAGCTTACTGAAATGGTTTTCAATTATAAACATAATTAACCATAATTTTTTTTTTCTTTTAAAGAGACTTTATAGAATTCGACAAAATATTTTGGTGTACAACAGGTACTTAACCAATGCTCTTTTATACAACATCAAAAATACATATTTTGGAAACAATTACAAATAATATCTTGTTGCATCTTCTCATTGTCTTATGTGATTTTCTTGTAATGACTTCTGGAATTGGTCTCATTTATGTCATTATTTTGCAACATTCACTTCTAGGAATTGAATGCAATTATTTAGACAAGTTTTATAATTTCTTCTTTTACAACTCATTAGTTTGCTTATTCACAATAAGATATGATATTGATTTTCAATATATCTTACAACTCTCTTCATCTTGTTGCTGCTTCAAGAGCAAGATAAAAGATAAGGAGTATCATTATTTAATATATATTCTTCATTTTTTTTTCTCAAATTATTATTTGAGAGTTGATCTTCGAGATTTAGAAAATATTTCTGATTTATATTCTTGCAACTACTGGTGCTATATTTTACAACTTATGGTGCATAAAATAAATTTTGCAGCTTGTGTGCAAAGAAAAAAAATTATTGCAACTACATGTGCATAAATAAAAATAAATTTGCATAAAAATAAATGTGCGTAAAATAAATGTACATAAAAGTAAATGTGCATAAAAGTAATTGTGCATAAAATAAATGTACATAGAATAAAAATAAATATACTTGCAACTTCTGGTGCATAAATATACTTACAACTTCTGGAGCATAAATAAAAATAAACATGCAACTTCTGGTTGCGTAAATAAAATTAAACAAGCAACTTCTGGTGCGTAAATAAAAATAAACATGCAACTTCTGGTTGCAAAAATAATTAAACAAGAAATTCTTGGGGCATACAAAATAATTTAAACGAGCAACTTCTGGTGCGTGAATAAAAATAAATACGCAACTTCTGGTTGCAAAATAAAAATAATTAAACAAGCAACTTCTGGTGCATGGATCTATAAAGAGAATCTGCAACTTCTGGTGCAGAGATATGTTACTTAAAAAAACTCGTAAAATAACGAATTTCAAGAAAAGAAAAAAATCGAATAAAAGAAATCCAAAATAAATAATATAATGAAATATTAATAATTTGAAATTGTACCTTCTGAAGCAGAGTTTCAGTTATGTTTTTTAGAACTTGAAATGTTTATTGTAGAGTCGTGCTGATAACGTGTTATAAAATAAAGAACAAAAGAATAATAAAAGAGAGAATTGGAAGGAGAGAATTATGTATTGAATTGTGGATTAAGAATACAATAGTCACTGCCCTCTTTATATAGTAGAGGGTGAGTGCTGGCTAAGAAATCTCTTGCCTGATTTAGAATTACAATAAAGGAAATAATCTAACCTAAATACAATAGAATATACAATAATAAATATCCTGCCATGACTCCTTCCATTCTTATAAGCATTTCCTAATTTATCTTTGCTTAGGGGCCAAGTAATGGACATCCACATTAATTATATTCATAACAGTGTCATTATTTTTCTTTAAAATATTGATTATTGAACATTTGAAATTGACTGGAGAAAAATTGGTGAATGGTCATTTTACAATTAATTGATTTTAGTTTTTTAATAAAATATATCAGATAGTGCTTGCTTAAGAAAATGTACGTCCACACAAAAGTTAGCATTATCAAATAAAAATATATATATTATATACATGCAATGAATATTTTAGATTAACCATTAATATAATAGCTTAGTAGTATGATACTAACTATATATTTTCATGAGTGGGATATTAGAATCCCGCGTCTAACATGATTTTAAAAATTTAGATAAAAACATATAGTCCAACCTAATAAGAAAACTAGAGAAGTAATCGCTTGTAATTCTTCTTCATTTTTTTTTCTCACAAAAAAAAATAGATTATCCTCGGAAAAAATATATAAAAAGTAGAAAATTGTACTTATATATACTATAAGCATGATCTAAGAATTAATGTTGGACCTACTGCATTCGACTTCAACAAGAAAACCATATATTGGCAAGGTTCATAATGGATCCATCCAATGAGAACACGCACTTAATCACTTCAAATGTGGCATGTTTTCATTGGCTTGATTCATGGTAAACCAATTCCACTTAATAACGTCCTCAACACCCTGGTGTAATGGGTGTAAAGCTATAAATACCAAGGCAATCAACTCAAGTTTCCAAATCACCAGGAAAGAGAAAGTAAAGCAAAAAAGAACTTAGTGAATTACCATAAAAAGAGAAAAGATAATCACCATACATTATGGCTAATAATTTATCTTTTGTCCTTTTCTCTCTCTCACTCATCTTCGCTCTCTTCTCGGATAGAGTTGTCAATGCCGATCCCGACTTGCTGCAAGACATTTGTGTTGCTGACCTCACTTCCAGTAAGTCAATTTGCTTCAAAACCAAAGTTTTGCAAAACTGCATTTCAATCTCCGATTCCACAAAAGTCGTGCGAGACATGGATCTCGTTTCGTATCAACATGTCATTTTAGTTGTTAAATATGGCAGTTCGAAAATTCACTTGTAATGGTTATCTTAGGTATTTCACCTTTGTATAGGCCCATTGTTGTCAAAATTTAATTTCATAAAGTAATCAAAATATAATTTCTCGAATTTCTATTCCCACAATAATATAGTTCTTTCCTTCTGAAAAATAATAACACACTTAAAATTAACCAAGAATGAATTGACTGTGCAGCAATAAAGGTTAACGGGTTTCCATGCAAGGCAGAGGCAACAGCCGACGACTTTTTCTTCAAAGGTCTTTCAACTCCGGGCTCAACCAATACCACAATGGGTTCTGTAGTCACAGGAGCAAATGTAGAAAAATTGCCTGGATTAAACACTCTTGGAGTATCCATGGCTCGCATTGATTATGCCCCTGGAGGTGTAAACCCACCACACACTCACCCACGCGCGACCGAGATGATCTTTGTTTTGGAAGGAACCCTAGAAGTAGGGTTTATTACCACCAGCAACAAGCTTTACACGAAGAACGTAACAAAAGGGGAGATTTTCGTCTTTCCAAAGGGTTTAGTGCATTTTCAAAAGAATAATGGAGATGTAAGTGCTGCGGTGTTAGCCGCGTTTAACAGCCAGTTGCCTGGTACACAGTCGATTGGAGTAACACTTTTTGGGTCTACGCCTGACGTGCCTGATTATGTGCTGACGAAGGCGTTTCAAGTCGGAACTAAGGAGATCGAGAAGATTAAGTCTAGATTTGCACCAAAAAAGAACTAGATTTTCAAACAAAATTTTATTTTATCATTTGATTGTGGCTTTATTGAATGTGTGATGGAAGAAAAAAATTAGGCATTGGTTGTAATAATAAGTTTGAAATATAAGAGAATTGAGATTGTTATTTAATCAGTTGTTGAGGAAATGATGACATCGAGTAGGGTTTTAATCTTATAATTCAATAAATTTAATCAAACGGGCATACTCCAAATGAGTTTTCTAGTGATGGATTTAATTGACTTAACAGTCAGTATCTTTTTTTCCACTTTAATTGAACATGTTAAAAAAGTGCTTAGGATCCAAGAGGGGGAAATTTGAGATACAAGATTCATTATAAAATATAATTAGTGCCTTTTTGGTTTTCTAATGGCAAACTTGCAATACAATACTAGGTTTTTCTTTGATAATAATGGTTTAATTCTGGGGTTGGATATAAAAAAGGGAAATAAAAGTAAAGAAAGTTCGAACTAGTTTCTTATATCAGAAATAATGGGCCCAACTTCAACAAGGGCAATTTATAACCATCACGGCCCAAGTTGTTTCTAGATTTATAACCGTCAGGTATACATTTTTATTCAGGGTACAACATTGCCATATAGT
Source organism: Juncus effusus (assembly GCA_027726005.1). NCBI lineage: Eukaryota > Viridiplantae > Streptophyta > Magnoliopsida > Poales > Juncaceae > Juncus > Juncus effusus. Next base: position 9,936,506 of record CM050891.1, on the reverse strand, counting down.
TGTCAGTCATCCGATTGTATATATCTGACAGTCATATCAGAAGCCGGAAAAAAGAAGAGAAAGTAGGTTGAGATAAAAGAGAGAGAAGGAAAATCAACTGAGAAATGACCAAACATATTACAAGCTAATATGATTACAAACATCAATATAGTCCATAATCTATACAATCAACTCGAATTTTGCACCTTTCTTTTTCACATATTAAAGAACAAGATGTGCTGGTCAGCATCATATGGCTACTAAATACATTTCAGACTATTTCATATCTGAAAAGAATATCAAACAATCGTGCACCCAGATGGTTGCTCGTACCAAACAATGTTACTGTACGGTAGCATCGGCCGACAATAACGACAACATGCTGGCAAATCCTTGCACAGATCCTTGCACAGATCCTTGCCTGGATCCTTCTTTTTCTCCTCCGCTTTTTCTGGCCCCACACTATCAATCGATGCCTGTTTTTTCTTTTTTCTCAGGGCATTGACGATGGACGCCGGGTCTACATTCCCAATTACTGTTAGTGTGTGCTTTTCCTCATCTATTTCCATTGACTTGATTCCTAATTAACATGAATAAAATGATCCACATAAATTTGGAAAGGACATTGAAATTAAATAGAAATTGGAAAAAAAATGTTCTTATGTAATTGTATAAACAGTGTTTTCCAACTATAAAAAAAACAACTATTGGATTTTCTATTTGGAACTTTGTGAGTGGAAAATAAATTTGTAATGCCAACTTAAGCAAAACAACTGAAAATTTATTTTGAACTCAAAAAATTCGAAATAAAAAAGTAAAAATAGTGATTGCGAACTTGGTGACTGCGAACTTCTATATTTGAAAAAAATAATGCATACAAAGCGTGGTTTTATGAAATTTTTTTAATAAAATGTTTGGGCTATTTCTATCGGTTTTTTGTTCTTGTCTTTGGGTTTCCCAAAGAATAAAAAATACAGTGTGTTTGACTAATTAGCTCTCTTTTCATTTTTCTTTCTTTTCTTTTCCAATTTTTCATGTCAACTTATAAGTTATAAATGCGGATATGCCTCAACATATATGAAGTTAGATAAAATAAATATTTTTTATTATATTATATTAACAGATAAAGATGTATCACATTATTAACTAATTTTGTAAAACAGAACACTCTCATGTTGAAAAAAAGTTAAAAAAAACCACAAAAATTGTCTTCTGCTTCTAAGTAGAAAAAACAGAAAAATAAAATGATGGCAAGTGACTCGCGTCATTTGTTACAAAACTTAAATTAGTATATATGTCTCTTTTTTTCAGTTTTATGTTGTTTTAACTATTGGAACAATGTTTCCTTTTTATGAACATCCTGAATAATAATATATAGAGAGATAGTGAAACCGGAAAGCTTGGCTACTGTCTTCAGGATGCCAGTCTTGCACTTGTCACACACTATATTAACCTTCACCACGATCTTCTATAAATTGCAATACAAAAATTATAAGTAGAAAGAGAAAGAAAAACATATTATTTTTGGCTAGATTGGAAAAAGGTTAATCTCAAAAGATGAATTGAAGATTAGAATTCTGCGCTAAAAAATAAATAAAAAACTGTTGGCAATTGAAAAATAAAAAGAACTTGCATAAAAAAAGAAAAAATATTTATAATAAAACTTGATTGGAATTTCGAATATTAGTAGAATTTAATATATACCAGAATTTTAATAATACATACAAAAAGTATGTAACTAAATGAAAAAACCAAAAATTACCTTCATGTTGCTACAGAGTTAATGGTTTTATCTTAATAGCCAAATAGATTAGGGATGAGCTTTTTTCGAGTTTAACAATAATGAGATTATTTATATAGCCATCTCCTCCGTGAATATTTCAATAAATTTGTATTTTAAATAAAATATCATATTAAAAAAAGGATAGAGAGGAAAAGATCATGCCATCTGTTCTGTTCTGTTCTGTCCATGACCTAGTTTTCCTTTTCTTTATTAAACAACAGTAGAGAAGGTCTAGTTAGCCTCCGAATATGACCCCAATTGTTAACTGAGATTTGTAATTTTTTTATTTTAAAAGTGGTCTAATATTAAAATGAACTTGGTGGACTCCGTACTCTACTCAGTAGTTCTCTTGTTCACTTGAATCAAAACATGGAACTTGATAATTATACATTATTCAAAACTCCCCATATTGAGAGAGAAGAGAGAGAGAGAGAGAGAGAGAGAGGGGGGGGGGGGGGGCGCGCTGTTCGTATTTCAGAACTATCAGATGCTATGGCTCCTGATTCTTCCCAAGTATGACTAATTAACGCGCACTAGTTAACCTGTTACATTCTTTCAAAGCTATTAAATTTATTAATGTTATTTATGATATTAAATTTGATATAATAGATAGAGTGTGCTAATATAAATGCACATATAAAAATATAGCGTGCCTAAAAGCACATTCAATTTGATAATACAAAAATGGATTATACAGTTTGAGCTTTACAAAATTAATTAATAATTGAGAAATTAAGAAATATCTCAAGCCACACATTAAACAAATAAAGTCAATAAAATAAAACAATTTGAAGAAAACAGAACTTTCCAAAGGTTACTTAATTTTATTTTAAAATGAATCAATAAATAAAAGTTAAACAAACTGAATCAATATATAAAAGTTCAACAAAAAATTAAAAAAATCTGGCTGTTGCTTGTACTTACGAGGAAACTGATTGAATATATAGAAGGGGAATTTTAAAAAACTAACCTTTCTGAAAATTTAAAAAAAAATACTCTCTTTTTAGATTCTTTAAAATCAAACACGCACATATCAAATTGATTGGATCACAATGCAAAAAAATGTTTTACTCAAACTTAATATTTTATGTTTAGTAGTAGGAAATAAAAAGAATGTTGTTTATTTTAGCGGGTAGGCAATTGCCTACATTTTCTTTTATATATAAATAAAAAAGAGGTAATTTACAGAGATACGTAATTTACAAGAAATTGAAAAAACCTAAGTCTTAGTTTCCTATTTCCTTCCATAACCTACTAGAGTTTCTTTCTTTCCACACCTGCCAACAAACAGCGGCCTTGCCTATCCCACTGAATTTTGTCCCTCTTGCCTGCTTGAATTTTCCTGAATTCAATTCAATATTTAATAACGTCTCTACTCAGGAAGGTTCCCCTAATTTGCCTCCAAATAAATTGAGTAATGATAAGGGCAAGAACAGTTTTAATGCGAGCAGGAAATAAATTGATACATTGACGCTTTTGTTCTTACACCATAGATTTTCAATTTTAAAAAGTAACATCTCTCCAATCAAACTACATCTGAATCATGATTCTCTCTAAAAAAAATTATTTGACTTTCCAAATTTATTTATCTTCTCAAAAATTTGTGAAATTTTTTATAAGAACTATAATTCTAGATGCCGAATCAAACCCCCCAATGAAAATAATGAAATTTATTTTATCTATGACAATTTAAAGTATAATTCATAGAATAAGCTATATGATCGTATTCTACTAGAACATTTTTTTGTCCTTAACTGTATTATCTAATATATGCCTGTTTCTTGAATTTAGTATTCTTATATTATAGGAAATTTATGGTTAAGTGTGATATTATTCTTCTTTTATTTGTTTGAACTAAATTTCATAAAAAAGCTCAAAATAAGATTGTAATATATTTTTTTTAGCTTATCTAGGTGTCTTAATTTTTTTAAATGAAATAATTTAGATTTTTTATTTGTGTCAATATTATGCTTTTAGATATTATTATTGAAATTTATTTTGATATTTCGAGTACTTATTTTTCTTGTTGAATATATTCTTATGAAATAAATATCAAAATTATTACAATTATGATGGGTTCTAAATACAAAATTACGAGTTGTCGAGTTTAGCCATTTGAATTTGTATAATAATACAATAATTTCTTAATTGTTATAAAATAAATAACAAAAGAATAATAAAAGAGAGAATTGAAAGGAGAGAATTTCATTGAATTGTGGATTAAGAATACAATAGCCACTGGCCTCTTTATATAGTAGAGGGTGAGTGCTGGCCAAGAAATCTCTTGCCTGATTTAGAATTACAATAAAGGAAATAATCTAACCTAAATACAATATAATATACAGTAATAAATATCCTGCCATGACTCCTTCCATTCTTATAAGCATTTCCTAATTTATCTTTGCTTAGGGGCTAAGTAATGGACATCCACATTAATTATATTCATAACATTAATATTTTAATTTTTTTTTCAAATATTTGCTAAAGATTTGAAATTAATCAATGATTTGACGAGAGATATACTTTCCAAAAACAGATAAATTCTATACCACCTTAATAACAAGGATAAGAATGTCTTTTTGTATTAAAATTTTCTACTCACATCAAAGTAATTCTTATCCTTATCATTACCCATAAATTGAATGAACGGGTAGTTACAGAAGAGGTGGTCTAACGTTTTCACTTGAGCCATATTGAAAAGAATCCATTTGACGATCGAGTTCCACCCTTCCTTTTGGAGGTTTATTATTATTTATTTTTTTTGAAATAGATTTTTTTTGGAGGTTTAGTTGCGTTGGTAAACTATTTATTTACGGGTTTTTGAAAACATTCCCATTTAAACTTTAAGTAGTTGGCTTTAAATTTGAAAACGACGATAGATTTGCAGTCAATTCATCCAGAGTTTATTGTGGAAAAGAAATTATAGACTATGAGAGATTGTGACAGAGTTCTCACATCTCTATCCCTGATACATAAAGTGTTTTTTCAATTAAAACTGAGTGAAGTCACAGATTTTGTCCATGTCTTTATTATAGATAATAATAATAATATTATATAATATAATATAATATAATATAAGCTAGGAGATACTGTGCGCAACAGCCCAAGGCCTTTTTAACGAGTGGGTTGTATGCATTAACTATTGGGTGGGCTTGATACAATTATGTATTGGGTTTTAATATTATGAGTGGGTTGTGTGTATTATGTGGGCTTGATTTAATTATTTATTGAGTTCTATTATATATTATAATGAGTACAAACATATACAGAGAAGTTAACAAATTATCAGGTCCTTCAAATTAGTCCCCACCCCCATTATGTTTCTCCTCTCTTTTCTCAAGAGGCCATATTACTCAAAACAATCTAGTCTAAATAGATTTAGTACCGTCTGTTAGGCGGTAAACATGTAAACATAACGAGGCATGCAAATTTTAACGATAAGTGTATAATGACGAATACTAACATGACAGAAAATTCATTCCATATGATTAATTAGTGACCAGATTAGCTGTACCAAATAAATGACCTAATTGAATATAATAGCCTTTATCATATAATTCATTGAATTTTGATTAATATCATTAATTATTGACCAAAATTCACTGAACTTGTTAATACTAATTATGTTTGCGTCGCACGTTCTATGTCCAACGAGTTTATGTTTAGCTGAATCTAAGATTATATTGTGATATGAGTTGAATATTTCAATTTCGGTAATCCAAATCTATCTATCATTAATAAAACGGGGAGTTCATCTGCCTGCCTGTTCACTCGCAGCCATTGAACGCCTGACAGGCAGCAACTCTAATTGTTTTTTTTCCCTAGAATTGGTTTTCCCTGAGCCGTGTGATGAAAAGGTGTGTGCTTGACCTAAATCCAATCACAATCGACACGTAGCAGTAGGCCTAAATGAACAGTAAAATTACTTGAACCGAATTCACAAACACCGGAACGTCTTACAGGCTATTGTTTCACTGAGCCGAGTTCATATAAAAATGATTAAGTGAGCAAACAGTGTGAACACAATTTAGTCAATATTGTTCCTTATAAGAAATTGGTTCACCTACACCATTGATATTTATAATGCAGGTTCACCTCAATTCAGTCTATTCAAAACATTAAAATGGCCTTGAGCTTAAATCAATGTATTTGTGACATTACTAAATATGATCTTTATGTAGCGGGTCAACATATAGATAACGACTATGACCCGTTTAGATAACTTGCACTATTTTATGTTCCATTCCAAATAATATTGGTGCCTACTTGTATAGTTGGATTATGATAGTTTTAACATAATGTACTCTTTATCTAAAATATTGTCAAACAGTAATAAAATTACTTAAAAACCATGGTATTTCAACCTTAAAACTTTGAGTTGATTACAATTAGTTTTGAAATTACTATAATGATGCCTCCAGTGGAGTTTAACTTAAAATAACGAAAAATAATTGTACTAATGCCATAAATTTTTACAATGTGATTATTTTATTAAAACCTTATATGTTTAAAATATACATGTTTTTATACTTGAACATGATTTATAATACAGACTATTTCAAAAATAACCTCATGTACCAACAAAACTTAATTTTTATAATATAAGGTTGTTTCAAAAATAACATTATATATTGTAATTGTGGGAATTTTACAATATATAAGGTTATGTTTTTCTTGGACATAAAATTATTATTTTCAATAAGTTATGAAATTATATTAACCAAACAAAAATGTCAAGGAAGTCCTTGCATTATAAAATTTTCAACATGCCCCAAAATAAAGTTTCAGAAAATAATCTCTGTAGTTAACTTTCCTCTAATAGCATGCACTGCATAACTATTTATAATATTATAATTATTTCTTAAATAAAAATTGAATAAACTATAAACTACTTTGAAAATAAAAGCAAGCAACGCGTCTAGGGATTTACGATTTGGACAGCGAATAACGAGTCTCCAATGATCTGGATGGTGAGCGGCGAGTCTCCGGCGATTTGGACTGCAATCGGCGAGTTTTGAGGAATTTTGGGGGTGACAAAATTATGTCACATACCAATTTAGAATTCAAGTTAGTACATATAACTAATATACATATTAGTGACATAATTAAGCAAAATTAATTTATGTTATTGGCTTATTCAGTAACTATAGACTCTATCTGAATTGCACTTCTATTTTCATCTATTGTTCATCAATTGAATTTTTAATTTTATTCATGCCGCTACTTAATGCAATAAATTAAACAATTCTATGGTAATTTTACTTTATTAATCTTTTTGATATACATTTCCGCACCAGAGAAACATCAAATAAAATGGTGCAATTATGTAGATTTTAGTTTTATCTCAATATATTTTGTGAAATGGACAAACAGAAATAGCATGCATCCATCTACACCCTTGTAATAGTCAGCTATTTCTCTATATAAACCCCAAGACAACACAATCATATTTGTTATCAATTAAGAGTGCAATAACAAAATTAATCAGGTGTTTCATTTTTTATCTACATCTAAAAATAATGATTTCGCGTAACAGAAAAAAGCAATACACACGTGTAACGAAAATGTGCGACAAACACGTGCAACGCACGTGCTGCGTCTAGTTTCTTATATAAGGAACAGAAGCATATCGTACATAATCCAGAACTCTTTTTTTTTTCTTTCAATCTATAAAGAATTCTTTATGTTAATCTCCATTTGTATGGATATTACCCCCTACCATCAATAAAACTTCTGTTTTGAGATGACAATTGTTCTCAACTTTTCATGTTTCACTGGAGAAGAGAATTTTGTAGAACTTCAAAGCAAATTTTATGCTTTTGGAAAAATATACTTCCCTTCCAGAATGAGTGGTTTAGGAAATTTTATACGTCTCAGGTACAAAAATGCTCTTTTCGTATTTCAGTTTCTGGTTAATTATTTCTTGTTGGTTTAAATTTTAAACTATTTTTTTCAAAAAATTTGATTATCATCCAAAACTTTAGTTAATTAATATATACTGGAGTTGCACTTTCCATTAGAGAATTAAAATTCAAATTAAGTACTTTGCGTGACTCAAGCAAAAAAGTAACAAAAATAGTTTTTTATTTGAGATATCGCGGAACATACAATTCACATATGATGAAGATACATTACTTATTATATATCTTTTTACTAAACTGAATCCAAATCGCATTAATTGTAGTAGAAATTTTTCACAAGATCAAGTGTACCAAGAATGAGAAAACAATTAATTAAATCACCGCAAAAATTGTTCTCGAGCATTCGGATATGATCTGTGTTTGCTATTCCCCCCCCCCCCCCCCCCCCCCAAAAACCCAAATTCTAGCATCCAAAAGAGGCCACGTCACCCTCTTTTGGGGACCATTGGATGGGGTAATGTGGTTCGATATGGATCGTTCGATTGTTTAGAGTTTCTGATATTTTATGACGGTTTCTGTGAAGTTAGATGGTGTCAGAATATGATTGGTCGAAATTCGGTGTTCTGCGTTCTATCCTGATTTTGTGTGAAATGTCAAATCAAATATAATTAATTATTTTGAAAACTAAACTGTGTAACTTATGTGTTGTGAGTTATAATATCAATAACCACCGAATACTCGCTACATATAATTCATTCCTAAATAATAATAATAAAAAATTTAAAAATAATGATTTATCAAAAAAAAAAATGGGCCCACATGTCACTCTCTTTCTCTCTCTCCCTCAAATAAAAAAAAATAATGATTTCCAAAATAAAAAAAAGGTGGGGCCTTCTTTCTCTCTCTCTCTCAAATAATTAAAAAAATAAATAAATAATTCATTTTCCAAAAAAAATGTGGGTTCCATGTGTCTTTCTCTCTCAGGTAATTTTTTTCCAACGTTTTATTTCAAAATATGATTTTTTTTAGTAGCGAATTTTTTTGTGAAAAAATGAAAAATAGAACAAGGATATGAAATCTTTCATTCAGGATCTCAATTGTTATACTTTCGAACGCACCATTATGTTTTCTCATAATGACTTTCAATATCTCGTGTCTTCAATCAACTGGATTGAATATCACAATGTCAGATGACATTATGACTCATTCCTAAATAAAAATAAAAAAATAATAATTTATCAAAAAAAAATGTGGGTCTCATGTGTCACTCCTTTTATCTCTCCCTCAAGTAAATAAAAAAAATAGATTAATAATTTTCAAAAAAAAACGTGGGCCCTCTCTTTCTCTCTCCCTAAATAATTAAAAAAAAGAAAAATAAATAAATCATTTTTCAAAAAAAAAAAAGAATGTGGGCTCCATGTGTGTGACTCTCTCTAAGGTAATTTTTTCCTAACGTTTTCTTTCAAAATATGATTTTTCAATAGCTCAATTTAAAAAAAAATGAAAAATATAACAAGGATGATGAAATCTTTCGTTCAAGACCCCAATTGTTATACTTTCGAACGCACCAGTATGTTTTCTCATAATGACTATTAAAAAAAATTTATATAGATTCTTTATGATTATTAATTCATAAGATAAATTTAATGTGTTAATTATTAAACAATAAAAATAATAAAAACCGCAGCGGAGCGCGAAAATTCTCCTAATTAGTTTAATTTTTTGTTCTGTAAAAGTTCATATTTAATTTTATCTTCTCCTAATTTATTCTTTTCCATTCATCCCACAAGTTGATGTAATAATATAGTATAGGGAATTATGAGTCAAAATGAATGTCATATTTTACCGCTTACTTATACACTACAACAAAAATCGTTCTTAACCATGGTTTTATTTATTCATATACATGGTGTAAACCATGGTAAGACGCATCTTCACACAGTTTTGAGACCGTGGTAGAACCGTGACATCTCCATCCGTGGTAAGCGATTATATACACAATTTCATCGTGCTGGTAAGTCGACCACGGGTTTTTAAACACGGCCAAAGCCGTGTTTACGCACGAGCAATTAACACGGTTTTAACCATGAGAACGTTAACACAGTTGAAACCATGGTTACATACAGTTTAGTATCCAATTTCTTAACACGGTTAAACCCGTGGTTATGCTTATTTTATATTTAAAATTTATGTATTATTAACCAAATATATATTTTCATTCTATAAACATTCCAATAATTAAATAAAAAATTTGAAGCAATATGCCAATTAATCCACCAAAATATTCATATCTAGCAACCATTCATTACAAATCGAAATATCATTATTATATACAACAATTAATCCGCCAAAATATCCATAAACTAGCAACCATCCATAACAAACCCTAAAAGCACAACAAAATAAAACTAACATCCCAACTCTCAACATACACACAAACCCGAAATGAAACAATTATATGCCTCAACCTACAAATGATACAATTACAAAACAAGCTCATCTTAAATTAAAAATAATAATAATAATAAAATAAAGTACTCTAAAATGTAAATATCAGAAGGAGGACAAGAATGAAGCCATTCTTCAATGTTCATACTATTTGTAGGAGGTTCATCTCATACATTCCATGTCGCAACAAGTATTCTATCTCCTCAAAAATTGAAAAAAAAAAACAGAGAGATAATTAACAAATAATCATCATAATTAACTTAAAAACAGAGTTAATTTATGGAAAATTACTTATAATGTAGTGTTACAGTTGCTTCACTGGCGTCTAAACTGATTTTGCTTCTTCTTGCTCTGTCTTTGTTTCTCTTTGATGATCGATCTGAAAAATGGAATTTCGGAAAAGAGAGAACGAATGCTGACAGACAAATTGGAAGAAGCTTTGAAAATCACCTGTACTGTAATGCAAAAAATCAACAACAGCCCAATCAATTTCGACAATTAAATTTATCTAGCTTAGCTTTTTGGTGGAAGGCGAAGGAATTAAGACTTCCTATCCTTTAATTTGTTCAATTTCTTCAATTACCGTCTAAGTTCATCTCAGAATTGTGATAGCGTATCAAAAATCAAGAAAAATATACATAAGTAGAAGTACCTCGATACAATTTGGATCCAGAAATTTGATGAATTTAAAATGGAGAATGATGCGGCTTGATTCGCTTGTTCCTTCTTATCAACTTAGATCGATCAAAGAAAGAATGCGCGAGAGAGATTCAGCTATCGAAAAGTGCAGATTTAGCTTGAAGCGTGCCCCTCGACATTTAGTAATACTTGAGCTGCAAGAAGAGCCATGTCAATGTGGCCTGGCGAGACTTCACCTTCATTTACAGGTTTAATAATTTCCTACAAATTTTAAATAAAGTTTAATTATTAAACTAGAAAACTAAAGTAATTCAGCCAGACCTAATCAAGATCAAACTCAACGAATCAACATTTCAATCGTAATCATAACTCAATTTCTTCTATCCAATACTCAATCCTAAAAGTTCTTAACCGAATGTCTTCATTTCACAAATCAACAAATCAAGTCGAAATCAAATCAAATCAAATCAGGAAATCGAAATCAAATCAAATCAAATCAGCAATGTTAACATTGATTCAACACTTAAGTAACTATTTAATCCCTCTCATTTTAGTATTTTCTGCTCCAATCGAGCCTTAAACACTCCAAGCCTCAATCGCAAGAAAATCAAATCAAATAAAACGAGAAAATCAATTGAGATTTCCAGAGACGGAATATCAGAGTTCAGAGTCGTTACAGCTAAAGAAATCGTTCAGATGTTTGAAAAGGCTCGAATGAAATCAGGATTAGAGTCGAAGAGTTTTACTCCAGTGATGAAGGTCTGGTCACGGAGGAAGGCGGCGACCTTCTTGGCCGAAGGAGGGAGGTCGTCGGTGTTGGCTCCGTAGTTGACGTCGATCGTCACGGCGGAGCAGAGAGGGAGGAGAGCTTCGAGTCTCCATTGTTGTTCTTTCAGTGTGGAAAGAAAAAGAGAAGAATGGGAGGGAATTAAGGTGCTGGTTTTTCTGAAAAGTCGGCTTTCTTGCACCGGTTTCCAATAAAACCGGGAAAATGAACGAGTCATTAAATAACCGTAATATAAAACGTTGGATTTCATCTATTTATCATGTTTTTAATACATTAAACTAGTTTTTCAATAACCATTATAACATATGATGCATTTCAACGGTTTGGCATCAAAACCGTAGTAACGTTTTCATGGTGCTAGCCAATGACGGTGGAAAAAAGTTAATTTAAACACGGTTTTGCTTTCATGTATATAAAACCGTGACAATGAGCAATTTTTGTTGTAGTGATATGTTAAGATCCTTTCTGTTTACTCTAAGGAATGACTGCATTTCTTCTTACATGTTACAGATGTTTCTGTTTTCAATCTGTTTACAAATGCAGGAGTAGTATCATTTACGAAAGAGCCGGATGCAATCGATAAGCTTTGCCCTTTAACCTCATGACATTTTAACCTTATTTAGCCTTTAGTGTGTTACTGATACATTATTAATTAAAGGGAGTATCACGTATACCCTTCCAAAAACCCTAAATATCAAATTTACCCCTCTATTAATTATTTGGCCATTTACCAGTGGAAGAACCCCTAAATTAATTCAACATGCAAAATTGTCATGCTTACCGACTTAGAAACCATTGATATTTGAATTCAGAAAATTGTACGTTTTTTCACGGTATACATTAATACATACCACATGTAGTAAACTCCAATATGGTAATCAAAATGACTTCTTGTATATTTTTCGTGAGTAGAACCATATTATAGAGTTAATATGCACAAGTGATACCTTCATTTTTATATTTATAATCATTTCGTAATTGTGTAATCTTGAATATGAAGGAAACCTTAAAATGTTAGGACATTTTTTTATCCCTTTGGTCTTTAGAATCTTGAATTATCAGATTCATTGTCATTGAATTGTCATAAAATTTGGCTCATGTTTGTTGGGTGTGGGGATTTAGAGAAAATAATGGAGCTTAATGAGATAACTTATGTTCGCGTTACAATGTTGTTATCATTAAAAACTTATTTGTCCCCATCAGATATAACTGTTGGTATGCACCGGATCAATGAATAGACTCATCTCTCATTACATTTCCTCAACAACTGATTAAATAACAATCTCAATTCTCTTATATTTCAAACTTATTATTAAAACCAATGCCTTATTTTTTTTCTTCCATCACACATTCAATAAAGCCACAATCAAATGATAAAAAATAAAATTTTGTTTTGAAAATCTAGTTCTTTTTTGGTGCAAATCTAGACTTAATCTTCTCAATCTCTGTAGTTCCGACTTGAAAGGCCTTCGTCAGCACATAATCCGGCACTTCAGGCGTAGACCCAAAAAGTGTTACTCCAATCGACTGTGTACCAGGCAACTGGCTGTTAAACGCGGCCAAAACCGCAGCACTTACATCTCCATTATTCTTTTGAAAATGCACTAAACCCTTTGGAAAGACGAAAATCTCCCCTTTTGTTACGTTCTTCGTGTAAAGCTTGTTGCTGGTGGTAATAAACCCTACTTCTAGGGTTCCTTCCAAAACAAAGATCATCTCGGTCGCGCGTGGGTGAGTGTGTGGTGGGTTTAGACCTCCAGAGGCGTAATCAATGCGAGCCATGGATACTCCAAGAGTGTTTAATCCAGGCAATTTTTCTACATTTGCTCCCGTGACAACAGAACCCATTGTGGTGTTGGTTGAGCCCGGAGTTGAAAGACCTTTGAAGAAAAAGTCGTCGGCTGTTGCCTCTGCCTTGCATGGAAACCCGTTAACCTTTATTGCTGCACAGTCAATTCATCCTTGGTTAATTTTAAGTGTGTTATTATTTTTCAGAAGAAAAAAACTATATTATTGTCAGAATAGAAATTCGAGAAATTATAATTTTGATTACTTATGAAATTAAATTTTGACAACAATGGGCCTATAGAAAGGTGAAAACCATTACAAGTGAATTTACAAACTGCCATAATTAACAAATAAAATGCCATGTTGATACGAGACGAGATCCATGTCTCGCGCGAGTTTTGTGGAATCGGAGATTGAAATGCAGTTTTGCAAAACTTTGGTTTTGAAGCAAATTGACTTACTGGAAGTGAGGTCAGCAACACAAATGTCTTGCAGCAAGTCGGGATCGGCATTGACAACTCTATCCAAGAAGACAGAGAAGATGAGTGAGAGAGAGAAAAGGAGAAAAGATGAATTATTAGCCATAATTTTCCTTTTTCCTTCCTGGTGGTTTGGAAACTTGAGTTTATTGCCTTGGTATTTATAGCTTTACGCCTATTACAAAAGGGTGTTGAAGAAGTTATTAATGGAATTGGTTTACTATGGATCAAGCCAATGAAAATATGCCATATAATTTGAAGTGATGAAGTGGCGTGTTCTCACTGGATGGATCCATTATGAACCATGCCAATATATGGTTTTCCTGTTGAAGTCGAATGCAGTTGGTTCAACATTAAATCATAGACCGTATGCTTATATATAAGTACGATTTTATATTTTATATGTATCTTTTCCGGGTTAATCCAAAAATTTTCATTTCTTTCTTTTTTCAGAGAATCCAAAGGTTAATGAGTTGTTAGACTTTCTAAATATTGAGTAAATGTGTTTATCGTGACTCAAATTTCAGTATTTTTCAAAGTTAACGAAAAATAACAAGATTTGGCATAAAAAAAAAATCATTTCAATCAAGTAATATATTTTCAATTGACAATGCTAACTTTTGTATGGATGTATATTTTCTTAAGAACCACTATCTGATATCTTCTATTAAAAAAAATTAAATTCAATTAATAATAAAATGACTATTCTCCCATTTTTCTCCAATCAATTTCAAATGTTCAACAATCAATATATAATAGAAAAACCATGGCGCTACTTTTTCTAGTATCGTGACACTTCAAAGAATTCACACAATAATAATCATATATACTAGATAATAGTAGGCTAACGTTCTTGTATATATATGTAAAGTCTAAAACTAACTTAATATATATATTTAGTTTTAGGTTTTACATAATCACAAGAACGCTAGCCCTACTATTATCTAGTATAATAGAGTGGACTAAATTTATTGTATGGTCAACCTTCAAAAAAGAAATTTGTGAAACTAGCAACATTTCTTGCAACTTATTCAAAAAAAGATAAATTTGCTCTCACTCCAAGTCTCCAATATATATTAAGTGTACGATCATGGGGCGTAATTTGTTCTCACTCCAATTCCTGTTGTTGCAGACCAAGTGTATCTATAAACTTATTTCACTTTTTGTCACCAATGCTAGCAAGGATTGAATGATCTGAGAGTTAAAGGCAAACGAGTCCTTGCATCTCAAGAGACGTAGGGCGAGAACTTTAAGCAATTGGTGGATCGATGGATTAAAATAAAATGATAAAAGCAAGAAATAAAAGGAAGCATCATATCATTCAACAACTGAACAACACTATAATTACTGATGATATGATTAAATCATCAACATCTGCAATGTTTCGAGAGAAATGATTAAATCTTGAAATCTTTAGATATTTTACAATAATGTAAATTAAATATTTATAGGTAATATAGTTTCTTTTTCAATCAGAACCCCGACAGCCTTATGTACCCTTAGGCAACAACTAGAATAATAGTACATATTACATAGTTTGTATATAAATCTCTCAACATGTGATGTGAAACACCAGCTCTTTCATGATATTTAATATGTTACTTGGAGAGATGGTAAATAAACTCATTATGTTACTTGTAGTAAAATTAATATTGCATACGGTTTTCTTTAGGTGAGAGGATTTATTTTATTTTCTCCAAGTTGATATGGTAGCTTAAGAAGTCATATTTCAGCCTTATCCTTCTGGAATTTGGTATGCATATTTAAATGCACCTTAATTTGCACTTGTCAAGTAAAAGATATATTATTTAGAAACTAGAAGGTAGAACTATGAGCTGGATTTCATGGATAAACATATAGTACCGAGAGTTAAGATTTTATTAGCAATAAATAATGGAAAATTAGAACTATATGTTTTCAGCTTAATATCATTCATTCTAACTTTGTCATCTTGTAATATTCATGGCACCAAACACATCTGACCAACATTAAAATAATATATAATAAAATTGTACATATATTAGTATACAAGTGTTTTTTTTTTCTAAAATATATAGTTTATTATACAAGAAAAGATGGTCAAATAACAACAATTATATTTACTAAACCATTTTGTGGATAAATTACACATTGAGAGGACCTGACTTCACTTAAAATGAAAGAGTGTTTAGGCTGTTGGTTTCTTCCGTGTTTTATTGATAAGATCCGACATCCTACCATTCAGGGGACATGTACACTGCATTTCTTTATTTATTATTTATTGATGACTTAATTTATTTTATTTCTGCTTATTAATTAATTAATACATTTGTTTATTTCTCAACACATTGGCCCAATATGCAAGATCCAGCATCAAGTAAATTGGATCCATATTGAGCATGGATTTAAATTGGTGTTAAGTATGAACGAAATGGTGTGTTGAAACCCACATTGGGCCGAAGTAACAACTGTTGTACTTTCGCGTTTGACCCAATATCCAACAATTTTGGGCCGGACGTGTTGATGATTTATATCGCTTCACACCTTGTATTGTATGATATATCAGAAGAATGGAAAGTGATCGAGTTAATCTGAATTTTTTTTAGAGTGATTGTTGACTATTTCAATTTTGGATGGTCTTTATTAAGACAGAGATAATATCTACATATGTCTTGTATTATATGAAGATGCATGGTTCCTTCTACAAAAGGGTGGTGATAAATACAGTTAAGTGTTTTGTTAAATACAGGCTCAATTTATTTTTAGACGATTTTATTCTATTTTTAAATGGTAACTTAATTAATTGATATTTTATGATTATTTTAACAATTAATTACGGCGTTTTATTAACACCATATAATATATTTCCTCCTTTTGGCGATTCAATATTTTGTCAACCACTAGATCAAAAAAAAAAAAAAAAATTGTCAGCCAAGGCAGTAACTTTGACCTAGAAATTGATAAATCTGAAACTATCTTATTTAACTTCATATAAAAACCATAAGATATCAATTACACTGCATTAAAACTTTAAAATAGTATACACTAGCATCAATATAGCCTCAGGAGAAAGTTGACATCATAAATTCTTTCATTTTTTCCCCTACTTCCACACAATATATATAAAATAAAATATAACCATAAGAAAGACAAAATATATACTCATTAAAACAATCAATTTAAATTCAATGCACCAATCTGAATTCACAAAAACATAACAGACACAAAATTCAAATAAGAAAGTAGTTTGTAGAACATAAGGACACATAAATTATTGCTATTATATAAAAATTTAAAACCAGGACTACTATTTAGATCAATGAAGACATGCGTATTATCATCATCGGTAGTTGTTAGATTTGCTTCTCTAGTTATCTCGTTGTTACTATGTCTTGCATGACTAGAGTTGCTTTCTAAATTTACTTCCACAATTTCAATATCTAATTAATTACTTCCTTTTTTTCCTGAAGAATGAGACGGGGGTGATTGGGTTAACATGGAAAGATATAATTGAGAATTACTTTCTATTTCAATTTAGGGGCATAATTGTCTAAAAATAATTTGAGCCTGTATTTAACAAAACACTTGACTGTAATTATCACCATCCCTACAAAATGTGTTTTATATAATATATATCACATAATTACACAATCAGATGATTCCTAGTACACAAACTTGTATCATTTAAGTATTTCTATATTTTTTCAGATCTTTTTTTATTAACAGATTGAGCAAATACTCATGTTGGAGCTCCTCGTTTTCTTTTTTCTGAATTTCCTGATTTATTTGCTAAAGTGCTTGGCACTGACATCCATAAGAGTACAGATTAACTTTCCACTCCCATCAGTATATCATTTCATCTATCCAGTACACTTTTTCGGCGCAAATTAGTTTTTATAATAGCAGCCGAACAAGTTTTCTATGGAAACAAATTTGCATTTTTTTGCTTAAAATTAGATTTCTCTTCTTAGGCCGAGAAATTTGCTTTTTCGTCAGCTATTATAAGAACTATGATTTCTGGCTTGTTCATTAAGCATTTGCGCTAGCTGCTCTTGGGCCAGTCAGCCCGATATTCCGTTTCTTGCTAATGCACTTGGTCTACCATTTAAATGTATGAATGCAACAATTATAAACTTGGGATCTTCTAGTCATAAATAACTATATATATACAAAATGACAAAAATTGAAGTCTAATACATAGAAAAAACACAATTTTAATTGTTTTTCACAAATCACAAAAATTAAAATCTAATACATGGAAAAAAACTCAATTCTTATTGATTTTCAAAATACCAAAAAGATCAAATTGAGGTGTAATACATGGAAAAAAAAATAATCTTTTGTTATTTTCACAAAACCGCAAAATAAGAAGTCTAATACATAGAAAAAACACAAGTTGAATTATTTTTCACAAAACCACAAAAATTAAATCTATATAAATATATATATATATATATATATATATATATATATATATATATATATATATATATAGTTCATGTCTGTATCGTATCGGATACGACACCCGTCTGTGTACCGATATATCATGCTTATATAAGCTATGTATATTGTATAATTCAATTTATATAATTAGACATTTAAATATGTTGTAAGAGAAATGATTTTGTCTTTAATAAATAAATTTCAAAAATTCCAAGCTTAAACTGAGATTTCTCCTAGTGAATAGTGATCTCATTTTGTAATAGTTTTGCTTTTTTTATTATAAAAAACATTTTTATGTCTCTTTTAATTCAATTTTATATTAAGAAATATAAAGATTGATGAAGTGATGTCCATGATCAAGTTACTTTTTTTTGTCAATATTGAATCTATGTGTACAAACTCATTATTCATACCTCATTTTCTTCGATATAGGACCATTAAAAAATATATTTCGTAGTTAGCACGACCGTATTGTACGATTGTCCTTATGATTTCATCCTTTTATAATACTATATGTCTATATCTCGATGGTCAAATGAATCATGCATCGTGATTTATTTATTTATATATTTACTGTTGCTATATGAAGAAATAGTTTTTTAGTAGATAAACGTTTTTCTGGATTTTTTTTTTATTGAGATTCAACTCATATTTGGATGGATTATGAGTTGAGAGATTTTGTTAAATATGTGCTACATAAGATTGTTTTTGTTGAGATTTAAATTTATGATCTCTTATTACATATATAATATGCTTTATCAACAAGATTATGAGTTATTTGTGACGTTTTTCTATATTTACTAAATAGTAAGATCATGAACTAAAATTTTATTTTTGACTAAAATTATTACATGCGAAAAATGGCTTAAAAAATAAAGATGGCTTACATGACCAAAATAAAATGCTGGTATATAGTGTTTTCTCAAAAAAAAAAAAAAGGCTGGTGTAGTGTTTTGTACAAATTTTGTAATTTTGTGTACTTCATATATCAGTAATTACATAAGATACTTTTACAGTAAAATTTTATGTCATATATATAGTTTTGCACATTTTTACCATTCTTTATGTTATAATGCAGGTCTAATTTTTTTGATGCTATTTTGGTCAATAACACTATTCATCGTGTGAAGCAATTATTACAGAGCACATAGATTCATGTGTGATTAATCTATTTTTAGTTCTCTTAGTTGTAATCAATTCAGCTTCAACTATATTCTAAGATTTAAATTATTAGTTGCAATTAAAAGATGCAAAATCCATTGTTTTACTCACGGATTAGTTGAAACCTTTTGTACCGAAGTGAAGAATTTACTATGAATGAATGCCCATATAAACCATAACGCTAGATGCTATTTGCATCTCAACATCACCAATCTAAAAGTCTATCTTGCTCGAGAAATCATCCATATTACATCCGATGGCTCTTTCCTTTAATTTCCTACCAATTCTTATTTTAGGGTTTTGCTTCCTTGTTCTCCCCGTGTTGGCTGATGATACATTGGTGCCAGCATATGAGAAATGGATCAAAGACTATGGTCGTGTCTATAGTAATGCCACCGAAAAACAGAAACGATTTGAGGTATTCAAGGGCAACTATAAATTCATTGAGTCCATGAAAAACAAGCCTGATCTTACCTATACGATGAGCTTGAACGAGTTTGCGGACCTTACAAATGACGAGTTCCTAATGAAGTTTGCGAAATTCACAAGCCGAGGTGGACCGACAACAACGACACCATTTCAGTACGCAAATCTTACATATGTTCCCTCGTCGGTCGACTGGAGATCTCGTGGGGCAGTAACAGCAGTCAAGAACCAAGGCCAATGTGGTAAGTTAAATTCTTGAATTACTAAAATTTAGTATTAAAACTAAGCCATAGTACATTACGGGCATAATAACAAAAATGAAAGGAAAAAAACATAATTATATAGCTATTAATTTTGAGGCTAAGGAGGTTTCAAGAATCCTATTTCAACATTAAAAAAAATTGTGTTAACAACATATATATGCATGCAGGTAGCTGCTGGGCATTCTCAGCCGTGGCTGCGATCGAGGGGATAAATAAAATCAGGACAGGGACACTAAAAACTTTGTCAGAACAAGAGCTAGTCGACTGTGTTGCCTCATGCAATAGTTGTAACGGAGGCAACATGGACAATGCCTTTTCGTGGGTGCGTCAAAACGGTGGCATCACCACTCAATCAAACTACCCTTACATTGCCTATAAACGCACTTGCAACACTGCAAAGACTGGTGACCATGCTGCAACAATCACCGGTTATCAAGATGTTACAAGATACAGTGAGACTGCTCTCATGAATGCTGTTGCGAACCAGCCGGTGTCAGTAGCCATTGACGCTGGTGGTTCCAGCTTCCAACTCTACTCGGGCGGGATTTACAATGGCCCATGCGGGACGAGGCTAAACCACGGTGTGACAGCAGTTGGATATGGTACATCCAGTGGAACCAATTATTGGATAGTGAAGAACTCCTGGGGTACCACTTGGGGCGAGTCTGGCTACATACGCATGAAGAAGAACGTTGCTAGTAGTGCCGGCTTGTGCGGTATCGCCATAATGGTTTCCTACCCTACCAAGTAATTGATACACAAGGAGTCTGAGTCTGTTCAATCTTGTTTCCGTTATTGAGCTTTCCATTTGCTTTTGATCGCCTATCATCATTGAATTTGCTTTTCTTTTTATTTATTTCTTTTGTATTATCTTTTGCCAATTTTGAGATTCAAGTTACTTGTTTTTTGGTTAGAGAATAAATGAAATAAATGTTTTGATTGATTTTGCTATGAAACAATCAATTATTGTTTTTTTTTTTGAAATAGAACAATCAATTATTTTTAATGTGTGTGAAGAACTATTGTACAAGCATTTTAAGTTGATCTCTTCTATGTATGTACTAGTTTGCTTAACTCGATTCATAGGACTTATGACGGTATATTTTTGGATCAATAATTTCATATACTTTTCATTCGTTAACTTGAATCAATAGCTCTATTTAACCTTTATTCTTATCTATAATGCACACGTAATATACATGTAATTCACAGTCATACAGCACATAAAAACATCTCATTATATAAAAATATACATTCATCAAAGCCTAAACAATTAACCCAATTTCTCAACCAAACTCTCTAGTATGACCGATTTAGGGTTTACCATAGGTGGGCCCTTCTCTCTCCTCTCCAGTTCGTCCAGTCGAAAGGTGATGAGCTTATCCCAGTTCCCTCCTTCGAACAAAACTCCCGCTTTGCCATCTGTCACTCTCTGTACTATCCCACAATACATGTGAAACGGGTTTCGGGGATTTTTGACAAGCACAATCATGCCCGGTAAGAAGAGAGGAAGATCCGGTACGCTCGGTTTCTTCTTTGAGACCACCAGCTCTTCCGATGTATTTTCTTCCTGTTTAGAATTGAATTGAGTGATTTTTTTTAAGCTTTTAGTTTCTTTTCTTTTGTTGTACTTGTTCTGAAATTTATTGTATGGTCCATTTATGCCACCCTTTGTTAACAAAAAAATTTCTGAAAGAAAGAATAATTGTGTACTATATTTATGGGGAAAAAATTAATGAACACAAGAAATAAGTTTATAAATTGAAATTTATTAAGAGTATATATTTATTATTTTAGATGCTAATTTTTTTTGTTCCGAGTAAAATATTTTCTTGTCGGTTATCTAATTGTGTATTTGTGCTATCTATTAAAACCGTCTGTGGGATTATTTCCACTTTTTTAATTCTAATTGTGTTATCTAATTGTGCTCTCTATTAGAATAAATAAACTTAACTTACCAAGATACAATTTTTTAACCCTATTACTAATTCTTTTAACATACTTAATTCTCTTAACATCTGATAGACTAATACAGTAATACTACTTAATTCTCTTAACATCTGATAGACTAATACAGTAATACTAACTAAACAGCAGAACAGAGTATCTATTAGCAATACCTTTTCTTTTTTAACTGGAGGTGGGTTCTTTTCTATGAACGATTTGAGTCCCGTTTCACCGCCAGGAAACCCTCCAGTGAAACCCATCAATTCCTTTTCAAAACCGTTTGGATCTAACTGGAAAGATAAACCTGAATCAGTTTCCGATCCGGGTTCCGTATCCATTTTCGGCACGGCGGGTTTCGGATTCGTGAGTTCTTTTTGAAGTCCCTTTTCTCCATTGCAGAGCCCTCGTCCTCCGAAAATCTCAGAGATGCTGAGCTTTGCGAATGGAGTGAGCGTTGCTTGTTTTAACTGGAGAGGATGGGAAGGGAAGAAATTCTTGGGAAGAAAATGAGAATTAAGATTCATGGTCATCTCTCTCTCTCTCTTCTCTCTCTCTCTCTCTCTCACGCGTATGGATTATTTTGATCTTTTTTTCCCTTCTTGTGAGTGGTTGGAAATGGCGCTGATTCTCGTCTGGTGAGAACTAGAAGTGAGAAGATAACCACACAACAGCGGATGCATAACGAGTCCAATTTTAATGAATTTATTACAGATCCGGCCTGGTTTGGACTGGACCACAAAATAAATATTTAAAGCCCATAAGTGGGCTGGGTCTACAGAAATAAATATTTAAAGCCCATAATATAATTCTTTCAGATAAAAAAAATGTTTTCATTTTATTTTATAGGGATGGCGCATATGTCCCCACCCATTCAAAGAAGAAAAATTATAACTTACCCCCTCATTTCTCTACAAAAACGTCATACACATCATGATTGAACCTATGATGTCATTATTTTTGTATTTATACTCTCCCTATAATATCATGATTTTTGTATTTACATCCTTATGATGTCGTTATTTTTGTATTTAGACTTCTTATGATGTCATGGTGTATGAGACTTTTGTGGGAAAATGAGGGAGAACCATAGAAGCTCTCAAGAAAAAATTAGCATTTTCTAAGATTTGAATCCACAACTTTTGGATTAGTGGGCTAGTGACTAACTATTTATACTAGAGTTTTGGCCATGGCCGGCCCTAGGCTTTGGCCGAAGAAACAACCGCCTAAGGCCCCTCAAAACCAGGGCCCCATAATTTAATTGTTAGTTTCGTTTTTCATGAGTGCCATGAAGGTGAAAACTTGAAAGAGATGAATTTGGGGGAAAAAAGGAGAAAAAAAAGGAGTATAACAATACTTTCTTGTTTCTACAACTTCTTACTATTGCTTAATATGGCGTTGTCTTATTTGATGTCCAATGTTAGTATAAAAAGTTGTAGAAAAATTTCATATAGATTTTTTTTTGCTTTTAAAAGGAAACGGCCAATATATCCATTTGTTGTTGCATTATTGCATGTAATATAAATGAAAGAAAAATGGAAAAATGAAAGAAAGGTAAGAAAAAATATTCTCAATCCATTTATTAGATCTTTGACTTTGTTTCAAATTTAATGAATTTACCTCTTAATATAAGGTCTAATTTTACTAGTCGACTCAAATTAATTATCTGATTTCAAATAATAGTCGTAAAATTTTAATGCCTTAACAAATAATCGTCTAAGGCATCCGAAAATACAGGACCGGTCTGGTTTAGGCAGATAAAAAAAAAGGTAGAATTGATCCATTATTTTTTTGAGATAACCCACTGGATTAAATATTGAGCTAAATGCATTTGTCTGCCGTGATTTTAATTTGACTCTTTTCCAAAGTTAACAAATGCTTCATCACTTGAGTTAGCAAGTTTTGACAGAACTGATCCATTATGAAATAATCTATATAATGTTATGAAAATTTTCAATCCTATCATCTTTGTCAACATCAGAAGCATTTTCAGATTTATTATGAAAATGTTGTTTTTCTTCTAGCTTTTATTTTAAGAATATTTTGTTTTGTGATCAAGTAAAGATATTATTTACCTTCAAAAAAAGTAATGATAGTATTTTCTACTTCATTGCTG
This sequence comes from Juncus effusus, assembly GCA_027726005.1. Classification (NCBI taxonomy): domain Eukaryota; kingdom Viridiplantae; phylum Streptophyta; class Magnoliopsida; order Poales; family Juncaceae; genus Juncus; species Juncus effusus. Next base: position 9,912,410 of record CM050891.1, on the reverse strand, counting down.
CAAAAATTTCTTACATATGAGAATTAAAAAAAAAATCTCCGAGTTAATGATTGAAACTCGGATTTCTTTTTTCCTATCTTATTTCTTATTAAGTTCTATGTTCACACATATCCACATTTTATTTCTTATTAATCATGTACGAAAAATCAAAAGATTCCATATCTTTATATTATCAAGGTGTGGAATTAAAATGCTAATTCGGTTGGCTTGGACGTACCAAACATGCACATGCATGGTGGATCACTCCTAATTATTAGATAGATACCAATCATTACTAAATAATAATATTAACTAGTTAATAGGTTATCAAGTCAAAATAAACATGCTACGGTTTGAATTATGGTTTAGGGACTAAGTTTTGGTTGGATTTTATATTGATCAGAATTCAGTCACACCCACCTTCTATAGTAATATTGTTTCACTCTAGGAAATTTCCTTGACATGCATATTAAGTAGAAGTGAAACTTAATATGAAGTGCAACAATAACCTTTTTGGTTTTGTTTTCTTCCAACGGTGAAATTTGTTAACTTTTACGTTTAATTTAATGAAATTTCAATAAGCTATCAATAAAAGTGAAACTTGCAGATTTGGTTTTTAAGCCACACTGTATAGTTCAGGAGCTCCCACTGCACATCTTTTTCAGAAAATTTAGTTTTTCTATATATGATATGGCATCATATTCATTTGATCTCCAAAAGATATCAAACCATAGCCAGTAAATATGTGGAATATATCCATATGGTTAATTATTTGTTCGTACCTTCCATATATTCTACCAGGCTTTACTTTCGGCCTCATAGTGTTACTATATGGTTTAAGTTATAAACAACTTGAAGGAATCTAGTTCGGTGCTATTAAAATAATAGAACAAATACGAAAAAACGAACTTCAATCTTTCAAAATCATTAGCTTTCGACAAGTCAACCTCCAATAAAATTCTAAACCAATCACACCATTACCGTTTTTCCTTTTTTCAAATTTAATAAAAAGAGAGCGGTTGAGGCAGTTGGAGCTCTCTTAAGGTGTATAAATAGGCATCTATATCAGAAACCTAGACATATCAAACAAAGAACAAAATAATTTCTTTTTATTGTTTTTCAAAGACTAAAGAGAGATGAAGAGAATAGAAGTAACACTGTTTATGAGCTTATTAACATTTGTTCAATGGAAGGTATCAATGGCTCAAACCCCAGCCACCGCCACCTTCTATGGCGGATCTGACGCATCACAAACTATGGGTCAGCATTTTTTTCTATCTTTGTTTGTGAAAAATTCAGCAACTCAAAAACATACCCATCTAAAAAGTTGATAAAAAAATATGCATGCGACGCAGGTGGAGCATGTGGCTATGGCAACTTATATAGTGCGAGATACGGTGTCCAGACAACAGCTCTGAGCACTGCATTGTTCAATGACGGTGGCATGTGCGGTGCGTGCTATCAGATCACTTGCGATCAGAGCAAGTCTTCTTCGTGCAAACCTGGTGCATCTGTCACTGTCACAGCTACCAATTTCTGTCCTCCTAATTACGCTCTGCCTAGTAACAATGGCGGTTGGTGCAATCCGCCCAGGCAGCATTTTGATATGGCACAACCTGCTTGGGAGGTCATTGGAGTCTACCGTGCCGGAATAATCCCCGTACTTTACAAAAGGTATGTATAATTTATAGTTCATAAATTAAGAAGGAAGAAATAAGCACATTTTAGACATTGAGTAGGTCTTGTTTTAATTTTACTTTTTAGTACTATGCTAACCATAATGACTTAAACAAAATCTCTCAGGGTGCCGTGCAGCCGATCTGGTGGAATCAGGTTCGTAGTTAACGGAAATCCTTACTTCGAACTAGTCACGGTAAGCAATGTGGGAGGAAGTGGTGTTATTCGTACCGTGTGGATTAAGGGTTCTAAGACCGATTGGATGCCAATGTCAAGGAACTGGGGAATGAACTGGCAAAGTGGATCTTATCTACACGACCAGAGTCTCTCATTCCGTGTTCAGACAGATGACTGGAAGACGGTGACAGTTTATGACATTGCACCTACGTATTGGTCGTTTGGCAGTACTTATACAACGTCGCTCAATTTCTAGCTCGCTCCGAAATTTATTTTCTAGCATTCTTCTAATTTAGCCTGGGCCAATTTTCAGTGGATGGAGCAAATTCTTGTTCTTTCATGATATATTTGAGAATGGTGTATGTGTGTATTTTCTTAGATTTCTTTTTTCTTTTTTCACTATTATGAATGGCCAAGGATGTGGCTTAGGGTTTGTCGACAGAGCCCGCCTTGTAATGTATCGTGATTACGGAATCCAATTTTAGAAGAAGCCTTCTTAATTATGATATGCTTTGTAACCAAGTTTAGAAGAAGCCTTCTTGATATATAGTTTTCATTTTCTCTCTTTTTTTGGCTTGTCTTCCTTTTATTTTTATTTTGTCAGTATGATATTAAGATCGCATGTCCATATATCACCAAATATGTTTGGATCTTTTATTTTTATTTTTATTTTTCTTTTCGGACATTGCCCGAATGCAAGTATACATATTCACACCCACGTAAAATCCCTAGATCCTCTAAATTCCACCTAAAATCATAGGGGTTGGGGAAAGCCATTGGATTGACAATTTCTGGAAGTATATTCAACTTAGTTCATGATGTGAAAATTTTCTTTTCGCTTCCTCCTTATTTTACGTTTGTGGTCTTACTTTTTTTTATGTGTCTCCCATAGGACATCACTTAACACGGGAAATGATATGAATCCATGATCTTATAAGTTAGTTCCTAATTATATCTCAGTTAGAATCAATTGGAATGGACTACTCGCTCTTTTTTTTTCTTTACAAAATATTTCTAGAAACCTAAAAAAAATTTAGGCACCAAAACTATGTTGTCTGTATGTTTTGGATTGGTAGGGATTGTTGGATGTCGATTCTAACTAATTAATGATATGAAATTTTCTTTTTGGTGTTCTTTTTGTCTTTAACTTTTGTAATTATGTTTTATTAATCAATTTTGTACCAAGAGCAATTGAACTACAACAATCATCCTAAAAAGGAAAATTATAGGAGTCTGCATAACTACTTCTACGCAGAATATGGTCCTTTGTCCAAGACTCCAAATACATAATACAAAGTCTACTTCTACGTTCGCAGTATGGCTGATGAATGATAATAATATAATTATTTTGCACAAAAATGATTGTAGATGCCCCATTTTAATCAATATTCAAATTAATTCAATATTAACTCGAAGATTTTAAAATATTTTTATGAACATTTATGGCTTATATATTATTGCACCATATCACAAAAATTTCATTTCAATTGCCAACTGATGTGAGTTATACCTTACAAGCACATGCATGACGGATCACCTTTAATTCGTTGATAAATATGATCAAATCAATTCTTCTTTTTTCAGGAAATGAATTCAATCATATTTCTAAATGATGAATCCACTAGTTAATAGATTATAAACCATTCGTCAAATATGATATGCTATATTATTGTTATTAATATTCTCTGCCATGTGAAGTGTATCAGCTCATGGATATAATATAAGAGCTTCCTAAATAATCATGGCATGATTTTTTAAGAGACATGATAGCGCACGATGGTACTTCACGACTGTTCACGACAGATCCAATAACAATATATATAATTTATTTTCTAATAACAATATATACATAACAATATATATAATTTATTTTCTAATAACAGTACATACATAAAAAGTGAAAATAATATATAAAATGGAAAAACAGTACATAAAATAGGAAAACAGTATATAAAAGTAAAAAAAATAAAAAATACACAAAAAATAAACAACAGTATATAAAATGACAAAACATTATATAAAAATGAGAAAACAATATATCTACAGTGCATTCGTGATATAATACCATCATATTTGCACATTTCCCATTTTATTAATATCCTTATAATTTGTTGGTCACTCATATAACAACAGGACAATATAATTATCTTTATTATCAATTTACTGTCACAAAATTCCAATGAGTATCTCTCGGTTGAGCTAGTTCTTTTGTGGACCTTATCTAGTATGGTATTGTGTGCGACAACTATCCAGTAATGAAAAAATGGATGTTTCCAAAGTGAAGATAATGTCTATAATACGTACACTATACGAACAAAGATGATATTGAGAAAAAGAAAAGGATTTTTACGGTCATTATTTTCGTACTTCTCATAGTATTTATATTATAAACGTTGCAATTTATCAGCATACTTCTTTTTTAAAACAAAGATAATTAATTAGGTAGAACAATACTTGAAAGAGACTAAACATGTACAGATATACATATCGTGTAGGGTTTATAATTTAGAGGTTAGGATTTAGTGTTTATAGTTACTTTGTCTACCTATCGCTACACTGAAAGAATTACAAGAAATCCCGGTTTCATTGATTGCATGCTTAACGGGAAAGCATGTTCTAACTACCAGTTTGGAGATTTTCTATTTGACTCGTGCATCATATAACAATTAGTTAACATGACTTTATTAGTTTTGAAGAAAAAAATATATAAAATAACTATCTTAATGAAGATATGATATATTATTGAAATGAATGTGCATATCTTCTGAATAATAAATATGACAGTTTTTTTTTATTAATTAGTGATGAGTAAATCATAATGAAAAAGAAGATCAACAGCGAAGGCACTTACGTTTTTTTGCTTTTTTGTCCCAAGGTTTTCCTTTGTCCCAAATGGAGGAAAATTAATGTACAATACGGATCAGGTACAATTCTATGCTGGCCCTCTCAACCTAAAATCACGTTCTCATTTGATATGATCAGTGTGAATTCACTTATTCTGTCTTTGTATTTCCCCTTTGAATGTATGGATTTTATTGCTATATTTAAATTATGGAAAAAATTTGAAACGCTCTTAATTATGCAGCAAGTGCAGCTTTCAATATAGCACCACCCATTTTTTGAGTATGATGTTCCGATACACATTCGTTGTATTCCTTTTTTGGTGTAAACTAATAGTTATATTTTTTTAGTAATTTTGTTATTTTTTATGTATTATATTTTTGTGCAGATGGATTGTTTTAGTGTCACTTTCATGAAGTCAACTTCCAACAATTAATTAAAACAATTGAAAAGCTATTCCTTAATTAGTTCCATTACTTTTATCCTCGGTAGGACAAGTAAGCAGCTGAGGCAGTTAGGGTTCCGAAAGTAGTCTTTATAAATATTAGGGTTTTGCAGTAATCTATCACATATCTCAGTTAAGAAGCAAATTAAGATATAGCACCATATCCCTTAAGTTCCACACACACACACACATACAGATAGAGATGAAAAGTGCACTAGGGTGGGTGTTATTTCTGAGCTTGTCCGCCTTTCTTCAATGGAGAGGATCAATGGCGCAGTGGATCCCTGCCACCGCCACATTCTACGGAGGTTCCGATGCTTCGCAAACAATGGGTATGCATTTAATGAAATTACGTAAATATTCCTTTAGTGATATGTTTAGTATTATGTTTGTATATAGTACACACGCGTTATTATATCTTAATAAGCATGTCGAGGACTTACTATATATCCAAAAATAAGTATTCATGAGGCGAACTAACAGACGGAAGTATTAAATCCTTCATCACATGAACTAGATTTGATCATTTGATGTTGTCTACTTATAGTTCTTAAGCATTTTGTGATACATTGTACTACGTTTTTTTAAGCATTTATATGAACCATCCTACTGTAATATTGACCTAGTTAAATCGCGGTGCGCTAGAGTATCAACCGTGACAAAATGACATATTGTGTACACATGCAACGATGCAGGTGGAGCATGTGGCTATGGCAACCTGTACAGTGCAGGATACGGAGTGATGACAACAGCTCTAAGCACAGCGTTATTCAACAATGGCGCTACATGTGGAGCATGCTATCAGATCAAGTGTGATCCGAGCAAGTCATCCTGGTGCAAGCTTGGCAAATCTGTCACTGTTACTGCCACAAACTTTTGTCCTCCAAATTACGCACTGCCTAGTAACAATGGTGGTTGGTGCAATCCGCCTAGACAACATTTCGATATGGCCCAACCTGCTTGGGAGGTCATTGGTGTTTACCGTGCCGGAATCATCCCAGTGTTTTATCAAAGGTAATTAAGATAAACCCTACAACCCAAAAAGAGATAAGGTAGAAAAGTTAGCTTGAACATAATGAACAAACATTTGTTGTTCTAAACTGTTTGTTAACAATCATTTTTATTTTTTGTACAGGATACCATGCAGGCGGTCTGGTGGGATCAGATTCGTACTCAATGGTAACCCTTACTTCGAGCTAGTCACGATCAGCAATGTGGGTGGCAGTGGTGTTATTCGTGCTGTGTGGATCAAGGGTACTAGGACCGACTGGATGCCGATGTCGAGGAACTGGGGGATGAACTGGCAAAGTGGAGCTTATCTGAATGGTCAAAGTCTCTGTTTTCGCATTCTGACAGATGATGGAAAGATGGTTACCTTCTATAACGTAGCACCTTACTATTGGTGGTTCGGCAGCACCTTTTCCTCATTGCTCAACTTCTAGTTGTGAGGAAAGAGTTTGAGAATCTTTGTGCATAAGTTGGTATTAGACAAAAACTCCAAATTTAATTTGTATCTGTTGCAAAGTCTTTTTAAGAGAGAACTTTTGGGTAAAATATTAAATTTGTCTGGTTCATTAAGGGTTCTGTGTGAAAAAATTCTTTGTAATAGATTGTTATGTAACATGATTTCAATAAATAGTCTTAGTTAAACATTCTAATATTCTATAAAAAAAAAATTGAATGTAAATGAAGAGCTCTTACGTCTCTCGCTTTGGTTCTATTTAATCAATGTCAAATTCAGAATGCAACTATCTTTGACGATAGAAGTTTTACCAAAAGAAATGAAAAAAAAAATAAAAAATTACAAATACAAGATATGTTATGTGCAATATGTTACATTACAAAATACCCACACCATGCAGGGGAGAAATCGTCGTTCATCAGCATGTCATTGTGTGTTCTTGCCCTGCAGTTTTATTATTTTTTTTTCATATTATGCTACGTCTCGCATCTTGTGGAGTTTAGCCATTCTTGAAATTCGCCGTGGGCCTGGTCAAGAACATTCACTGTCATTCTTGACTCGTCTCGAAAAATCCGGTTGCACCATTCCCGCCATATTGCAAAATTTACAAATAGGTGGAACGCGGTGATTGTCCCTTGAGGCGTCTAAGCGATTAATGCCCCCGTATCGCTCCACGTGGTGCCCCCTCTTTGGATATTCTTTTCCCAGATTTCCTCAGTATATTGGCATGACTGTAGGATATGCCGCCCTGTTTCTTCTTCGCTTTTGCACAAAACGCAGTAATTTGCTGTCATCACACCCCTTTTTTGAAGGTTGTCGATTGTCGGTAGAATGTTTCTCAGGGTTTTCCAAGTAAATATTTTTATCTTGGGGGGTATTTTGAGTGACCATACAGAGCTAATAAGTTCGTCCGCCACGCCGCCATAAGTAAGTAACGAGTAAGCTGATTTAGTGCTAAAAACCCTGTTTTAAGTCCATCTCCATGTGACCTCGTCTTCGTGTTCATGGTTGATTTGGGTTTCTTGCAATATTCTATAAATTATGGTTCTTAGTTATTCTATTCTTGGTATGCGGAATAAGCCGTTATGCAAATTTTGTATGGGAAATGAGAAATCACGACAGGATACTGTAGCGATCTTGTAACGACAGATTGAAATTATATACTATTTTTCGCATTTCTATATACCCTATATACTATTTTTATTTTTTTAAATATATATTGTTTACCGAATGAATTTTTATATATTGTTTGTTTTCGGTTTATATTTTTTTATATATTGTTTTCATTTTTTTAAATATATATTGTTTTATCGAATGAATTTTTTATATACTGTTTATTTTCAGTTTATATGTTTATTTTCAGTTTTTATATACCGTTGCTATATAATTACTACAGTACTCGTCGCGTACTATCAGCTCCCAATTTTTATTTACTATCAAACAAAATTTTCAGTAATGAAATTTGTGATCCTGTTGCCACTTAGAAGGTTCTTCTCTTTTTGACTCCAAAAGTTTGATACCATGCTTAATTAGGGGAAAAAACCTTTAAAATCTTTAGGATCAGATGCTTAGTTGTGCTTGTTCACTTATTTATTTGTCAGGTACATAACGAATTAATCTTGATTGTTTGCAATAATGTAACTTTTCTATTATATGCTATGCATAAATACACGCAAATAATACAACAATAAAGGATAACGGATCTCACAACAGAAATATATAAATATATTGTTTTATTGTTTATACTGCCCTTATTTTATTTCATATATTGTATTATTCTAATGTATCCACATATTGTTTTCTTGCAGTTATATAATGTTTTGCGATATATATTTCATCTTTTATATTGATAAAAAATTATAAGATAATTACAAATAGGGTATAATATTGTATAAATAGTATGAAATAATATTTGTAGATCATGTACATAACAAATAACAACATATATACACAAAAAATGACTGAAATAGAGCTAGCAATTTTCGTAAGGCCCATTGGCCAACATATCAATGCAACCTTGTTTTGGGTTGGCTACCTATTTTATTTTAGTTCTTCAATTTCTGCAATTACAATCATTAATCTTCTAATGACCTTATTTTGTTCCATGACTAGGTTTCTCTTCATTTATCTTCAAACTGTAAATAGGTACACATTTTTGGATTTTGACGGGATTTTTTTTTTTTTTTTTTTTTTTTGAGATTCAATCCATATGGATTGAGAGGCTTTGCTAAATATGAGCTCCATAAATTTGTAGTTTGTGAGGACTTGAACCCTTATGGATTGTGAGGTAATTTACTGCAAAAACAGGAGAAAAAAAAATGATAGTTCCTTAAGTAAAATATTACATCACTTTTTCTCCTCCAAAATTTCCATTTTGTCATAGTTCCATTTGGACCACCTTCCAAAATAATTATCCCACAATCCTGCTGCCATACTATCTATCTTGAGAGAAACCAAGTCCTCATCAAACAAACCTTGCCCATTTTTCATTTCAACCCTTCCAGCAAAAATAATTTTTTCTCCATCCTCTTCGACCCCCGAATTTGTCCATCTTTCACCATACTTTTTCAAAAAGCACCCTACCTCTATTCGATCTTTATAAACACTTGAGTTGGCTTCTTCAAAAACTTGAAATGAAGCAAGCTCTGGATTTTCTCCTTCATGAAATATTATCTCTTTAGTCCCTTGTTTTTCCGATATTAGTGTGAGGTATATTGGTATAGAACATGCTGTGGTTGAGACTATTAGAGGGAGAAAGAAGAGAAATATCTTTAAAAATAATAGAGAAAATGAGATGAGAAGAAGGATGATAATTAGAAAGAGAGAAACTTTAAAATGGGAATTCCGAAAATTATAAAAAAAATTGTGGGTAGATTTGTATAATGGAACTAGAAGATAGGTAGACATGGCTAATGAGAGGTATCAGAAAATGCTGAAGGGGTTAATTCATACATTTTTTTTAATCTGTAAGGTGCCAATTTATAGAATTAGGAGAATATATTCTTTGCTATTATTGTGGGGTCATACACAGAAGTTTGAGGCCTGATGGAACCAAGCGTAAGTAAGAAGATTTTTCTTTCTTAATTGGAGAATAAATAAAAGAGAATATGTAAAAGAATACTTTTTAAGTCGGGTCAGTTGAATTTTTTTATTAACATTAATCTCAGAATACTCATATGGAAAAAAAAAAGTCAAAAAAAATCTTGACTGCACTTCTCTACAATTGTTGTCTGTTGATCTCTAACAAACATAATATTGCCTACGGGCTTTAAGCAAAAAAAAAAATAATAATAAAAAATAATCTCAACCCTAGAATAAAAACTAACTCCGACAGCCCTCTACTTCAACGTTGTATAATTCAGTTTTGAGAAGGCCCAACCAAGATACTAAAACTAACTCTAACAGCCCAGTTCTTATACATTTTATAAATTTTGTTGAGAGAAGGCCCAAGTTTTGGTGGCTCATAACAAAAATAACTAATTTCCTTCAACCTTTAGAATTTGAAGTTCAGCTCTTCATTTGAGTAAATTTGAGCACTAGAGTGTCGAATCATAAACTCGTTTACCATCTAAATCTTAAATAGAGCCAATTTTCGGGCCAGGCTGATTTAACACCAAAATTAAAAACAACATACCAGCACATGGAACATAATATCATCAGCCTTAAAAAATTGAGAGTAAACTTGCTGAGGATGATTATTCTTCGGGATTTGCGCATTGTGCATCGTTGACATTTTTATGCTAACTTGGAAATTAATATTAAGTTAGCTACTTATCTCGATTCTCCAATGAAAACTTTGATGACAATCTTTGGGTATGATGGAATCATGGAAGGCAGTGCTGCTTCCAATTAACTTCTCCGCTGTTTCTTATCATGTAATGTAGTCTTACAATTTTATACGGTTATTAAAAGAATTAAGTAGGTCAAAGTTTTCATAGTTGAATGATAAGACACTCTCTAATCTTGCATATATATTTTGGGTTATACATATATATAAATCTGCACTACATTAGAAAATAAAATGTAAGCATATATTTACTCCTAAATGTATTATGCATAATTTTTCATTTTCTTCAGAAATATATGAGTTATGAAAGTTCAAATAGATTGGTCTAGATTTAACAAGAAAAGAAGGAAAAGAAATATGTCCTACATGAATGAACAAAGTATAAATAGAAATTAGACTTGCCGTAAATAAAAAGGAATCAAATGTCAAAAATCCATATTAAGCAAAAAGTTGACAAGAATTAGACCCACAATAAATAAAAATAGAGGAAAATATTCTTCATACATGAATCAACAAGCTGTGGTAGGTCAAAATAAATAAAAATAGAGGAAAATATGATTCATACATGAATCAACAAGCTGTGATTTGGTCACTGCGTGTTGGTATATGCATCAGGGAATTTTTTATGTAATACTACGAAAAATTCACATGTAAAATATTCATAGTGGTTAATATGATATCCATCAACTAAATAATCAGTCAACAAAATATATTGGCATTATATACTTATACATGTTTTGATGTTCCCCAATGAGGAATATTTTACAAAAAAAAAACAAAGAAAAATCTCTCATTCCAATTGGTGCATGTGTTAGAGGATCATTTGCACATATATTTTGCACGTAATCATATTTATTACATACACTCTTCATACATACAATAAAATGTCATGTTATAAACATATATTTGCAATATTACAGAAATACCATATAATTTATTTATTTTTGTAACCGTGGCTAGTTGCTCTTTTCTCCAATTTTGGCAAAAATCTGCCCGAGTGATCCCAGTAAAATAGCTGTAGACACTATCTTGCGTACAATTGTGTCGTCCCTTAACAAATATCAGTTGAACCAATTAAGCCGCCTTTTCATACACGCACTCTCATTCGTAGAATCCATCTGTCTCACTCTCCCTCTCGCTAACCGCTTAGGATTCAAGAACTACAAACACACGAGCGCACCAAGAGATCAAGGAGAAAGAAAGAGAAAAGGAAACCTCTCTCACCACCAATTACCCTCTCTCCTCTCATTCTCTAATGGCGACGGTGAATGCAACCGCGAATGCAACGGTTAATGCCACGTGTCATCCTGCCATGAAGGGGGTGACTTCGAACGGGTCGTGGCAAGGCGAGAACCCGTTGGAATTTGCCTTGCCTCTGTTGATCCTCCAAATATGCATCGTGGTGGTTCTGACGAGATTTCTCACGTACGTGCTTCGCCCGCTCCGTCAACCACGTGTCATCGCTGAAATCATTGTATGTTTCCTTTCTTGATCTTTCTTTATCTCTCTACCATTCCTTTCTTGTTTATACTCTTTTTTGTGTTATTCGGATTCTTGGAAATGGTAGTATGAAATTGGAAAAAGTTGGTCTGGTTCATGTTTTCCTGGTTAAATTAATGAATTTAGGGTAGTATGAATTAAACCGAATTTAGGGTTCTTTTTTCAAGAATTTTGAAAAGAAAGAAGTGTTATGTTTTAGATATCAATCATTTTATAGGAACCTTGATTGATAATGAAATAATTTCTTTTTCACGAAATACATTATATACGATTTATATACAGCCGCTGTTCGATAATTTTGCACAGTAATATACTAATTTAAATTTTAAAATTGAATATATAATTTCTTCTTTTTCCAATTAATAAAGAAGATAAAGAACCGTCATCTGTTTTCAAGTATCATTCCTTTCCTAGGAAGCTTGAACAATATTTTGTTCAATTCATTTTATGTTGTTGAGTTATAAATTTATAATTCTCTTATACCTTCTTTTAAGCGACCATATCCTCTTTATTTTCCTATTTATATCATCTTTCTTTCTTAAAATCAGAAACAATACAAAAGAAAGATATTTGTGGACAATAGTATAGGTCCAGAATATTCTATTTTTGAAAAGATAAGTTGACCTCATGTCATGTTGGATCATAAACAGTACTTGACAATTGACATTCATAAAAATGGAACTTTGGCTCTGTCAGTGTGTCATTGGTGCAAATTTTTACCATACAAGACTTTAATAATCAAGTTTCATAGTCAAAATTGATTTTGGATTGCGTAAAATAAAAGAAATAAATTGATACTTATTTTTGAAATAATTACTTTTCTTTATATTTTTGTGGATAACCTTACCATATCCACTGAGAAGATTAACAACATTAATTACCATACAAGCCATTAATTAATATAATTTCACCAAAACATTTAATTTCAACAAGTAATCAAGATTCAATGAATCTCGTCTTTGCATATAAGCAAGTTCAATCCTACATAAATGGAGTTCCAAATTAGGCACATTTTCAATGTTTCTAATTAAACACATTCAAAAACATTTTTTTCTTAAGAAAATGTCTCTCAATGTTTAATAAAGTTAAGTGGTTTTTTTTTTGAAAAATTACGGCATAAATCTATTAACCAAAGTTCAGTTTAGTTACAAACCATCCTTGATAATAGAATCAATTTTTTTTTTAAATAAAGCAAGAAAAAACAAAAACAAGGGCGGTTTTCTCTCAAAGTCCGCCTCAAAAAATTAATACAAACATAGAAAATTGAGAAATTATTGTAATTCAGTCATATTAGGAGAGCTAAATGTCTGAGTCATGGCACAAGATGTGGCCAATTTCTCTATATTTTCTTTTGTGTGCGGAGCTCTCTTCTCTATTACGCCTTTTTGTTGTCGGTTATGTCTCATTGTGGTTTCATTTCTGTCAACTCATGAACTCATCCTTCGCATTCCATAGAACGGTGCGAGTGTTTTGATGTTCATCTCTAAAGGTCATCCTGCATCTTTCACGCCAAATGGCGAAGTTTGTAAATAATTGAAAGATGATTCTTGTGAAGTGCGGTTCATTTTGTATCAGCTCGATTACGGTGGATCATGAGTCCACCCCCCTCCCTCCCTCCTCTAGCTGTGTTTTGCTGCCATAATTCAGTGCTTAATTAGAACTATAAGATTTTAATTTCCAATAATCTAATGCATAACATTACATTATTTTGTAGGGTGGCGTTCTGTTGGGCCCATCTGCTCTAGGTCGAAGCACTGTGTTCTTAAACACGGTTTTTCCGAAGGCAAGTCTGACTGTTTTAGACACATTCGCGAATGTTGGACTCCTCTTCTTCTTATTCCTCGTCGGACTCGAGCTCGATTTGCGTGCACTTAAACGTACTGGAAAGAAGGCCTTAGCTATTGCCGTTGCTGGAATCTCCCTCCCCTTTGTCATGGGAATAGGTATATATTTATATATTTTTTCTAGATTTATGAGTTAAATTCTTTCTATTTGTTTAACTAATCAGCATTATCTCTTCTTCTCAAACAGGAACCTCGGTTGCCCTCAGAAAAACGATCTCAAAAGGTGCTCCAGATGCACCATTCCTCGTCTTCATGGGAGTTGCTCTTTCCATAACAGCCTTTCCGGTTTTAGCCCGAATTCTCGCCGAACTTAAACTTCTCACAACAGATCTAGGTCGTATGGCCATGTCAGCAGCAGCAGTAAATGACGTGGCAGCCTGGATTCTATTAGCCCTAGCCATCGCTCTATCAGGAACTGGGTCCGCTTTAGTCTCACTCTGGGTATTACTATCTGGGATTGGTTTTGTTGCTTTTGCAGCGATGGTTGTGAGACCTGTTTTAGCTTGGATGGCGAGGAGAAGTCCCGAGGGTGAACCGGTGAAGGAGAGTTATATATGTGCCACTTTGACGCTTGTGCTGGCGGCCGGGTTTATGACCGATACAATTGGAATTCATGCTTTATTTGGAGCGTTTGTTGTTGGTATTGTTGTGCCCAAAGAGGGTCCTTTTGCAGGGGCGCTTATTGAGAAAGTTGAGGATTTGATTTCGGGGTTGTTTTTGCCTCTTTATTTTGTGTCGAGTGGACTTAAGACGAATGTGGCTACTATTAGGGGCGCTCAGTCGTGGGGTTTGTTGGTTCTTGTCATCACGACAGCATGTTTTGGAAAGATTGGCGGGACAATTATTGCGTCTCTTTTGATGAAAGTGCCAGCGAAAGAAGCTTTAACACTTGGTATTTTGATGAATACTAAGGGGCTTGTGGAGCTGATTGTGCTCAATATTGGCAAGGATAGGAAGGTGCTTAATGATGAAACTTTTGCGGTCTTGGTGTTAATGGCTCTTTTTACGACCTTTATAACGACTCCTCTTGTGATCGCTATTTACAAACCGGCAAGGAGAGCTCAATCGTACAAGCACCGTACAATCGAACGGGTTGATAGGGGCTCCGAGTTGAGAATCCTCGCTTGTTTCCACGGTAACAAGAATATTCCTACTCTTATTAATTTGATAGAATCGTCTCGTGGGATGCAGAGACAAGCACTCGTTGTGTACACCATGCATTTAATGGAGCTCTCCGAGAGGTCCTCTGCAATCTCTGTTGTACACAAGGCTCGTAGAAACGGTATGCCGTTTTGGAACAAGAACCGCAACGAGGGGACAGATCAAGTTGTGGTTGCATTTGAGGCCTACGAGCAATTGAGTCACGTGAATGTTAGATCCATGACTGCAATATCCGACCTACAAACTATCCATGAAGATATTATAGCTAGTGCGGAGCAAAAACGTGCCGCCCTGATCCTCCTCCCCTTTCACAAGCATCAAAGTGTCACCGGGCATATGGAATCCCTAGGATATGAGTATCAAAACATCAATCGACGTGTTTTACAACACGCCCCATGCACAGTCGGCATTTTAGTCGATAGAGGACTCGGTGGGGCCAGTCAAGTGACAGCTAGTGAGGTGTCTTATACTATAGCCGTTTTATTCTTTGGTGGGCCTGATGACCGTGAGGCCCTCTCTTACGCCTCGCGAATGGTTGAGCACCCAGGTATCGCCCTAATAGTGTTTCGCTTTGTATTCAACTCACCTGGCGGTGCAGGGAGTGTCAGTATTGAGATGGACAACGACCCTGAATCGCTCGACAAGGACGAGGAATTCATCAAGGATTTCAAGACAAATGTGGTGGGTCCGAGCGAGTGCATCAGCTTTGAAGAAAAGGTTGTTGGATCCAAGGAGGATGTGGTGAAAGAGTTGAAGGAGGTCAAGCTATGCAATTTATTCGTGGTGGGGCTGAAACCGCCTTGCGTGCCGTTGACCGAGAGAAACGACTGCCCTGAGCTAGGGCCGGTTGGGGCCTATCTGGCTAAGTCTGAGTTTTCCACTGTTGCATCTGTGCTGGTGATTAAGCAGTACGATCCGACGGCTCCGAGGAGCTCGTATACCGAAGAGGGGGCTGGTGACGATCATTATTCCAACATGCCTGATACTCCTGCCGCCGGCGAATCATTCCGCCATGATATCCTATAAATTTGTCCATTACGTATGAGTATTTTTTTTCATACATGGTTAAGAAGTGGGATTTTGGTGTTGTTCATTTAGAGTGCACAATCATACAATAATATGTGAGATGTGAAGATGATGATGATAAAAGTATTAGTGTGAGTATTTTTCTTCTTGTGGTACGTGTATGTGTAAGTTCAATTTGGTAAAGAATAATTGGAGGGTGTTTGCTTTCATTTCCTTGTTATAACATATTCTACTGTAATAAATCATGAAAATATAATTACTTTTATGCATGTTTCAGCTGTTTCACTTTACTGCCAAAACAAGTATCATTTGTCAAATAACATGCTCATAAGACTCTTAAAAACATGACCTCTCTTCACTGTGTTTCCTCTAACCGTCTTTTCATCCAGCGTAAAACCTTTCTTTTTTAGCTCCTCAAACAACTCTTTTCCTTCTAGAAGTTTCTCTTCTGCCACATAAGCCTCGAAAACTGACATGTAGGTCCCACAATTCGGTCTCATGCCACGCGTCACCATCTCAACTAAATATTTCCTAGCCTCTGTTAATCTCCTCTCTTTCGCAAGCCCTGTGATTTACACACACAGTACAATTTTACCTTAGACAATCCATCAAACACCTTACAGACATAGTTGGCTAAGTGTGAAATCGAAACAATAAAAAAAGTTAAACTAAAAAGACTGACCTACCTTTGATTAGTACCATGTAAGTGTAAGCATTAGGCAAGACGCCAGAAGCGAGCATCTTCTCATAAACCCTAATCGCATCCTTCCAATGGGCCCCACCTGCACTGACATAAGCCGCGATCACTGCCGTGTGAGCCACCACATCAGGCATCTTCCCTCTATCCTTGATAACGGAGAACAGCTCAAGAGCTTCGTGGGTCAGCCCGTCCCTGGACAATCCGTCGAACATTTTGATTGCCTGATTCGTGAGCCCTTCTGTACGCATTCCGTGAAAGATTTCCTGCAGATTTGTTGGATCGGAATGTGATTGGATGCTGAATGGGTCGGATGGAGAAGGGAGGTCGGGTTTGGGATGGTTTGATTCGGGCTCAGAGTCGGAGAAGTCGAAGGAAGAAGGGGTGTTGGTGAAGCGAGGTGGACGAGAGGTGGAGAAAGGTTTGAGAGAGACGAGACGGGACAGGAAGGAGACAGCTGGTCGGAGTTTGGATTGTACTGTCGCCATTAGTGAGGAGAATTACGAGAACAGGAAGCTGGCTGGGTTTTTGGCAGTGTTGAGGAATGGAGAGAGGGAGATCCGGTTTTGAAGCTCAGGAATTGAAATCCCGGTTTCTTTGAAGGAATTGAATTCCCGGTTTTTTAAGCAAGAAATTATCTCCAAAAAGAATACACCTTTTTTTCCTTGGTATTAAATTAGTACATCACAAGGCAAAATTTATACTATATATTGTCAATATATCTTCTTATGAAAATCATACATCATATTTAGAGCTAGTAAACTTCGACTGATCCGAAGAGGAAAATTCACCTAATTACAACAATCATTCCGAACATAAAATTATACGAAAACTAAAATCACAATGCATTCTGCAAAACAATACATTCCACAAAGGAAAAAAAGAGCATAACAGAACATCTCAAATACAAATAAAATAAAATAAACAGAAAACAATGATTAATTAAGCATACAATGGAGAACCAGAACCACCCATTAATAAAGGAGAAGAATTCCCACCAGATTTCATTTGACCATCTTTTATTAATTTATGCCTCTCTGCCTCCGGTAATAACTCCAACGCTCTTGCCTGAAAATCCACCAAAAAGATAAAAAAAATAATAAAATAAATGAAGTAATTAATAAAATAATCAAAATAATTAAGACACTTACAACTAAATCATGCCTCCACTGAGATATTTTTCTTATTTTATCAGAATCATCTCCATTCAATTTATGAACAGCCTCTTGTTCTATGCTGCTAAGACTAACATGAACTTTATACGCCTCTCCATACCTATGCCTCTAAAATAAAATAAAACAAATAAAAACTTAACAAAAAATAAAAAAACAAAATAATCCAACAAGGGCAATTCGGTAAATTCAAACCTGGAGATAAAACACAACAAGGAGACTCCCACACGTATCACTCGGCTTCTTACACGCAAAATCAAACAGAAATTTATGCAAATACTTTTCTTCTAGAAGGTTCCAAGGCAGCTCGATCATCCTATCCACCAATCCTCTTTCCACACACAGCTCACAGATCTCACTCACAATCCTCTCCAGTCCATCAATCCTCTCCATTTCCTCCATTTCCCTCGATTTTGACCAAAACGCCCTCTGCTGCATGAACGCTTCGGTTAAGAGGCCTGACTCGATTCGGACCCGGATCGAAATTAGGGTTTCGGAGAGAGAGGGGGTGGAATTAGGGTTGTCGGTGCCGGTGCAGTGGATTAGGGTTAGGGCTGAGTCAGCGCGGTGTTTGGAGAGTAAGACTTGGGAGATTTTGGGGTGCGTTTCGGGGCCGGATATCTTTGGCAGGAGGAGAATCGCTTCCTGTTTTAAGTGATTAGAGGATGTTTTGCGTATTAGCCCTTGAAAAGGGAAAATTTTGAATTTGTAAATGAGAATCTTAAAATAGAAGTTTTACAAAATACCCCTTGATTCGTCCACCCATGGAAAGTCGAATTTAAAGAGTTATATATGAAACTGTAGGAAACTTTTATTAGTGAACCCTTTTGAAGTCAAATATTACATAAATGCTCATGACTAGTATACCATCTAAACTATAATTTAAAGAGCTATATATGAAATAATAGGGAAATTACATTGATAAATTAAGAACTTCTTTAAGGAGAGTTGGGTATACTAGACCTAACATTTCTCATTTACTACACACTACCCAAACACGAGGATACATACGCAAAAAACACAAATACTAAATAAAAAAAGACTATTCTCATTCATTTACCTCGAGAGATTGAGGAGAGTGATCATCGAGTAAATAAAACACAAGGCATTCAGTGAGGGCATGATTCGTTACGCCAAAGACCGCACAGAAATCGTCCAGCAGGAATTTCCACTCCGAATCGGGCCGGGTCCAGTGCCGATCGATTAAATAGTACAGGAACTATAAACAAGTTAAGGATCAGAATGGTAAAGAAAGATAGACACCCTTGTAACAAGTCAAAAAATGTCGAAGTTATGTTTTTGCCCTTTGAATACTAAATGTATCAGATTTACCATACAAAGGTATATAAGAAACTACCCACAAAAATGACTACCAATTAAAAAGAGAGTTTTAAATTTTAATAAAACAAAAGGATACTTACTATTGCTCGTTTCGCAACGACCAAATCTGAATCGCCATGCAAAAACAGTATATCAGCTGCATCTTTTACGCTCTTAAAAGGGTATTTATACCAATTAGGGTTTGACTTTGACTGGTCAACCCTAGGGTAAAAGCCGCTCTCATTCCCTTGCTGCTCTACCAATAATAATAATGAAATATCCTCTTCATTCTCACTTTCTCTCTCTTCTAGCCCTAGGTTTTGCAACGCCTCTTCAATGAAGAGAGAGGTGGAATTAGGGTCTGAGGCCGATGCGGATTTCTTGTTGAGGAAATTTGATTCCCATGATTGGAAATTTGGATGTCGAGACTCGATTTGATTGAGAAACTGGTGCCTTGTGCACCATATCATCACTTCTAAATGCTGCAAAATGAAATGAGCAAATTGTATATGTTAGAATTTTAGGGGCTTCTTTGAATATACTATCAACTTTAGAATATCTGAAATATTTTAGAAATAGTCATACTTGCAAATATACCCAACACACACAGCCTAAATTTCGAAAAATAAGACCAAATTCATTAAAATCGTATAAACTCATCCTCAAATGATTTAGTGTGACAACAATTACACAAATATTTAGGGGTATATTTGTAAAATTCTAACCTGTTTCGCCCTGCTGGCTTGCTCTAGAAGCTCGTGAAGGTCATCGACTCGCGCCGCCTCCTTAAACGAAGAAACCATCGCATCGATAACCGTGCAGATTCCGTTTAACTGCGTCACGAATTGCTGTAAGTGGATAAGGTTTTTCTGCATGGATTCTGTGTTGGATGTATCTACGTTGCACGTTCAAGTCAAGAATTTTAAATTATATTAGATGTTTGCACTCTTGAAAGTTGTTGCATTGAGATCCGTGCATGAATACGTAATTAATAATTATTAATTGACGAAATGTAAAGATATATTTCATAACTGGTCCCCCTTACCAAACTGGCATTTTTTGTATTTTTATTTATTAGTAATAAAAAAACAGCCATTATTATTATAATAATAACATAAAAAGGATACAAATTGCACGTATTTCTGAAATTAGGGTTTTGAAAGCCCGCTTGCACCAGTCTTTAACCACCACTTCGTCCAATAGAAACGCGAGAATCGGATCACTTGAAACAGCACTTTCGTCCAAACACACATCACTCACATCTATTATTCATTTTTTAAGCAATTATTTACTCGTCAAGAAAAATAAAAAATAAAAACAGAAAAAAAATTACTAAACAAGAATAGTACAGTGACAGATCAAAGAGGAGAGGTTATTTCGCAAGGCCACGTCAAACA
This sequence comes from Juncus effusus, assembly GCA_027726005.1. Classification (NCBI taxonomy): domain Eukaryota; kingdom Viridiplantae; phylum Streptophyta; class Magnoliopsida; order Poales; family Juncaceae; genus Juncus; species Juncus effusus. Next base: position 9,891,925 of record CM050891.1, on the reverse strand, counting down.
AGAGGTACAATCTCTCTACATCGATTCCCACACGGTTTCCCATGCTTTCCTTTCCCTTCAAAAAAACAAAACACTCAAAATTACCAAATCAACCCTCCAGAAACCCTTAATCTCAAACCCACCCTTATTAAATACCTGGAATCGATCATCATAATGTTTGGAAATCAGGCCGGCCTCAATACACTTGTAAAAAAGCCTCAGCTCAACCCTAATTCCACCATCTCCAATTCTCTCTCTACAAAGGGGACAGGTGTCGCAACGCTGGCAGCACTCAGGACAGAGCGAGGCGTGGCCGCAAGGAGAGAGAATGTGCTGCACCTGCCGGTTGCACGTGCTCAGATCTCGAGGCGCTCGGCAAATCTCCACCCTTGATTCTGTACATAGGGAAGTAAGATCCACTCTCGCCAGCTGTCTCAACGCGTCCTGGTAAAAATATTATTAAGAAGCCAATTATTTAAGTAAGTAAGAATCAATTGGTAATTGTTAATTTTGGCAATGCTGTACCAAGGCAGTTTGTGCTGAAAAATATAATTTTCTTAGTAGGATATTGGAATATGAAGTAGAAAGAATTATGTGCAATTACAATGTAACCCTTCCAAAGCAAAATTAGTTCTTTGATTGATCGAATTAAAGGTTCGGATTCAGATAGGGCTATCAATGAAAAATTAGTTCTTTGTTTTACCTGAACGAGAGCGCTAGTGTAGTTGGGAGAAGGCGTGCTGACGTGGCGAGTTCCGGCAGGTTCTGACGAGAAGGTGAAGCTTCGATCCATGACGAGCAGAATTTTCTTTTCTTTTTTTGAGATTGAGTGCGGGAAAGAAGGAAGGGTTTTGAGACGAGCTCAGGTTGGAATTTGAAATCTGAGATTTCCAATAAATCCGGATTTCAAATCACAGGTTTTGAGAGCGAGAGAGAGTTTAGATCCTCTTCATTGATTTACGCTGCTGAAAATATTTGATTATTACAGCCGTGAGATCAAATCCTACGGTTCATATTGAGTTTCGGTCAGCACCACATGATAAACAGGCGGCGGCCAGGCCACCACTTTAATTGAAATATTCATATTTACCCTGCAAAACTTCTTTATTTTCATCTGATCCCCCAAAATGCATTGCATAAAGACCGCCGCTGCATTTATCAAATCCGTAGGGTCTGTGGAGCAAATGTTTCAAAACATTAAGATTAAGAACAACGAAATAGCACACAGTGAGTCGTGTTGTTTTGAAGAGAGAAGAAAAGAGAGGTCACTGCCTCTGTTTCTCTCTCAATCTCTCCGTTCTTTCTCTATCCTCTGCAAATGGCGGTGGGAGTTCTTGCGCTCCAAGGCTCGTATAACGAGCACATAGCTGGTAACCACTTCTCTTTTTATTTACCCCGACTTGTTTTGAGGAGTGATATGATATGAATCAAGGACAAGGATTATTGCAATATTTGTTCTTTTAAGTAAATTATAGTTAAACTTTCATACGAAATTAAATTCAGTTTTAACTGTTATCCTTCTTACTGTGGTGCCACGCTTAAGCTAGCTCCTCAATTCTGGAAATGCCTTTTATTCGCATAAGTTTAATAGAAAATCAATCATTATCTTTATCTAATGCATCATACATACATAACACCATTTTCTTATCATTTTGGATTATTAAATACTGATAAATCTATTGACAAATGTAGCATTGAGAAGAATCGGTGTAAAAGGAGTAGAGATAAGAAAGGCAGAACAATTGGAGGGTGTAGATTCTCTTATTATTCCAGGCGGTGAGAGCACCACAATGGCCAAGCTCGCTCATTTACACAATTTGGTACACATTTTATTGAACCCTAATTATCTCTTTCTCTACCTTTTTCCCTCTCAAAAACCCTAATTCTCTCTTACCTTTCACTAAACCCTGATTTTGTTTTGTTTTTAACTTATTTTTGAACAGTTTCCAGCATTAAGAGAGTTTGTCGGATCAGGCAAACCAGTATGGGGCACTTGTGCAGGCCTCATATTTCTTGCAAATAAAGCTATTGGTAAGCTTATCAATCTCTAATTAGTTTATTAGTTTCTAATTCTGTAGGGTTTTGACTGCACAAAAACCAATCATCAGGTATTAGTGCTTTACTAGTAGCCAATAATAGCCTCGGAAACGAAAATGAAAATTTTAGAATGAATCATGATGCTCATAAAATGAATATTTAGTTAATTATTTTGATAAAAAAAAATAATTCTCTCTCTCCTCTCCTCTCCTCTCCTCTCCTCTCCTCTCCTCTCCTCTCTCTCTCTCTCTCTCTCTCTCTCTCTCTCTCTAGGTCAGAAAGCAGGTGGTCAAGACCTCATAGGCGGTCTGGACTGTACCGTACACCGCAATTTCTTCGGCAGCCAGGTTTCCATCTATCTTCACACTTAACCAATTGATTTTACAAAAACGCCCCTCTCACTTTCTGAATTTATTATTTTTTGTCCTTTCCCTCTTCCAGCTGCAGAGTTTTGAGACGGACCTGTCGGTGCCGAAACTCGCCGAAAAAGCAGGCGGCACGGACACGTGCCGAGGCGTGTTCATCCGCGCCCCGGCTATTCTAGAAGCGGGCCCCGCTGTCGATGTCATCGCTGACCTGGCGGTTGATGATGGGCCGAGAGTTTTCGTGCCCGGTGTTGACGGACGAGAGGTAGTACAGTACGGTTGTTTGTTGATAGAAATGGTTACTGTTGCATTTATTTATTTATTTATTCATTCATTATTGATTAATTTGTTTTATGGGTTGAGACGTTGATTTATTTAAATATTTATTTATTAGTTTATTCGTTGATTCGTTCATTCATTCAATAATGGATTCATTGGCTTATTCATTGAGTAATTTATTCATTTCATTTACTCATTTCATTTGTTCATTAATTGATTCATTTGCTTATTCATTGATTCATTTATCTATTCATTTGTTTATTCATTGATTCACTTATCAATTCATTTATTTATTCATTGATTAATTAATTAATTTATTTATTTATTATTTATTTATCAGGAAGAGTTCACGAAGGATAGAGTGATAGTTGCAGTAAAGCAAGGAAATTTACTCGCGACTGCATTTCATCCTGAATTGACCTCAGATTCCAGATGGTTACAATTATTTTTCTCTCTCTAAAATATTATCAAATTTACCCTTCCAAAACTTCAAATTTCAAAATTATCCTTCAAATGCTCAGAACCTGCGAAAATTACCTTAAAACTAAACAATTCTTTCTGTAAAATTTACAGGCATAGGTACTTCTTGCAAATGGTAGAAGAAGCAGCCACACAGAAGGCCGCAGAGTCTCAAGCCTTAGCGAAATATGATGCACTTGTTGATGGTGAGAGTTCACAATGGAAAAGGCCTCTTCATCTACCCATTTTTGAGTAGTATAATAATGTACTGTTTTATATTTAGATTGTCGTATAAATGAAAGGGATTGAGGGTCCTCCTGATTGTTATTTTTTATTTGGATCATTAGTATCTTTATTTCTGTTGGGTTTTTTTTTCAAAAAAAAAAAAAGTGCCGCAAGGCTAAGGCAAAAACCTTGAATCAAGGAAAAGCGCCAAAAAGGGTACTTCAATTTAATTTATAGAATTATTGTTAGAATTAAAATTTGATAAGCAACATTTTAGTTTATTATACATTACTACAATAAACATTGATGTATGCAAGAACTTTTGAGAATTTCATTCTTGTGAAAAATAAAAATCAGTTTTGAGAATTTAATTTCATCTATTTTGTCGACAATAAATGGAATTCCCCATTCTGTTGTCAGGCACAGTGACTCGTTACACGAGTTACAACACCAATTCCGCCGCACAATGCCTTACTGCGGCATTAAATGTATCTTTCAAATTTCAAATCCGTTTGACCGTTCCATTAATCCGATTAAAAACGAAAATAAAGCTCCGAGTCCCATGTGGCAGAATCCTGTGTACTAAATTAGCAAATAAGTATCAGGCCCCAAATATTAATTATGTATCATACCCAAGACAAAATCATTTACGAACCAAGAATAAATCGCCATATCATTTGTAAGAAGTCGTCGTCGATATTGGAAGTGGTGAAACACTAGAATAAACAAATTATGTTGTTTTTCATTGTGATATTGACATGTCGTCAGTTTCTACTGACATTCTTGTTTTACACCTGGTTCATATATCGGTATGTAAACCTAATGTTTTTGGTCTGTGAATGAAGATATATCCAAAGAATAATATCATTGAGATGCTGATTACTTTTTGAAAATAACTACTCATCTATTTATATCATTTATGAAAACTTTTGGTAAATATGTCCAAAATGCTTAACAGGTGTAAATAGTAGAAACACAATCAAAGCTCTAGAAAAAACTATGAATGTTATAAATATAAAAAAATAAATTTATTCATCAAGAATATCTCATTTCAAATTAGTATAAAAAGTACAAACAAAAAATAAAATTATAATTTACTTACGGTAGAATCCACTGTTTATACACGAATAAAAATCGTATTCCCGAAAAGTACACATTCAAAAACAAATTCCAACTGATAGCATTTTCGCACTTCGGAAATGCAGTTGGATTAAAAACCGCACTTCGGAAGTACGGTTCTATTTTAAAATCAAACCCAGCCATAAAAAATTATTTTTATTCAAACCGCACTTTAGAAGTGCGGTTTGAGCATTTTTTTTTCTTTTTTGGCTCAAACCGCACTTCAAACCGCATTTTAGAAGTGCGGTTTGAGTTTTTTTTCTTTTCTTTTTGTGTTTTCTTCGCACGCGCAGTCAGACCAAAGTTAAATCATGTTACTCCTTTAACTATTCCCACCTATCACTATCGGCTTAAATACGACATTCTTCATTCACGCGGTATTCTCATCTCTCTCTCTTTCACTTCAAACAAATCACGCCTCTTTCTCTCATTTTCAATCTACAATCAAAGAACAACTATTGTTTAATTTTGAAGGTATTAATTTATTTATTTTTCCTAATTTTTTTCTTGATTAAATTATATTTATGTATATTCTTCATCTTTTTTTAGTTCGGACACAAAATTGTGGAGTTGAAGATCTTTAAATTTCTTGGATCTACAAACTTTCTAAGGTTTGTTATGGAAGGCGATTATATAAATTTGGTAATTTATTGGAACAATTATGTTAATGGATGAAGAATGTCGTATTTAAGCTGATATTAGTGCTAGACGAGAATAGTTAAATGAGCGACATGATTGAACTTTGATTTGACTGCGCGTGCGGAAAAAATACAAAAAGAAAAAAAAACTCAAATCGCACTTCTAGAGCCAAAAAAAATATGCTCAAACCGCACATATTTTCATCAAGATATATAGTTTTACGTATTGAATTACATGATATTCCTATAAACATTTTTCTGAAAAATGAAAAAAAAAAAATAATACTTTGGTGGTAATTGATTTACATGAACTTAAATATTATAAACAAAAATATCAGCAAATGCCTTTAATCACGGTGTACACCACGTCTGTTCAAAATGCTCTAGCTCACGCACAGACAAGCCGGTAATAAATTAGAACCCAATTTCATTTCGTTTCAATTTCAATTTCTCAAAATCAAAGCTCAAAACCCTAAAAACCCTAACAACCCTTGATCTCCTCCTGCTCGGCATGTCCAGGGTTTTCGGGATTTACCGCTCTCTCATGGCGGCCGCGCCCGCCAAGGCTGCCGCGGCGCCCGCCTCCGCCGCCGCTTCGGGTACCGCGGCGCCCAAGGGCATCATGAAGCCCGTGCCCGTGTCGCCGGCCATGAGGAAGTTCGTCGGCGTCGGAGAGATCTCTCGCCCTGCTTGCGTTAAGAAGATCTGGGATCACATCAAGTCTCATGATCTTCAGGTTTAGATATTATTGTTTTTTCTTTTATTTTTGTTTTTGTTTTTGTGCTTTGTAGGCGCATTTAGCTGTCTTAATTGGAGTTGATTGCTCTCTGTTTTGTTCATTTTGGTCTTGTAAAATGCCTATTAGTTTGTGCTTTTTTCTTAAGTTTTAGTTGGTGTATGTCATGTCACTTTCTTCCCGTCGGTTTCTTTTATTTTATTTTATTTTCTTGAGAGCACTTCGTTTCTTCCTTTTGTTATTTCCCTCTTTTTTTTTGGTTTTTTAATCTGAGAGGTTGATTATTAATTATTATATTTCTTTAAGACTAGGTTGTTTAATCATTGCATGTTTATTTATGCAAGTTTTTTTTTTCATTTTATTTATTTATTTGTGTCTTGATTTGTTATTGCTCGATTTATTCAGCATTTTTTTGCACTTGGATCCTGAATTTGTTTTGTTGTGTTCTGTACTAGAGATCTTTATTTAACTGTAATAAGACACGCAAATCTCATTGTTCCTTGCAAAATAGTTACATATACATACATTACATGCAGCTTTTCTTGACTCAATGAAATCTTGTACCTAATAATTTTGTAACTTTAACTACATATAACAAATTATAATTTGAAACTAAATATTATTATTTATAATTTTCAGAATCCTGAAAACAAGAGGGAGATCCGGTGCGATGAAAAGCTGAAGAGCATATTTGGAAACAAGGACAAAGTTGGAATGTTTGAAATCGCCAAGCTTATTTCCCCTCACTTCATTAAATCCTAGAGAAAAACCTTAAAAGGAACATAGATATACATAGCTTTTGTGCCCAACTCTCTTTGTTTGTGGTTTTTGTGTATCTTGTTCCTCTTTTATCTTGACTTTTTGTGTTGTTGTTTTAGGGTTTGGTCTATGTGAACGAGTCTTTTTAGGATGTCTTGTTGTTGCATATGTGTTGTTAGTTGATGTGAATGTATGGATGGTCTAACTGATGGTTGTTTATCATTTGGATTTAGTTTTAATCTCAAATTCTTAAATCTCTCATTTTGTTATGTTTTGGTTTTGTTTTTCATTTTGCTCTGTTGTGGATTTAATAGTATAAAATATTTGGAAATCTAAGTCACCCAGGATATATATATGAGGATTTATATATGCTTCCTACCAATAATATCATACACATTTTCTGTACTTCCTAAAAGAATTTCCTATCAATATTACTACCTCCAAAACAAGTTGGGCGGATTAGAAGTTCGAGGTCATGCATCAATATGGATAAGTTGTTTGAATCCATTTGATTAGGTCATTTGAAAACTTCTGAGCCTCAATTGAATATTCATTTGGTTAGGATAGGCGATAGTTCAAAATATGTGGAAAAAAAAAAGAACCGAGCCTCAAAGCCGAGCTTCCATCTGCATTTGCAACAACTTCTTGAAACGACAATCACTTATTCTTCAAATGCGCTGAGTACCAAGATCTTTTAAGTAATCTACTAATAGCCATATATGTCTAAATTCAATCATGAATTGTGCGGATGAAAAGATTGGCAAAAACAATTGGGGATTGATGTAAAAAAGGGTAACTCTCTCTTAACCGCAAAACAACATATTCAGTCATTGTGCCAAACTTTACAATCTTGTGTCTACAAGTGCTATAGGAGACACCGAATTGTAAATTTGTCACTCTTGACTTATGCTTTGAAGTTTCATAACTCCATTTTCCTATTTTTGATTTTATGTTCAGACACCTTCTTTAGTTTCCCATTTTTTGTTATCCACTCTTCAACTCTCAATGTACAAATTTTCATTCTGATTTAAGGAAATTTAGATAGGCAATTCGCCTATCTCGCCTCAGAAAACTGTCAATTTCACTTCATTTTACAAATTCATGAATTGAACCCTGACAACTAGCTAGTCTAAAAGGTGATGTGCCCATTTTTGGACCACAGAAGGCGAGCCATACCACGGTCTAGTGTGGTCATTAGAACCGACTGGTGAGTGATAAACGCCATCCAAACTTAAGTTTAGTGCACCCTCTAAATGCGCTGCTATTTCAGGCACCACTCCATCTCCCCACACATCCGCTCTTCCACATACCTTATAAATAAAATTTATAAATCCAATTAATAGAAATTGTTTTGTGTCACCCTTTTTTTTTTGTTTTGGGGCAATTTCATGTGTAGCCTTCTGAAATCTCAAAGTATCATGGATACCCCTTAAAAAAAGGTAGCGTATTATAGGTATTTTTCAGAAGTTTTGTAAGGGTATGCATGATGTATCATGTTTTGGAGAGGTACACGTGACATTTTGAGATTACATATGAAATTTTTCTTATATGCAATATATCATTACATATGAAATTTTGCTTATATGCAATATATCCTTTTGTACCTACTCTTTATCTTGTACAATGAGGGATTGTATATAGACTTCCGGAAATGATAAAGAAAAAATGGGTATATTGACTATATAATGTAACAATTATGCAGTAGTCCTTCCAATAAAGAAAATTTAATGGGTCTGTAAACTGTAATGCAACCTGACTGACTGGTATAATATCGGTACCCAATATCATAATCCTTTCCTTTGAAATTCAAAATTCAAAATTTGAATTTTAATTTAAGGAGATACCTGTTTATAACTTTGGGTGATAAACCAGGATTGGAAGGCGGAACGCTTTACTAAGTTCTTTTCATCTCTATTGCTTGGACTGGATTCGTCCATTTCTGGAGTTTCATCAGTTGAATTGTTTTCCTCATGAGCAGAACTGGAGTCTCCAGTTTTACTCGCTCCCTGTAAATACCTGGAGAAAAAGTAAAAACTTAGGTTCGTTAATCAAATGGAAAACAACAACAACAACAACAACAACAACAACAACAACAACAACAACAACAACAACAATAACAATAACAATAACAATAACAATAACAATAACAATAAAAATAATAATAATAATAATAATAATAATAATAATAATAATAATAATGATAATAATGATAATAAATAAATAATTTTTCTTTCTAATCAAACTAACACTGTTTAACGTAATATTAGCAACAACAAAATTAAAAAAAATGAAAATAAATAATTTTAGCAACATTACCTTCCAGCTATGCATACGTACTTCAGCTCAGGCGTATAAACAGCTGGAGCGCAAATACTATTAACATAAGTCAACAACCCTCTCGTTTGGTCAACTACTCCTTTTATATCTTTTGGTGGCGGCCTCAAATTATAAAATAAATAAACAATTAGTTAATTAAATCAATCAATCAATAAATAAATACATTAATTAATTAATCAATATATAAATAAATAAACGTGAAGTTAATTACTAAAACAGAAAACTACTTCAACTTTGTAAACTAAACTACCATCATTTATTTGGACGAATTTTCTAATTTATATTTATTATCAAGGATTAGCATTTAAAATAGGGGACTTTTATGTATAAATGAGATGTGGTAAGTGAAGCGTACAAGTGCGGCGAACCAAGTGTGAGAAGCAGAGAAATGTCTGAAATGCCGTATTTTTCCATGTAGACACGAGATAGCCATCCGCCAGCTGAATGACCTATCAGAGATATCTTACTGCCTGTACCTTCTGCGCAAAATAAAGACAGGTAAATTTGCATTTTACCCTTGAAAATTTGTAAATTTCAAAATAGCAACTATCGAATTTTCTCTTTCAAATCTGGAAGTATATCAAATATAAACTTGCATAAGTGCATATATGCTGTTTGGAAGCTCAGAGTATATCAAATTCACCCTTTTCAAACACATATAGGTTGGCATTTTTATATATTTTTTTTAAAGAAAAATAAAAGGAAAAATGTGATAAATCTTCAAATAATTGTTAACATTAATTTAACCTTCTGAGCAGAGGAGCTTAGCTTGTGAGATAGCTTCCTCAACTCTTTTCATGTACCTGGTAATCACAAATTCAACAAATATTAATAATTAAATTACCAAATTGCATTTTAGTCCCCAAACTTTCGACTTTCCTAATGAGTCCCGAAATGTTGAAATCACACCAATCTGGTCCCTAAACTATTCAAATATTTTTAATTTGCTCATAATAGCTAATAAGTCCCATTGAAGTGTAATTATGGTCCTTAATATATTCGGGAAAAATCAATTTTTAGGTTTATGCATTTTACCCCCTAACTTCAGAACCATAGAGGGGCCTATAAGCAAAAATCAAAATTGCAAAAATATCTCTAATTCAAAGAATCAAAACAGAAAAAAAGAAATCAAAATACCAATCTAGTACAGGTGAAGGCTGGAGAGTTCCCCTCCAGTAATTCGCATCCAGCAGACCGGCAGCATTGCGCAGCCAATCGAATCGCGACACCTCTGCAACCACGCAAGGCACGCCGTACCCTTCTGTCAATGTCGCAACGAGGCCCTTGTAATCTCCCGTATTATTTCCCAGTCCCTGTTTCAGATGGAAAAAACCCACCGTAATATCAGGGTCAATACTGAAATTCAGAGAAACAGATGAGCGTAAAAAACGAATAATGGGGAAAGAGAGGGACGAACGGGTAAAATAACAGCTGGGCGAGGGGCGGAAGGAGAAGAAGAGGAATGAGAATTGGTAATTGAGAAGGAGATTGAGCTAGAGCCAGAGCGTGCATTGATATTAATGGCGGGATTAAGGATAGAAAACATATTTTGAGAGAGAGAGAAAGAGAGTAGTGGAGTGTGGATAGAAGAAAAGCGGTGCCATTAGGCCTGCTTTTGATTTGGGCTGAACTGAAGTTGTGGACAGATCAGTTACAAGTCAATGGGAAAGTTTGTAAACGCCAAGCACCACCAGTCCACTATAGAAAGGTAATGATTCTTTGTTGAGGTTTGTTTATTGAAATCGTGTAATGGGCATTCAACTCGTTATACAATATCACAGACGTGTAAAATAAAAGGTATTTTGGAAAGAATCAAATAAAGTCATGATCTGATTAAATGTGTCTGGAGGCATCTATAGAAAATGTCCTAGAAAATGATATACTTTTGCAGGAATTTGATACGAACGAACAGGTCAACAGATGAACAGAATGACCAGATTCTCTTCACATTGGCGTATTAACACATTTCAAGAACAAAATTGCTAAAAATATATAAGAGAGCCAAATTTTCGTTGTTGTCTAGCTATTAAATAATAGACCAACTCTTTTTCTTACATTATTCCGTCAGCTCATGACTGCGCTGCAGATTCCACTAATACAGACTGGCAGATTGTTTCATAGATAGACTTGGTTCGTAAGTACATTGTAGGCTAATTCTATTGTGTTTATTTTCTTAGAAACTCAGAAAATCTTTTTGCTTAGTATATTATTAAAGATAATTGTTACTATTTGAATATATATTTTATTCAAATGAAATTTGTGAATATATTGTTTACTAAAAAAAATATTATCTATTGGAGAGAGAGAGAGAGAATTAAGAATGAATGAGATATTTGCGAAATTAATCTCATCTTCATTATTTTTCGAGTCAAGTTACATCCACTATCTCATCTACTAACTCATTCACTAATAATTGAATTTTACATATACATAAATCATACAAGATCTAAATATAAATGTGAGTGAATGAGCTAATGAGTGTATTACACTAACTAATCAATTTATTTCTTCTATAAGAAGAGCTATATGCATTAATTATTTCGCTAATTATTATACTAATTTTCTCGGTAATATTTCAGTCTCACAAATACATAAATTAAGACATACATGTTAGTTAAAAAAAATTAGTAAAACAACTAATGAAAATATTAATAGATGTAGAATTATTATTCTTTACAACACATTTTTAGTATGAACAAATTTATATTTAGTAACTCATAATCATTTAATGTCAAAACTTGCTAGTTCAAGCGGTGAAGACACCACCCCACCAACCAAGAGGTTGTGGGTTCGATACTCATCAAGAGTAATTTCTTTCAAATAAACCTTCTCACTTGAGGAGTTCAAAAAAAACAAAAAAAAACTCATAATCATTTACTAACTCTATAATTGGTGTTTGATCCTCATAAATTTAGAAACGTGTGAGATGCAATTATTAACGAGAGAGTATGTCAATAATTGTAAACTCCACTCATTTCATAATATTTCTGGTAAATGTCAAAACATGTTTAGTAATAATTGATCTATCAAATCAAATACAAGTTGCTATATATTCTGTCACGTGGAATAGTCCATGCATTACAAGAAAGACCGAATGCAGTCGAAGATCTGTTGGAGTTTTGAGTTCACCCTCCACAAAAGGCCGCCTGTGCCACGTGATACCAACAACACCTCTGCCTTAGGGAATCTCTCCGTTCCATTTAAACTTGAACCCTCCAGCTTGTTAATTATTAGTACACTAATGAGCCAATTTACACCATATATTTGTATCTAACTTAGATTATTACAATTTAAAAATTCTTCAAAAAGTGGACAATGGTTTTGAATAATTTATTATACGTTAGATGTTGTTTCAGCAGTTTAAGTAATAAAAGTAAAATTAAGTAATGTGTTATTGTAAATATAATAATATGTTGTTGCAAGTATATATCATGCTTTGTACAGTAATTTAGATATATTATTTTAGATTTTATCTACTTTCTATAGGAAACAGAACAAACATATTATTTCTACACCATGATTCTATTTTCGTAACAAGAAAGAAAGTCTCCAGTTATGGAAAAAATAGAGAATATAGAAACTCTTCTTCTCTTCCATATATAGAAACCAGTGGCCCTCTCTCTCGTCCTCATCATCTCCCTCTCCTCCTCTCCTCCTCCTCCTCCTCCTCCTCCTCTCTCTTTAATGGATCGCAACTGTCTCGGACTCGCTTGGTGCAGATCGGGAACCCGCTCCGTATCTCTCAGAGCCACTTTCTCTCTAATCAGATCAGGGTGGATCCCGCCTTGCACCAAGTGAATCCGAGCCCGATATGCGAAAATTCAGATCCGATCCGTTCGGATTTCCGTCTGATCAGCCATCTCACGGCAAACTCCGATCTGGTTTAATCTTTCTATTGGTATTAATATTGGATAATAGTAATTAATAAGTGTTCTTGTTGTATCTGATTTTAAGAGGTTTTAGATCCGGTTTGGATAAGCCTGATTAAATCATGATTGATAAGACTGATTAGTAAGCCTGGTTGAATCCATATTAATAAGCCTGATTAAATCCTGATTAGTAAGCCTGATTGGATCCTTATTAATAAGAATGATTAGTAAGCCTGATTGATTCCTGCTCTAGGAGCATTAGATTTGTGCTATTTTAAAACTTGATTTGGATTTAGTATAATTAACAACTGTTAATTTTAAGAAGGTTTGAATTACAGGGATCTAATTGTGTAATAAATTTGGCCGCCGGATTGTAATTAGAAAGTTCTATAAATAGGTTCTGTCCGGATATTTCTTATTTCTTTCCATTGTGAGTAATTGAAAGGGAATCATATTTCTTGAAGTTAGTAACATTCGCTTCAGTGCTTATTTGTTGAATTTACTACTAGATTTTTACTACTTTCTACTTGTTTACTAGTACAGTAATATGGCAGCACATAGTAAAACAACATAAGAAAAGTTAGGGAATCTTGTCTGCCATATTAGTGAGGGTATCAAATTCCTTTTTTTAAAGAAAATTCTAGCTTGGTTTCTAAGCAAAAGTATAGATTCTTTTTGTCTTGGATGTGATTGAAAAAAAAAGACTTACCTTGATAACTTTTGATATTATGCTTTTGCCCTTATATCAAATACTTTATTTAATTAGGTATATGATGTGTTGAAGGGTCTTTCTAGTTGAAAGTAATTAGTAGTTTGACTGTTTCTAAATAGAAATATGCACGTGGGTTGAACGTGTTAACGTACATAGAAATAAAATTGAATATTGTAAATTTTAGATGGTATGCATTGTATGTAACACAATGTATAATTCATGTTCTAATCAGATATATGTTCTAATCACACATATTTATTCCAGTCATACACATATCCTACGTGTGGATGGTCTAGTGCACATTCATATATACACACATGTACATGTACATGCACACATACATATAATTCCTAACGCTTTCATCGCTTTATTACATCCTTTTGGCTGAAAAAAAATGCATTAATATTAACATGCGAATTGTTGTATTTTGGATCTATCATTTTTCATACATTTCAGCATCTTACAAGACTATCTGCTTTTAGAAACTCCTCAAATATCCACATCCCTGTCATTATTATTTATTAGTTAAGTTCAAATACTATCATTCACTAAATATATCATTATTTGTAAAGTTTAAGCATTATTATTAATTAAATACACCACTTGAGCATCTGACAAGGCGCAATTTCTTTCGGGAGGAATTTTGATCAGAGAATTTGGAGTATTGTCACTCGTCCAATCATATACTGACTCGGGTGGCCATATAATTTGAAAATATACTTAAAAAAATAAATAATAAAAAAAATCAAGTAAAATATATTTTAATCTGACCATTTCATATAGTGATTCTTCTATGTAACAAACGCAGATTCGCAGATTTGTCTCTTCTTCTTCAACACTAAGCATACAAAAGTATATTAGTTAATTAATTAATTAACTAATTAATATAATTTGATTAGATTCAAATTACATTTGTTAACTTGCTGGCTCTGTTGTCAGAAGAAGAAGCAATTTTTCCATTTCCCAATTCAGATTTGGGTTGAATTGAAATAGTAATATTATTACTATTAGTATTATGATCTTCTTTCGTTTCAATTACACGCTCAATATTTTGTTTCCAGATTAAAGTCTCTTGGATATTAAATGCTGCCATCTGTGAAATAAACCAATAAATATATTAATTTAAAGGATTTTATTGTTTAATATATAGTACCATTGTCCAAAAAAACAATATTTGAAGAATTTAAAATGAATAATTAAATAGTTAGGGCTTTCTATGATGCGATCTTAAATTTCCTAACTAAAATTTTAGTTTCTTTTAGTACTTCTAAATTAATATGCCCACAGGCCAAAAAAATTGTTATAGTTAGCCAGAGAAGCATGCATAAATTTTACTAAATGAACTATTTTGCTTTAATATAACTCGATTGTCAAAGTTTACTAAATCAACTATTTTGCTTTAATATAATATAGCTATAGCTTCTCAAATATGAAAGGACCAATCAACCATACTCAGAAATCATGAAATTTTACCTCGGTTTGATCACTTGTAGCTAATTAACCTCAAAAGACGAGAATATTCTATAAAATTTCAGGAAAAAAAGTATTCCAGAAAAAATCAGGGGCTTACATGAAAAAGAACGCCATGCTAACGGGTATAGAATAATTGGTATATTCCATTTTGAATGTTCATACAAAATAATGCAACCGGCAGAAAAATAGAATATTGCATTAAAAGAGATACAACGCTCTTCATATTCTTAAAAGAATACAGCGATATGAACTTTTCACCACCAAGCGACGTGTCATGTTTCTGGATCTTTTGTGACATTTTTCATACAGACGAATGTGAAGCAGATAATTATCAAACAAATATACGACTCATTGCACAATTGACCATATAGTAATGAGTTCATTATATTCTTCTCATTTTCTGTTAACAAATACTATTAACTTTTAGCTTTATTACAATACATGTCATTCAATACATATTTCATATAATCTCATGTTGAGTATGAATGGTAATATTGTTATTTCATTCAAAATTGAAAATATTTTTTATGGCCAAAAGATGCCGTTCAAAATCAAAACCAATTAAATGGGAATATGATAGAGAGCCACGAACAATACCTATAAATGGGCCCAATTTGATAGACATCACAATAATTTACACCCAATATATATTTAATACAAGGATTTTTAGTATAATAACTATTATTATAATATTTCATATGATTGTCACAATATAATATATTATATTAAGAGATTCCTTACATGATATTTATATTTTTTAGAGGTTCAAATTATGGACAAGTTTATTTTTGGCTTCCTTTAATTTTTTTTTACAAGTTTGTCATTCTTTCATATTTAATTAATCTATAATAATATAAGGATTATTCTTAATTATTTTAACTTGATCCTACAAAATAAAAACATAAAATATAATAATTGCTAACTATATTAAGTACATTCCGAAGCGGAGCGAGGATCTCACTTGTTATTCAAAAAAGAAAAGCGTACAATTCTAAACTACAAGCTGTGTTAGTTATGCGGCTAAAATCATCCAGCAAAGATAAAAAGAAACATAAATTGAACTTAACATAGAGAGAGAGAGAAGGGAGACCTGAGAAGCCCAATCAATGGTCGGAGCAATCAATTTGCAAGGCCCAACAAAATTGACCAGAACAGGCAGATCTGACTCCAACACTTCTATTCCGAAATCGCTCGGATCGATAAACTTCCAGCGCCATTGTTGCCGTAACACTCCCGCCCTCAGGCGCCAAACCGACTTGATACGTCCTGGAAGAGATGAGCTGGAGACGAAGGATACCGACTGGCGTCGAAGAGAATTTGAACTTCTCCTTCCAGATCAAGAATCAAGAGATGATCAAAGTTTTGAGACTTCGCCCAGATCATGATTGAATTTCTGCAGATGCGATGCGCCTTCCATCTAAAGGGAACGGAGTTGGTCACAAGGCCTTGGGACAGAATTTTGTCCTAAGGCCTAATCTAACTGTTCAATTTTCAATCTTGTGATATTCAATACTTGTACAAAAAATTTATAGATAACCCCTGCAATTTTTATAAATTATGAAAAATTATAAAAAATATTAAAACTTATATATTTAAAAAAAAATATATATATATACAAAATAAATATTTTGTGTAATATTATCATATTTTTAATGAATATAGTAAGCAATATCTCAAAATTATTCAAAAATCGAGTAGTTTTGGAAAGCTTGGGACGAACTCTGCTCCCCCATCTAAAACCAAATCGATTTATCTATCAACGCTAGATAAAATTCAAATATTTAAGCACGACTTGGGTGTAGGAAAGACACATTACATCGGCTTCCATTTTCTCAGATTCGGAGCAAGAGCTCGATCTCCACCTGTGCATTGGAATCAACGTCGGAGGAGACAGAGGAGAGATGGGATTCAGTCACGGTGCCCTTGTGTTTATTGAAAAAATAACAAAAGAAGAGGCAAGATTCGTCATTTATATTAGACCATGTCTAAACAGAATAAAGGGTGTATGCAATAGGTGTCGACTCTTGATTGGCTATGGACAGAAAGAGGGAGCACTCCCTCTTTTATAGAGGCATCAGACAATTCTTTCATATTTTCAACATGTCATGATACTACAAACCATGCATGCATTTAATGAACTTATTAAGCTGATACAAATACTCATCATCCTCATTATCAGTCGCTCGCATAAAATCTGAAGATAAATCTTGGTATGAAAAGGAAGACAAAAACCAACGGTCAGGATCGCTTTTCGGTTTGGATGTACCGACAATCCAACTATACGTTTCTCTACTTGAGCAAGGGAAACTCGCCTCAGCTGCTACAGTTAACCCCAGATCCTTCGCACAGCTCAAAACCTACCATACAATACAATACGAAATTATTAAATTCTGTTATATGTTTTATATTTATACCCCTGCAAAAAGAGAATTATCTGATACGAAAAAGAAATATGAAATATTTATCTGTGCCCCAAATGAAAAAAAAAAAATAGAATAGAATACTAAATATGTGCAATTGCTAGACCTGCCAGCACAACCCCTTGGAATCAGAAAGCGCCATGTCAGCATCATCATCTGAAAAGCGGGGCCCGTCACAAAGAGCTAACTTAACAGTCACGTTATGCTTCTTTAGCACTTCTAACACAGGTGTGTATCCGTCTCGATTTGCCGAGTTGTAAAATCCAGCTGTTAATTCAGGGGCGTGACTCAGCGATTTGTATCCCCAATATATTGTTGGAATCTGAAAAATTATTAAAAAATAATGATTAAAAAATAAACATAAAGTTGGATACAAGGGGCCATTCAACATTAATAAGGTGTCTAATATGTATGATTGCTCGGTCTTACAAAGGATTCACATCAATATATTGACAGAATCTTAAAAATAAAAATAACAATAAATTTAGTAATAAAAGTTAAGATAATAGGATTCACATAAAGTGTCTAATAGCTAAATAAATAAATATAAATAAACATGTGCATTAATTACCTTCACAATTATTTGTGTCCCATCAAAAGCAAGCGCAGCAAGAGCCAATATCAAATCAGTACGCTCTATCAAATGCTTAGAATACCAATCGAGGAAAAAACGTCCGTAATGACTATTATAATCTCCTTTCTCACAGAAAAACCCGGTTTCATGAGCCCTAGAATTGTAATATCCCGTGTTTCCAGGCCCTCTTCCCCAAATTGCGTGGCCCCGCAATTTCGCGGAATTGCGGAGGTTCTCTTGCATGTATTTGTCGTAACACTGGAAAAAGTAAGAGAAACGTGAATTATGAAAAATAAAGGGTTGTTAGCGTGATTGTATCGTTTCTAGTATCAGTTGAATTTTATTTTTAATAATGTGAAATAGTTATATTTTTGTTGATTTATTGACATTTCTCTGAATAATTTTTTTTGAGAAAATTTGGAGGAGGCTTAGTTATCCTCCTTCCAAATGTACAAACGGGCTCAAATTAAAGACATTCGCTCAAATTAAAGATATTCACTAAGATTAACTTAATATTTACATATTAATAATAATTTAAAATATATATATATATATATATATATATATATATATATATGTATATATATATATATATGTATATATATATACCTGAAATTCGCCAATACCGGGAAATCTCCAGCCTAATTTTTGAGGAAAGGAAGGAAATCTCAGCTCCCCGTTTGGTCCCATTCCAATTTCAACACCAGATATTAAACCCTCGTTAAATAATTCATCGAATTCCGTGCGGAAGCTCCTCATGAAATCAAAGTACACCTAGTATGGCACCCTTAATATTTTTGTTAATTATTCAACATTGGTCGATTGGTACCTTGTTTTGCGTAATTGGAAATATTATGCTTGTTATTGCTTTTCATGGATTCTTATATTTTTAAAGATAAAAAGTTCAAGTGAAGTTTTTATTTAAAATAAATAGAGAAAATACGGGATCATAAAGTAGCATGCACCCAATTTTTTTTTTACCATTATTTGAGTATCATTAGGTGATTTTTTTTTAAATTACAAAGCATTAAAAGGTTATGTTTTTTCTCAAAAGGAGAAGCCAAACTTGTGCCAATTTTATTTCTAGAATGTCAATCGAATGTACCCAAATTTTTTTTACTATTGTTTGAGTAACATTAGGTGTTTTTTCTGAACTTATAAAGCACAAATAGTGTGTATTTTTTCTCAAAACTAGAAGAAAATTTATGCCAATGTTAACTTTACCATTCACATTAAAGAACATAAAAGTGTTTTTTTTTCTCAAAACAAATGATAATAACTATCGATACCTCAAGGGCGGTGCATGCATTTAATGCGCGGACCCGGTCCACACCCCAAGAGAGGCACTCGGTGTTCCTCCTCCCCTCGCGGTCCGTGAAGAATATGTCTCGGTTCTCTTTTCCTATTTCCATTATCCATTTTGGCAAACCAATTGATAAATCAGTTCCATTGTACTCATGAAATGCCAATACCACCTACTTTTAGAGAGAGAAAGAAATAAAGAGAGAGAGAAATAGAGAGAGCCATAGGTAAAAATCTATGTGTCTATAAGAGTAAATAATGTGACCTGGATTTTGAGGTGGAATTCCTTCAAAATAGAAAATAATTCTTTATAGACGGACCAATCGTAGTTTTGTGGGGCCCGTCCTTCAACAATTCCCCACCAACATGTTATAATAACGCCATCTACATTTAATGATTTTAATCGCCTTAGTTCCTGCTTTACCGGTTCTGAGTCGAGTACTTGGGAATAATTGTTTATTATTCCTGCCTACCAAAATAAGAAATAATAAGAAATGATTATCTAGAGAGAGAAAGTTAGAGAGAGAGAGAGAGAGAGTGGGTGAAGAAAAAGAGTTACGGAAAGTGTTGCATAGATTGGTATATATGGAGTTTCTCTAAAATCATCTTCACACAATGTGGATTCTTGCATCATCTAAAAAAAGTTGGAAGAAAAAAATAAAAAAAATAAAAATATAATAATAGTAAGGGTAACAAAGTTACAAAGGTATAAAATTCACCTGATCTTCTTCAACAAAATCTGGAGAATCAATGGTGTTACCAAATTTTATCCTTTTTGAATCGGTACCCGCTACAACTGAGTCGAGAGAAACTGGAGATAAACCATCCTCTATTGAAATGAGAGGCAAGTGAGATTCTAGAGATGCTCTCATTGCGCAATTTTGCAATGAGCTGGACGAAATGGGGCTCTCAATGGATTGTACTCCATAATTCACCTGAAATTCCAATTTTCTCATAACAACCAGAAATTGAATTAAGAAAACACCCAATTTCTAACTAAAGACTCCAATTTTCTCAATCAAACATCAGAACAATAACAATGAACAACAAATTACATATTCATAAAAAAAAAGTATACATCAAATTACCATTTGATTCGGCGCAGCTGCAGCCCCCTGCGTAACAGGTCTGTACGTGCTTCCGTCCACCTCAACGATCCAACCGGCCTCACGCGCCAAAGCGGCCAACACATCATTCATGTCCGCCCTTGCCGGCAAGGGGAAGTTACCGTGCTGCCTCAGCCCCGCCAGCATTCTGCTCGTAATGGCCCTCCTGTGCCGCTCTCTCAGCTTGGTTCTCTCCTTCTCTTTCTCTCTTTCTCGCCGGTTTGGTGGAGGAGAGGCGGAGGCGGAGGCGAAGCCACGCGGCCGGCGATCTTGAGCCGGGTTTGGTTGAGGTTTAGTTGGATTCATTTGGTATATGCTGTGATTGAGAGTGGCGAGTGGGATGAAGTTTTACACAAAACAAATGGGCCGGACCGTGATTATATAGATCATGAGTCATTTCAATACAGATCATTCAGGTTTCATATTTTTCAGGTTACTGTTAGTTATGTTTTAGTGTAATGGGTTTTATGTCGATCGGGTTCAAGGTCATGTCGGATTTTTTTTGTATCATTGGGATTTGGGTTACATATCAAATAAATTTTGATTTAATGTCAAATAAGTTTACAAATCGACATTTTGAGTTATGAAGATTTCAATTAAGTCACAAACACACGTCCTATTATTATGATAATAATTGGGTTGTCGAGTCATAAAGAAAGGCAAACCATTAATCTTAGAGTAACTTTGTCAATCTAAACCGAATGAGAGTTAGATGGACTAGGGCTTTAAAATTTTATCACGAATTGGCTGTACAAATATATGAGGGACATAAAAATCATGACCCTTTAATTAATTGTCGCAGAGTTATCCATTAAATTATTGTCTTATTAGTACTTATTAACTATTTAATAAATAAATGAATTTATTTCAACAATTCATAATGGAGAAGGCGCTGCTAATGTTCCAAGTGACCGTTGTTGGATCCAGCCAAGAAAGGAATCATTTCCATATTTTCACTAATCGGAAGGGGTTACTTGTGGTTTAATCAACTCATTTATTACCATAATTATTTCCATATGACGGTTGTTTTGCATTGACTCAGTCAACAAGTCATAAGTATTAACCAATAGGAACACGACAGCTGTCCTCGCTTAATGAGAACGCAACCCGCTCCGTTACCCATAAATAAACTCCGTCCCTCATTCATTCATTCATTCACGCTTCATCTTCTTCTCTCATCTCATTCCCGTTGGCTATTATTCTTCATCTTCTTCTCTTCCATCTTTAACCCCTTTCTTCCTTAAACCCTCCATAAACCATAAACCCAACACCCCTAAATTCTCAGATCCGTGGAAAGAAAGAGCGAGCGATCCATTCTCCGTCGGATTTTATTTC
Organism: Juncus effusus; assembly: GCA_027726005.1. NCBI lineage: Eukaryota > Viridiplantae > Streptophyta > Magnoliopsida > Poales > Juncaceae > Juncus > Juncus effusus. Next base: position 9,870,201 of record CM050891.1, on the reverse strand, counting down.
GTCTCTCTCTCTCTCGCAAAATGTTTGGTTTAGTTTTCTCTCTTTCATCAACAACATTTCGCCTCTACCTCTCTCTCTAAAAGAACAGGTCGCCTTTTCTTTCTAGGGTTTCTTCGCAACGGCCAGGAAGGCTGCGCTGCAGGGCAAGAGGCGGTGCGAATCAGGAGAAGAAGGTGGATCAGATCACGAGCATGCCTCTGTTTTCTGCTATAAGCTCTGTTCTAGTCATTTCCATCGTTATTTTATTTCATTTATTTTGTATGCAGTTTGATCATTTGTTTTATTTTGTTTCTATTCGGGTTCTGTTGAATGACATGTCTGACCGGTTTCCGTTAAACGCGAGAACCACAGAGGGACGTGTTTACGGCCGGCCAGTCCCAACCAAGTAAGGTATTTTTTATTATTTTATTTTTAAAAGTTATCTGAGATCTTTCTTTCACTTTGTATGTTGTTTATTCAATTGTAGATAATGATGGATGGATGGATATAACTCGAATTAGGGCAGAGGAGGTGGTATGCATTATCCAGGCAATTGCGTCTATGCTGGTTTTATTCATTCATTTATTTATTTAATAAATTCTCTCAGGTTCCTTCAATTGATCATCGATTTTATTTTACTGTTTAGGAAGGAAGAGGCAAGGCGGATGGATACGAGTACAATCAAGGGCGGGCGATATGATCGTGGGGCATTTAAATTGGAGAGGTTATTGTAGTGGGGCATTTAAATTGGAGATAATTACAGAATATGCCCCTTGTGCCGGGCCGGCCAATTGGAGAGCCGAGAGGATTTGTTTACTACTGTTTCAGGCCATCTGGGGAGTGATTGGACATAACTGAGGTAAATTTAAATATTTATTTTCTTTTCTTAGTAAATTTTATTTTAGTTTATTTAGTTTCTGTTTTTTTAATCAATTCCTGATTTTTATTTGCCGTGGGACCGGTGAAAAGGCTGAATTTGCACTCAAATATTCAAAGGGCATTCACACTATGTAATGCAAGTCACTCCGTTTCAACCCAAAGGATACCAACACCTTTGCCTGACCATCAAGGTTCGTAATTAATCCATTCCTTTATTAATTTTAAATTTGTTGCTAAGTGGATATGATGCTGTAATTGATTAATTGGGTTAATTTTGGTTTCCCAGATCTGTAATCTTGGTTTGCCGGATCCGGACTTCACGCTCGACGCCCATTTGAAGTGGATGAATGATGACTCGCGTCGATTATTTCACTGGTGGCGATAAGCCCTACCTTATCGCGGGTTCTGATGATAAAACCGCTAAGATTCAACAAACCCTAATTCTTTAATTTGTGTTATTTTTGCAATTCCTCTTTGATATAATTAATTTATGTAATTGTTATATTGATTTTCAAACTGTTATTTTTTAAACCAGAGAGATGTGGCGCGTCGTGATTTGGACTCTATCGATGTGTAGCGGGAGGAGCAGAGGAGAAGGAAGGATACAGTACAGTATTATCATATTATAAATAATACATATTTGATATTTCTTGAAATTGTTTTCCTTCATAAACTATATTGAAACCTCATTTCACTCATCTGTTTTTTAATGTGGATTTACAGGATATTGGAGCATGGTGGGCCCAAAATTAAAGGTGACGTTCTTATTCGGCACTACATTATCGTGGTAATGACTCTGCTTACTATTATTCTTTACAAATCAGGGGCAATATTCTTTTCAAATCAAGGATGAAAATAGATTTAAACTTTAATATGTCCCATCAATTAAGTGATTTCTTTATTTATTTTATTTTATTTTATTTTGTGATAGGTGTTGTAGAAAGCGTTGGAAGGGGCGAAGAGCTCTGCATTTCGCATGTGGATATGGAGACGTTTGAAGGATACTGACCTGACCCCCCCTCTGAATATTGTATCCTTCGTTTTTATTTAATTATTTATTTATTTAATTTCTTTTACTTTTAATTAGACTCTAATGACTATTAAGTATTACTTTGATATTAATCTGGGTTTCCTTAGAAATTGATAACTAAATGTGGAACATGGCCACACATTGCATTTGGTTTCCCGCTGCTACTGTTACCACTTCTACAGAGACCAATCATAATACTGGTATGCGATATATAAATATGACCATATACAATATATATTAATTATATATATGTGATTTAGACCTAATTGTGTGATTTTTCTTTAGGGAATGAACCAACTGGAAATGGGCTGCATAATGGGCCGGGTTAAGTGCCGAGAAATTGCTTTGGGGCCCACAAACAAAACTTCATTTGCTAACGTGCACCAAGTCCATCCAGGATATGCTCTTTTGAACCACCACATCCGGTTTTCACACTAATACAGAGAAATATGGTACTCTCTCAGTTCATCTATTTAGACTTGTAATTCTCAGTATTGTTCATGGAGATACAAACTGCCACCCTTCAAGTACTATTGTTTCATTTTTAGTGATAACATAATAGACTAGTACATATATGTAGAGTGGCAAGTTGAGTTTATAATATTTAACGCACTGATTTGTTTTCGTATTTTATATTTTGAGGTGAAAGGATAGCAGGCAGAGAGAGCTTTCTTTGAGGTGAACATCATTTGGTGAATATGTTGCAGGTTGGGAGGATCGAGTCAACATGATTTAACATGTAAAAGCACTGAAGGTAAGCATGTTTATCTTATTCTTTAATAAAATAGAGTTTTTACAATTATATTTGTGTATTATAAAAATATTTAATTTTAATTTTTTATTTAACAGAAATTGAAGCATGGCTTATAGACTTATTTGAAGAATGACGCAAGGATTTATATGCCCATTCATTCGGTGGATATGTTGCAGCCAAATACGCCCTGAAGGTACAAATACTTAAAAATATATAATTAATAAATCAATTAATTTGTTAATTAACTAATGTTTTTTATTTTTGGAGGGTTGGGACCGTGGGGCCTGGACTGGTGCAGGTACACGAGTGCTAGATTTGGTTCTTATTATGGCGGCAATGCTTTTATTGGATGAAGAATCCAATATATTAACAGGTTATGTTAAATATTTAATAAATAAATTACTACTTTTGAAATAAAAAAATTACGAAACTAACTGCTATATTATATTGGTTATATATATCATACTAAAACAATTACGCTCTGTTGAAAATACATATTCTCTTTTGGCACTTTTGCAGGAAAAACCGTCTCCAAAAGTAAAGTTTCTCACCATTCAATATTCAAAAGAAAATATATGTAAACAGAATTATTATTTTGCTCCTACCACAAATTAAGTTTGCCTGATATTTTTAATCTATACTTTATATCCTATTTAGCTTTGAAATTTTTCTGAAAATTACTATTTTTTAATTTATTTTTCAGGCTAATGATTGTATTGTGGTCAGAAGGTCAGCAGTAGCCTACTGGGAAGAAACCTGTCCAATCAAATGTTTGTATTATTATAATTTATATATATCAAGGTTTATAATTTTATTGTTTTTTAATATAAATAATGCATTATATTTATTCTTCTTTAATTTCCGTGCAGCTGGCTAGTAAGAAAACCGGCATGCAAAAGTCTCATGGCACTAAAAAAGCTGACGGAGGCAGCGAACCAAAGGCCTCTGCTCCTGTTGAAACTGAATATTTTGAGGATAGTATAAATAATTAAATTAACATAATTCCTTGCTGTGGTTAATGTCTGAAATTAAAAATATATTTGAATTTACATGGGTTTCTAATCTTTTCTTTTATTGAATTATTATTGCAGCCGAGTGACGTGAGTCTGGAAGAAATTGAAGAGCAGCTATTTAATGTTGTGAAGGCTAAAACAATCACTCAGATCAGAATCCTGCAAAAGCTAGTGATTATCAGATCGGGTCCACCTGCATGGTCTATTGATACATGTCTTTTGTCTTCGTTCAGCTCTTAGAAAAAAAATCCTAGTCCGCTCAATTGCAAATATCGACCTCCGTAAGCTAATATTAATACATTATTATTTTATTCCTGGCTTGTTTTTCAAATTATATTAATCTAGACTAAATGATTTTTATGTTTTATTTTTGTAAATTGATTAGTGAAACAAGAAGGGGAAAGGAAGAAGGATCAAACAAGCAATGCCTTTATGCCAAGGAAAAAAGGGGACTCAGGTTCTGACCAATTCTTTTTGACGGTACTATTATTTGAATTTTTTAATAATAACATAATATACTAGTGTATATATATGTAGAATGGCTATTTAACACGCTGATATGTTTTCCTGTTTATATTTTCAGGTCAAATGATAGTACACAGAAAGAGCTCTCGTTGTTTGCCTCTTCTGCTCGACATGCTTCAAAACAGGGCCTATCTTTATCTATACTGCTATAATATTATTTATAATTTATTATTATTTTTATTATCATTACTATTTTATTGTTTACGACTTGGTTTTTTTGTTGTAGCGATTTAATGAATGATTTCTTCAAAACGGTGAATGCAGACATCGAGCAGAAGATGAAGGAAGAGAGAGTTCCAAAAGAGAAAGGAGAGAATCCTCAAAGAGAAATTTGATAGCATCCGATGCAAGAAAATTAACCTTTTGGAAGAACAATGATGTTGAGGGTCAAGGTCAGCTTATTTACTTCTCTCTGCCCTTATTTTATTCATCTATTTTTTTGTTGAATTATATATAATATAAAAAGGTATTTATGCCATGTAGGAAGCCATGTCAATGGATGGACGGTTTGGAGGAACCTGAAGAAAGACACACTTTTCCTGTTATATATTGGAAGTCCTTACTGGAAGCTTATATTTTCATCATCTTATTTTATTAGCACCGCTAATGTTCAGCAAATCTTAATTTTTTAATTTGTGTTATTTTTGCACTTCCTGTTTGATTTGATTAATTTGTCCTATTGTTATATTAATTTTCAAACTGTTCTTTTTTCATGCAGAGAGATGTGACGCGTCGTGATTTGGACTCTATCGATGTGTAGCGGGAGGAGCAGAGGTGGCCTGAACGTCATCACATTTACCACCAAAATTTTTGAGAAGGAACGATACAGTACATTATTATCATATTATAAAATAGTACACATTTCTTGAATTTGTTTTCCTTCATAAACTATATTGAAATTTGAAACCACATGTCACTAGTCTGTTTTTTTAATGTGATTATACAGGATATTGGAGCATGTTGGGCCCAAAATTAAAGGCGAAGAGCTGCTGCGATTCAGACATTTTATTTAGGTATGTTTAATATTTTTAAAGAATATTATTATTTGATTATTGAACAAATTTCCACAGTTAATTTAATGTTTCATTCTTCTTTCTTTTTTTTGGGCGGAGCGATTCAGTCGTGACAAGCACCTCTGTCCGAAGTACATCAAATTAGTCAACCGCGCGTCAGAATCAAAGAGTCGTCGAGAATGTTAGATAAAATATTCTCTCAGGTTTGTAATATACTATTTATTTGTTTATTTTCTTTTTTTAACTTTCTTTTTTCTTTTTTTTTATTTGTAGGGTACCAGCTGCGGTGCCATAGGTGGCATTTCATGCTCAGGTGTATAAACATACAAGGTTTGATTCATGATTATATACATTTCTATTGGAAATTTTGAGTGGATCAAGTTATATCTTCAATTTTATAATTTTTCAATTTTATAACTTGGCTGTCCAACCCATTGGGTCCAATGGGGGTACATGTCGTCTTTGGCGCTCCTGTGTGTTTAGGATAACGATACTTTATTCAACTCATTATGTTTTAAGTTTAATTAATATACTCTTATTTTTGGTTTATTGGTTTTTTAAACGGATGTGATAATTATTATTATTTATTTTGTAGGAAAATATGGCTTTCTGTTCATATCATCATGCACAAGGACCGCACAATTGTGACTGGTGCGCCCATCTCAGCCAGGTGGCCTTGCTTTGCCACACTAAATTCAAAGATGGATGCTTTTGCTAGTTTGTAAGGTACTCTAAATCGAAAAAAAAAATAGTTTTTGTGATTATCATTTGTTGTTTCTAATTTTGACGTATGTATTTATATATTTTTACTTAAATCATGTATTTAAATGTTTTGAAATCTCCAGCTGTCCAAATATGCAGTTGATTTGTTCAATACTTTGAGAGGAAAATTGTCAGACAGCAACAAAAACCTTGTGATGGATACTCTTTCTACTATTGGTAACCTTGCGTCTTAGGACTATACAATTCCATACAATGCCTTTTAGGCCCATGAGAAAAAGGTACATTTTCTACTAAAAAGTTAATTCAATTTTTCAAAATATATTTTTTAAAAAGAAATATATATCCTTTGTAAATTCTCTGAATATTTTTTTTTTGCAGAGTTTGGATGCAAAAGTGTCGAACTGCCCTCCTTTTCTGGAGTCAAGCAGAACATATTGGACAACATCTCATTTGCTCCAGTTTAGATGTGAACTGGAGCTCTCCAGTTATCTGAGGACACCATCTCATTTTCTCCTGTTTGGATTCGAACTGGATCTCTCCAGTCCATCTGAGGTACATGCATGTTGTCTTCATTCAGCTCTTAGAAAAAATCCAAGTCCGCTCACATCTGTAAGCTAATATTAATACATTATTATTATTTCTTGGTTGTTTTTCAAATTGTATACTCTTGAACAAATGATTTTTATTTTTTTATATTCTTAAATTGATTAGTGATACAAAAAGGGAAAAAGAAGAAGGATTGAAGAGACGTGATATTTTCGCCCTCTTGCTTGTTGCTCCAGTGTTATATTTATCTCTTTGAAGGATTGGCTATGGAGTAAATCTTGACTCTTATTTAATTTAGTTTTTTCGATTTTTTTTTATTTTGGTCCGTTTTAAGAATATTTGTTTTTTTTGTTTTCAGACCTTGGCTGATTTCTGCAATGAAGGGAATGCATTCAAAATGCCGAACACTTTCAACAGTGAAAATGAGGTGCAGAATATTACCTCTAATTTTAGATTGCATGTAAAAGCTTACTGATTAATTGATTAACTATGTCATTCTTATTTTTTTTTATCTGTTCAAGATTTGTACAGCATTTTGAGCTACTTCAAAAAGGACATTTTTCCTGAGCAAGTTTCCTTGAATAAACCTTCATAGCTCGTATCTCCGTAGTATTCTAATTTAGACAAATATATCCTAATATCAGCAATTAAATATGAGTTAAACAAGGTTTCGGAATCCAATTAATAATTTTAATATTTACTACATAAATAACATTTCTATGTTCCATTTTTCTCAGTTTTACTTAATATGCTAATATTTTATTTTTTAATAGGTAGAATCTTCATACAAGAGGTGTTGAGAAGAGTGGAAGAGCTATTTACATGATGGCATCCTGTCGATTTGATCAACTTTTTCCTAAAGATTATCAAATTACTCAACAAAATCCAGTTGCCTTTTCCCATATTTTGAGTTCGGTCACCGAGATAAAGGTAATGTACACATGTTTAATTAATTTGTTTTTTATTTTTATTTTTTTTTCTGTTTTGTTGTATGTTGCTTAATTAATTTATTATTTTTTTTCTTCTTTTATGTGTTGTTGAGGTGCTGAAGGGTGTAATGGTCATATATGTTGAATAAAAGATAGTGGGAAAGAAATGGAGAAGATCTTTCTAACTTAAACATAATGCCGGGTAATTTCAATTTTTTTCCTTTTTTATTCTTATAGTGATGAGTTGCCTGGTTTACTTTATTCCCATCATGCCCATACTTTCTTCTATGGAGGTCAAAAATCGTAACTTCATTTCTATTTGGAATTTCACGTTTTATTTATTGCTCTATGATTTATTTATTGATTACTTATGTGTTTATATATATAATTTTCAGGATATGAGAAATTGACTGCTTTGACGATGGCATCATAAACTCTACCTATGATGTTGAAAAGTAGCTTGAACCTCGAACATTTATTTGACAGCATCAATTCCTACAAGATGAGATTAACTTAAGACATTTATTAACAGCCTCAAACTCTACGAGATGAGATTAACTTCAGACATTTATCCTCCAATTCTACAAAATGAGACTAACGACCAATCACATTTTTTTGATGATCTCAAATTCTACATGATAAGGCTGACTTAGACATTTATTGGACGACCTCAAATTCTACGAGATGAGATTGACTTCGACATTTATTGGACGACCTCAAATTCTACAAAATGAGACTGATTGAGACATTTATTCGAAGATCTCAATTTCTAAGATGAGATTGACTTGCATTTATTTGACGACCTCAATTCCTACAGGATGAGATTGACTTGAGACATTTATACTGAGGCATTTAGTTGACGATCTCAAATTTTACGAGATGAGGTTGACTTTAGACATATTTGGCGACCTCAGTTTCTACGAGATGAGATTAACATGGACATTTATTGGACGATCTTTGCATTTTAAATGTACTAAGCCAGGAAGTATGATAACATCTAAACAACTAGTTGACTAGAACTTAGCATCTGACACCTTAACATTAACATTGACTCAGGATAATATTAACTTTGCTATTAAAAGGGAGAGAAGAAACTCAAGCTTATTATATATTGTTACTCGGTAGATTATTGGATGGCTTTCTGGTTACCACTTCTGAAGGTACATAATATATATTATATATTTACTATTTTCTTAATAATTTTTTGTTTTGATTTAATTTAATTTAATTAATTTTTAATACAGGAAAATGAAGAAGCCTTGCTGGCACAAAAAAAAATGGTTGATAACGGGGAGTAAGAGCTATCTCAGGTATATTCTGAGTTTTTTTTATTTTTTAAGTTGATTATTTTATTTAAATGTATTACTATTGAAAAATCTTGATTTGATTGTTCTGTTTGTTTTTTTGTTTCTACAGATAGTGGTAATACTAGTACTAGTAATAATGATTCGTGTCCAGGAGGCATGCATCCTGTCGTGGGAGATTATTAAGGGGCGGTTACTCAATGTGTTTTGCACATGCTAGAGGCTTCCTTCTATTTAAAGGTATTAAAATCTTGATATTGAGTAATTTGATTTCATTATTAAAAAAAATTACATTAATCGATTAATTTTTTTTACATTTTCATTTGTTATTTTGTAGAAAAAGAAGCTGGTGCGAAGCAAAAGCGATCCTCTTCCATTACCCTCCTTGCTGACTGCTTTGACGATGGCAACACAACTCAACCTATGACGTTGGAAAAGTAGCTTGAACCTTGAACATTTATTCGACACCGCATTTCCGACTTCAGACATTTAGTTGACGACCTCATATTCTACAAGATGAGATTGACTTGAGACATTATTCTACGAGATGAGAGTTGACTTAACATTTATTCGACGACCTCAAATTTCACAAGATGGAACTAACTTGGACATTTATTCGACGACCTCAAATCCTGCGAGATGAAACTAACTTAGACATTTATTCGATGACCTCATTCTATGAGATGATATTGACTAGATCTTTGTTTTTCAAATGTACTATGCCAAGAATTATGACTAGTACTTGAGTCTTTGACTAGGGATACACCTGTAGCATCTGTAGCATAAAGATGATGTGACAATTCACTTTTGAGGTTCTTTTAACTGAGGATAATATTAATTTTGCAATACAAAAAGGGAGAGAAGAAACTCATCTTCTTATATGTTGTCACTCGATAGAAGGCACGGTTGAAACACGCAAGGGCTTGAAACTGCCATCACTTTGACTTCCAAACCGATGAATTAGTCATTCGTGTCCCTACTCGCACCTCATGTAAGGTTAGTGTTTTAACTTATTTGTATTCTTTTTTCCGATTTTGTCCTTATAGGTTGGAGTAATTTATGATTTATGGTTATTTTGTAGTGGTGGCCTGGCGGATTATGGAATGACTATGCCGAACATGGTAATTATTATTATTATTTTTAAGTTAATAACATGTTTTTATTTTTCTTTATTTATTTCACTGATTAAATTATCTTTTTTCATATCTTGCTAGTTTGTTTTTGTCCAACTGAGAAGTTGGATGACCACTCGCATCTACCTTATGAGAGTCGGCGATATCGGTGCGAAATTTCAAAATGGAGCATATAATACAACATATAATGGAGTATTATAATTTAATCCAAGTTTGCATTCAGCGCGACCAAATGCGCACGTGGTTAGTTTATTTCATTTCATACCATTAATCTTTCAATTTCGTACCTAAATATGAAATTATATAATTTTTTGTAGTCTTCCGCAAGTTAAAAAGGAACTTGTGAGTTAGTGTATGGAACTATGGTTTAGGTGTTGAAGGGTATAATGGCCATATGTGTCGAAGAAAAGAGAGTGGGTATTGGTGGTGTTGAATTTACAAGCGCATACTTTCTTCTATCGAGGTCAAAAATCATAAGTTCACTTCTATTTGAAATTTCACGTTTTATTTATTGATTACTTATGTGTTTATTTATATAATTTTCAGGATATGAGAATGCAAGTGGTGGGTGTGAAGAATATTCTCATTATGTCAGTGTTGATGGTTTTGGATGTCGGTTCTGCTGTAAAGTTCATTTCCTCTATATTTGCAATTTTTCTGTATTCTAATTCATATTTTCATGCTTATTAATTTTCTTAAGATTGTCTATAATGAATAAGATTCATCTTTGTCAGTTGAAGACAAACGAGCGGGTCCCCAGCCTCCTTTTTCTGGATTCAAAACTAAAACAAAAATCGAAAACCTGATTCCACTACCCTTCTTGCTGATTGCTTTGATCATGGCAACACCAACCTAAATGTTGGAAAAGTAGCTTGAACCTTGAACATTTATTTGATGACCTCAATTCCTACAAAGATGAGATTGATGTAAAGACATTCATCCTCAAATTCTACGAGATGATGCTGATTTGGACATTTATTTGATGACCTCAAATTCTGTGAGAAGAGAGTTGACTTAGACATTTATCCGAGGACCTCAGATTCTACGAGATGAGAGCTGACTTAGACTTAATCCTCAAATTCTACAAGATGAGATTTACTTAAACCATTAATCGTCAAATTTTACAAGATGAGATCGACTTAAGACATTAATCTTCAAATTCCAGAAGATGAGATTGACGCAAGGCATTAATCCTCAAATTCTACTTGATGAGATTGACGTACGACATTAATCCTCAAATTCTACAAGATGAGATTGACTTAGAAATTTACTCGATTACATGAGATTGACCAAGACATTTATTTGGCGACCTCAATTTCTATGAGATGAGTTTAACATAGACATTTGGACGATCTTTGCATTTTAAATGCCCTAAGCCAGGAAGTATGATGACATCTAAACTACTAGTTGACTATAAATTAGCATATGAGTCTTCGATTGAGGATAAAGATAATGGGACAATTCACTAGGTTATTTGACTTCGGACAATATTAACTTTGCAATACAAAACGGTAGAGAAGAAGCTCAAGGCTTGTTATGTTGCCACTCAATAGATTATTGGATTGCTTTCTGGTGTGACCAATATCAAGCCTTTTCAAGGTCCATAGTATATATATAATATATTACTATTTTCTTGATAATTTATTGTTATTTATTTAATTGTTTTTCTAATACAAGAAAAGGAAGAAGCCTTGCTGATGCAAAAGAAAATGGTCGATAATAGGGAGTAAGGGCTATCTCATGTATATCTGAGTTTTGCGAGCTATACTTAACAGGAGGGTAATGAATTCGCGTGCTTCCTCATATTCTTGAAATTTATATTTATTGTATTCACTCTGACATGTTTTTGTGCAATTTGCAGCCTTGCTTTGTTGGAAGAGGAATGCTTAAGAGTGCGTCCATACTCCTTCCCTATCTATTCAAGTAAGAATATTACACCAATATCAATTCATTCATTACATTTATTTATTGTTTGAGTCGGCATTATTATACTATCCAGTAACTAAATACACTTTATTAATTGTGGTTTAAAATAAAAATAATGAATTAAAATTGTAGGAGCACGAACAGCCTCTGTTTGATGCAATAGCTGCTCCAAAATGGCTGACACGCCCGCCCCACAAGTGGTTCTTTTGGCTTCAACTAATAATTCTGAGGTAAAATAGATATTATTTACACATCATTTTCCTGCTCATTATTATATTTACTTTTGATATTCAATTCATATTTCATTTTCTAGGTCCTATATGCATGAATTGATGATTGAGAGACCACCAACCAAGCAAGCAAACAACCACTCTCCATTACTTGTCGACAATGAAGACTACTTTTGCAACAACCCTCAGCAGCCTGTTGAAGAGTGCACATTTTCCATCAGAAGATACGAGTTTTAGCAACAGAAGTGAAGAGGCAACCAAACTGACTGGAGAAGTCCGGTCTAGGAGGTTCTAGAAGGTTCATCTTCTTCTTATTCTTCGCATCCTGTTGTTGCACATGTTGGAGGCGCCTCACTTTTGGAGTCTTCCTCTTATTCAAAGGTAGTAAAATCTTGATATTATTTGAGTTCATTATCATAAAATTTACATTCATCAATTCAGTTTTTTTTTTGGTCACTTTGATTTGAAATTCTGTAGAAAAAGAAGCTGGTGCCAAGCAAAAAGATCATTTTCCGTACTAGTCAGAAAAGTACCCAAGGCCGCCAAGTGGTTCACTACCAATTATCCCCAAATCCTCAGTTCTTGTCCAAATCAAGCAGATCGAAACCCAATTGGGCCCGCCTTGTCAGATGAAGAGTTACGGAATTAAGGGAATCAGATGAAGAGTATAGGGAGCTGTTGACCGTAGTCAAACACTGATGGTGTCACTAGAAGACAAACGAGTTCAAAACTAAAACAAAAATCCAAAACATGATTCCATTACCCTCCTTGCTGACTGCTTTGGCGATGGCACTACAACTCTACCTATGACGTTGGGAAAGTAGCTTGAACCTTTATTTGACGACCTCAAATTCTACAGGATAAGGCTGACTTAGACATTTATTCGATGACCTCAAATTCTATGAGACGAGATTGACTTGGACATTTATTCAACAGCCTCAAAATTTACTAGATGAGATTGACTTAAGACATTTATTTGACGACCTCAAATTCTACAAGATGGCACTAACTTCGACAGTTACTCGACGGCCTCAATTTCTTTAAGATGAAACTAACTTGGACATTTATTCGATGACCTGAAATTATATAAGATGAGATTGACTAGATTTTTGCATTTTATCTAAAGGAAAATATAACTTGAGTAGAACTTAGCACATGAGTCTTTGACTGAGGATAAAGATGATGATGGGACAATTCACTTTTGAGTTTAATTTGACTGATGATAATATTAACTAACTTTGCAGTACAAAAACGGAGAGAAGAAACTCAGCTTATTATATATTGTCACTTAATAGATTATTGGATGGCTTTTTGGTGACCAATATAAAGACCCTTCTGAAGGTACATAATATATATATATATATATATATATATATATATATATATATATATATATATTCACTATTTTTATGATAATATTTTGTTATTTATTTAAATTGTTTTTCTAATACAGGAAAGGGAAGAAGTCTTGCTGGCACAAAAGAAAATGGTTGATAATGGGGAGGAAGAGCAATCTCATTTTAATGGGAGGACATTTCCTTATTTATATTCCTGACCAATTGAGTAATGAATTCTCGTGCTTCCTCATTGGTGAACAATCTTGCTTTTAGATATTCTTGAAAGTTATAATTATTGTGTTCACACTGACACGTTTTTGTTCAATTTACAGCCTTGCTTTGTTGGAAATGGAATGCTTCAGAGTGCATGCTCCTTCCTCTCTATTCAAGTAAGAATATTGTTTGACTCTGCATTATTATACTATCTAGTATATTTTCTAATATATAATCAAATTATATCATTATTACCATTACAATAGTTACTTTAACTAACTAAAATCGATTTAGCCAAAAATCATGGATCCTAGCTAAAACTTTGATTAAAAAAAAAAAAATGCGTAATCATGACGGTTAAATCACTTTTATATCACTCCTGTCAATGTCAATAATCAATTTTTGATCGGTGCTCATTAAGTTATATGTACTATTTTTTATATTTTGTTTTTTATTGTATATATAGTTTTTATATACATTATTTTATGTGTTTTTTTACCCTATTTTTTATTTATAATTTCTCATTTTCATAGATCATGAACAACGCAGCCCAATAAATAATCTACAACTTTGGAGTTCATAATGGGCGATTAGTTGGGCTCTGAGTGCCCATTCTGTGTTTTGAACCATGATTTCTTTTCATTCTTCCTTCTAGGAAACTATGTAAAACTAAGTTGTGAGAGAAAAACTTAGTTGGTCGATTTATATCTTGTATTGGATATCTGGAGTAACACAATTTTGAGATGAAGCAACTACCAGAGAAATGTAAAAGTTGTGAACGTCAGGTAAAAAATCATGAAACTATATAAGATGTAAGATATGAGACTATCATCTAATGTTGCATTCAAACTCTGCAAATAAACTATTTTCTCAATAATGGCTCCACTCGTGATGTATGTTCACAAGACATTGGAGAAAACCAAGAAATTAGCATGAATGCTGAAAAAACAACTAATTAAAAAATTGTAATTGAAAATAAATATCACCATTAATGATGTCGTGACAATCCTAGATATTTCTATCATACTCTACTAAGGAGAAGTATTCCCAGTCCATCATCTTCAATATTCTTGTCAGTCATCATCATCATCCTCTCGCGAGTTAACCATCCCGAAATAGCGGAGGTGATGGTTCCGGCAGAAGTGCCACAATGGCTATGGACAGAAGGGGTGAAGCAAATATGAAAAGAAGTTCCATGTATTAGCATGGAAATTTGAAAAAGAGAAGTGGAGACTTGAATTTTGTGTAATAGCATTCAAAAACTGAGATTATGTGAAACTTTTATTAAATTATGAATTTCGCATGTTAATATCTTTTAAATAAAGAAAAATACGAGAAAAACTGAAATACCTTTGATGTTAAACTGACATGAATGTCTTTGATAACTTCGAAAGTTGTTAATACATATAGTAGGTAATATAGATGCTTACACATCATCTCATTTTCTAAACCTATATGCTTTAGTTGTTCACTGAGCAGACCTTGGTTAATTGAGTTTGAAACTTACTTTTGAGCTTTGTGTGACAAGAAATCAGAGGAATATTTGCAAGTCCTCTTCTCTTCAATAAATGTATATACATTAATTGGTACATTATTTATTGCTTACCATATCTAGTAACTTCATTTTATTTTCCTTTCCTTTCAAAAGGTCTGAAGAGGAGAGAAAAACATAGGGAAGAAGGGACTGCAAGAAAAAAACTTCTCGCATCTGGTTTCACCATACCAAATGAGTCGACTGATTATTCAACAAAAACCTGTCAGAAACCCTAAATCTAGTCCCCACCAAGAACCACTCTTCCTGAACAAGAAAATTTCACTAATTTTTCATACTTTGGTTTTTTAAGTAACAATTATGCTAAAACGTCGAATCCAACCCTGCGTACTTTATAGACAGTCAGAACTTATGATTTATGCATGATCATGATAAATGATGACATGATGATGAAGTTATACAGAAAACCAATGGGGCGGATTGTTTTAGGGTTGGTCAATTTGGATTTTTGGGTCGGATTTGTTTCAGATAATTTTGGGTCGGATTTCGGATTTCGGATTTTTAATGCTTCTTGTTTATCATCATTTTACAATTACTGAGTAAATAGAATTAAGTGATCATTTAAGAGTGTTGATTTAATAGTGTGGTTGGGGGGATTTCAATTATTTATTTTCATAGTCTTCTACCTATTTTTTGTTGTATTGGTCCTTAGCTGGAAAATTTCAAAACAACGGACATCAAACTCGATGTTGTTTTTGAACTTATTGTAATTCTTCTATTTTATTATTAATATAATCTTTACTCTTGAGCGTGGGCTTAGCTGGAAAATTTCAAAACAACGGACATCAAACTCGATGTTGTCTTTGAACTTATTGTAATTCTTCTATTTTATTATTAATATAATCTTTATTCTTGAGCGTGGGATCATCCATCTCAACTTTACATTAAAAAGAAAATTACTATAAATATGGAGTCTTCAATCCTTCGAGTTTATCTTTATTTAACAATTAATGACTCAATAAAATAAGTATGGAGTCTTCAATCCTTCCTGTTTATCATTATTTAAAATTTAATGACTACTTAAAAGTAAAGTCTTCAATTATTCTTGGAACCGCAAAGCAGTTTCTTTGTCAAAGCAGTTTCTTTGTCAAAGATCTCGCACAAATTTTGCCTCTATTTAATAACTGAACAACCATCAAACTAGACAATGGGCAAACAACCAATTTTTGGAAAGATAAATGGTTATACGGGAAAACTTTAGCACAGGAATACCCGGGACTATTCGGTAGGGCCCGCAACAAATCTAGCACGGTCAGCCAAATCCTTGCAGGTCAGCACCCATGGCAATGGGACCGTCTACTCAATACGCAACAGGAGAACAAACTCAGACATTTGGAGGAAGACATTCAGAATGTCAATCTTTCGACACAAGAGGACAGGCTTGTGTGGAACAGTGGCACATGGGACTCTTTTTCAATAAAGAAAGTATACGCCTTCTTTATGGATAGAGGACAGAAAGCTTCAGGCCAAGCACAAATATGGAAACTTAAAGTCCCCTCCAGGATAAAGCTCTCAATGTGGCTCATATCCAAAGAAAAGCTGTAAACAAGAAATAGGCTACACAAAAGAGGGCAACTAGCCTCCGATACTTGTGTACACTGTACCAATGCGACGGAGTCGCATGATCACCTCTTCGCCCAATGCCCTTACGCAAAGGAAATCTGGGGCTTAATTGCAGCCCAACACAACCTGACTTGGCCTTCACAAGGCCTGAATGATTCGGTCGTGATTCTCCGCAAAATTAATGGAAAGTTCGCCAAGGAACACCAACATAAGTGGGGCATCATATGGGCAACCACTTGTTGAGAAATATGAAAAACGCGAAACGGACGCATTTTCCGTAACTGCGAAAAATCTCCTATGGCCACAGCAGCAGAGGCTACCCTTACGGCCAAGAATTGGACCCATACTTTAGGTAGCAAAACCTGAGGTTTATCTTAGAATTAGTTTAAATCGAGATGTTTCTTCATTATTTTTAGTGGATATTATTACCGGTTTTATTGAAATTTTTAAGGAATTTTCATGTAAATAACTCCATGTACTGCTTTCTTTTATTATTAATACAACGTAAGCATACGTTTACCATTCAAAAAAAGTCCTCAATTATTCTTGCTTATCATTATTTAACAATCAATGACTAATTAAAAAATGACACGGGAAAAAGCAAAGAAGGTGCCCATTGAAAAGTTAATAAAATCCCATGTATTACAACTAGCAACTCCCCCAATTCATTCCTTTCTAATTTGATCAATCGTCAATTGAAATCTCAAAAAAAGAAAAGACGAGAGAAATTCATATTCAATTGAAGGATTAGAGAAGAAGAAATGGAGAGAGATGGAGAGACCAGCAATCGATCAGGAGAAGGGGAGAGAGAGTCGGTGGTGGAAGACCAAGGACGGAGCTGCCAGTCATGCGTCTATTGTGGGTCCTCTTCTGCAACGTGCATCTCACGACGTATCTCATCTCTCTCTCAATATCTTTCTTACACTCAATATTATGCTGATTTGCACCTCTGTACTCCTTAAATACAGCACAAATAAGAAATTTTTGCTATCTAAACTACATATTAGTAGTAGCGGATATTATCTCTGTGTATTTATTGGGGGAGTAAAAAAATTTATCCTTTTACTAACACTGTAAAAAAATTTATCCTTACTAACACTGTATAAAAAATACGTATTTTGAATTTTTTTTTTTTTTTACGGAATCACTATTGATATAATCTTGAATGGGAGGACATTCCCCCGTGATATATATTGCTCCATTAAATTCTTAGAGGCTAGAAATATGTTTTTAATTGCCATATTTAAATATTAATACACATAGGGGGGGTGCCAAGGGGAGCCATGGCCTCCCTATAAATTTGATAAAAAAAATTTACTCCTTGATTTAAATCAAGTCCTTGAGTAGTAATATTTGGCCTCCTGGTGCTTAACATAGTGATTTATAATGGAATAACAAAAGTATGAGCGTTATATAAGTAAAGAAAAAAAAGCTAATCAATAAAGCTGCAAAATGCCCTTTCAGAGTAATCAATATTTTCTATAGATTAAAATTGAATAAACAAATAAATCATACTTGTATTATTATATATAGTATAGACCATACAATATACTTTTCAAGCTCATTACACAAGATCTATGGTGAGACAAAACAATAATAGAGTTATAGCCTTGTAGTCTGTACCACTTTCATACTTGTCTAGAAATATTTTCATTGTTATAATATATATATTTTCTCATATATATTCTATATTTCTTAACTATTTTTTTAATTAGTGGAATAATATTTTCTATTCGCAGGACTGAAAAGAAAAAAAACAATCATATTTTTCTAACATTAATAATAAAACTTCCTATAATGTGAACGATTTACACATAAATTTGTCATTTTTAACCTAGAAAATATTAAAATACTTCAGATTAAATATATTATTGTCATAATAATAGTTATGATTAAACTATATAATATAATTATGATATTATTTTCAAAATGTCAGTCATAAAGTTTTATTATATGATATTTTAAAAGTTGTGTATTCATATTTGAATTGAAATATCAATAAATATGAAGTTAAACTTTCTTTAAATTCTTTGTAAAGTATTAATTGGGGAAAATAGAGATAAATAAAAAAATTATTTTTTAATCATAAGTTACTAGACAAATTATGCATGCATGCAAGATAACCAATTTGTTTTTATTTCAAAAAATGCTATGGTTAATAAAAAAAAATGCATGCCCCTCTGTGATTTACTTCTGGTTCGTCCCTGCATACACCAGTTCGAAATGACAATGTTACTTTTAAGTGCCATTTTTTCAGAAAACAGATCTCAGAAAACATTCAATGCTTTTGCGAGTTTACTTTTTTAGATATTAATATTAATATTAATATAAGTAATAACAATGTTAGACAACAGAGTAATGATACGGTGCCCCACCAAGGCAATTACGGTGTATATTGGTAACCCTTTTTCATCAAATCAATTAAATTTTCATTCCCAAGTCCCATATCTCTTACAAATAAGGGTGTAAATAGTTTGCATATCCGAATTGAACTGACCCGAATGATATATAAAGATCTGGGTAGTTTATATTTATACTTCCTAATATCCCAATATAAATAGATATTTAGGTAGTTTATACTGATCAAATATTTTCTTACGAAAATACAAGACAATCTATAAAATTAGAGAACCATAAATTTCTATAATTTTTAATAAAGACCAAACAAAAAACATAATTTAAAATTATAAAATAACAAAACTGAAAAAAAAAAAGTACTGTAGTGGAATTTTATCATTCCAGAGTACATTTACTACTCCTCTCTCACTATTGACTTTTGGTTGAGTGGATCAAATGAAAATTGCAACGCCCTGCAATTAAAGCCCACAATATATCGTCAAAGACAGTAGTTTAGTTTGTCCTAATTATGCCACCTCCTAATCTTCCATCTTCACTACCGATTCAAAACTAGTCTTTATTCACTCTCGATCAAATCGGAGATTTAGTACGCGGAGATCGCAATCTACAGATCGAGTTCGTGAATCGGGGAGAGACATGGAAACTGACTTGGCGAGCAGCAGCGGCGGAGGAGGGAGGAGGAGCGGCGGAGGGGAAACGGTTGTGGTGGATTCTGGGAGACGGCGATCTTCTTGTGGTTATTGCTCTTCTTCTTTTTACTCGAGCGTTTCACACGGTAGGTTAATTAGCCTTATTTTTCCTTGCCTGTGTGATTTTGAACTGGAGGCGAAGGAAGGAGGAAAAGTTTTGTTTTTGCTTTAGTTTCTTAAAAAGAATTGTATTCGGAGACTGAATTGAGAAAAAAATTGTTATTACAAATTAGCTGAGAAGATTTTTTTGGTTGTAAATAAGTAGTATGTATACTAATCACATTACTTCCATTGTGTTAAACTGCTCCCGGCAGATTTTTTGTATATTTTTTTTGTAGGAATCCAACTGTGAAGTACTAAATAATAGCCAAATATTTGAAAAAGAATTATGTTTTTTCTTATCCAAAATGTTATCGATACAGGTTTTTGGGCGTATAGCTTAACTGCAGATGACTACCAAGGTATTTTTCTTTCCTTTACAATATTTGTATTTTATTTCCACTTTTTTCTATTTGAACCATTTTACTCTCACAACTATTGAAACAATTTTCTTATCAACACTCATGAGAAAAATTCTGGTACCGTTTTTTCAGTACCAAAAATATCCTAAATAATACACCATTTTATTATCATATCAAATACATAATATTTATTACATTAATTATACGCTAATTATTATCTAAAACTGTTAGAAAATTTTTCAATTCTCAAAAATATTAGATTATTTATTATTAAAATTAAATAAGAGTAAGAGGGTCTTTTGCTGAAGAAGCGAAATTCAATCCACTTTTTTTTAATTACACTATGAAAACTTATTTTTTTTAATTTCCCTTTATTTGTTTGTGTTGAATAGAGCTGTTGGATAGAGGGTGGAGGAGATCGGGATGTTATGTGTACAAACCGGAGATGGATAAGACTTGCTGCCCTCAATACACAATCAGACTCAAAGCAGCAGACTTCAAGCCCTCTAAAGAACAAGACCGAGTTTTGAGAAGGATGCAGAGGTAACTCCAAAAATTACACATATGCCCCTCCAAAACCGCCAAATATTCTTCGTTGAAATATTGTTATTTCTTCTTCTTGTATTATTCGAAATCTGAATTTGAGTGTTACGTTTGTTGTATTTAGGTATCTCGATGGAGCACTAGATTCCAAAACCGAAAAGTCAAAGGAAAAGTCAAACCCTGAAACCTCATCCGTACCGGTACTGGTACCGGAATCTCAAGACGAGCTTCTCTCTGTCTTGTCAGACAAACTAAATGAGGCAACAAACGTATTCTTCCAAGCAAAAAACATCCCTCTGACAGGTCAAAACCCTAAACCCTTGGTCAAAAAAGTCAAACCCCAAATGAAGCAAAAGTTAAAAGACGTAATAAAAGGAGAAGAAGAAGAGTTGGTCTACACTTGCAACGTGAGTTTCCAAATCACAGCGTTTTTGAAAAAAGTAATTAATGAAAATTCAGGGGCGATTTCGTCAATTGCTGTATCTCCAAGCGCCGTTGCCGATGAGCTGGCAGGGGCAATTTCGTCAAATATCCCTGATTTGATTACAAAAGCTTGCAATGGCCATATAAACTTTTACTCCAAAAAAGACGACTCTAAAGAATCAGTGCATGAACCATCGCAAAATGACGAAAACGCCCCTCAAACAAGAACCCATCCCGACAAATCAGTACAAAAACTTCAGGAAAATTATGAAAATACCCCTAAAAAGAGAAAACCCCTAGAAATACGCACGAAGCGGTCCGAGTTCGACCCGGTCGAATACGCCCTTTACACAAAATACCAAACCCTAGTTCACCAAGACAAGAAATTCTCCAAAGAATCCTACACCCGGTTCCTTGTCGACACCCCCATCAAACCCTCTTTCCCAAACCCTAACCCTAATTCCTCTTCCCCAAACCCTAACCCTAATTGCGGATTCGGATCCTTCCACCAACAATACTTAATAGACGGGAAACTCGTGGCGGTCGGAGTGATAGACGTTTTGCCGAAATGCTTGTCGAGTAAATATTTGTTTTGGGACCCGGATTTTGCGTTTCTGTCCCTCGGAAAATTCTCGGCTTTGAAAGAGGTCCAGTGGGTTAAGGAAAATGGTCTTGAGTATTATTATTTGGGGTATTATATTCATTCTTGTGCCAAAATGCGGTACAAGGCGAAGTACCGACCCTCTGAGCTTTTGTGCCCTCTTCGATATGAGTATGTTTTTATTTATTTGTTTGTTTGTTTATTTGTTTAAGCCAATTAGTTGAGTATATACTTTTTGCATGTAATATAGCAATAGTATTTATTACTATGGCCCATTTATGAATGATGAATGATTTACTTGTATTCATATTCAAAACTTTTCTTTTCTTGTTTAATGGAGGTTTCTGTCAACAAAACAATGTCCGAATTCCAAATAACAGCGATATTCTTATTCATTACCAGATTCATATTCATATCCTTTAAACTAATAAGAATCGTATCTATTTTTGTCAAAAATAATATGGTTATAATTAACTACATCATACTAGTTTGCACTCAACTATTAACTAAAACAATACAGGTGGGTCCCATATGAAATAGCTAGACCTCTTTTAGACAGAAGCAAATACGCAGTCCTTTCAGATTTCAACAAAAAAGAAAACTCTCAACTTTTAACTACTGGAGAGGAAAATGGAGAGAAAGATGGAGAGGAAAATGGAGGGGAAAATGGAGAGGACAGAGATGAGATGATGCATGATGCAGAGGCGGAATTTGAAACTGATATGGATGATGATGATGATGATGATGTGGCGAAAGATGATTCGTTGATTGAGAGTATTGGAGAAGTTGTACTTGATGTGAATAATACGCGTGTTAAATACAAGGTGAATAATATGTTTAGTTTTTGTTTATTTACCTTTTTTATGGTATTTGCGAAAATATATATTTGTTTGAATATTCCGTAATAATATGAAAGAAGAAATAAAAACGATATTATTATTTTGTATTGTTCCTTTGTATTATTGTTTGCCCTAAATATTTAATAAAATTGGCTTAATCAAAATAGAAAGTGAAAAAAATGTTTAATTATTTAATTATTTATTTTGTAGGATCTTGAAAAAATATTTGTTGTCAGAAAGAGTTTTATTTCTGAACTAGAGAAGCAATTACATAGATATGTGAAAGTTGTGGGCAAGGACCTGTCGCGACGTATCGTTTATTCGCTTGGATGAATTTCAAATTATTTTTATTTATTTTTTATATGCCCTTGTGAAAACCTTAATTTGCATGTATACCCTTTAGACTTTGACAATGCAGTTTGCTTCTGAATGAATTTATTTAGAACGTGTGATTTGGCTGTACAATTTGTTTCTTTTAGTTTTGCGTGGTGTTTGTGCAAATGATGAATTTTATGCTTGTATTGTTTTATTGTAATTTGCTTGTGTTATTTGAGTTTTGTTTCAATAATTCTAAGAAATTAGAATGCAGATCAATGTATTTCAGCTCTCTTCTCTTTTCTTCACACCTCATTCCCCTAATATTCCAGTGAAGAATAAGAATTTTCCAGTTATCAAATCCCCATTAGATAGTGGAGCATCCACTACATGGGGAAGATAGCAGTTTGCAAGATTAAGATGCTAATGATGAATAGTTTCAAATTTGGTTGGTTGATAAAATACAAAATGATATTCATTTTGAAGGTTGAATTTTGTATAGTGTACAATTAATCATGCATTGCTGTAAAGTTAATTAATTTTACTATGTTTTTGATTTAAGTATTATTATGATTTAAATTGGGACGAAATTACTTTTTAACTAATTTTATAGAAATCTCGACAATGACCGAAGGATTTGCTATTAATTACTTCATACTGAACAATAATCATTATGTCAAAATGAATAATGTATAATAATTTATCTTTTTTCAACATTGTAAGTTTACACACGCACACATTTACACTAATGTTACATTTCTAAATCCTTCAAAATCCCTTAGAAACCTGTACTAAGTTTCTGCAGAAATAAAATCAAGAACTCCTAAATCCTCTTTTAGTGTCATAATTATCACACTAAGTCAATGTTCGATCAATAAAGATGTCATAACATGCATCGACGGCCAATAATGCAAGACTTTCTATCATTTTAAAATTTAAAACCTTCAAAAATGAGTAATGGTCCATATTTTAATTGATTGTGTATCATGCATTAATTTAAAAAGTTGGGCTTCAATCCCCATGTTCCTTTTTCACTTTTGTCTAACATCTATCTCAACCAAAAAGCAATTCAAAATTGTTTCCCTAAGCCTTCAAGAGAACGAAGAATTCTGCTCTCTATGATATAACTCGAATATTGTTTTGTTTTTTGGTTAATTCAGGATCCAGATTCTTAACTTCTAGAATTATTGTTTGTATTTTACCTCTAATTAATTTGTGCTTATATTAGTGAAGTACTTCGAAAGGGTTCAGGAAGAATTATCTTGTTGAGACACTGAGACAATGGTCGACCACGGAATCTTGTAACATTTAATCGCGTAATGGGTAAAAAATGTATATAAATAATGCCCTATCAATCATAATGATATTTTATCAATAATTGTAACAACTTGTAACAAGCTACACTACCCACTCCACACGTTACCTTAAAATCTTCAAAAAATGTTTATATTGTATACTTCTTAGAATTAGAATCTTCAAAAAATATTATGAGGGACAAAAGCACTTCGAATTTATTGAACTTACAATAAGACAAATTGGAAAAGAACAAACATGTTGATAGCCTAAGTGGATAATTAATGGGTGAATTATGCAGAGGTGCAGAGTTCGATACTCGTCTGCAACTAAAATGTTTGAGATGTGAAGAAAATTGCATGTGATTGACCGGGGTTAATCGCTACCGTCTGATCTTCAGACGAAAATCAACAAATTGGAAAAGAATTGCAAGGACATGCAATTTCTAAACAGTTCAGATAATATATTTCTCTAATTCTTGGCTCCCTCTGTCTCATATTTGCTTGGCCAAAGCCACTCCAGCCCCCTCTCTCTCTCACACACACAGGCTTTGCTTCAATGTCCAATTGCTCTATCTGCCGATATCCATCTGTTTCCAGTTCTTTCTCCAAGCAGGTATCTGAATCTCACAAATTTCTTTGACCAATGTGCATATCTATCCTTCAAAACATACATACTGAAATTAACTGAAATTAACTTAAAACTTAATTAAGATTGACAGTTTCAAACTAAAGAGATTTGTTCGAAGGAAGAGCGCAGAGAGAAGATGCATCGTAATCCGTGCGGTGTCGGGAGAATTAGGTCCATCTTCTTCTTCAAGTTTGTATGATGTGAAATTCCCTTCTGATTATGATCAGCTTCTTATTCAGGTAATAATAATCTTTGTAATATCAATCTAACCAATTTTAGCTCTAATCAAAATTTTGTTCCATGTTTGACCCCTCTTTTACAATGTTTGAAGAATTGATTACTTGATTACTTTTTTCTTTTTTGAATTAATTGATTTGTATAATTTATAGTAAATACAGGCAAAAGAAGCAACAGCTTTAGCTCTGAATGATGGCAAGCAGTTATTGGTGAGTCAAAAGAAATAAAATAAAATAAAAAGGTCTATATAATACATATTTTTACCATTTTTTCTAAAATCTGAAAAGAAAAGCTTCTAATTGCAGGAAATCGAGTTCCCCACTACAAGCCTAGAATCTGTCCCAGGTAATATTTACTATAATTTTTGTAAATAATTAATAAATAATAATATATTTTTTTTTATGTTTTTTATTTATTTTAACATAGGTGATGGAGAAGGAGGAAATGAAATGACTGAAAGCATGCTTCTTATCAGAGGATTTTGCGACCGATTAATTCCACCTGAAAAATCAAGAAAAACGAGAATCGTAATTCTAAATTCTTCAAATTTTCGTTAATATTTAATATTAAAGGAAACTTGGTTAGCACAATTTAGGGTTAATTGAATCAAAATTGAGGTTTAATGATGCTTAAATCTTAATTAACACTTGATTGAACCATTCAAGGTTGATTAGGGCAAAATTGGGTCAAATGGGTTCTGAATTAAAACTTTTAGGGTTAATTGAATTCCTTTTTTCTGTTAAATTCATGGAATTGTTTCATTCCTTTTTTGTAGTTTTTTCCCGAGGCGAATGAGGTTCAATTCGCGAGAAAATCATCATTTGAGGGGACTTCATTAAAATTGGATTATCTAACAAAACCCTCATTATTTGAAGATTTTGGTTTCACAACCAAAATTAAAATGACAGATAGAGTTAAAAAGGAGGATGAACTATTCCTAGTTGCTTATCCTTATTTCAATGTTAATGGTACGATATTGGATCCAGTCAATTTATTTTTATTTATTTATTTGTTTATTTATTATTATTATATTTATTTGTTTATTTATTTATTTATTTATTTATTTTGTAGAGATGCTTGTGGTGGAAGAACTATACAAAGATGCAGTAGTTAATACAGATCGAAAGTTAATTATATTTAATGGAGAATTAGACAGGATAAGAAGCGGATGTATCCTTTTTGTTTCTCTCATTTCAAATTTTTTTTCAAATAATAATAAATATTGAAATCAAGTGTTATATCAAAGTAAATCAAATTTTCATCCATTATTTCTCTTTTTTATAATAATGTTTTGCCTTATGAAAACGTAGATTATCCACCATTTTTCTATCCAAAATTGGGAGAGCTTGCTAAGAATTTTCTTCCAAAATTAGAGACCGTTTATTATGTTCACAACTTCAAAGGAAGCAAAGGAGGAATCCTTTTCAGGTACCAATTTGCTATTTAAAATATTTTGAGGTGCTCGTTTGCAAATATTGTAAAATAAGTGTTCATGCAAAACAGAACCTTATTCATGTTAATAGTGCAAATCATATGATAATTGTAATAATTGGTTACATGAATAATTCATTTAACATTAATATTGCTGCTAAAAAGAATGTTTGTAGTGCACTTAACATTAATATTGTTCCTAAAAAGAATGTTTGCAATCATGGTTTTTCTTTTTGTAAGGTCATATCCGGGACCTTGGAAGGTTTTGAGAAAATTGAGGGGTCTTTATGTAACTTTGCATGAACAAGAGGAAATGCCATCATTGAAAGAAGTGGCACTCAACATTCTTCCTTCAGCTTAAATAATTAATATATTTTGTTTTAGTTTAATTGTGTTGCTCAAAACATGTTTGAGCGTGGACCACATGGACCACAATATGCACAAAACCACAAACAGAACTCTTCATTAATTAGCTGTTTATTTTGGAAGTCTATATCTTTTGTGGCGATAATTATGTGACTTGTGTGTTGTTCAGTGGAGCTTTAGAATATAACTTATAGGAAGTTTAAATAAGCAATGTTTAAATTGTTCATGTTTGTGATTTTTTTGTTCAAAGTGAACTTATATTTGTGTTTATAAGTTTTTTTTAACAATTGTTGCATATTTAACTAAAAAAATGCTTTTAAGGGATTCGAATCAGCATCTCTCAAGTCTGCGTATAATGAATTCTATCAATCAGGTTCTAAGATCCTTAGCATGTTTATGAGTTTTAAGAAAGAAAGAAAGGAAATATTAGATATTTACCCCTCAATTTAGAAGAAAATCAAGTTCGATAGAACTTTGGGCTTATTCTCTCCACTGTCCTTCATTTCTCTTTTAAATTTTATGCGTGCTCAATTGAATTGAGGATAAATTTTAGAAGTTCGTCTGCTATAGGCTTGTTTTATCTTTTGTTTCACTTATATTACCTTCAATTTATCTTTGGGTGTTTGTGCCATATACAATACATATTTATGATATATTAGGCTTGTTTAATTATCTTGGATGGTTAAAAATGTAGATTTTACAAGTATTTTGAGGAAGTTATATAAACCTTTTTCTATATTAAGATTTGTCATTATACTGGTTAAGTTATATAAATCTTTTTCTCTAGTACTCTGGTACTACTTCTGTATTGAAATGTTACATTTAGAAGATCAGAGAAATTGATTCCTGATTCCCTTTCTTGGTTCATGAAAGAACAAAAAATAGGTTTGTCTGTTATTGTCAACTTCCATCATTTTCTTTTTGTTGACCCCACAATTGTTCTTAAAGTAACTCTTAATTAAGCATGTACACCATATATTTATTTTGTAATTTTTGACTCTATTTAATAATTTTTGAAGGTATGGAGAAAAATGTTAATTTCATTCAGAGTCACTGATTTGCAGATTTCATGTCCTAATATTGTATTATAAAACTTTTATTTGACCACCACTAGATTAGTCCGGTGATATTGACACCAATCCCATCTTTTCATAGATGAGGGGTTCGTCCCGTGTCTAGTAGAATTGATTTAAAATTTTTAATTAGAGCATATGAGTCCACCTTAAAGAGAACGAAACAAAAGATCGCTTATAGTTCTCTCTAAAAAAACATTTTATTTGAATAAAACTTTATAAGATACATTGTATTAAATACATTTTTACTTGAATAAAATTTATACGAAATATTGTATTAAAATATATTTTTATTTATTTAATTATAAAAAAATACATTTTTATTTGAATAACGAATACAAGCTATAGGACATGCGCATTGACAGTGTAGCTGGATTGTCGGTTATTATATATGCATCTGATATACAAATCTTATGAATCTCATTAGATTATATTATAATAAGGGAAATGTGTTTAACACACGGGGGAAATCATGCCCATCGTGCAGCACTCCTGCCAGCGCCTCCTATCTTTTCTTCTCGTTGCTCTTTTCTTCTCCAGCACGACGGCTATATATATATATATATATATATATATATATATTGTTTTATATGTGAATTATATATTGTTATTTATATACTGTTATATCATACCTATATATTGTTTTTATTAGATTATATAATATTGTTTGAGTACTGATATATATATGCTGTTATGGGCGTGACGGGAGTGTTGTACGACGAAAGGAGGCGATTAATGGGAGCCGTCGTGATTAAGATATGATTAAAGTCAGCTGACGTCAGCCAACATCAGCCGGCATGTTTTATCAGGTCCCTTATAATAAAGTCAAGAAAAATTCCAAATAACTCTTTTTTGAATAGTTCGAAAACCCTCTAATATTTTTCGAAACTAAGTTTAGCGATGGGATGACTTTTTTAGTCCATGTATTGACTTCTCAATGGAAAGAGCTGAAAAAAAATCTTTTGGATCAAAATATATCTCTTTCTCTTACAATATTTTTATAACAATTTGTTTTGTATAAAAAATTATCCAATATTATCAAGATCAAATTGAAAACAATAATTTATTTGAGAGAGGAGCTCTAAGGTATTCAAAAAGATTTTTGAATTAATAGTTATAATCTCAAAGTTTTTTTTCCAAAATATTGCGTTTCCATTAATAAGTACTATGTGGACTTTGCATGCCATTGAATACTTACACGAATGAGACTGCATATGATCTGTTTGGATATACTTATCTTTTTTTCTTTTTTCTTTTTTCTGAAATGTCGTTTGGACATTCTTATGAAGAGATAATCAAAATAATGTGTTCTTATTTTATATTTCATCAATTAAATGATAACCTAGTTACTAAATATCGAACATATCATTCATATACAATTTGTATCTGCACTACATAGATAACTTTCTGTAATCATTAGTAATGCAACTGAGAATCCTAAACCTAATATAATATTATTGGCATTAGAACACTTGGTTTACATTAAACATTTCGTGTACAACAACAATGATGGTAGACCAAGTCCAGGACTATTTCAGAAAGGACACGTCGTGCTGAGCACCAGCCAGGTGATGAGATGACCCTCGAGTCTGAGAGCAAGATCTTCTCTAGGATATTCAAAACTGGACATCTCCAATTTTTAGGTTCATGTGATGAAATGTTTCTACAGCAAGTTGGGCCGAAGTTAATTAGTTCAATTTGTTTCAAACAACAAATCATTCTCAAATTAGACCTAATCTAAATAAACCTAGTTCCAAAATATATATCCTTATTGAGTTAAAATCATTAACTTAATATGAATACATTTTTATCATATCAAATTTAAATTCGAATTTATTGTTTAAGAGTATTTTTAGTTACATCATATTTTACACTTAGCACACTCCATGCCAAAGCACACTTAACAAGAACAGCAGATCTCCAGTTAGCTTAATAACCGGAGAAGAATCCGTTCCGTTTCAGATTCTGCCACTCCGTACTCAACTCCGTTATTGGTCCGACTAATAAATTAAAAAAACGTCTCAAAAACAAACAAATAGAAAAAAAATAAAAAAAATAACATTTTTTTGACATTAATATTTAGAAGCCGCCATTTTCAATTAGCATTTGCTCGCCTCCACTCTTTAAATCACAGATTAAAAACAAAACGATTGGATTTATTAGCACACGAATTTATAAAGGAGATAAAAAGCGAAAGAGGAGAGGAAAAGAGCAAAAGCACAGTAATTTTAAATAAAGAAAAGAAAAGAAGGAAGAGGGAAATCGTAAGGTAGAAGCAAAATCGACAGCTGGTTTGTTTGATAAAAAGAGAATGGATTGAGCGAGCAACCATCCTTAATTCCACAATTTCTCGCCGGATTTCCCATTTAATGAGGTTTGTTAGCCTTTTATCACTTTGATTTTGATTTTGGTTTTTAGTTTTTGGTTGTTAAGGTTGATTGATTTAGTCAAATTTTAGGTGCTAGTTTTGATTTTTTTTTTAGATTTTCCTACTTGTGATACGATTTTTTATAGTAGATTACTTCTGTCTGTAATATAGATTGATAGTCTACAGTAGATTAGTTCACTAGACACTAATTTGGTAATAATTGTTCTTTTTGTCCATACAATTGCTAGATTGTGTGTGTGTTTGTGCACTAACTGTTTGGTTTAATTAGAAATAATTTTCTAATTAAACCTAAATTCATTCACTTTGTGAACAGAACCTGAACCAATCAAACAAGGACTGAAATAAGCAAAACCTAGTTGAATGTGATTTTGATTCAATTCACTTGTTACCAATCAAATTCCAGTATATATGTCTAAGCCTAATTATATCGTTAGAAGTTCTATTAAATATACTGTTAATACACATTTAACTGTTGGTGCCCATCCACCTAAGTCAATGTTTTGACTTTTATACTGATAATCTAAAAATAAATAAAAAATATATATAGTTCTAAAACGCCAACATTATTAGCGGTTCTGATGTGTATTAAAGTAACGCTGCCTAATTCTCCCTACTGTCACTGGCAAGTGGTAAATGTCTAAATGAAGAGTCTTATGGCGGTAATTAAAGTACTCAGCATCGTTTACCACCACAACACTGTTTGCTTACCACGTCAACACAGTTTTTTTTTGGAAAGATAGATTATTTCCTATTAAAAGCTGCCTGTTTGAAGGACCGCTAACATTGTTGCCGTTTTCTCACTTTGAAAAATCAAATTAATTACTATCTCTCTCAATATTTCAAATTTATTTACACAGAAAAATTGTAACAAATATGTTGTTTTTTGTATTTTTTTTCAGGTTAAATTTCCATAATCGCATGCATTTCCTTTTAACACCTTGAGAGAGATGATGCAATCAAACCCTAATCGGTCAAGGGAGAGGAGGAGGCAAAACCCTAACCCTAATTTTCGTGTTGAAGGTCCCAATTGGGTCTTAATTGCAGGTGGCGTGCTACTTAGTACGCTCACAGTCCGTCTCGGATGCAAACTCAAGCAAGTTTTTGACAAAAAACGCCAAAATACCCCTGTAAAAGGTAATATTTTATGTTTGACAATTTTGGACCTTTTTGCAAAATTGTATGAATGCTGATTTGTGTATTTCCTTTTGTATTTATATATGATTTGAGTGTTAATTTTCGCTTGAAAATGAATTAAGATAATTTTTGCTTGCATGTCTTACTATCATATATTTACAATTTTTTTGGGTCATTCTGTAAATATACTGTTTGATATATTTAATATGTATTTTTTGTGTGAAATATTTAATTTATAGTGGACCAATAAGAACCCTAAACCCTAACAAAACTTACTTTTTAGTGGACAAGAGAACAATAGTAAATATTATTAATAATTTAATATAAATATATACAGGGCTTATGGAAAGTTCATTTATTTTCCTTGTGCCCTAAATTTGTATGCATGCATTGATTGACATAAATGCACACATTTATAACTTTGCTGGCATATAAAAACTTATTGCTTTTTCTTTTTAAATCCATATTTTTTTACTTTTGAATCTATTTTTTACTCTAAATTTCTCAATTTTAGGGAATAATAAGAATATTGGTTCTGAAAGAGGGCAAGGGATTTGCGAAATGCACTCAAATCTTCATTGCTTTGACTCTGAAAGATGCTATTTCTGCGTTTCAGGTGCGCATTTACAAAAATAACCTCTTTTTTGTGATATTATTAAAAACATCCAAATTATATTATGAAAAAACCAGTTTTGGTAATCATTATGTACACTGAGTATTATTTGTGGTGTATAGAAATATGTCGTCTCATGTAGAAATAAGGGTCAGCTTTGACCTTAAGAACTGCTGTAAACTAAATGTTCTTATTTTTAATCTAAATTTTGTATAGTCCTTTTGGCAATGCATATTTTTCCTATTTTAAATTATCTGGATTTTCCTTGCTTAATTCGGTACTTTATTTATTTCACAAATGAGGATAAATTCACGCTTAATGTTGTATTACCTCCATACTTCTAATTCATCATTTTCTTTTACTTAGCTCAGCTCACATATATCTTCATTTTTCTAACTATTAACCATGCATTTAATGCAGGATGTGGATCCGATACAAACCAAGCATCCAAACCCTCCTTACCAAAAGAATCCCCTCACAATCTCAACCCCCCTCTCCCTCTGGTCAAAGTCAACGGAACAGAATCCGGAATCCAAATCCGGAGTTCCAGATCCGAACCCAGAATCCAAATCCCGAATCTAGCAGAAACCGGGATGGAGAACGGGGTGATGTGGTCCACCTCGCCAGACAGGCTAGAACCGCCACGCAAGCCCTTAAACTACTCCAACAGCAGCGGGTCCCCTTGTTTCTCGGAATCCGGATCCGATATCTACTCCAAACGGGAAGTAATTTCCAAACTGAGGGTCCAGTTGAAAAGGAGAGATGAAATGGTCATGGAAATGCAGGCCCAAATCAGCGAATTACAAACTTCCCTCAATTTGGAAATCGCTCAGAACGGGAATTTGGGGGCGCAGATTGAAGGTTTAAACAGGGATTTGTTTGAGAATGACAGGGAGATAAGGAGGCTGCAGAAGATCGTTGCGGACTGCTGTGTGGCGGGTCGAGACGGGTCGGAAATGGAGGGGAGAATGGAGAGGAAAATGGAGGGGTTGAGGAGGGAGGTTGGGGAATTGAGGGAGGTGATTGAGGGGAAGGATTTTCTGATTCAGAGTTATAAGGAGCAGAAGAATGAGTTGCAGGAGAAGATTAAGGACTTGCAGGTAAAATTGGCGGCGTCTCAAGTGCCGAATATTTTGTAGTTCAAAAAAAAATTTGTTGGGTTTGGGGGTTTAGGGTTTTTTTGGTTTTGTGTTGGTGTTAAGGTTTGGGTCTTGTTTTTAGCTAGTTTTGTTTTTTCTCATATGGGTCTTGGGATTTTCATAATTTTTGAAGGAGCGTAGTTTGGTTTGGATGAGATATGAGTAGAAATTTGTGTAAAAATGTCGGGTTTATTGAAAAATGGGAAGTTTAAACAAGTGGTTTTATTGAGTATGTTTTGTGAATGTGTGGGGCTCCTTCAAATTTCATGAAAACTCGAGGTGCAAATTGAATTTTGTTTTTTCGTTAGGAAAGAGTCTGTTTGATATTTTCTCAGTGTTTTTGTATAGTTATGTTTTTTTTTGGCGTTGTTTGATTTGTTTTGTTCTATATGTTAAGAGTGGATTTCTTGAATGTTTCAAATCGAGATATAAAAGGCTTGCTTAAGGGACCTAATTTGAATTTTCGGAGATTATTAGGGCATTTTTCAATAATGTTCATTTCGCTTTGATTGATTATATTTGGCTTTTTCTTGTTTCAAGTTTGTGATGAGAAAATTAATATTTTATCATAAAAGTCAAAATATCAAAAGAGAAAACAATTAATATTTTAATTTTATTATAAACTATTACATCATCATAGTATATTATTTTCCCTCTATTTATCTCTTGATTTTCTTTATTTATTATTCTGTAGCTTAAAATAAAATGAAATATCCAAATATTCTCTATTCCACAATTTCATTAATTTATACAAGCACTATGTAATTATATGGAGTAAGTCACATTATTAGAAAATTTTAACCCTGCTAGGAATTAAAGAAGAGATCGAAGTGATTGTGATTTTTCTTGATCTTATGTGGATTGTTTTATTTATATAATTGTCAAGCCAGCACATTCTGAAGGTACTTGACCCACTTAATCTGCTATGCCTATGATTGAAGTATTGTACGAATAGAAGTATATAAATAACATAAAGGAATTGCTAGGGAATACCAAAAAACAGATTAATATATATATATACGGTATATACCTAAGAAAATATCATTTTCTTAATCTTTTCGTACAAAATGTAATTTCCTGTCGAAGAGTTGAGACTCCAGAATAGACTCGCAACACGAAAGCACGCTGTTTAGTCTATATATGGCCATGGACCTGGTCTTATAAATTCTTAACCGACACTTCGACTTTGCTTTTCAAGCTTGACGGAATATAACTTTTTAATTTTTATGTTCTATACATTCTTAGTACTAAGAAGAAACTGGAAATATATCCATTGAGAGTTGAGACTGAAACTGAGACTGAAACAATAAAACGTGCAATTTGATCAAAACTTAGGAGACTCGGCAATGTTAGGTACTTCAAAAATTGACCAAGTATTACAAAATTTGGTGTCAAGTTGGTTTAAATTACTAAGTTCATTCAATTTTGTAGTGCTAGTTGTTGAACTGAAAAAAAAAAGAAAAGAAAATAGTACTTTTAGAACAAAGTAATAATTTAAGGATAATTATGCCATGCCCCATATTTGTCCCCATCATGCCCCGTGACGTCAGCTAATGTCACGGCTAATAATTGACACTGCCACGTGGGATAAAATGACTGCAAAGTGGTGGTAATCAGAGGATAAGTTGTTTTTGCTTATTTCTAGGTGGTTTTCGAGTTTTTTTTAATATTAATTTTTTATTTTTATTGTAAAGTACCATTATATCTGCCACATGTTCCTTCAAACATCAAATTTTTATTTAATGCAAATTAATAATTATTTCTAGATCCATTTTTCACATTAATTTTATTTTTCGATGGTAATCAAGCTTTGGTGGTAATCCAAATTTGTTTAGAACTAAATTTTATTTTTTCTAATCACATGCTATAAATTTATAAGACATCATCCAAAATATGTAAAATAATAAAAATAAATTGATGATTACCATACTAAATTTTACATCAAATTTACAATATAAAATATCTACAAAATATATTACATCAATTTAAACAATTAAAATTATGCACTTATATCCTTTAAAATTACATTAAACTACACTTTTAATCACCATTAAAATCACCATGTCTTCACCTAAAAATACTACCTGCAATGAAAATAATTTGTCAAAGATCATTATTTAAAATAACCATAAAATACATTAAATTATTTTTTTTTTTAGAAAAATGGTCGGAATTAGTTCAATTACTGCTAGTAACGTAGATTGCTAGTTTTGTGTTGGTGTTAAGGTTTGGGTCTTGTTTTTAGCTAGTTTTGTTTTTTTTTCATATGGGTCTTGGGATTTTCATAATTTTTGAAGGAGCGTGGTTTGTGTTGGATAAGATATGAGTAGAAATTTGTGTAAAAATGTCGGGGTTTATTGAAAAATGGGAAGTTTAAAGAAGTGGTTTTATTGAGTATGTTTTGTGAACGTGTGGTGCTCCTTCAAATTTCATGAAAACTCGAGGTGCAAATTGAATTTTGTTTTTTCGTTAGGAAAGAGTCTGTTTGATATTTTCTCAGTGTTTTTGTATAGTTATGTTTTTTTTTGGCGTTTTTTGATTTGTTTTGTTCTATATGTTCAGAGTGGATTTCTTGAATGTTTCAAATCGAGCTATAAAAGGCTTGCTTAAGGGACCTAATTTGAATTTTCGGTGATTATTAGTGCATTTTTCAATAATGCTCATTTGGCTTTTATTGATTATATTTGGCTTTTTCTTGTTTCAAGTTTGTGATGAGAAAATTAATATTTTATCATAAAAGTCAAAATATCAAAAGAGAAAACAATTATTATTTTAATTTTATTATAAACTATTACATCATCATAGTATATTATTTTCCCTCTATTTATCTCTTGATTTTCTTTATTTATTATTCTGTAGCTTAAAATAAAATGAAATATCCAAATATTCTCTATTCCACAATTTCATTAATTTATACAAGCACTATGTAATTATATGGAGTAAGTCACTTTATTAGAAAATTTTAACCCTGCTAGGAATTAAAGAAGAGATCCAAGTGATTGTGATTTTTCTTGATCTTATGTGGATTGTTTTATTTATATAATTGTCAAGCTCAAGCCAGCACATTCTGAAGGTACTTGACCCACTTAATCTGCTATGCCTATGATTGAAGTATTGTACGAATAGAAGTATATAAATAACATAAAGGAATTGCCAGGGAATACCAAAAAACAGATTAATATATGTATACGGTATATACCTAAGAAAATATCATTTTCTTAATCTTTTCGTACAAAATGTAATTTCCTGTCGAAGAGTTGAGACTCCAGTATGGTAACTCGCAATTCGACTTTGCTTTTCAAGCTTGACGGAATATAACTTTTTACTTTTTATGGTCTATAGACTCTATACATTCTTAGTACTAAGAAGAAACTGGAAATATATCCATTGAGAGTTGAGACTGAGACTGAAACAATAAAACGTGCTATTTGATCAAAACTTAAGAGACTCGGAAATGTTAGGTACTTCAAAAATTGACCAAGTATTGCAAAATTTGGTGTCAAGTTGGTTTAAATTACTAAGTTCATTCAATTTTGTAGTGCTAGTTGTTGAACTGAAAAAAAAATAAGAAAATAGTACTTTTAGAACAAAGTAATAATTTAATTACTCATCGTCCATTCAATCATGGCAATTTTCAAATAAAATTTCCCTGGATTCCCTACTTCTTTTCATCAAATTTTTTTTTCTGGTTGTAGCATATGGTAGCTCCACCATAAAGGAAGTTTCTCTTTATGCAAGCATAATTCTAATTGTACCCCTTTAAAGCAGCAAAATATCACTCATGTTTTTCAAAGTCCAAGTAGTAATATCCGTAGGAGCGTAATTATTTCTAATATATAAAGTTTGTAAATGAGGATTTTCTTGACACCTGTCCCACCAATATGTAGCTGGTAATAAGCAAAAATTTGAATTGTTTTCCCAAAAATTTGAATTGTTTTCTCAAAAATTGTCAAAAGTATTATACTATGATTAATATTAGCTTGCCTTTATAAAATGAAAAATACCGTTATGCTTAATCAAATCTTAAAAACATTGTTTATATAATCGACCAAATCCTATCCGATTCAGCCGATTCATATTAGAATCGGCAAGGTCCGATCCAATTATTTCTAATATATAAAGTTTGTAAATGAGGACTTTCTTGACACCTGTCCCACCAATATGTAGCTGGTAATAAGCAAAAATTTGAATTGTTTTCCAAAAATTTGAACTGTTTTCTCAAAAATTGTCAAAAGTATTATACTATGATTAATATTAAATAACTTAATTGTATTTATTTTCATTTATTTGAACCATATCCCAATCAAGATAAAAAAAAAGCGGATTCCGATATGAAAAGATCATTTCTTGAAAAAGAAAAATTGATACATATAAGAAGTGGAGCGAGGGTCTCATCTAGTACAACAAATATTTAAATGGATACACTAACATATAAATGTGTAACGTTTTATTAAATATATAATTATTAGTAATGAAAAAATAAAGTATAGTAAAATTATAAAGAGATTTAAGAGAAATAACACTAGTCACTACTTAGTATCTGAATATGACAAAGAATAGAAACACCCAAATTTTTATAAATATTCATATCTGATATATGGTGAAATATCTAAAAGTAAATGATGTAATATCTATATAAATATAAATATTATATGTATCAGTATTCAAGGGATCATTGTATTCAGTGGAGGAGTTTAATAGATACTGGAGAGGGCCATGAACCCCCAAGATTTTGGCAGACTAATATATATCAGTCGTGTTTTAGTGAAGAAAATTTTGAAATATGTATATTTTTATGTATTTTGCCCTCTCAAAAAAATTGTACAGTGTTAATCAATAGAGATGAATTTTTATGGCTCTCCCAAAATTTTCAGTCAAGTTCCGCCACTGATCGTATTAATAACCATATGCAAATAAAATTATTCATACCTGTTTTGGTTTAGATATGAATAAATTTAACAGGATATAAATATATTATGGATGCTAAGTCTAACATTAACCAACCCGTTCACACCCCTAAAAGATTTACAATTATAAGGGTATAAATAACATTTTCAGATTTGAAGGGGTATACACGAATTTTATCATTTAAAAAAAAGGGGATAATTTCATATTTGCCATTACAAAAACTCAAAATATCATATTTACCATTATAAAAATCGAAATATTATATTTGACATTACAAAAACTTCAAAATATCATATTTGCCATTACAAAACTTAAAATATCATATTTGCCATTCCAAAATTTAAAATATCATATTTATCTATCATATTTACGGTGGCAAATATGATATTTTAAGTTTTTCTAATGAAAGCAAATCTCCCCCCCCCCCCCCCCCCCCCCCCCCCCAACACACACAAACACAAAAACACCCCCGCACCCACAACAAAAAAAAGGCAAATTCAACTGGGCTAAGAAATCTCATATTCTGCAGACACGCAACTCCTCACCTCAGGTAACTTAGTGCTGATCCAACAAGGCAACCCATTACTCGGCTTAGATCCTCGCTTCCTCACCTAAACACTTCCTCTTGGTTTTTTAAAAGGAGAGAGAGAATAAAGAAGAAACGAGAGAGAAGAAAGTGATATCGTAGAGAGAAATAGAGAAACAAAGCAAGAGAGATGGAGAGGAAGGTCATAGTGGTGTGTGCAGTAGTTGGATTTCTCGGTGTTCTATCTGCTGTCCTTGCCTTTGCTGGAGAAGGCACCAAACTCAAGGTATTACTCTCTCTCTCTGTAGAAATCAAAATGAAAATATTTCGTGAGTATGGTTGTTCGTTAAATGTGTTTAGGTTTGATCTGCGTTTAATTGGGGCATTTATATCTAAATAAACCGTTTGATTGGGACTTAATTTGGGTGCTTTAGCTAATTAAGCCACAAAATTTTTACATGTGTACAATATAGGTACAATTTGTACTGTGACAGTTACCTGTACTAGTATGATACAATCTACCAGTCAATTGTTATTAGATTAGGGTTTGAGAAATTCTTTTGGATCTATGTGGGGAGATCACTTTCCCAATTGCTTATTTTGGGTCTTGGTTTGTGTTTCTTCATTTGTTCCTATTTCTACCTCAAAAAGAAAGATTCTTGTAGATAAATTAGTGCTTAGAGGTTCAATTGGAATTACTTTTGGCATAAGCATCATTGTAAAAACAAACTTAATTAGAGCGAATAGAGTCTTTCATAAGAACAAAGCAGGCGAATCCTCTCCAATTTCCAACAAAAATGTAGTAGTTAGTTGCTAAACCCACTTCTTTCTTTTACTTCTCAAAGCAAAATAATACTTGATAGCTGATATAAATATATTCTAATTTCCATTTTTTTGTGCAGTTGA
Organism: Juncus effusus; assembly: GCA_027726005.1. NCBI lineage: Eukaryota > Viridiplantae > Streptophyta > Magnoliopsida > Poales > Juncaceae > Juncus > Juncus effusus. The sequence continues at coordinate 9,830,678 of CM050891.1, read as the reverse complement.
GTGATATTCAACTAACTGATGCAGGTTACTGTGTGTACCCTAAAAGCGCGGCGTTATACTTAGGGATGTTTTCTGCCCTTTTCTTATTAATCGCGCAAATTATTATAAACTCAGTCGCTGGCTGCTTTTGCTGCAAAAGACGGGGGGACCACTCGTCAGGATCCAAACAGACCGTTGCTCTCATCTGCTTCATTGTTTCATGGTAAGTAATCTCAACACTCAATTCGCCCTAAAAAAATGTCAACACTCAATTGCACAGATTTGCAATTAACTGATACTAATGAAGATTATGTTTTGTAGTAAAGTAGAAAATTATTTTGTAGTCAAAATTGAGTAGCTTGAATTTTTCATTTGTCTGCAAGTCAAGTATTTTTTTTTATGAAACATTGCTTTCTATTTTTAGATAAAACATGAAAATAATGGGTTAAAAAGGGTGACATGAACCGAAAATCAAGATGAATTCCCTCCAAATTTACACAAACTCTTTTTTTTTAAGAGTCCAAATTTACACAAATTCAAATCGTCACTTTCCATTTTCATAAATATTTAACATCTTATCCACTAATCCATGCCGTTCTTTATTTACGCAGGGTTACATTTGTGCTTGGTTTCCTTGTATTATTAGGTGCTGCTGCATTAAATGATGAGAACTACAACAATAACTTGTCTTACAACTACTGTGTTGTGGTCAAAGGCGGTGTTTTTTCAACCGGAGCGATTTTATCCCTCTCCACAGTAGTTCTAGGTTTAGCGTACTATATTTTGTTGGATTCTTCCAAAAATATCCCTATCCTTCCGACCAATCAGGGCGTTGCAATGGGGGTCGCTCATGTGCCACCACAAGGAGCGGATCCTGTGTTTGTGCATGAGGATACGTATAATAGAAGGCAGTTTACTTGATTTGTTTGTGATTTTTCGTTAGGGTTTGTTTTGGGTCTCTTTTTTGGTTTGGTTATGTTGAATATATTTTTTTATTTATTTTATGTGAGAGATAAAAAGAGTTTTAACTTGATGTCTTTCGAATTGTGTTGTTTCTTTGCTACTGTGGGCGGCGTATTTTATATTTTCCAAGTATATTATTGGGTATCCTCCATTATTAGGTTTATTATCATAATCTAATTTGTCATGCCATGTGTTTAAGTAGTAATTGATGGCTTGCCCTGGCATTTTATCAATTGGTGGTTATTAGATTTTTTTTTTTTTAAAACATTCCCACACGCATGCGCATGCACTTTTTTTTGACATGGCAATATTATGTACCTCAAAAAATTGATTAGGAACTGTGTATTTGATGTAAATTAACTTTTATAGTCTACATTAACTAAGTTTTATAGTCTATATTAATATGATGTAGCTTAAACTTACGTATATTGTTTCCACACATATTATATATCATTTATTATTTTACATATATATTATTTGTTATTTTCATTTGTACCGAGTTGTTAACTTGTTACAGATTGTTTTGTTATATAATGATATAGTGTTGCAATAAATGGAGATATAGATAGTTGACTAAGTCATAAGGCAGTCAACATTGACAATTGATCAGTCAATTAAATCGACGTGCACACTTGAGCATATCATATCACGACATGCAGTGATACATAAGAAATCATCCATTTCTGAGGATGACACATTCACTCGCCGTGTACTCATCCGTAAAGGTTGATGCTGATCCCTCCCCCCTCACACGTGTATATATAAACTCTGTTTCTTTGTTTTAAGAGGAAGAAAACAGAGAGTAGAGAGATGGAGAGAAAGGTGAAGGTTGTGTGTGCGATAGTTGGTTTTCTTGGTCTTCTCTCTGTTTCTCTTGCCTTTGCCGGCGAAGGCACCAAAGTCACTGTACTGTATTATTCTCATAATTTCTTCTCTATCTAGAAATGATAAGAAAAAGTGTCTGATTAGTGTCTATTTGGGGGTACTTACAGCTCAATAAGCTGGTTGATTGATGATCCAATTTAACCAATTTTGGCAGCACTAATTTTGTACAGGTCTCAGGTTTGGTACCGGTACAAGTACCACTGCCAATATGGTACAGTATATCGTCCGTTAGTTGCATGAGAGAATTATCTCTTGATTCTAATCAGGGGGATATAGTTCCTCTTTTGTTTGAATCATCTTCTCTGATTTCTTAGTTAAATTAGCGAATAATGGTTGTTCAATCTGAAATAATTATTTTGCTTTTTTAGCTACATTAGAAGTTCTTCTTTTAACATTAGGAAGATTAATAGTTTTTTCTTATTTAATTAATTACTACATATTTGATCTTTGTGCAGTTAAATGATGTGCAAAAAGATAATTCAGGTCAATGCATGTATCCTAGAAGCCCAGCAGAATACCTAGGGTTTATATCTGCTCTCTGTTTATTAATTGCACAAATATTTATCAACACAGCAGCTGGTTGCTTTTGTTGCAAGAGACGGGCCCACTCGTCAGGCTCCAAAAGGGTTGTTGCTCTCATTTGCTTCCTTGTTTCATGGTAATCTCAGTTGCATGGATTTGCAATTGCCCTATGTTTGTTACTTCAATGCACAAGTATCCTGGTCAACCCAACAATTAAATATGCATAAGTCCAGTTTTGTGCTAGTAGGCAGTAGCAAATCAGTCTAGCTATATGAACACTTCAAAATTCTATTCCAAAAATTGAGGTTGAATTAATTCTTAATTAGACTAATTAGCCCAATTCGATCAAATTAATTACAGGCAAATTTCAATCTATAGTCTCAATATTCATACGTCTATGATATCTAACAAACCTACATTTGTTTCATATAGGGTTACGTTTGTGCTTGGTTTCCTGATACTACTAGCCGCAGCTGCCTTTAATGATAAACATTACAAGAATGGCTTAAATGATTACAACAACTACTGTGTTGTGCTCAAATCGGGTGTTTTTTCAGGCGGAGCGATTTTATCTCTTGCAACAATAATTTTAGGGTTAGCTTACTATATTTTATTGAAATCTTCCAATAATGCCCTTGCTCCTCAAGCCAATCAGGGAATTGGAACGGGTGTCCCACACGTACCACCTCAAGGAACAGATCCTGTTTCTGTGCATGAGGATGCATATGATAGATCGCAGTGTCCATGATTTCTTGATGATTTTTGTTGTAATGTGTGTTTGTTCGTTCATGTTAGATGTATAGTTTTGTTGAAGATGGGAGTGTTGTACTTTCACAGGTTTTGTTTAATCAATAGCAAATTTTGCTATTTTGTTCTAACCATAGAAATAATAATATGTATTTTTCTGTAAAGAGGTAATACTTTATTTTGAATAACATGTGCTGAATTGCTGATAGAGGTGGCAATGGTTCGGATCTAGTTCAGATAATGCTTATATCATATTCGTATTCATATATTTTTTTTTTAATCCAAATATAGTTCTATCCGAAGATATTATATGGATCCGGATATGTTTCGGATTTGTTGGATATGAATACAAATTTCGGATCCTTCTCAATTATTAAAACGGTATAAATATATGTACAACAGCTATGGCCTGCTTGCAAGGAGTAATAATTGCTAAACATTGAAAACTTAATTAACTGGGGGATGATCTAGGTTTCATTACTAATTTAATGTGGTAGGAACCAGGCCCTAATTAAGTTTCAAAATGGCGACAATATAAGAAGGTATTGTTTAATTTGAATGACATGTGCAACAAGCAACTTGTTAATTTTCTAAGGCATTGAAGGAAACAAAATGACCCATTTTAAAATGTCAAGCCTGACAGAAAAAAAAAACATGAATGAAAATTTCTTCTCCAAATCAACTGGAACCAACATTAAGGCAAAAAAAAGAAAATCTCTGATCTTCTCACCATGGAAGAAGCAGTAGAAAATCTTCAATCTGATCTAAAAACCCTCCCAAAAATCATAACCACAGTATTGATCTCCATTATTTATGCCCGATTCTCGTCCTCCATTCTGCGGCCGGGGTTCTTCCGCTTTCTCTCTCTACTCCCGGTAATCTTTCTCCTCCCTTTTCTTCCCTTTTCATTCTCGGTGATCCATTTTCGAGGCATGTCCGGTTTCCTTCTCTCATGGCTTTGTGTCTTCAAACTACTCCTCCTCTCCTTTGGACATGGCCCTCTCAACACATCACTCTCTCTCATTCAGTTTGTTTGTCTCGCTACCCTCCCTGTAAAATTGCGCAACAACAACTCCAAATCAGAAAACACATTCTCTCCCCGACTTATCTATTCTACTGCCATTAAAGCTGCACTTCTCTCTGCACTCTTCTCTGTCTATCGGTACAAGAACGAACTAAACTTTTACGTCCTTCTCTTGGTATACTGTATCCACATGTACTTATTTCTCGATTTATTTTTATCCATTTTCGCCATTACTAGCCGTATGCTAGGCATGGAGCTGGATCCCCAATTCAACAAGCCTTATTTCGCGACCTCTCTTCGTGATTTTTGGGGCAGGAGATGGAATTTGATGGTCTCTGCCATTCTTCGTCCTTCAATATATGAACCAATAAAATCCCATTTCGGACCTGGAATTGGAGTTCTAGCTGCATTTTTGGTCTCTGGTATAATGCACGAGATTATGTTTTACTACAACAATCTAAGAAAACCAACCGGAGAAGTGACATGGTTCTTTATCTTGCATGGGATTTGTGTTGTGGGGGAATGGTGGTGGATAAAGAAGATGAAATGGTGGGCCCCGCCGAGAGTTGTCGGAACAGTAATTACTTTGGGGTTTGTGCTATTGAGTGCATTTCGGCTATTCTTTCCGCCATTGATAAGAGGCAAAAGAGATGAGAAGCTTTTAATGGAGGTGTCGGCAATGATAGCGTTGATTAAGGAGACTAGCTTGAGAATGTTTAGTTATCTTCATCAAATGACTTGAGATAAGAGAGAGGTCTTAGCGTAATTGCAAATGTGTTGAATTTACATTGAATCTTAATTATAGTGTTAAATATAATTTCGGTACAAATATAATTTTATGTTTGCCTTGAATGCCATGCTGAGACTGCCCTCATCACCCTTCCCTTCCATTCCCAAAGCAGCCATTCCTTATCATCATCAATAAAAAAGCTCTCATGGTAAACTTCCCTCACCTTATTTTTGATTATCTTTCATATGGCACGATCCAGAGACAATTGCTTAAGTCCTGCTCTTGAGTTTCTGGTATGTCATTGCTTATAAGTCTCTGCTCCTACACACTTTTTTGGCCCCTCACAGGCTATCAAATTAATCGCTGAACGGCCCCATATAATATTTTCTAGAAACCATTTTTGTTTATTGTTATGTGGCATAGTAGCATCAAAAAAATCAAACATTGCAGAAGCGTAATGAAGCACTTGTTTAAAGCGGTCAGTAAAAAATGAACTACTAAATGATCCATTAATAATTGATTGGATGAAAACATGTGGCTTAATATGTCGTATAATGTCAAGAACTTGATCGTTTGGGCTATTCATCACATCTGTTTCTTTATGTAGATATTCAAAACCATGATAACACTTCACAATAACCACTTCATCTTTCTCAATATTGAGATCGTCAATGCAAATTTTATCCCATGTTGTCCCTAAGGCTCTATACTCAAGAGGAACACCATAACTTCTAGAGAAAAATTCCAACTTTTGTCGTGCCTCAGCAGGCCAGCTCGATCCCGGACTTTCAATATTACTTATCGTAAGTTTCGGAGGCCCATCTATCCTTCGAGAGAGTTCATGAATTAGAAATGGCCAATAGAAGCCAAAATTTGTGCCAAGATTAATGATATGCAATTTTGATTTCTTCTTGATCGCATTAAGGATTGCATAGTTGATGAAATACTGTAAAACCATGAGAGTTGGGCAAGATACTAGATACATGTGGAAACAACTCATCATATCTGTTATTGTTCCTTGTGGTGCCAAGAGTTCGTAAAGCTTACTACTAGTTCCATTTAAACGAGCTTTGAGTCCTTCGACAAAAATGTGGGCCATCCTTTGCACCCCATCTCAATAAGGAGAAGAGTGTTTTTTTATCTGTTTTATTAGTTGATTGGCATTTCCATCATTTATAGCTACTGCTTGTGAACAATGGATAAGAAGAGTTCTTAAATCAACTGAGTTCTCATGGATTCCCGGCTTACTACTCGAGCTGGTTCCATTTTGCATCATTACACGTAGATGAAGTGCTTCTTTTGCATAATGTTCTTCATGTAGAAGGAACACTTTATTAAGTAGCGCATCTCGGTTTTTGTAATGAAGCACACTAATTTTGTATTTTTGTCCTTCCTCAAGGGACAACTCCGCGGAATTTGCATTCCTTTTAGCCTTCAACATCATGTTAATCCTATCTTCTTCATCATCATTTACCATCCTTTGAACTAAATCACTATCATTCTTCCTTTTCGAGTGAAACCAAATTTTATTAGCTTGTAAAGCCACCGTCAATATGTTGCTATCAATGCTTGGAAGGAATTTCATTCCTTCTTCCATCCTTCTTTTGAATTCTAAACTTGGTAAGCTCTCATTTTGAATTTGGTTAGTAATACGAGGAAACATTTGTGGGGCATTGGACTGTTCTAAATCACTTGGGGAAGACGAATGCTTTTGTTCAAGAATATTATCTCTCCACGGCTTGGAGAGCAGCCTTATCTTTAAATACGTTAGTATTTTCATTATTGTTTTTTTCGAAAAGCATGCTACTTATATTTCTCAATGTCACAGTTGTTGTTGACATCTCAGAAATTTCATAATTTGATGCAAGATTTCTATTATTGGCAATGCGTTCCTCGGAGTGGCAACTATTGAACGACTTGTTTGAAATTTCCTCCATTGAAATAAATTGACCTAAAATTCAATTTAGTATTAGCACTTCTTCATAACTTTACTTCTATTCGAATTCTTATGCAAGTATGGATTATTGACGCATACAACAGATTACTATGAAAATATTCCACTAACTAGAAGAGTAAATTATGGACCCATAAAACATGGCTAGGAATCTAGGATAGTATCTTTTTGAGAAGACTACCTCAATAAAGTTTACTTTTTAAAACATATTTAGGATCTGTTTCTTTGGCCATGAAAATTCTTAGAAAGTTATTTGTGGTGTTTTATGTGTCCGTACAAATTATTTGGTCCCATCCACGGGAATTGATTAGGTTGTAACCATGACAGGGTACTTCACCAACACTGTGGATGGAACATGGAGGAATTAATCAACGAAATAAGCAAAGCTTTGAGATAAAGAAAATATTTTTTTACTAACCTAGATTGGTTTGAGAAGATGATTTATAGTTTTGGAAAGAAATCAATAAATTAATAAAAGACTTGATATCATGTGAAAGTATATTTTATACATGTGAATTTGAATTGCCATATTTAATTGAGGGTATAATAGTCATTTTATAATTAAATATATTATTTGACTAACTGATCATGAAGGGTATGAGTGATATTTTAAGCATTTTGTAAGGGTATTCATGATATATGAGTGATTTTGTAGGGGTATTGGCGATATTTCATATTTTGCAAGGATATATGTGAAATTATGAGGTTTTGCAAGGGTACACGTGAAATTTGGCCTATTATAAACTATTTTTCTTTATAATTTTTCAGTTATTGTTATTGATTAATCTGAATTATTAGAATTATAATTTAATCGAATAAACACATGTTGCATTCAGGTATCATATTGATACAAAATCAGGTCAATTTTCGACTCGGGTCATTTGGGTTTTGGGTTTTATCAAGTTCTTGTCGGTCGAGTTAAGGTCAATTTTATATTCGGATCATTTTTTGGATTCTTTAGGTCCTGATGGACGGGTTTCGGCCGTATAATTTTTCCAAAATATTCCAATTAGATTGAGTTGGATTTTGGACGGGTCACATGGATCTCTCGGATTCGGATCAAGTTTTATCACCTATGGCCTAGGAAACGGGACATGAAACATTGATCAAAGAAGGCAACTTATGGGCAGGGCTTCCTGGTGGATGGACAACTTATAAGTTGAAGTTATCACCGCTGAATCGATGTGTCTATATTATATTATATTATATTATATTATATTATATTATATTATACTATATTATTTATTATTATTTATTTTATATTATATTATATTATATTATATTATATTATATTATATTATATTATATTATGTTGTATTTTATTATATTAATTTATTTTATTATATATTATTTATGTTATATGTTTTATTATATATTATTTATGTTATATGTTTTATTTTATATTATTTTATATTATGTTATTCCATACTTTATATTACTAATTGTATAATCATAACGTAATTCCATATTTTTACAAACAACCAAACAAGGAATTATATTTTTCAGAATTTTATAATTCTAACATCCAAACAAACTTTAGAATTAATTAATTCATAATTTTATACTTCTCCATCTTAAAATTTAATTCCACTTGCCAGACGGGCCCTTAAGGATATTCAAAATATAAATAGATAATATAGAGTCTTCTTTCATTATGAGCAAAAAAAATTTGCTTCATGCTGTGTGAATAAATTTGTTGACTTGCTTGATGTCAAGTAAATGCAAGTTTATATTTTGATCAAATTTATTCTTTTTAGAAAATTAGATAAATTATTATAATATATATTATGGTCAAAATATATTATGAATTCCACTCTTATAATAATAATTAATAAACAAATAAATAATAATAATAATAATAATAATAATAATAATAATAATAATAATAATAATAATAATTTCGGGTTATTTTACACTTTAGTTTTTTGTTTCTTTGATAGTAAATGGAATTTTGAGTTTTGTATGGGTATGGATGAAAAAACAAAAAATAATATTGGGAAAGAAGATGAGTGGCCAATCAATTTTTGCTCAATTTGAATATTTAACATGGACTCGGTCCGTGTGCATCAATCAACATAGAAGCTATACGGTGTATCTGAACCTATCATATGCATAAAAAGCTATATGATTCATTAAAGGAGCTACCATTCCCTCTTTAATTAGAACGTTGGATCAACATCTAAAGGTTGACAATTAAATAGCTGATGTGGCATATTGTGGTGCAAGTACTGTAGAAAATCTCATTTAGGATTATATATATTGTTAGATTGGATTAAGATAGGCTAATACTCGATCTATACTACGAGATTTTAACATTTTAATTTATTTTTAATATAAAAAGTTAATTACAATTATATAGAAATAATATAAGATCTACAATAAATTTACAATATAATATAATTATTTATTATGAATATATGATTTTACAAAATAAGATTTTACAATATAAGATCATCTAAGTTAATTCATATCTAGTATAGAAGTTTAATTATCTAACTCTAATTATATAATACATATTTTCACATTTTTTGTAGAATTTTGTCACTTACTTTCTTACATATTTGATTTCACATACTTGACTGAAAAAAAATTAAACTAGTACCATATTAATATGGAATTCAAAATAAAGTGAAAATTTGAATGAACTTTTATTTGAAGAATATAATAGAAAAATACAATATTTGATCAAAAAATATTATTTTTTATAAGAAAGAAAAAATGATTTGTGTTTTAATAGGTAATCTCTTCATCACCTAAGCTATTAAAACCTACAATTAGTTAAGACTTTTTTACTTCTTTTACCAACATGAAAAAATGGAATATGTGTGTGTTGACTGAATCATCAAAACCTCAAAAATTATTTGGTTTGTTGGATTCATATCCAATGGTTATAATAAAAGTGAATACTACGATGTGGTATTGTGAGAGAGCTCCAAAGATGATGTAAAATAACACACACGTCATTTGAATAATAATGGGGAATAATGGGGGATAACTAACACATCATTTGAATAATAAAGATGATGTAAAACAACTAACACATCTTAAGAAGTCACAATAGGAGATGAAAAATAATGGGGGTGAAATTAATGTTGTGCTAATAATACCATCTATATATTGCCACAAAATATTAATAAATGTGAGAAATCAAAGGGCTTGATAATTTTCGTTAAATCGGTGTTGGAACATAAAATATCAATTCGACCAATTATATGAATGTATGTTAATAATTACATACATGATGCCATAAAATATCAGTAAATTTATAAAATGAAAGGTTAAGAGTTGAGAAAAATTTAATCGGATGGTCGAGCGAGATAAAAATGATGGTGTCGCTCAATAAGAAAGCCCAAAAAGAGATGAAAAATAGAGGGTTGGGATTATTATGTGTTTGCCTTCAACTCATTTGAACTCTGCGTTGAACAAAACCTCCTGAAATCGATAAACTGTTCAGACGATATATTGATATCATCAACCAATAACAAAGGACTATACAAAGAATAATGTGAGAAACAAAATTCACAAAATACTGATGATGAAGTAACTATCAAATAATTTTCATATTATATAGAAATGCCATCAAGCATACCATGTTGATAAATCACGATTTTCTCCAATATCTTATGGCTGAAAGATATGAAGGATTCATAAATGTGTCATTCATTTGTTTGATAGTTTATTTTTTATGCTTCAAAAGAATCATGTACTTTTATAATAAGAATGCCAGATAGATGCGACTTGTGTCATTTTAGATCATTAATTTAACATGTTCTTATCATACTTAATGATGATTAGTTTTTTTTTTAATATTCAATCCATTGGGTTCAGAGATTTTGCTAAATAAATATTATATGTTGTGTTTGGCGGAATTTGAACCCATTATCTCTTATTACACATACAAATGCTTTAACCAACTAGGATATACTTAATTTTCTTAAAAAATGATTTGCTAGAGTAGTCATTCAATTAATGGACTCTATGAATTGTTGCATTTTTTTTTGGCAACTTTCAATGTAAATACTTTCAAATCCAGTTGTATCATATAAGTTGCATATTTGTACATATTTTTTTCAAAGGAAATTATATTTGCATATATTATATATGAGTACACAATTTTAAATGAATTTATTTAACTTATACATGTATATTATTGAGTACACTTTTCGATAAAATGACTATCATGTTCAGGGCTGACCAGGCTCCGGTGTATGGTTTTAGATTCAACCATTTCTGCAAATTAATATTAATATAGTAGTAGTAAAGCTCAATATTTTCTTTCCACTGCCGACACATGTCATTTATCGAATGTGCTGGCATCAATTATCAGGCCCACAATATACCAACATTCTAGCAGGTCTCAATCAGTACTTGACACATGACGGTTAAAATCATTAATTCTGACAGGCCGACAGCATAACCACGGCCAACAACTCGTTCTATCACTCAAGAGTTTGCCAGTTTTTCTCACACAACTGAGAGAGAAAATATGTGATTATATAAAGGAAAGAAACTCACTTTTGCTTCCTGAATTTTTTAAAATTGTTTAACTTATTCTTAAAATTTTTTTTGCACATTTTTGCCCCTTAAACTCTTCCAAATGTTCAACTTGCCCCCTCCATCCAGTTAAACGCCCAGTCAGCAGTCAACTGATTGCGTGGCATGCTGACATGACAAATATATTAATTTTTTATTTCACATCAGCAGCACAGCAGACCCTTCTCTTCCCTTTCTTCTCTTCCCTTTTTTCTTCTCTTCCCTTTCTTCTCTCTTCGCGCGACAGAAGCTTCTCTGCCTCTCTTCTCCCTTCGCTCGCGCGACCCACGCCGCCGCCTCCGCCACGCCGCCATAAAAACAAGAATTGATGCACTCTCGCTTCGATTTACGTCGCGAATGAAGCGACGGCGAGCACCTTCATCAAGCCGTTAATGGAGGTCACATCAGAGACGGCGGCGGCGGCTCAGCGATGTGGCGGAGGCGGCGTGGGTCGCACGAGCGAAGGGAGAAGAGAGGCAGAGAGAAGCTTCTGTCGCGCGAAGAGAGAAGAAAGGGAAGAGAAGGGTCTGCTGTGCTGCTGCTGACGTGGAATAGAAATTAATATATTTGCCACGTCAGCATGCCACGCAATCAGTTGACTGCTGACTGGGCGTTTAACTGGATGGAGGGGGCAAGTTGAACATTTAGAAGAGTTTAGGGAACAAAAGTGTGCAAAAAAAATTTTAGAGGACAAGTTAAACAATTTTAAAAAGTTCAGGAGACAAAAATGAGTTTATTTCTATATAAAGAGATCAAACGCACCTCTACAAGGCCTGGGATTATCATTTTCATCGGACCGGAACAAAACAGTACTGCAAGTACCGCTTAATAAATGAGTACAGGCCGCCCTCATAATAATAGACAATATTAATCTTTAACAACACGTGATATAGAAAGATTGGTGGTTTGGTGGTTATCATGGGCGTCAAGTCGGACCCCAGTTCGAAGCCGCAGAGGGCAAAATTTTCCATGCCTTTTTTATTTTTTCCTGTTTATAGGATTTTCTGAACAATACCCAACGGAAGAAGGCCCAAAGAAAGCCCATTTTTCCTAACTAATTTCTTTGTTCATTTATTAATGATAAAAAAAACTCTTTGGGAGTTCAAAATAATAATTTGTTGTATAATTTTTTTTGCTGTTTCTCCGTGTGATACTAATACATTTTGAAATAAAATAGAAAATTTTTGATTTGTAAGAAAAATACCATTAGCAATACCATAAATCAAAACCTAATAATTTCTATAATTAGAATAGAAAAGGCATAAATTTGCAAATTGATGCTTCCAAAACTACAACCTCCTTTCAAATTATAAATATCAAATCATCATTTAAAAATTGTAAAATTATCTATCTTATTTTCCGAAGTGGCGCAAGGTACACCCTAGTACTATTCTATTATGATTACATATTATTTTGTTATATATCATTCTAAGGCATGGCCCTAACTCTTTGTGAGAGTGAAATTTGCAAAATAGTTCTGACAAAAAATGGCATGATGGAAAGATTGATCAAACAAGGCAACTTATGGGCCAGGGCAGGGACAGAAGCGCAGAAGGAAAAAAAATAAAAATGGGACACAAAACAGATGGTAATTTGTATGTTGGATTTGGAATTTCAAAACCGAAGGCCCAAAAACCAGAATCTGTTCTCTAAGATTTATTCCCATCTTTCAATTCTCTCTATAAACCCTAGTTAAGTCCATTGCAGCCAGAGACTTCAAATCCAGACCCTAATCCTCTCGTCAATACTTGAATCCATCCAGAAGCAGAACACTAACCCTCGCTCGGAAGGAGAAGCGGCGCCTGTTGCAATTCTAAGGCCTGGCGTATCTTCGTTTTCATCTATAATCTGAAGGAAAGATCTAAGACCCTCGTCGCTTCTCTCCTGGCGTATCTTCGCCTCTTCTGTAATAATCTGAAGGAGAGATCTGTTCGATTCTTAAGGTACATATCGAGCTGTTTTTCTTCTCTTTGTTATGTGTAGATCGAGCTTATTGATTTGTGTTATTCTCTGATATTGTGGATTGTTCTTTTTGGTGTATAAAAACTCGTATAAGATGGTGAATTTAGTCTGAAAGGTTTGAACTTTTTCAATTTTCAGTTAGTTATTTGTTGTATTGACTCTAATTTTGGCATTTTGGCTGATTCACCGATATAAACTATTGATTTTTGGTGGTACTCAATTGCATGAAATTTCCTTTGTGTGTGACTTTTTTCTACTATTTAATTTCAAATATTTGATTTTAGATCAGAAAATAAGTTGTCTTTTCTAATCGAATGTCCTTATTTGAAACCCAAATTAACTTAATTTATCTGAAATTCTTTTATGGTTGTTTTCTCTTTTCATTTAATACGCTGGTATTTATCAATGTTTGTATGTCAAGTTTTCAACAAAAGTCTCGATTATTTTACGGTCATGTAAATTGATCATAATATAATATTGCTTTAACTCAAATCAGATTTCTGCTTTTAGATCAGAAAAAGGAGGTTATTTGTTTAATAAAGAGTCTTTATTTTGTAACTGAATTTAATTAAGTTTGTCTGAACATTACTGCATAGGTTATCTTTTTCATTTACCCTAGTATTTATTAATTTTTTGCACATCAGTTTCTGTCAATTATTTCAGTAACTGTCTTTTAGATTAGTCATATTTACATTACTTCTTTTTATAAATTTTTTGTGAGCATCAAACCAAGTCTCAATCAGATTGAATTCAGACAAGATACTGTTTATTTATTTATTTTTGGTATGTTAACTAATCAAAAGATTTTCCTTTTGTTTGATTTTTTTTTTTTTGTCTTTGTGGGTCCAATTAGGAAACTTGGTCAAGAAAGATAGTTTCTCCATTTGTTTTACTTTCTATCTTTATGCTGATTTTTCTACTTTTGTAAGTTCCTTGGTTTCCAAGTTTGTTAGAGAGCCTTAAATATTCATTGTTTCCTAGTCTTGGCAGTCTATTTTTATAAACCTACACCTACACAATTCAAACCAGTGAACTAAAAACCCTAATTAACAAATCCTCTCTCAATTTCCCTCTTTCTGACAAGTTCTCTTACAACATATTAAATAACCTACACCTAAACTCTCTCTCTCTACAAACCCTAATTATTAAACCCTAACTCAAATCAATTTCTTGCTTCTAGATCATAAAAGGAGGTTACTTATTTAATAAATCTTCTTTATTTGGTACCTGAACTTAATTAACTTTCTCAAAACCCACAATCTAATCTCTGTCTCTCTCTAACCCTCTCTCTCTCTCTCTAACTCTCTCTTTCTCCCCAGATCAATGTCGACAACCACTCAAGACTCCACCGCCCGCAGCTTCGCGCGGCGCGACCAGCTGCTCAAAATCCAATCCGAAATCCAACAATATTGGGACACCCACAAAGTCTTCGAGTCCGAGCCCGGCGTGGGGCCCGCGAAGGAGGGCGAGAAGTTCTTCGGTAACTTCCCGTACCCCTACATGAACGGGCTGTTGCACTTGGGCCACGGCTTCACGCTCTCCAAGCTGGAGTTCGCCTCGGCCTTTCATAGGTTGTGCGGAAGGAATGTGCTCTTCCCGTTCGCGTTTCATTGTACGGGCATGCCGATAAAGGCCTCGGCTGATAAACTTGCCCGAGAGATCGCGCAATTCGGTATGTTTAATAATTGATATTTCAGATAGATATCTTTTGTAGTTGATGTAATACAGGTTAGGTTCTTTTGAGATTAAAAAAATCGAATTGAGATGTCGCGTGATTTGTTTTTTACTTAAAGTGTGATTTATATCAGTGAGATAATTCCGTTGTATTTTGTTTAATGTTTAACAACATTAGATGCTTGTAAGATACCAAAAAAGGAACCAAAGTTAACCCATTCACGCCGTTTAATTTTAATTTTACATCAATAAGATGTACATTATCTGTAAAATAAATATTTTAACTGTACCATATAACTCTTTCTTTCACTCACAACAGGTAACCCACCGAAATTCCCTTCACAAGAAGACGAACCTGACGTGCCGGCCCCGGCCCAAACCAACCAATCCGAACAAACCAATGCCGAGCCGGACAAGTTCAAGTCGAAACGGTCCAAAGCGGTCGCCAAAACCGGCATGGTAAAGTACCAATGGGAGATCATGAAGAGCTACGACTTGTCAGACTCAGAAATCGAGAAGTTCAGCGACCCGTACCACTGGCTGGAATTCTTCCCTCCTTTAGCCAAAGACGACTTAAAATCCTTCGGTTTGTCCTGCGACTGGAGACGGTCTTTTATCACGACTGATAAAAACCCGTTTTACGACTCGTTCGTCCAGTGGCAGATGCGTAAATTGAAGGACATGGGGAAGATCGTGAAGGATAATCGGTACACGATTTACTCTCCTTTGGACGGTCAGCCTTGCGCGGATCACGACAGGGCGACAGGCGAAGGAGTCCAGCCGCAAGATTACGTCTTGATCAAGATGGAGGTTTTGGAACCGTTTAGTGGGAAGATGAAAGCTTTGGAGGGCAAAAAGGTCTTTTTGGCCGCCGCGACTTTAAGGCCTGAGACCATGTACGGCCAGACG
Organism: Juncus effusus; assembly: GCA_027726005.1. NCBI lineage: Eukaryota > Viridiplantae > Streptophyta > Magnoliopsida > Poales > Juncaceae > Juncus > Juncus effusus. The sequence continues at coordinate 9,814,796 of CM050891.1, read as the reverse complement.
AACTGCTGGGTTTTGCCGGACGGGAAATATGGAGCGTATGAGATTAACGAGACCGATGTGTTTGTTTGTACCGAAAGATCTGCGTTGAATTTGGCCTATCAGAAATTATCTCGCGTGGCTGAAAAGCCGACTTGTTTGGTTGAGTTAACGGGTCACGATTTGATCGGGCTGGCTTTGAAGAGTCCGTTGTCGTTTAACGAGGTGATTTATTCTCTCCCCATGCTCACTATTCTGACGGATAAAGGTACCGGAATTGTAACAAGCGTACCGAGCGACTCGCCAGATGATTACATGGCCTTGCAAGATTTGGTGCAAAAACCCGCTTTGAGAGCGAAATACGGGGTCAAAGACGAGTGGGTTTTGCCGTTTAAGGTCGTGCCGATCATAAACATACCTGAATTTGGGGATAAATCAGCGGAAAAAGTGTGTATCGAGCTTAAAATAAAGTCCCAAAATGACAAGGAGAAGTTAGCCGAAGCAAAGAGATTAACTTATTTAAAAGGGTTTACCGAAGGAACGATGCTCGTTGGGGAATTCGAGGGCAGAAAGGTCCAGGAAGCGAAACCGCTGATAAAATCCAAGTTATTGGATGATGGTCAGGCCGTTATGTACTCCGAACCCGAAAAGAAAGTCATGTCTAGATCCGGAGACGAATGTGTTGTCGCCTTAACGGATCAATGGTACATTACATACGGCGAAGAAGAGTGGAAACGGTCGGCTGAAGAGTGTTTAAAACAAATGAACACTTTTTCTTCTGAGACGCGAAACGGGTTTGAGCATACTCTGAGCTGGCTCAACCAGTGGGCTTGCTCGCGGTCTTTCGGGCTTGGGACCCGTTTACCTTGGGACCCACAGTTTTTAGTCGAGTCTCTTTCCGATTCTACCCTTTACATGGCGTATTACACTGTGGCTCATGTGTTACAAAACGGCGATATGTACGGGTCTAAAAATGGGGATATAAAACCCGAGCAGATGACCGATCAAGTCTGGGAGTTTATCTTTTCTGACGGGCCCGAACCGAAAACCGACATTTCGATAGATTTATTAAAGAAGATGAAGAACGAGTTTGAGTACTGGTACCCGTTCGACTTGCGGGTTTCGGGCAAGGATCTGATCCAGAACCATTTAACGTTCTGCATTTACAACCACGCGGCTCTGATGCCGAAGCGCCACTGGCCGCGCGGATTCCGATGCAACGGGCATTTAATGCTGAATTCCGAGAAGATGTCGAAGTCCACCGGAAACTTCCGGACTTTGCGTCAGGCCATCGAGCAGTTCTCCTCTGACGCGACTCGCTTTTCATTGGCTGACGCAGGAGACGGCATGGATGATGCAAATTTTGTGTTTGATACTGCGAATGCTGCTATTTTGAGGTTGACTAAGGAGCTCGCGTGGATGGATGAGGTTCTCGCCTCGGAATCCGCGCTGAAGGGCGAAAGGAAGTCTTACGCGGACGAGGTGTTTGAGAACGAGATGAACTTTGCGGTGAGAGAGACCGAGAAGAGTTATAATTCGTTTATGTTTAGAGAGGCTTTGAAGACCGGGTTTTACGATTTGCAAGCGGCGAGGGATGAGTATCGGTTTTCGTGCGGGAGTGAGGGGATGAAGAAGGAATTGGTTTTTCGGTTTATGGATGTGCAAACGAGGCTGATCGCTCCGATTTGTCCGCATTATGCTGAGCATGTTTGGAAGAATGTTTTGAGGAAAGAAGGGTTTGTGGTCAAAGCGGGCTGGCCTGTGAGTGGAAATCCGGATCCGACTTTGCGTTTGGCGAATAAGTATTTGCAGGATACTATAGTTTTGATGAGGAAATTGTTGCAGAAGCAGGAATTGGGTCCTAAGAAGGGCAAGAAGGGTCAAGTGGCGGGTCCGGTTGAGACTGGGAAGTTGAATGTGGGGTTGATTTACGTGAACGAGGTTTATGATGGATGGAAAAAAGAGTGCTTGGATATCTTGAGAGGGAAGTATGATGTGGAGACTGGTTTGTTCGCATCCGATAAGGAGATATTGGAAGCGTTGAAGGCCAGTCCGGTTGGTCAGGAGGCGAATTTCAAGCAGATTCAGAAGATGTGCATGCCGTTTTTGAAGTTTAAGAAGGACGAGACTAAGGAGGTGGGAGTCAGAGCTCTCGATTTGAAATTGCCGTTTGGGGAAATGGATGTGCTTGGAAATAATGTTGAGTTGATCAAGAGGCAGTTGGGATTAAATGATGTGAAGATATTTAAAGCAGGAGATGGTTTGATAGAGGCGGGTGAATATGTGAATGTGTTAAATCAGAATCCACCTTCGCCTGGAAATCCGGTCGCGATATTTCTGAGTAAGTAGGAATTCGTGCAAATTTCGGAGGGGAATTTGGCAATTTGATTAGTGCGTTTGTTTTGTGTTTTTTTGAGTTAATTTTGGTTTATTAGGGTGGGTTGTTGGTTTAATTAAATCGAGGGTGTACTATTGTTTTGTTTGTGTGGAGTATTTGTTTTTTTTGTTTTTTTTCCCCCTTTTGTTGTTAGTTAAGTATAAGAATGATTGTACCGATTTTGTGGTTTGGTGTTTATTTTGCTGGTTTGGTGTTTATTTTGCTGGTTTGGATGTTTATTATTTGTTTCGAGTTTTAGTTTTGACTGCAACTTAAAAGTGGTTTTTTAAATTGCAACGTCAGCTTTTTTTAGTCTTGTTATTACTTTTTATATTTGAATGTTGACATGATGTGAACCTCAATCGAGTTAGGTTATTTAGCAACTTGATAAAGACTAAATGTTGATCGTATGTTACATTATTTTTAATTATGCAATCAAGCAATAATGAGTGTGATCTCTTGGGGTGAATTTGAGGGTTATACATATACAACAGGAACAAGAAGAAAAATAAGAGAAAAGGAATTAGGGATTAATAATTTAGCAATGGTTGGAATCTTCCGAAAGGAGCAGTTTATAAACGCGACAGAAAAAAATGAAAGAAAAAATTACAATTTGGTATTGGTCCCGGCGGGGCTCGAACCCGCGACCTTCGGCTCATAAGACCAACGCTCTAACCAACTGAGCTACGGGACCTTTTTCTGAAATTTGGCATTATATAATATTAAGATGTATAAAAGTTTTGGACATTATGCTCTTCTACTGCCTCGAGTCTTTCCAAGAAAGACTGAATAATCTAAGTCAAAACAGGACAGACCCAGTGACACGTGGCTTTCTTTTCAATCATAGAGGGGGACGAGGTCTATTATATCTCTCTCTTTTTTGAGGCTCTCCTCACAACATGTGTGTGCACAATTTACTCCATACGTTAGGACGTTTTCCCATCATCAACCATCAAGGTTCCTACAAGGTATGCTACTTCTTCGAGACCTCTTGCTGTGTTAGGTGTTCTTGTTGTGTGCTTGCTCCAGTCATTCATAATCTTTCTTTTTCCATCGTCAACCATTAAGGTATGCTACTTTTTTCGATCTCTTGCTGTATTAGGTCTTCTTGTTGTGCCAAGCCCCAAACTCTTTGATTATTTCCTTATCAACTAGAATAGTTGGCTAAATACAATCCAATTTAGCTGATCGTTTCCTTCTCTTTACATGTCCTTAACGGTGATAAAAAGTGGTTCTTTCAAAGTTTAAAATTGTAAATACCTTTAATTAAAAGGTAACATGTTGATGCCTGAAACTTCAGTAAAAAATAAAGGCTAACTACCAAAAATATAAATATTCCAAAAACAAATAGTAAAGAGGAAGAACCATATAAATCAAAGAGGGCCAAAACTAGATAGCTCAAGCGATAAAAGCTGTCCCACCAACAAAGAAGTTATGGGTTCGATACTCGTCAAGAATGATTTTCTTTCTTACAAATAATCGATAATCCTCCTCACTGAGGAGTTCAAAAAAAAAAAATATATATATATAAATCAAATAGGGAAATTTTCAAAGAACCCCCCTAATATATTTCAAAGAACCCCTCCATAAAAAAACATAAGAATTTCATTTTCAAAAAACTCCATCTACTTTTCAGCTAATTATTAATTTTTTTTTAATTCTCACTTTACCCATCTAAGAATTGTTTTTTCCCTAAAAAACTATTTTTTGAATAAAATATTTTTCTTAAATTTATTTACAAAATATATTCTCGGAAAAATTAATTTTCTTAAAAATATTTTTTAAAGAAAATTCTTAAGAACATTTTTGTAAGATTTTTTTAATTTTTTTGATAATTTTTTTAAAGAATTCTTTTAGAAATTTTTTTATGAAAATTATTTAAAAAAAAACATTTTATCATAGGGGGTTAAAATGAGAATTTTAAAACGATTAACTAACAATTAGATGGAAAAGTAGAAGGCGGGTTTTTTTGAAAATAAAATTCTTATTGTAAGTTTTTTTTTTGAAAATATGAAAACTTAGGTTTTTTTTTATAATATTCAGAAAAGTAGGTTATTTTGAAAATTTTCCGATCAAATAACCATATTTTTTCTTGTAATACTGACTGGAAGAATTATCACTAATACCAAGGTTCAAAAATTTGGAATCAGAGCTGGTCCCCCCACAGGATTCGGATGCAGACTCGGATCAATTGAATTGGAATCGGCCAAATCGGGTGAAAAATTGGACCAATTTGTCTACAAGAACCGGTCAACAATCGGATCAGAGCTTGTTGATTCCGATTGGGTCAAGTATTTGCTCAAATAAGGCTCTAAACTCAAGCTACAACCGTGCCAACATAAAATAAAAATAATATTAACTCCATTGAGACAGTAACTTAGACATGTATAAATGTTAAATTAAAATAAAATTATAATAAACAACTACTAATCTTACATTGGTTTTTAGGTAAATCTATTTTTGAAGAAATGGAAAGAATTTCAAGCAAGTTGTCTTTGAATAGCCACCCAATATTATCAAAAAGCATCCCCTATAATAATGACCCTTGTGAGATGACCACAGATGGAGCTTTGAAAAACATAAGTAGCATGCTTTTCGAAGAAAACAACGATGAAAACCCTGAGGAGGCTTCTGTTCAAGCCGTGGAGAAATCATTTTATGATATTCTTGGACAAAATTATCCATCTTCCCATGGTAATTTACCACAACCCAGTTGGATGCAGGGCTATGCTACTTCCACCGTAACCTTCTCGGATTGCATCCATGATATTAGCTTACCTATTGTAGAATTCAATAAAGGGTTGCAAGAAGGAATGAAGTTCCTTCCTAGTGTTGGTGAAAACAAATCGACATTTGATTTACAAGGTAATAATAAGATATGGTTTCCTTCCAATAGTAAAGAGGATAATAATTTAGTTGGAAAGAAGGTAAAAGAGGGTAAGGAAGAAGATAGGGATCTGGTGATTTTGCGGGGTAAAAGACAAATGAATCCTGAACATTTGTCCCATTTGAGGGGTAAAAGGCATGTGGATTCTGGAGATTTGTCCCTCATGGAGGGACGAAAGTGTAAAATTTCAGAGCTTCATTTTAACAACCGAGATGAGGCTTTTGATAAAGTTTTGCTTTTGAAGGAAGAACTTTATGTAAAAGAAGCCATTCATCTACGTGAAATCAAGGAAAGAGAAATAAAGTTACACCGTAAGAAGGGAACCTGTGAGAATTTGGTTGATCTTCGAGTTCTTCTTATGCAGTGTGCACAAGCAATATCTATAAATGATATTCAATGTGCTCATCAATTAATAAAAGAAATAAGAATGCACTCTTCTCCTGTTGGAAATGGAGATCAAAGAATGGCCCACATCTTTGTCAATGGACTCGAGGCTCGCTTAAATGGCGCTAATGGTGAGCTCCACCAACAACTCATCGTGCCGCAACAAAATATGATTGATCACTTAAATACACTCCACATATCTCTAATATCAAGCCCTTTTCTCTTTGCTTCGCAGTACTTTGCGAACCACACAATCCTTGATGCGATAAAAAAGGGTTCAAAGTTGCATATAATTCATCTTGGCATTGAATATGGATTTCATTGGCCATTTCTAATCCATGCTCTCTCTCAAAGGAAGGGTGGGCCTCCAAAGCTTCGGATTACAGGTATTGATAGTCTTACACCAGGCTTTTCGCAGACTGCACGATTAGAAGCGACTGGTAAGAGGTTGGCGCGTTATGCTAGAATCTTTGGCGTTCCTTTTGAGCATAGAGTCATAGAGGCTAAATGGGATGAAATTTGCATCGAGGACCTCAACATTGAGAAAGACGAAGTGCTCATTGTTAATTGTTTGCAAGGTCTGGCATTCCTAGGTGATGAAACAGATGTAATGTATAGCCCAAAAAATCGATTTCTTGAAATTATTAGGCGGATTAAGCCAAATGTTTTCATCCAAGGAATTATTAATGGGTCATATAGCAGTTCATTTTTTGCTGACCGCTTTAAACAAGTGCTTCTTCACTACTCAGCAATGTTCGATTTGCTCGATAATAATATCCCGTGAGGCAACAATAAGCAAAGATGGTATATAGAAAATTATTTATTGGGCCGTGTGGCGACGAATGCGATAGCTTGTGAGGGTTCAAAAAGGTTCGTTAGGCCGGAGACTTACAAGCAATGGCATGTCAGGAACTTGAGAGCAGAATATAATCAGTTGCCACTAGATCATGCCATAATAAAGCAAATAAAGGTGTGTGACGCTTACCACAAGGATTTTTTTGTCGAAGATGACGATGAATGGCTACTTTGGGGGTGGAAGGGCAGGGTAATAGGCGCCATTTCGACATGGCGACCAAGATAAATATGATAACCGCATAATGTATCGAATACAATATGCAAGAGTATTATGTAGCTGAAAGCAATTCTTGCAAATTAACGCCCTTAAGTTTGGTTTAACATCAGAAAACTGGTATTACAAGGGAGAAGGCAGGCTTAATCACACTTCTACAAATAGATTCTAAGTTGATAATTTGATACAAGTGTACTTTTACGCGTATTTATAATGTCTTTGTTATTACTGTCTTTGTTATATTTTTCCTATTGTTGGCATTTGTTGTTGCTTTTATATCATCAGCATCATCATCATTGTAATTATTAATGTAACTTAGTATTGTTCTTATTGTTATTCTTCTTGTTACCGTCATCATTATTATTGAAATTTGAATTTGATTCAGAATGTCATTATGGTCGCCCCTGTTTTATTGGTTCTATTATTTAATTACTCTAATGAATTTTTTTTGCAGAAGGAAAGATTAAAAGGTGTTAATTTACCATATATGTAATTGGAACCTATTTTAATTTTTTAAATACCGATCATTGCCTTTCTATTCATCACATAAGACTTGATCTCAAAAAGAAAGAAATCATGCACCATACTTTCTTTTGATGTTTTTTATCCATTGGGTTGACAGAGTTTGCTAAATATTGTATTTGTCGAAAATTGAACCCATAATCTCTTGCTACATTTATAAATTCTTTTATCAATTATGTTACAAGTCATTTGTCATGTACCATACTTTTCAACCAAATATATTATTTACATTTAAAAAAAACCAAGTGCATTATTCGTATTTTAAGAAGTTTAAGAGAAATTAAGAGAGAAAGTATATTAATTTGAGAACCTCATTTGGTATTCATATGCATTCATAATCTCCCTCATAATTCACTATTTAATATATTCTTAACCTTCAATTATTAAAACCTCTCTTGATTTTATATAACTCTATGTGCATCAAAATACAAAGCGAACCACTCATCAAAATAAAACCTCAAAGTGTGCAGTATTGTTATCTTCATCCATAAATCTCAAATGTTTGTTGTCATTTCTCTTAATTATTTTAATTTTTTCCCTTAGTATTAGATCTTTCTCGACCCCTTGCTTTTTTTGGGGCTTGGAGACGATGTGCAGATTATACTAACCACACTTTGTCCGAGATTTTGGGCCTATATTAATTTGGGCTTTAACTTGAACACGTAACATGTATAGAAAGTTTAGTAAACTTGGATTGGATTCTCATGAAAGATTGATGAATTATATTTTGTGTCGTCGAAGTCGCCGAAAAGGACGCTTGAATAATTAAAGTCAAAGACAGGACCCAAAGTCATAGTAAGTTTACAATTTTTTGAAATTGACACTATCTTTGCTTTTCAATTTTTGAGGGCATCTTTCTTTTTTGAAGCTCTCTCTTCACTTACAGAACTTACACCAAATATTTGGGCGTTTTTCCATCATCAACCATTAAGGTCCCTTCAAGGTACGGTACCTTTTTCGATCTCTTGCTGTATTAGATCTTCCTGTTGTGTCTTTGCCCCAGTCATTCACAATCATCTTAATTTTGACAACAAAGCTTAGATTATTTCTTTGATTATTTCCCTGTCTGTCAACTAGAATATTTGGCTAAACACAATCCAATTCAGGTTATCAGTTTTTCCTTACTTCTCTCTTTACCTTAAAATATGGTGATAAATTGATAAAAATGGTTCTTTCAAAGTTTGAAATTATAAGTATACAACCTCAGTCAAAATTAAACGCTAACTAACAAAATTATTATAAGTAACCTATTCCAAGAAACAAATAGTAGAGAGGAAGAACCATAAATCAAATAACTCTATTTTTTTTTTCTTCTAATACTGACCAAAAGAATTATCACCCATACCACGTTTCAAAAAATCAGAATGCGAATCGGAGTTAGTTCCTCAGGATTCTGATTCAGAATTAGCTGAAATTAATTGGAATTGGCCAAATCGGATGAAAAATTGGACCAATTTTTATAAAAGAAAAATAATATTAGTGCCACTGACATAGTAACTTAGTTAGTAACATGCATAAAAGATCAATTAAAATAAAATTATAAGAAACAACTATTAATGCTACTCTGGTTTTTAGGTCAATCTATTCTTAAAGAAATGGAAAGAATTTCAAGCGAGTTGTCTTTGAATAGCCACCGAATGTTATCAAAAATCATCCCCTATTATGGTCCAACTTGCGATCTTGCATCAGATCCAAACCATGGCCATTGTGAGATGACCACAGATAGAGCTTTGAAAAACATAAGTAGCATGCTTTTCGAAGAAAACAACGATGAAAATAATGATGTATACCCCGAGGAGGCTTCTCTTCAAGCCATGGAGAAATCATTTTATGATATTCTTGGACAAAATTATCCATCTTCCCATGGTAATTTACCACAACCCAATTGGAAGAAGGGCTATGCTACATCCGATGTTACCTTCTCGGATTCCAACCATGACATTAGCTTACCTATTGTAAAATTCAATAAAGGGTTGGAAGAAGGAATGAAGTTCCTTCCTACTGTTGGTGAAAACAAATCGACATTTGATTTACAAGGTAATAATAAGCTATGGTTTACTTCCAATAGTAAAGAGAATAGTAATTTAGTTGGAAAGAATGTAAAAGAGGGTGAGGAACAAGATAGAGGTCTCGTGATTGTTCCGGGTAAAAGACAAACAAATTTTGAAGATTTGTCCATGTTGAGGGGTCAAAGGCATGTGGATTCTGGAGATTTGTCCCTCATGGAGGGACGGAAGTGTAAAATTTCAGAGATTTATTTTAACAACCGAGATGAGGCATTTGATAAAATTTTGCTTTTGCATGAAGAACTTTATGTAAAAGAAGCCATTCGTCTACGTAAAATCAAGCAAACAGAAATAAAGTTAAGCCATAAGAAGGAAACCAATGAGAATTTGGTTGATCTTCGGATTCTTCTTATGCAGTGTGCACAAACAATATCCATGAATGATATCCAATCTGCTCATGAACTAATAAAGCAAATAAGAAAGCACTCTTCTCCTGATGGAAATGGATATCAAAGAATGGCCCACATCTTTGTCAATGGACTCGAGGCTCGCTTAAATGGCATTGATGGTGAGCTCCACCAACAACTCATTGTGCCGCAAGAAAACATGATTGATCACTTGAATACATTCCACATGTCTCTAATAGCAAGCCCTTTTCTCTTTGCTTCGCAGTACTTTGCGAACCACACAATCCTTAATGCAATAAAAAAGGGATCAAAGTTGCATATAATTCATATGGGCATTGAATATGGATTTCATTGGCCATTTCTAATCCATGCTCTCTCTCAAAGGAAGGGTGGGCCTCCAAAGCTTCGTATTACGGGTATTGATGGTCTCACGCCAGGCTTTTCATACACTGCACGATTAGAAGCAATTGGTAAGAGGTTGGAGGGTTACGCTAGAATCGCTAGCGTTCCTTTTGAATATAGAGGCATAGGGGCTAAATGGGATGAAATTTGCATCGAGGACCTCAACATTGAAAAAGACGAAGTGCTCATTGTTAATTGTTTGCAAGGTCTGGCATTCCTAGGGGATGAAACAGATGTAATGTATAGCCCGAAAAATCAATTTCTTGAAATTATAAGGCGGATTAAGCCAAATATTTTCATCCAAGGAATTCTTAATGGGTCATATAGAAGTCCATTTTTTGTTGACCGCTTTAAACAAGTGCTTCTTCACCACTCTGCAATGTTCGATTTGCTCGATAATAATATCCCACGAGGCAACAACAAGCTAAGGTGGTATCTAGAAAATGATGTATTGGGCCGTGCAGCGATTAATGTGATAGCATGTGAGGGTTCAAAAAGGTTCCTAAGATCCGAAACTTACAAGCAATGGCATGTCAGGAACTTGAGATCAGGATATAATCAGTTCCCACTAGATCATGCCATAATAAAGCAAATAAAAAATATGGTGAGCGAAGCTTACGACAAGGATTTTTTTGTCGAAAATGACGATGAATGGCTACTTTGGGGGTGGAAGGGCAGGGTAATAGGCGCCATTTCAACATGGCAACCAAGAGAAACATGATATTCGCATAATGTATCGAATATATATAATATGCAAGAGTATTATGTGGCTGAAAGCAATAATTCTAGCAAATTAACACCCCTCATTTTGATTGATTAACATCTGAAATCTGGTATTACAAGGGAGAAGATAGGGCTTAATCACACTTCTATAAATAAATTCTAAGTTCGAACAATTTAGATACAAGTGTACTTTCACATACAAGAATTTCTCTGTCTTCAAGCTTGCATTCATAAAAAAAAGAATTTGTTTGTCTTTGTTGCTATTATTTTTGTCATTGTTATATCGTTCTGCTATTAGCGTTTGTTGTTTTTATCATCGGCATCAGCATCCTTGTAATTATTAATGTTAGTATTGTTGTTGTCGTCGTTATACCGAATCATTATTATTATTCAAATTTGAATTTGACAGAATGTCATTATGGTCGCTCTTGTTTTATTGGTTCTATTATTTAAATTAGTCTAATGATTTTTTGCTAAAGATTAGAACTAAATTTAAATTCTGAAGGAAAGATTAAAAGACGTTGATTTATCATATCTAATTGGAACCTATTTTAAATACCGATCATTGCCTTTATATGCATTACACAAGCGTTCTCGATCTCAAAAAGAAAGAAATCATGCACCATAATTATGTATTATTTTGCCCTAAAAAAAAATTATGTATTATTTACATTTAAAAAATTACAAGTGTATTATTTGTATTTAGAAGTATGAGAGAAATTTAGAGAGAAAGTATGTTAATTTGAGAACCTCATTTGATATTCATATTGATTCAAAATCTCTCTCATAATTCACTATTTAATAATTTCTTAACCTTCAATTATTAAAAGCTCTCGAATTTTATGTTAACTTCAATGTGCATCAAAATAAAACCAAAACACTCATCAATATAAAACCTGAAAGTGTGCAGTATTGTTATCTTAGTTCAATATAAACTCTAACTAGTTGTAGGCCCGCGCGATGCTGCGGGTTAAAGTTCTTTGTTATTTCTCGGTTTTAAAATTGTTTGTTATTTCTCACAACGATACAAAATTCATACATCTGAACTTTATAGAACATACATTTATCAATCAATTTTTTCTTAAAAGAATATAAATTGTAGCCTGATCAAAGGACTTTTTGTGTTGTAATTAACATACACTTATAATCTCAAAACCTGATATATCGGAGCAATTGGCTTCTCATCCACACGCTTAAATAAATAAAAAAAAATCAAAAATCAAAATCAAATATTTGAATTTTATATGGTAAAATACATGCCATTGCCGCATCCTTCAGAATAACCCATCTTACTGATTAATTTTGAAATGTTTCGGACCCTAAAAATACTAAATAAAATAAAATCATAGCAATAAAATAATAAAACTAAAGTGAATATGTACAGAAATAAATACATATCATTTATGAAGTTTAATATTGCAGTTGAACTGATATTTAAAGTAGACTGTAAAAGAGAACCAATTACCATTCCAAGATTAATCATAACCACATCAATTCCACTTTCCTTGCAAAATCTCCATGCTGTTTTAACAGCTAGGGTTTTTGACAAAGAATAACACAACTGGTGAAATATGCAAATGTAACTAAACCAATACATATATAAATAAACAAAAAATAAATAAGCAAGATTACCAGAGATATTAGGTGTTGACACTCGTCATCAAAGAGAAAACTTCAGTATGAAAACACCCTAACTTGAAGAAAATAAAAATAATATTCGTCAAATTTGATGTCCAAATCAAATCAGGAACAATAGGGTTAGGATTAGGACTATTATAAATAGGTGTATTGTTGTAAATCATTTATTCAAGGAAATATAGAAGAGTTAATTATCTCTCTAATCTCAATTAACAGGTATCAATAGATAGCTACCCTTAATATCAAGAAATCAAGCATTTCCATCATTTAATTTGGGGGTTTGACTGTGTAAATTAAATAAGCTAAAAGAAATTGAAATTGCCTCACAATTTACGTTTGGATCCCCGATTTGTCGAATAACAGTTGAAGCTCCAGCTTATTTCCATGGACCGTGTAACATATTCCTAATTTTGTTTTTGAAAATAAACTTTGTTAGGTAAATTATTAAGCATTAAATCATTCAAAAAAAGATATATTATTGCAATTTTGTTATGATTGTTGAGTAAAATAAAAGATTATGGATAAATGTGTTTGACATTTACTGAAGCACAACCCAAATTGGAGCAAATAAACAAATAGATGCATGTGAAAATGGAAGAATTATACTCTAATTCAAGATTTTTTATGAGAAATTCTTTATTAATTCATAAAATTTACAACTACAACTAATAATTTGGGGAAATTAACATTCAATCTTGATCAGATCCTAATTAAAAAATTCTACAATCAAACATGCATCAATCACTACTTTGATGAAAATCAAATACAAGTAAAATCCAATTCCATCTCAATTTTAGATAAAACGAAACAATCGTTTCATCAAGTACCTGAAATACGCACTGCGTGAGAGAATCAATCAGTGGCCTCCCCCGCCACGTCAGAGAACCACCCGCGGATCCAATACCTTCCGCCTGTACGCATAGCGACGCCAAGTTATGGTCCATCGGCCGCAAACGAAGGGATTCTGTCACTTACTGCAGGGTTTCTCATGTAATCTCGAGTCTAGGGCTTGAATTAGTGGCAAAGATGACAACGGCGTGGACGGAAAAGAAGTGGAGAGAGAGATTAAGAGATTTTAATGGGAGATCTCCATTTCTTTCTTTTTTTAATTAAATTTGTTCCATCCATTTCAACCAATAAAAAATTGACACATGTGCAACGTGAGCCTGGTCTAAGACGTCCTCGGTATACCGCGCACTTTTGTCAGCCATAGGATTAAAATCAAACGGCTCATAATAAAATCACCTTCATCAGAGGGCAGCTTTCGACTACAAAATCTGTATAGGGTAAGATGTTTGTTGTCATTTCTCTTAATTGTTTTTTGAATTTTTTTCCCTTAGTTTCATATCTTTCCCGTCCTACAATTTACTTCTTCTCGCTTGGAGGCGATATGCAGATTATACCGACTTTTTTTTTTTTTTACCACTATTGAGAAAAATAAAGCAACAGTTACCACTGATTTGAAAATAATGTGGTAACTACCATTTCCGCCACTATTAGTGGCGGAACAACCTGTGTTCCGCCACTAGTAGTGGCGGAACAGATAGATTTTCAGTTCTGCCAAAAACGGCCCATTTTACGCACTAAACGTGGTTAATTAGTATTAAAAATCTTGTTCCGCCACTAGTAGTGGCGGAACATGTTAAAATATTTCATTAAAGATTAACATGGCTCATGAATGGGCAATTAGCGTAAAAATTGAAGAATTACTATGTTCCGCCGAACAGTGTAATTAGTAACGGTTTTTCCGAAAGAACCGTTACTAAAAGTGTAATTCGTAACGGTTTTTTTGAAAAAACCGTTACTAATAATTATATTTAGTAACGGTTTTTCTGAAAGAACCGTTACTAATAGTATAATTAGTAACGGTTTTTATAAAAAACCGTTACGAATAGTGTATTTAGTAACGGTTGTTTCATAAAAACCGTTACTAATTATACTATTAGTAACGGTTCTTTCAGAAAACCGTTACTAAATACAATTATTAGTAACGGTTTTTTCAGAAAAACAGTTACTAATTACACTTTTAGTAACGGTTCTTACAGAAAAACCGTTACTAATTACACTGTTCCGCCACTAATAGTGGCGGAACATAGTAAAGAACCGTTACTAATAGTATAATTAGTAACGGTTTTTTTATAAAAACAGTTACTAATTACACTTTCAGTAACGGTTCTTTCAGAAAAACCGTTACTAATTACACTGTTCCGCCACTAATAGTGGCGGAACATAGTAATTCTTCAATTTTTACGCTAATTTGCCATTCATGAGCCATGTTAATCTTTAATGAAATATTTTAACATGTTCCGCCACTACTAGTGGCGGAACAAGATTTTTAATACTAATTAACCACGTTTAGTGCGTAAAATGGGCCGATTTTGGCAGAACTGAAAATCTATCTGTTCCGCCACTACTAGTGGCGGAACACAGGTTGTTCCGCCACTAATAGTGGCGGAAATGGTAGTTACCACATTATTTTCAAACCAGTGGCAACTGTTGCTTTATTTTTCTCAATAGTGGTTAAAAAAAAAAAAAGTCGATTATACCAAACAAGCACACTTTGTCCGAGATTTTGGGCCTATATTATTTGGGGCCTTAACTTCAACACGTAAATAGAAAGTATAGGACGTTAGTGCTCTTATACTGTGTCCAAGTCGAAGTCGCCAGAAAAGACTTAGAATAGTCAAGCAAGACCGGACCAATAGTTCTACTATGCTTACATTTCAAACTTACACCAAATATTTCTCTTTTTTTCCCCGTCCCCTACAATTTCTCTTTTTTGAAGCTCTCTTCACTTCCTGCCTACACAACTTACACCAAATATTTGGGCGTTTTTCAATCATCAACCAACCATTAAGGTTCATTCAAGGTAGCGACCTTTTTCGATTTCTTGTTGTATTTTATCTTCCTGTTGTGTCCTTGCCCTGATCATTCACAATCATCTTTCTGACAACAAAGCTTAGGTTATTTCTTTGGTTATTTCCCTGTTAACTAGAATAGTTGGCTAAACACAATCCAACTCTCAGCTGATAAGTTTTTCTTTACTTCTCTTTACCTTAAAAAATTGTGATAATTCTTACAGTGATAAAAATGGTTCTTTCGAAGTTTGAAATTATATATATACTTTTAATTGAAAAGCCCCTAACATATTGAAGCCTGGAACCTCAGTCAAAATTAAATACGAACTGCCAAAATTATAATAAGGATCCTATTCCAAAAAAAAAAAAAAAAAACAAATAGTAAAGAGGAAGAACCATAAATCAAATAACTCTATTTTTTCTTGTAATACTGACCAAAAGAATTATCACCCGTACCACGGTTCGAAAAGTCAGTCAGAATCGGAGTCACTTTCTCAGGATCCCGATTCAGAATTAGCTGAACACTGAATCAGAATTGGCCAAATCGGATGAAAAATTGAACCAATTTATAGAAAACAAAAAGAGAGCATATATAAGATTAGTGCCACTGAGATAGTAACTTAGTAAGTAACATGCATAAACGTTCAATTAAAATAAAATTATAAGATAACAACTATCACTACTAGAAAATGCAGCATCTCCGTTGGCCAATAACCCATGAAGAAACATGATATAGATGGGCAAGCCGACACGACGTTAGACATAGAAACAACTAGCCCAGAAAGTCTTTTACGTCGTCGGCTTTATTATTTTCGTCGGCTTTATCATTTGCGTGGGCTCGACGAAACACACACTCACGTCGGTCTTTGACGGATGCAGAAAAACATTTTCATCGGGGAAGCTCACGCAAATAACTATATCAACGTTGGCCTACACAACGCAAATACCATTTGAGTTAGTGAGGCCGACGCAAATGCTCTATCAAACAATGATATAATATTACAATTTTCTCATTATTCAATGTAACAAATACAAATAGAATTAAAATACCAAAATAATGAATAACTCAAATCATAAATATATGATAACAAATGTATATATTTTCATAATGACATTATCCATTGTCCAGTATACATAAATGGAAATAATTTATTCACCTCGGAATAAATCAAATCATCTAATGCTACACTGGTTTTTAGGTCAATTCTATTCTTGAAGAAATGGAAAGAATTTCAAGCAAGTTATCTTTGAATAGCCACCGTATGTTATCAAACAGCATCCCCTATAATGGTCCAACTTGCGATCTTGCATCAAATCCAAACCGTGGCCCTTGTGAGATGACCACAGATAGAGCTTTGAAAAACATAAGTAGCATGCTTTTCGAAGAAAACAACGATGAAAATAGTAATGTATACCCTGACGAGGCGTCTCTTCAAGCTGTGGAGAAATCATTTTATGATATTCTTGGACAAAATTATCCTTCTCATGGTAATTTACCACAACCCAATTGGGAGCAGGGCTATGCTACTTCTACTGTAACCTTCTCCGATTCCAACCATGGTATTAGCTTACCTATTGTAGAATTCAATAAAGGTTTGAAAGAAGGAATGAAATTCCTTCCTAGTGTTGGTGAAAACAAATCGACATTTGATTTACAATGTGATAATAAGCTATGGTTTCCTTCCAATAGTAAAGAGGATAGTCATTTAGTTGGAAAGAAGGCAAAAAAGGGTAGGGAAGAAGATAGGGGTCTTGTAATTTTGCAGGGTAAAAAACAATTGAATTCTGAAGATTTGTCCCTGTTGAGGGGTAAAAGGCATGTGGATTTTGGAGATTTATCTCTCATGAAGGGACGAAAGTGTAAAATTTCGGAGCTTTATTTTAACAACCGAGAAGAGGCATTTGATAATGTTTTGCTTCTGCGTGAAGAAATTTATGTAAAAGAAGCCATTCGTCTACGTGAAATCAAGCAAAGAGAAATAAGGTTACACCATAAGAAGGAAATCTATGAGAATTTAGTTGATCTTCGGATTCTTCTTATGCAGTGTGCACGAGCAATATCTATAGATGATATCCAATGTGCTCATCAACTAATAGAAGAAATAAGAAAGCACTCTTCTCCCCACGGAAATGGAGATCAAAGAATGGCCCATATCTTTGTCAACGGACTCGAGGCTCGCTTAAATGTCGCTGATGGTGAGCTCTACCCACAACTCACGGTGCAAGAAAATTTATTTGATCACTTAAATACATTCCACATGGGTCTAATATCAACCCCTTTTCTCTTTGCTTCGCAGTACTTTGCAAACCACACAATCCTTAATGCAATAAACAAAGAGTCAAAGTTGCATATAATTCATCTTGGCATTGAATATGGATTTCATTGGCCATGTCTAATCCATGCTCTCTCTCAAAGGAAGGGGGGGCCTCCAATGCTTCGGATTACGGGTATTGATGGTCCCGCACCAGGCCTTTCGCCTACTTCACGATCAGAAGTGGCTGGTAAGAGGTTGGAGGGTTGCGCTAGAATTTTTGGTGTTCCTTTTGAATATAGAGGTATAGTGGCTAAATGGGATGAAATTTGCATCGAGGATCTCAATATTGAGAAAGACGAAGTTCTGATTGTTAATTGTTTGCGAGGCCTGGAATTCCTAGGAGATGAAACAGATGTAATGTACAGCCCGAAAAATCAATTTCTTGAAATTATAAGGCAGATTAAGCCAAATGTTTTCATCCAAGGAATTATTAATGGGTCATATAGTAGTTCTTTTTTTGCTGACCGCTTTAAACAATTGCTTCTTCAACACTCTGCAATGTTTGATTTGCTCGATAATAATATCCCACGAGGCAACAATAAGCAAAGATCGTATCTAGAAAATTATGTATTGGGCCAGGTGGCGATTAATGTGATAGCATGTGAGGGAACAAAAAGGTTCGTCAGGCCGGAGACTTACAAGCAATGGCATGTCAGGAACTTGAGATTAGAATATAATCAGTTGCCACTAGATAGTGACATAATAAAGCAAATAAAAAATAAGGCGAGCGAAGCTTACAACAAGGACTTTTTTTTCGAAGAAGACAATGAATGGCTACTTACGGGGTGGAAGGGCAGGGTAATGATTGCCATTTCGACATGGCGACCATGACAAACATGCTATTCGCATAATGTAACAAATATAATATGCAAGAGTATTCTGTAGCACCAGAAAGCAATTCTAGCAATTTAACTTCCTTCATTTTGGTTGATTAACATCAGAAATCTGGTCCTTCTACAAGTACATTCTGAGTTCGATAATTTTGATACACGTGTACTTTTGCATATACAAGAACTTGTATTGTATTTGTTATTACTGTTTTTGTTGTTGTTGTTGTTATGTGGTTTCCGCTATTACAATATTTGTTGTTGTTATTATCAGCATTAGCATCATTGTAATTATTAATGTTAGTATTGTTGTTGTTATTATTCTTCTAGTTACCATCATCATTATTATTCAAATTTGAATTTGACAGCATGACATTATGGTCGCTCCTATTTTATTGGTTTTATTATTTAATTAGTCTAATGAAATTTTTTGCTAAAGATTAGAACTAAAATTAAATTATGAAGGAAAGATTAAAAGACGTTGATTTACCATATCTAATGGGAACCTATTTTAAATATTGATCATTGCCTTTATATCCATCACACAAGCCTTCTGGATCTCAAAAAGAAAGAAATCATGAACCATACTTTTCAACCAAATGTATTATTTAGATATAAAAAAAAAAGTGTATTATTTGTATTTAGAAGTATGAGAGAAATTTAGAGAGAAAGTATGTTAATTTGAGAACCTCATTTGATATTCATATTGATTCATAATCTCTCTCATAATTCACTATTTAATAATTTCTTAACCTTCAATTATTAAAAGCTCTCAAATTTTATGTTAACTCTAATGGGCATCAAAATAAAACCGAAACACTCATCAAAATAAAACCTGAAAGTGTGCAGTATTGTTATCTTAGTTGAATAAAAACTCTAATTTGTGTGGTCATTTCTCTTAGTTGTTTTTTGAATTTTTATTTTCCCCTTGGTTTCAGATCTTTCCCGTCCCCTACAATTTGCATTTTTTTTTTCGCTTGAGGCGATATGCAGATTATCTAATAATGCCTCTATAAAATGAAGGGGGGAATTTCATATTTACCCTTCCAAAAATAAAAAATATCGTATCTACCCTTCCAAAACTGGAAATATCATATCTGCCCTCTCAAAAAATCAAAAATATCAAATTTACCCATTAGTTAAATCCTTCCAATTTGTCATGTTAAAATTAACATCTAATTGGTAAACTACCATAGTACCCTTACCTAACCTTTCTCTCCCGTGGCATCTGCTCTCCATCTCTCACCAGCCACTACGCCATTTTTAATTTTCTATTGTATGATTAAAATTTTCTTACATGGACAAGATAATTAATGTTGCTCCCTTGCTTTATATAAGAAAATTAAAGTGTTTTGTTCTCCAATTTGGAAATGAGTATCACTCCCATCATGAATGACAAAGCTAAGGATCATTCATAGATAGTAAAAATTTTCTTCTTAAAATGATTTTTGTTAGAAGAGAGAATGTAAATAATGAACACAAGAAAAAGTTATATACAAGAGATAGAATACTCTAGAGAGTTTAGAAAATGATGGACATGTAGTCATGTAGATATCAGAAGCAGAATGGACTGATTTTTCACCTATATTTCATCTTCTTGAGGAGAAAAGAGGCTTAAAAAGGTAACAAATTGGAGGAAGAAAGATTGGCATGAGAAATTTCAGAATAATGAAATCTTGAAAGAATATTTAATTTGAGAAGGCAAGAATTTCTAATGTCATTGATGTAGATAAAAAGAGTATTTTTTTTTTAGAATTGTCCGTAGACATACACAACACACGCGCACACACACTGAGAGACCATATCTAATCCTATCTGAAATTCCTCTAAAAATCTCTCTAGAATCCTACCGAACGCGGGATTCGATCCCTCACCTATGAAAGATGGAGCTAGTACCATAACTACTAGGCTATCCTAGTGGTGATAAAAAAGGGATATTTTTGTCTCTAAATTAAATGTGTCAACTCAATTAACAGTCAATTGATATATTTAACGGCAATTGATAATTTTGGAGAAATATGATATTTTGTAAGTTTTAGAAGGGTAAATTTGATATTATTGAATTTTGAGAGGGTAAATATGATATTTCTAGTTTTGGAAGGGACAATATGATATTACGAGTTTTTGCAAGGGTAAATATGAAATTCCCCCTAAAATAAAAGATGGAATTCTCCAATCTCAGGGTTCTGTTCCCAGCCAATGAAATAAAAAGCTAACTAAAATTGGTGCACCGTAGTCTAGGTGTATGGGGAAAGACTTGCACCGCTTCCTTCCTCTTTTCGTCTCTCTGTTTTCTGAGTACCAAACAAACCTGCCGTCCACCTGACCTCGCGTCGCCTCTGTAGGAGAAGAGGGCGCTGATGAGATGATAGTTAGGATTCGGAAGGAAAATATTGAGCGTGTAATTGAAATAAAAGAAAATAATAATAATACTAATAGTAATAATATTAGTATATTAATTCAACCCAAATCTGAACCGGAAAATGTAAAAATCGCTTCTTCTGATCACTTACCTTTGAGATCTTTGCTATGTTCAGTACTGTAGATGTAATGGTGATGATAGTTATGGTAATTTCATTACTTATCTTTCAATTCAGTGTTTAGGGTTTAGTTTATCTTAAATTATCCATTTAATCTCTTATATAATGATAATTGGATATATATTTTATAAATATATTTTGCAGTTGTATTATTGCAATCAATGGCATCCAAACTACCCGCCTGAAAAAGGAGTTGTGGACCCACATTGAAAGTAATTATCCCTTAAAAACAAATAAATACATTTTAACATAATTCGTCCATTTTGATATATCATTTTAATCAATTTTTTAGGCGGAGGTTTAACATCTCGCCTCTAAAACACTAGATCCCATTTCAAGCATTTAATGCAGATTGATTGAAGGTAACGTATTTCAAATTATAAGTTAGAATTACATATTTGATGAATTATTATGACTGAACCTTTATGTTACTTGAGCAAATTGAGGATTAATTGCATTATTCATCCATTTATTTTATTAAATACTCGATTTTCCCTCGTGTATATTTCTTATTTTTCTTCTTTATTTATCAGCGATCATGTTGGAAACTGGTTTACCTTTGTGAGAAAGAACAGAAAAAGAAAATGAAATCCAATTTAGAATGCAACAAAAGTACTATATCAACATTGAGTAGATATTAGAATAGTTTTTTTCACACATATATGGATGTTATTTTATAGCATGTATAGTAATATTGTTAAACTCAAATACATGAATAGTTATATAATTGTGTTGTTGAAAATTTGTGTAGAATAAAAAAGAGTAATAAAATTTAACATTTTCAAAAAATTTGTTAGTACATATAATTATATAGGTGCCTCACGTGCAAAGCGCGTGCCTGGCTATAGTATTAAATAAACACACTTTGTTCGAGATTTTGAGCCTATACTATTTTGGGCTTAAACTTTTTTATGCTGGGAAAACTCCTTTGTAATTTGGGCTGAACACGTAACATGTATAGAAAGTTTTGTACGCTGTGCTCTTCTACCGGTGTCTTAAGTCGCCAGAAAGGACTTTTGAATAATCTAAGTCAACAAGACCCAAAGTGATACCATCATTACTTTTCAATTTTTGAGGGGTATTATATCTCTTTTTTGAAGCTCTCTCTTTCTATCCACTTCTTGCCTACACAACTTACACCAAATATTTGGGCGTTTTTCAATCAACCAACCAACCAACCATTAAGGTTCATTCAAGGTACGCTACCTTCTTCGATTTCTTGTTCTATTAGATCTTCCTGTTGTGTCCTTGCCCCAATCATTCACAATCATCTTTCTGACAATAGAGCTTAGGTTATTTCTTTGATTATGCCCTGTCAACTAGAATAGTACGCTAAACACAATCCAACTTAGTTGATAAGTTTTTCTTTACTTATCTTTACCTTAAAAAATGGTGATAATTCTTACAGTGATAAAAATGGTTCTTTCAAAGTATGAAATTATATATATACTTTTAATTGAAAAGCCCCTAACATATTGTAGCCTGGAACCCTCAGTCAAAATTAAATGTGAACTGCCAAAATTATAATAAGTACCCTATTCCAAAAAACAAAACAAAAAACAAATAGTAAAGAGGAAGAACCATACAATTTTCTTGTAATACTGACCAAAAGAATTATCACCCATACCACGCTTCGAAAAGTCAGAGTCAGAATCAGAGTCGCTTTCTCAGGATTCCGATTTAGAATTAGCTGAACTGAATCAGAATTGGCCAAATCGGATGAAAAATTGAACCAATTTATGTAAAACAAAAATAAGATTAGTGCCACTGAGACAGTAACTTAGTAAGTAACATGCATAAACGTTAAATTAAAATAAAACTATAAGATTACAACTATCACTACTAGAAAATACAGCATTCGCGTTGGCCAATAACCCACGCAGAAACATGATCTACGTGGGCAAGCCGACGCGACGTATGCCAAAGTAGAAACAAGTAACCCAGAAAGTCTTTTACATCGGCTTTTAGTATTTTCGTCGGCCTTATCATTTGCGTGGGCTAGGCTGACGAAACAACTCACACTCACGTCGGTCTTTGACGGACGCAGAAAAACATTTTTGTCGGGGAAGCTCACGCAAATAACTATATCAACGTTGGTCTACCCTACGCAAATACTAGCATTTGAGTTCGTGAGGCCGACGCAAATGCTCTATCAAACAATGATATAATATTACGATTTTCTCATTATTCAATTCAACAAATACAAATAGAATTAAAATACCAAAATAATGAATAAATCAAATCATAAATATATCATAACAAATGTATATATTTTCATAATTACATTATCCATTGTCAAGTATACATAAATGGAAAGAATTTATTCACCTCGGAATAAATCAAATCATCTAATGCTACACTGGTTTTTAGGTCAATTCTATTCTTGAAGAAATGGAAAGAA
This sequence comes from Juncus effusus, assembly GCA_027726005.1. NCBI lineage: Eukaryota > Viridiplantae > Streptophyta > Magnoliopsida > Poales > Juncaceae > Juncus > Juncus effusus. The sequence goes on along the minus strand of CM050891.1, from coordinate 9,791,464 downwards.
TTTCAAGCAAGTTATCTTTGAATAGCCACCGTATGTTATCAAACAGCATCCCCTATAATGGTCCAACTTGCGATCTTGCATCAAATCCAAACCGTGGCCCTTGTGAGATAACCACAGATAGAGCTTTGAAAAACATAAGTAGCGTGCTTTTCGAAGAAAACAACGATGAAAATAGTAATGTATACCCTGACGAGGCGTCTCTTCAAGCTGTGGAGAAATCATTTTATGATATTCTTGGACAAAATTATCCATCTTCTCATGGTAATTTACCACAACCCAATTGGAAGCAGGGCTATGCTACTTCTATTGTAACCTTCTCAGATTCCAACCATGGTATTAGCTTACCTATTGTAGAATTCAATAAAGGTTTGAAAGAAGGAATGAAATTCCTTCCTAGTGTTGGTGAAAACAAATCGACATTTGATTTACAATGTGATAATAAGCTATGGTTTCCTTCCAATAGTAAAGAGGATAGTAATTTAGTTGGAAACAAGGCAAAAAAGGGTAGGGAAGAAGATGGGGGTCTTGTAATTTTGCAGGGTAAAAAACAATTGAATTCTGAAGATATATCCCTGTTGAGGGATAAAAGGCATGTGGATTCTGGAGATTTGTTTCTCGTGGAGGGACGAAAGTGTAAAATTTCGGAGCTTTATTTTAACAACCACGATGAAGCATTTGATAATGTTTTGCTTTTGCGTGAAGAAATTTATGTAACAGAAGCCATTCGTCTACGTGAAATCAAGCAAAGAGAAATAAGGTTACACCATAAGAAGGAAATCTATGAGAATTTAGTTGATCTTCGGATTCTTCTTATGCAGTGTGCACAAGCAATATCTATAAATGATATCCAATGTGCTCATCAACTAATAAAACAAATAAGAAAGCACTCTTCTCCTGATGGAAATGGAGATCAAAGGATGGCCCATATCTTTGTCAATGGACTCGAGTCTCGCTTAAATGGTGCTGATGGTGAGATCTACGAACAACTCGTGGTGCGGCATGAAAATATGAATGATCACTTAAATGCATTGCCCATGTCTCTAATATCAACCCCTTTTATCCTTGTTTCGCTGTACTTTGCGAACCACACAATCCTTAATGCAATAAAAAAGGGGTCAAAGTTGCATATAATTCATCTTGGCATTGAATATGGAGTTCATTGGCCATGTCTAATTCATGCTCTCTCTCAAAGGAAGGGTGGGCCTCCAATGCTTCGGATTACAAGTATTGATAGTTTCGCACCAGGCTTTTCGCCTACTGCACGATTAGAAATGGTTGGTAAGAAGTTGGAGGGTTACGCCAGAATCTTTGGTGTTCCTTTTGAATATAGAGGCATAGCGGCTAAATGGGATGAAGTTTGCATTGAGAACCTCAACATTGAAAAAGACGAAGTGCTCATTGTTAATTGTGTGCGAGGTCTAGATTTCCTAGGAGATGAAACAGATGTAATGTATAGCCCAAAAAATCAATGTCTTGAAATTATTAGGCAGATTAAGCCAAATGTTTTCATCCAAGGAATTATTAATGGGTCATATAACAATTCTTTTTTTGCTAACCGCTTTAAACAAGTGCTTCTTCACTACTCTGCAGTGTTCGATTTGCTCGATAATAATATCCCACGAAGGAATAATCAAAGATGGTATCTAGAAAATTATGTATTGGGCAATGAGGTGATTAATATGATAGCATGTGAGGGATCAAAAAGGTTCGTAAGGCCGGAGACTTACAAGCAATGGCATGTCAGAAACTTGAGATCAGGATATAATCAGTTGCCACTAGATAGTGACATAATAAAGCAAGTCAAAAATAAGGTGAGCAAAGCTTACGACAAGAACTTTTTTGTCGGAGATGACAATGAATGGTTACTTTGGGGGTGGAAGGGCAGGGTATTAGGCGCCATTTCGACATGGCGACCAAGAGAAACATGATATTCGCATAATGTATCGAATATAATATGCAAGAGTATTATGTAGCATTTCAATAACACTACTAAAAAAAGGTCCGCTAGAGGCAAAACTCATGAGTCAGCAGGGTCTAGCGCCTGTAAAATGGCCCGTGGGTCAGAATAGTTGCGAAAATACAGGCAGCAGGGCCTAGCGCCTGTATATTGACCCGCCTCTCCAAATTTTTCTACTTTTTCAAACGCTCTAAAATCCTTTCAAACGCTCTAAAATCCTTCAGCGCCCAAAATTTCGAGCTGAAAATTACCTCTCCTCAAAACTCCAGTGCACTCTTCAAAACTCCAACTCCCCTCTTCGTGCCTCTCCAGCGCCGTACCTCTATCCTCTTCGTGCCTCTCCTCACTGAGCCTCTCCTCTCGCCGTAGTCTCCACAGCTTCCTGTCGTGCGGTGTCCTTCATCTCCACACGAAAGAGAAGCAGGAGCTGATTTGTTCTTTGCTTCCGCCCCAAAAGGTTCCTCTTCTCTCTTACTCAATCTCTTACTGAATCTCCATTTATTTCTCAATCTTCTCCTCTTTTGATGTCTTTCATTGATATTGGGCTGAAATTGACTGAATTAGGTTTTGTGTTAAGTGAATTTGGTTGAAATTAACTTAATTAGGTTCTATGTTTAGTGAATTTGGGTTGAAATTGACCAACTTAGGTTATGTTCAGTGAATTTGGGTTGAATAATGATTTTATTAAAGTTGAAATTGAATGAATTTGAATTTAAATAGTCAGATTAGAGTAAATTTTTTTTTTCTGTTCTTTTTTTGATATTTTCCAATGAAAGATAATTTTCCAAACAAGTAATCTAGGTCAAGTTGGAATACCAATTATTCTCAGCAGAATTACGCCAACATAATTGAATGCCATTGCCATTTGTAGTCAATGGTTTGGGACTCATCTGTTAAGGGAACACATATCTTGATCTTTTTGCAAGGTACTCATGACACAATTAAGGCATAAGAATCTCCAAGTAAACCTTCTCTCCATCAATATATTTTTCCATTGTAAATATGATATAATTTCAATTATTAACTATACAACTATTCATATTTCATATTTTTTGTACAAGTTCTGTATGAGTCATAAATCAGCTCTATACAACTATTATCTCATCATAATTATTAACTCTAATTTTTGTTACAAGTGAAAAAGTACAATTCAAACCTTGAAAAACATTAGGTGTCCATGCATGCATATGAATACATCCTGAATATGGCCCTTGAATCAACACTTGTATCTAAAAAAGAGTACAGCTTTATAATTTTGGAATTGTGCTGCTTAATGCTGGTATTTGTTCAAAGAAAATCAACACTTGTTTGTAGATTGTGCGGTATTACAATCCATTTTGGTACCTGATCCTCAAATTGATGAAAACTTCTTTTTTTTTTTGTAAAGAAAAGGATTCAAGGACACAACAATTTCATTCATTGGAACGGAAAATGGAGGTAAAATTCATCTGATTGTTTCATAAATATTTTCCCCAATTTATTTTTTAAAGAAAAAAAATACAAGAGTAATTCATATAGGCTGACTTACAGTGGTGCATCTTATCAGGGTCATTTAGGCTTTGGTAATGCTATTGCTTGGAACTTAAAAGGATATATCTTGATACCTGGTTCCGAATACACAAGCGTAAAAGGTTTCTTTTACAATTTATTTAAGAATATGTATAGGCAGTCACTTATTTTTCAATTTACCTAAAAGGTTTCTTTTACAATTTATGCTAATGTAGGTGCAATTTCTCTCGCTTAAGCTTGATAGATGCTCTGGTTTTTCCACTGGTTCAAATTTGAAAGATCTTTTTAGATATTTACCTTTAATATTTTATTAATTTGATTTTTATTTTTAAAATTTAGGGTTTGCGGGCGGTCGTTACTGAGAGATTCATTGGAACACTCTCTTATCGATAGAATTCCCAGACGGCAGAATGACCGAATAACCCTTCTGGGTGAATTAAACTAGGTTTTTACTGCAATTACTGACATAATTGTATGTAATGTTCTTCTTCACGGTAATATTTATTTCCTTATTTAACCGCTTTTAATTTTTGAAGGGTGTTTTGGTTATTATTTAGTTCATGAGGTTGTTTTGTGAAAATGTGCAGAACTGTTTTAAAAAAATCCCTTATGGTTGTCCTTTAGTTTTTGAAGGGTGTTTATGTAATTATCGAATTCATGAGGGGTTGTAAAAATGTGCAGACCTGATCTTCATACTATTTATTTCATAAAACACCATTAATTTCTGAATGGTTGTTTATGTAATTATCTAATTCATGAGGGTTTTTTTTTTTGGAAATGTACAGAAAAGTACCACCTCATGGTAGTATTTATTTTTAAACTGTATTTTTTAAGGGTGTTCTTTTAATTATGTAATTGTCTATTCTGTTCCTATTCCACTTAATTTCCAGGTTAATTCCCGCTCCATGCTTCATAAATTTTGGGATTATTTGTTTATATATATTTATTTTGCTTGAATAGGTGAATCCCCTCTGTAAAGACTTGATGTATATTTGAGTTATAATACATTATAACTTAAATCTATTATTACTCACAGTTTGTTTTGCTTATGAGTTACAATCATTTCATTTTTCTTCATCAACATTTGGATTTGCTGCTGTTTTCATCAATCTCCCATTGTTAAAATAGTAAGTTTTAATTAAAAAATAATGTAAAATTAATAGAGTTTATTCTGAAAAGAAATAAATTGTTCTTTTTAATTATTGGGCAGAGGAGAAGGCAAAGATGGAAATTGTATAAGTTTTTATTTCGGGTGGGGCAAATTCATCATTATTTCCGAGGTTATATTCTCATAAAAATTCCTAACTATTTCACGCATTAGGTTTTATGATTTTAATTAAGTGTTAGATGCTTTGGTACACTTATCACATAAATCTTGTAATATTTAATAAACATGTATAATTTATTATTGAATATTAATGGGAAATTATATCATTCATAATTTAACAAACTTGTATAAGTCATAATTTGCCTTAATTCATCCAATGCATTTTTTTTTTTGTATTAATCAATAGATTATATCTTTAATTAGGCTTGGTGAAAGCATTACTGCTCTTTTTTAAGATTTCATTGATGAGTAAATCACGAGACCTAATTCCTAAACCCTAAATCGTGAAAAACAGATTAACAAAGTATATTACAGATTTAATTGCAAATTTTATATAAAATAATACATTTTTTTTTTGCTTTATAGGGTCCGATTGATACTTGGCCACTATATTGGACTAACCTACAATGCTACAAGTGTTTTCAGATGCAATAGGATTCTAGTAGGTATATGAAAATTAGAAATCTATATATTCAGTAAGTTCTTCAATTACTGTTCTATGATCTTTTTTTACGCTGCATTTATCTTTTATAAGAAAAAAATGAAAACTACAGTATTTTCTCTACTAAAACCCTAAAATAACCCCAAATAATGATGCAAAACAGAAATTATTCTAATTTCCTTTTTTGGATTGATTAAATACTGACATGATGATTTGATGTTTTGTAGCAGTACTTACATAAATATCCATGCTGGTTTTCGTACTAATTTCAACTATCTCCGAAAATTCATAAAAGGTACTTTGTCAGAGAGGATTTTCTTTTGTATAAAATTGATAATTTTATAGGAGACCGTCTCATTTATTATCAAATATGCCTTCTGAAATATGTGAATATCAAATTTGACTCAGGAATCACAAATGGATTTAGAGGGCATTAGATGTAGATGAAGGAATATGCCAAGTGCTAACTTCTGTTTAATGTTTTTAGGTTTTAGGTCCGAACAACAAAGCAAGCATTATTGTTTTTAGTTTCGCACAAAGGATAGATATTGTACTCTTAATTTAGTGTATTTTGATATGATTTTACAAATTTGAATATTTTGTTATGAATTCTGGTAATATATTTATTGTTTTATTTCGTAAAAGTGTGTAATTGAATTGATATGGTGTGATGGAAATTAAAATATTGCAAAATGAAAATTGCTATTTCGGTGTAGTGGCGGTCTTGAGTACCTCAATGTTGGGCCAATCTTGAGCGTCTCAACTTTGAGGCAGTCTTGGACGCCTCAACTCTTGTGCGCCTCAACGTCTTGGGCGTCTCAACTTTGAGGCAGTCTTGGGCGCCTCAACGTCTTGGGCGTCTCAACTTTGAGGCAGTCTTGAGCGCCTCAACTTCTTGGGCGTCTCAACTTTGAGGCAGTCTTGAGCGCCTCAACGTCTTGGGCGTCTCAACTTTGAGGCAGTTTTGGGCGCCTCAACATCTTGGGCATCTCAACTTTGAGGCAGTCTTGGGCGCCTCAACGTTGAGGCAGTATATGACCCGCCTCTATATTTCTTGGGCGGCTCCAGTAGAGGCGCTTATGAGGCGGACATGAAAGTGCCTCTAAATTGTATTAAGGCGCAAAAAAGTGCCTCTAAACCTTAAAAAAAGTGCCTCTCTCAAGGTTTTTTTTAGTAGTGTAAAAAAAAGAAGAGTATTATGTAACTGAAAGCAATTCTAGCAAATTAACGTCCTTCATTTTGGTCGATTGACATCAGAAATATGGTATTACAAGGGAGAAGATAAGCTTAAATACAATTCTACAAATAGATTCTAAGTTCGATAGTTTTGATACAAGTGTACTTTCACACATACAAGAATTTGTAATGTTTTTCTCATTTTTTGTCATTGTTATATCGTTCCTGCTGTTAGCATTTATTGTTGTTTTTATCATCAGCATCAGCATCATTATCATTCAAATTTGAATTTGACAGAATGTCATTATGGTCACTCCTGTTTTATTGGTTCTATTATTTGATTAGTGATCTAGTGAAATTTGTTGCTAAAGATTAGAACGAACTTTTCTTTCTGAAGGAAATATTAAAAGATGCTAATTTACCATACCTAATTGGATCCTATTTTAAATATCGATCATTGCCTTTATATGCATCACAAAAGGGGCCTTCTCGATCTCAAAAAGAAAGAAATCATGCGCCATTCTTTTCAACAAAATGTATTATTTACATGTAAAAAAAACAAATGTACTATTTGTATTTTAGATTCTTAGAAGTATGAGAGAAATTTAGAGAGAGTATATTAATTTGAGAACCTCATTTGATATTAATTTGAGAACCTCATTTGATATTCATATTCATTCATAATCTCTCTCATAATATATTTAATATTTTCTTAACCTTCAATTATTATTTGTTTTAATGCAAGCATGAGGTGGGTGATCACATGCTAAAGAGTAAATATTATATCAATAATAAAATATAAGAATTACAATAAGTTTAAAGACACTTCAGAACAGCGTTTTGCTGTTTTGAATATGTCCAGCCAAGAAAAACCTATATAACAAAAAGATTGGTAAAAGATTATGAAAATTAGGAGCCGAAATACCTCCACTCACACTCCAAAATGATCACTTGATTTCCACGCTCTAAGCTCATCCGTTGTCCATAGTGTTAGTTGCGTCAGGTTGGACGCTTCAGCTCTTAATAACCGGTTACACCTCTCCTTCCATATTAAGCTTCAATTATTAAAGCATCTCTTAGTTTTATATAACTCTAATGTGCATCAAAAAATAAAAAGCCACCCACGCATCAAAATAAAACTTGAAAGTATGCACTATTGTTGTCTTAATTCATAAACTCTAATGTTTATTATCTCTCTTAATTGTTTTTTACCTTAGTTTTAGATCTTGGTCTTCTACAATTTATTCTTTTTTCCGCTTGGAGGCGATATGCAGATTATACTAACCACACTTTGTCCGAGATTTTGGGCCTATACTACTTTGGGCTTTTACTTCAACACGTATGATCCAACAATAACATGTATAGAAAGTTTAGTTAGCTGTGCTCTTCTACTGTCCAAGTTGAAGTCGCCAAAAATGACTTTGAATAGTCTAAGACAGGACCATGAGTGGTAGGTTTATTTTTCAGTCTTTGAGGGCTATTATTTTTCTTTTCCAAACTCTCTTCACTTCTTGCCTAAACTTACACCAAATATTAGGGAGTTAAACCATCATCAACCATTAAGGTTCCTTCAAGGTACGCTACCTTTTTCGATCTCTTTATTGGATCTTCATGTTGTGTCCTTGCCCCAATCATTCACAATCATCTTTCTGACAACAAAGCTTAGATTATTTCTTTGATGATTTCCCTGTCAACTAGAATAGTTGGCTAAACACAATCCAATTCAGCTGATCAGTTTTCATATTCTCTTTACCTTACCTTTCCTTTACGGTGATAATAAGTGGTTCTTCCAAAGTTTAAAATCATAAATATACTTTATTTGAAAAGCAGCTAACATATTGAAGCCTGGAACCTCAGTCAAAACTAAACGCTAACTACCATAATTGTAAGTATCCTATTCCAAAATAACAAATAGTAAAGAGGAAGAATCATAAATCAAATAACTCTGTTTTTACTTGTAATACTGACCAAACAAATTATCACCCGTACCTCGGTTCGAAAAATCGGAGTCGGTTCCTCACGATTCCGATTCAGAATTAGCTGAATTGAATCAGAAATTGGCCAAATCGGATGAAAAATTGGACCAATTGTATAAAACAAAAATAATATTAACACCACTAAGATCGTAAATTTGTAATTAGCATGCATAAAAGTTCAACAAAAATAAAATTATAAGAAACTACTACTAATGCTACACTGTTTTTTTAGGTCAATCTATTCTTGAAGAAATGGAAACAATTTCAAGCAAGTTCTCTCTGAATAGCCACACAATGTTATCAAAAAGAGTCCCCAATAATGGTCGAAATTACGATCTTGCATCAAATCCAAACCGTGACCCTTGTGAGATAACCAAGGATAGAGCTTTGAAAAACATAAGTAGAATGCTTTTTGAAGAAAACAACGATGAAAATAATGATGTATACCTTGAGGAGGCTTCTCTTCAAGCCGTGGAGAAATCATTTTATGATATTCTTGGACAAAACTACCCATCTTCCGATGGTAATTTACCACAACCCAATTGGAAACAGGACTATGCTTCTGCTGTTGAATTCTTGGATTCCAACCATGGTATTAGCTTACCTATTGTAGAATTCAATAAACGATTGAAAGAAGGAATGAAGCTCCCTCCTACTGTTGGTGAAAACAAATCGACATTTGATTTACAAGGTAATAATAAGCTATGGTTTTGATCAAGAGAATGGGGAAAGCGAGAATAGTCAAGGCGAATGGAAGGCGATTCTCACTGGAGGCTGATGGTTGGTTCCATCCAGTTAAGAAACCAAATCCAAAGCTATCCATCTCTCCTTTTCAACACTATCACTCTAACTCTCTCTACTCAGCTTCTTACTCTTCTTCTTCACACCACTCTTCACTCTCTTACACTTGGGTCAAAAAGAAAATGTCTCAAAGTTACCACTTGGCAAAGAAAGCCAAGAGCTCGAACAACAGGGGTTATGGACCGCCCAGAATCCCACCTCCCACTCGCCACGTACCACCTCCTCCCACCTCTTCTCCAGGCATTCTGCCAACCCCGCCCTATCACCCTCTTCTCCATCTTCCAACACGCCTCCTGTCTTCTTCCTCGCACAACCCCACTCCACGCACTGTAGCAGTACGTACCCACTCTAATTCTATTCCCCTGGTTCTGGAAAATGCTGATAATAACAGAGCCGCAACTCAGATGAACAACAACATCATCCCCCATATTTCTCCTCTACACCCACCTTCAAACTCTAACCCTACTCCTCCATTCTCAGGCCCCTTAGCTCACCGGTTGTCCTACGCTCAGATGACTCAGAAACCTCAAATTCCTACCCTCCATCTTGCTGCATCTTCTTCTAACCCACCGCCAGTCAGTATGGAACAGAGGAAAAGAAAGAGCCACGAGATTGTTGTGCCAGTCAAGGAAAGTTCAGGAGGACAAGCGAGCGCAGAGGTCCTGTTCAAAAATCTACCAACTCACTTCTTTCCCCTTAACAATTCCAATCCATTCTGGAAAAAAAAATGTCTCATTTGTCTCTCAAATGATCACTTCTCAAATGCATGCTCTCAAACAAGAAGATGCATTGCATGCGGAAACACAAATCACCTCATAACTCACTGTAAAAAGGTCAAAGCACCAGCTGCACCTTTTCGTGATTCCCTAACCTGTGAGGGGATCTTCGGTGAGGAAGGAATGCCGGAAGATCGACCAACAGAATCCACTCTTTTCATTGAAACTACTCAACCGATGAGGGAGGAAATCAATAGAATGAGACAAGCCGTGATAGTCGATGGAACCGGATTATCGGACAGAACAAGAGATGGAATCAAAGGTCTTCTCGCGAATTCATTCAATTGGAGAGAAGACTTCACTCTAGCTCACCTGTCAGGAGGAAAATACGTCCTCATTCTTCCGGACTATGTTCAAAGAAATGATTTCCTGCGTGCAAGATTATTCCACCTAAGAAAGGCAGGATTCAAGGTGTATCCATGGTCCACCAAAATCAACTCTGATCCGGCGAATTTCAAATTCAAGGTATGGATACAATTGATAAATTTACCTCAATTTTACTGGTTACCTCAAACAATCGAGAGAATTGTCTCTGAATTTGGTGTGATGGTTGATCACGGACCGCTGTCAAATGTGCCTTCTCTTGCATCTCTATCTATCTCTTTTCTCACTACAAACCTCTCTCTGATAACCAAAGAGTTAAAACTCATAACTGACGAAAGAATGTTCAAAGTGCCTATTGTGATTGTCAGTAGGAAGGAATTGAATCTCTCTTTCATACAAATTCCACCAGCCCCAAACTCTACTGTTACCATCATCACTTCCATTGATCAACGACAGCCTTCACCCCCCCCTATATGAACTCCAATCAAACCATACCATCACTCTGAATCCGATCAACATTCAGAACACACACCCTCCAGTAGAATTTCAAATAGTAAACCCATCACCGATAAGGCCTGGCGAAGGTGGTTCTGCCCATGAAAACCAAAAGGAGGTCAACGCAGCCGCACGCAAGTCTCATACGATCAATTCTGAGCAACCGGTTCAAGAGGTGGGAAGTGCTTTCAGTCCGAACGAGAGAACCCGACACCCTTCAAGGACCAGTCCTCAGTCCTCGGCAACGGAGACCCCGGAGGGAAGGAATCCGAGAAGCCGTCGGGTGCCAGAACAGGGAGAAATTCTATCCTCACGACAAAACACGCGCGAAAACCAGTAAACAGGAGGCTGGACATCTCCAGTCCAGTGATTAATGGAGAAATGGAAAGTCTGGTTGACAAGATTATACCATGGGGCTCTCTCAATGGGCCACAAGCGATCGCACAAAGCCTTACGGCTGACTGTGATTGGATGGGGAAAGAAGGCGGCTCAGTGGGGACCAACGCTCAAGAGGAGCCCATTATGATGGTGACTCTTCAATCCACACAAGGGACGCCACATGGACAGATGGTTGATATCACTCCTCGTAATTCTTGCGAGGCAGGTATATCCCCTAATCATTCCCCTATTTTATCCTCGGTTCAAAGTATTATTCCTGTCAATTCATGCTTGGCATTAAATAAAAAGTCAGGGGAGATCTCTGAAGAATCCCTCTCATTTAATGCACCTCTAATCAATTTCAAACGCAAGTCAAAAAGTTCCCACGCAAAGAAATTCAAACCAAATGACTCTTCCTCTTTTTTCCAAAAGTCTGTTGCAAAAGAAAGGTTCAAAAAGTCACAGGCAAGAAAAAATAATAATAAACAAAAATTTGTACAAGGGAAAGGCCCATTGAAAGCTGGCCCATCGAACAAAAATTCAGCTCAATCTATTAGAAGAAGCTGCAGGCCTAAAGTCCCCAAAATATTATTTCATGGGATGCAGTTGACTAAACAAAAGAAAAACTCTAAGAAAAACGAAAGAAAACATGTTGAAAAACAGGCAGCAATACGCGGTCTTTTAGATGAACTCGAGCAAGAGAAATTAATACGTAAACCTATGAATGAACCTCTTATCGCTAAAATTCATTCTTTTGTGGGTTTTGAAAATGAAGAAATCATCTCATCGCAAAATGTTAATGTAGGAACGTCTAATGAAAATCAGGAAGACCCAATCAACTCACAGAGCGCCTCTGCGGAGGGCTCGACTTGAATCCGTCTCTCTCATTTTGTTTTTTTGGGGAGTGAGGGTATCTTTGATATTAGTCCCTACTCTTGTATCTTTCTTTTTTATCAATTATTGTAATGAACTCTTTAAATCTACGTGATTTTGAAATTCTGACATGGAATGTCAGAGGACTTGGTTGTCACAAAAAATGTAATGTTGTTAGAGAAAGTATAAGAACATCGCGTTGTAAAATTGCTTGCCTTCAAGAAACAAAATGGAGACAAGTTAACTCTTTCAAAATCTCTCAAATCTCTCCTCCTTACATTAAGAATTTCACCTCAAAGGAGGCCGACGGCTCTAAAGGCGGCACAATAATATTATGGGGTGATGCTTTCACCCTAATCAACTCCTTCAACTCCCTCTACTGCTCTAACGTAATTCTAAAAGATAATCGTTCAAAAAATGAATTCCTTCTGTCAAATGCATATGGTCCGACGGACGACGACCAAAAACCTATTTTTCTTAATGATCTATCTCAAATACACTCAAACCACCAAACATTACCTTGGATACTCTTGGGTGATTTCAACCTATTGAGGGACCAAACAGAAACCACATGTTCATCTTTCAACAACCAAATCTCATTCCAATTCAATCAACTTATCCAAGGTTTGGATCTTTGGGAAGTACCCCTCCTTGGCCGAAACTTCACATGGACTAACAAGAGGCCCTCACCTTGCCTCTCAAAACTCGATAGAGTTATACTCTCCCATCACTTCATCTCCTCTACTCTAAATTACTCACTCTCCACTCAACCAACCACAACATCAGATCATACTCCAATTTTTCTATCTCTATTCTCTAATCAAACTCATAGCTTCAAAAGATTCCAAGTGGAAAGACTATGGCTAAAAAAAGAAGGATTCAAAGAGCTAGTTCATAACTCATGGTCTCAACCTACAGGGGATCCTAACTCCTCAAAAAATTTCTTGATCAAACTACAAAGACTCAGAAGATCCATCCACATCTGGTCAAAAGATCTGAATGCTAATCTAAATTCTTCTTTACAAAGAGCAAAATGGATCACCGAGATTTTAGACAAATTAGAAGAGAGTAGAGACTTGATCCAAGAAGAGCTTGCACTAAGAATAAAGCTTAAAGAGCTGATTTTTCAACAAGCAAATCTACAAGAGATAAAATGGCAACAACGGGCCTCATGCCGTTGGATAAAAATGGGGGACAAAAATACTTCATATTTCCATGCGATTGCCTCTAAACGATCAAAGGAGAACCATATCTCTAAAATCCAACTATCAACACAAGAAGACTCAGTCATAGAGGATACAAGCGATATCCTCAACGCTTTTCATACACACTACCGAAATCTGTTTGGCTATTCCCTCCAACAGCCAACTACTCACAACCATTCTCTTGACCTCTCCTTTCTCGTATCCTTCTCATTTCAACTCTTACCTCTTACTGACCCATTTACCGAAGAAGAAGTGAAAGGGGTAATAGACCATCTTCCCAAGGGCAAGTCATCGGGGCCTGACGGACTGCCATCAGAGTTTATTCAAGAATTTTGGGAAATTGTCAAGAATGACATATTATGGATGATAAATGATTTCTATCACAATAAACTGGATCTTTGGAGACTGAATCAGGCGGCCGTCACTCTTATCCCTAAAGTACAAGGAGCCATTCTCTTAAATAATTTTAGGCCAATTAGTGTAATTACAACCACTATAAAAATCATCACAAAAATACTCTCTAATAGGCTACAACCGCATTTAAATGACATGATCCATCCTAACCAAGCCGCTTTTATAAAAACACGATCGATTACCGAATCCTTTATCGTCACAAGAGAGTTGGCATCCTTTGCTCACAAAGAAGGGGTGCCTTCCGTGATCTTTAAGATTGATTTTAAGAGGGCTTTCGATACGGTAGATTGGAAATTCCTTGAACAAATGCTCGCCGCAAGGGGATTCCCGCCCAAATGGATCCAATGGATATCCATCCTCTTACACTCTTCCTCCTCTTTCCTTAAAATAAATGGACGCGAAAGCCAACCTTTTTTCCACGCTAGTTAATGTTTTAAAGGTTTTCATGTATAGAAACATTGAAGATTAAGAAAAACTACATCTATTTTTTTTTATACATCACAAAAAAAATATTTTTGACAATGTTATTTTTGAAATATAAAATAAAGAATTATTTATGTAACTAATTTTAAATGTATCATTATTATAAATTATTTTTATATACAAAATTTTCTATTTTTTGTTTTTAAAATTTTTTAGAATCAATTTTTTATTTGATGATCTTTTTTGTTCAATTTGCAACTTAATATAGACATTAAAGAAAGCAAAACAAATTATAGATTTTTGTAGGATTCTATTAGAAAAAAGAAAAGAAAAGAAAAGAGAGATTGCACGGATCAAAAAAGAGGAGAAAGAAAGGCATTGAAAGTTATGGGAGATCTCCATTACTTTTTTTGCTTATATTTGGTCTAGTGTTGTGAAATGACAATATTATCCTTGTAATTTTCAAGCAGCGAAATATTGATGAGAGTATTATGGTATTTTCGAGAGGATTGTAGGCTGATAATTGGAAAAAAAAAAATGATCTGAAATTTGAGATAGGATTCGAACTCACGACCTCTCAAGTAAGAGGCAAGAGTTTAATCCACTGAGCCAACACACTTTTTGTGATACATCTCAACTAACTAATATAAATGGTATATTCCAGATAGGGACATGTGTCAAAATCTGGTGCAATCCGGCCTGCTATTATAATATTGAAATGGCTTGTGTTATCCTCCTTTCAAATGTAATTTTTTTTTAAAAATATTTTAATGTTTTTTCCAATGTATCACACATAGATTTTTAAAAATAAATAAATGATATTTCTTATTTTGAAGGGATATAAAAAAATATGTTTACAATTTTATTCATCTTGAAAACATAAAGATGTAATATTTTTCATTGGGTAACATAAATAAAAATTATTTATAAATGTTATCTTATTATTGTATGAATCTAAATTGTGAAATTGTTAACACAAAGAATCATAGCAGTTTCTAGGCTTGAGTAATTATCTGACGTGTGACTTTGAATTGATTTTTTTGTTGAGATTTAAAGAGGAGAAAAATTGATAAAAGTATATAAGAAAAAAAATGTGCAGAAAAGAGGTTTGAACTACTGACCACTGAAGTCAACATTTTAGAATTTATGTTCGTGCTGCTTCGGAACATTTTAAATACTAATTTTAGGGCGGTAAATAACTCAAGAAGGCAAGGTGACCCCCTATCCCCGCTTCTTTTCAACTTAGTGGTAGATGTGTTACAAAGCATGCTAACACAAGTATCCTCTCTCATGTTACCTAGCATTAAGACGGATCCCCAAATGCTACAATTTGCCGACGACACTACCTACTTCGCGGAAGCGTCACCACAAAACCTTAAAATCCTCATGCATGTTATTCACCTTTTCGGTGAGATGAGTGGTTTAAAAGTCAACCTAGAAAAGAGCTCTTTCACCCCCATTAGAGTACCCCTTCGTTTTCATGAAGTTTTATCTCATATACTAGGCTGCCCCAAACAAGACTTACCTATCATACATTTAGGTTTACCACTCACTATCACTCAACCTAAGAAACGGCTTCTCATTCCACTTGTGAACAAAATTCAAAAGAGACTAGCCGGATGGAAAGGTAGAACACTATCCTATGGAGGTCGGCTGACGCTTATACAAGCCGTCCTCACTCCGATTCTGAACTATCATATGCAAGTTCTATCTTTGCCGAAGGGAATGATCCAACAAGTCAAGTCGATAGCGATGGCGTTTCTTTGGAGAGGAGACCAAAAATGCTATGGCGGTCATTGCTTAATTTCATGGAAAAAGGTATGCATGCCAAAAAATCTAGGTGGGTTAGGAATTTTAGATTTGAAATATCAAAACCAAGCCATGCTCTTGAGACGGTTATGGCACGCACGAATGAAACCATCTAGCCCATGGGGCAAGTTATTGACTCTTCTATATAACTTTTCACCCCTATCAACAAGCCATCCCTCCCTCTCAAATGCCTCTTTCTTCTTGTGCAACCTGTTAGAACTTCTTCCGATTTTTTCTATTTCAAACTCTATTAGAGTGGGTTCAGGCTCAAACACATCTTTTTGGAAAGGAAGATGGTTCAAGAATACCACCTTAGAGAATGAATTCCATCTTATTTTTGAAGAATCATCTAACAAAGAGGACTCTATTTCTCAAGTGCTCTCCTCTCAATGGGACCTTACCCCTCTCATAAACTCTAACAATCCAGCCATTGCGTCACAAGCTGCGGCGGTACAACAAATCATTCTCTCATGTACTCTCACAAATGAAGAAGACACCCTTCAATGGAGATGGGAGAATGGGGGTAAATTCTCCACCAAATCATGCTATGATTTCTTCTTCAAAACTATCACCCCCCCTAGATGGCAGAAAATGATGTGGACCATCAAAGCTCCAACCAAAGTGAGTTTCTTTCTGTGGCTTCTATCTTACGATAGAATTCCGACGCAATACAATCTAATGAGAAAAGGATGGCCATCAATCGCCGCTTGTACTCTATGCAACACGGGCGAATTAGAAACAACTTTGCACCTTTTGTGGATTGTCCATACAGCAGACAGGTCTGGTTACTGAACCATAAAAAAACAACAATCATCGATACATCGCCAATGCACTTCTGGAAAAGGGTTCGACATGGCTGCCAGACAAAAGACGATGCGATAGCGTGGGATTGCAAATGGGCCACCATCTGTTGGAACATTTGGAAACAGAGAAACCGACGAATTTTCATCAATTCTTTCGCTCCACCGGCAATCATCAGCCAACTGGCAGAGCAAGAGGCGAGCTTGTGGAAATTGTTATTATAAAACCAGAGAAGTCGATGTAATAGAGTAGGATAACTCTCTCTTTCCTTGTGTTTTCTTTTTGTTCTCTTAGAGGCTTGATGAAGCCTCAGCCGCCTAATCTTTCGAATTAGGGGCATAATCTTGTAAACTCTCCTTTTTAATTTTATTAAATGAAAATACTCAGTAGGCAATCGCCTACAGAGACTCAAAAAAAAAAATAAGCTATGGTTTCCTTCCAATAGTTTAGTTGGAAAGAAGGTAAAAGAGGGGAAGGAAGAAGATAGGGGTATTGTGGTTTTGCGGGGTAAAAGACCAACGAATTCTGAGCATTTTTCCCTGTTGAGGGGTAAAAGGCATGTGGACTCTGGAGATTTGTCCCTCATGGAGGGACAAAAGTATAAAATTTTGGCGCTTTATTTTAACAACCCAGATGATAAAGTTTTGCCTTTGCATGAAGAACTTTATATAAAAGAAGCTATTCGTCTACGTGAAATCAAGCAAAGAGAAATAAAGTTACACCATAAGAAGGAAACCTATGAGAATTTGGTTGATCTTCGGTTTCTTCTTATGCAGTGTGCACAAGCAATATCTAAAAATGATATCCAGTGTGCTCATCAGCTAATAAAACAAATAAGAAAGCACTCTTCTCCTGTTGGAAATGGAGATCAAAGAATGGCCTACATCTATGTCAATGGACTCGAGGCCCGCATAAATTGGGATGATGGTAAGCTCTACCAACAACTCGTTGTGCCGCAAGAAAAAATGATTGATCACTTGAATACATTCCACATGTCTCTAATATCAAGCCCTTTTCTCTTTGCTTCGCAGTATTTTGCGAACCACACAATCCTTAATGCAATAAAAAAAGGATCAAAATTGCATATAATTCATCTAGACACTGAATATGGATTTCATTGGTCATGTCTAATCCATGCTCTCTCTCAAAGGAAGGGTGGGCCTCCAAAGCTTCGGATTACGAGTATTGATAGACTCGCGTTAGGCTTTTCGCCTACCGCGCGATTAGAAGTGAATGGTAAGAGGTTGGCAGGTTACGCTAGAATCTTTGGCGTTCCTTTCGAATATAGAGGCATAGCGGCTAAATGGGATGAAATTTGCATCGAGGACCTCAACATTGAGAAAGAAGAAGTGCTCATTGTTAATTGTTTGCAAGGTATGGGATTCCTAGGGGATGAAACAAATGTAATGTATAGCCCGAAAAATCGATTTCTTGAAATTATAAGGCGGATTAAGCCAAATATTTTCATCCAAGGAATTTGTAGTGGATCATATAACAATTCATTTTTTGTTGACCGCTTTAAACAAGTGCTTCTTCAACACTCTGCAATGTTCGATTTGCTCGATAATAATATCCCACGAGGCAACAACAAGCTAAGATGGTATCTAGAAAATTATTTATTGGGCCGTGCGGCGATTAATGTGATAGCATGTGAGGGATCAAAAAGGTTCGTAAGACCGGAGACTTACAAGCAATGGCATGCCAGGAACTTGAAATCAGGATATAATCAGTTGCCACTAGAGAGTGCCATAATAGAGCAAATAAAAAATAAGGTGAGCAAAGCTTACAGCAAGGAATTTTTTGTCGGAGATGACAATGAATGGCTACTTTGGGGGTGGAAGGGCAGGGTAATAGGCGCTATTTCGACATGGCAACCAAGAGAAACATGATATTCGCATAATGTATCGAATATATATAATATGCAAGAGTATTATGTGGCTGAAAGCAATAATTCTAGCAAATTAACACCCATCATTTTGATTGATTAACATCTGAAACCTGGTATTACAAGGGAGAAGATAGGGCTTAATCACACTTCTATAAATAAATTCTAAGTTCGAACAATTTAGATACAAGTGTACTTTCACATACAAGAATTTCTATGTCTTCAAGCTTGCATTCATAAAAAAAGAATTTGTTTGTCTTTGTTGCTATAATTTTTGTCATTGTTATATCGTTCTGCTATTAGCGTTTGTTGTTTTTATCATCGGCATCAGCATCCTTGTAATTATTAATGTTAGTATTGTCGTTGTCGTTGTTATACCGAATCATTATTATTATTCAAATTTGAATTTGACAGAATGTCATTATGGTCGCTCTTGTTTTATTGGTTCTATTATTTAAATTAGTCTAATGAAATTTTTTTCTAAAGATTAGAACTAAATTTAAATTCTGAAGGAAAGATTAAAAGACGTTGATTTGTCATATCTAATTGGAACCTATTTTAAATACCGATCATTGCCTTTATATGCATTACACAAGCGTTCTCGATCTCAAAAAGAAAGAAATCATGCACCATAATTATGTATTATTTTGCCCTAAAAAAAAAATTATGTATTATTTACATTTAAAAATAACAAGTGTATTATTTGTATTTAGAAGTATGAGAGAAATTGAGAGAGAAAGTATGTTAATTTGAGAACCTCATTTGATATTCATATTGATTCAAAATCTCTCTCATAATTCACTATTTAATAATTTCTTAACCTTCAATTATTAAAAGATCTCGAATTTTATGTTAACTTCAATGTGCATCAAAATAAAACCGAAACACTCATCAAAATAAAACCTGAAAGTGTGCAGTATTGTTATCTTAGTTCAATATAAACTCTAACTAGTTGTAGGCCCGCGCGATGCTGCGGGTTAAAATTCTTTATTATTTCTCGGTTTTAAAATTGTTTGTTATTTCTCACAACGATACAAAATTCATACATCTGAACTTTATAGAACATACATTTATCAATCAATTTTTTCTTAAAAGAATATAAATTGTAGCCTGATCAAAGGACTTTTTGTGTTGTAATTAACATACACTTATAATCTCAGAATAGTCCATGTAATTAACATACAACAACGATTTAGCAAAAATATCAAATATATACTAATCATCTATGGAAGATGCCACAACTCATAATCTCAGAAGTTAACAAAACCCTTCTCTTGAAGGCTCTATAGTCTCCTTAATACTAATCATCTATGGAACAAATTCAATCCCATACTATCCACTCTTTCCTTCAAAACCTGATATATCGGAGCAATTGGCTTCTCATCCGCACACCTAAATAAATAAAAAAAAATCAAAAATCAAAATCAAATATTTGAATTTTATATGGTAAAATGCGTGCCATTGCCGCATCCTTCAGAATAACCCATCTTACTGATTAATTTTGAAATGTTTCGGACCCTAAAAATACTAAATAAAATAAAATCATAGCAATAAAATAATAAAACTAAAGTGAATATGTACAGAAATAAATACATATCATTTATGAAGTTTAATATTGCAGTTGAACTGATATTTAAAGTAGACTGTAAAAGAGAACCAATTACCATTCCAAGATTAATCATAACCACATCAATTCCACTTTCCTTGCAAAATCTCCATGCTGTTTTAACAGCTAGGGTTTTTGACAAAGAATACCACAACTGGTGAAATATGCAAATGTAACTAAACCAATACATATATAAATAAACAAAAAATAAATAGATGTTTGTTGTCATTTCAAACTGTATAGGATATAGATGTTTGTTGTCATTTCTCTTAATTGTTTTTTGAATTTTTTTCCCTTAGTTTCATATCTTTCCCGTCCTACAATTTACTTCTTCTCGCTTGGAGGCGATATGCAGATTATACCAAACAAGCACACTTTGTCCGAGATTTTGGGCCTATATTACTTGGGGCTTTAACTTCAACACGTAAATAGAAGTATAGGACGTTAGTGCTCTTATACTGTGTCCAAGTCGAAGTCGCCAGAAAAGACTTAGAATAGTCAAGCAAGACCGGACCAATAGTGCTACTATGCTTAAATTGTAGCCTGATCAAAGGACTTTTTGTGTTGTAATTAACATACACTTATAATCTCAAAACCTGATATATCGGAGCAATTGGCTTCTCATCCACACGCTTAAATAAATAAAAAAAAATCAAAAATCAAAATCAAATATTTGAATTTTATATGGTAAAATACATGCCATTGCCGCATCCTTCAGAATAACCCATCTTACTGATTAATTTTGAAATGTTTCGGACCCTAAAAATACTAAATAAAATAAAATCATAGCAATAAAATAATAAAACTAAAGTGAATATGTACAGAAATAAATACATATCATTTATGAAGTTTAATATTGCAGTTGAACTGATATTTAAAGTAGACTGTAAAAGAGAACCAATTACCATTCCAAGATTAATCATAACCACATCAATTCCACTTTCCTTGCAAAATCTCCATGCTGTTTTAACAGCTAGGGTTTTTGACAAAGAATACCACAACTGGTGAAATATGCAAATGTAACTAAACCAATACATATATAAATAAACAAAAAATAAATAAGCAAGATTACCAGAGATATTAGGTGTTGACACTCGTCATCAAAGAGAAAACTTCAGTATGAAAACACCCTAACTTGAAGAAAATAAAAATAATATTCGTCAAATTTGATGTCCAAATCAAATCAGGAACAATAGGGTTAGGATTAGGACTATTATAAATAGGTGTATTGTAGTAAATCATTTATTCAAGGAAATATAGAAGAGTTAATTATCTCTCTAATCTCAATTAACAGGTATCAATAGATAGCTACCCTTAATATCAAGAAATCAAGCATTTCCATCATTTAATTTGGGGGTTTGACTGCGTAAATTAAATAAGCTAAAAGAAATTGAAATTGCCTCACAATTTACGTTTGGATCCCCGATTTGTCGAATAACAGTTGAAGCTCCAGATTATTTCCATGGACCGTGTAACATATTCCTAATTTTGTTTTCTACTTTGATGAAAATCAAATACAAGTAAAATCCAATTCCATCTCAATTTTAGATAAAACGAAACAATCGTTTCATCAAGTACCTGAAATACGCACTGCGTGAGAGAATCAATCAGTGGCCTCCCCCGCCACGTCAGAGAACCACCCGCGGATCCAATACCTTCCGCCTGTACGCATAGCGACGCCAAGTTATGGTCCATCGGCCGCAAACGAAGGGATTCTGTCACTTACTGCAGGGTTTCTCATGTAATCTCGAGTCTAGGGCTTGAATTAGTGGCAAAGATGACAACGGCGTGGACGGAAAAGAAGTGGAGAGAGAGATTAAGAGATTTTAATGGGAGATCTCCATTTCTTTCTTTTTTTAATTAAATTTGTTCCATCCATTTCAACCAATAAAAAATTGACACATGTGCAACGTGAGCCTGGTCTAAGACGTCCTCGGTATACCGCGCACTTTTGTCAGCCATAGGATTAAAATCAAACGGCTCATAATAAAATCACCTTCATCAGAGGGCAGCTTTCAACTACAAAATCTGTATAGGATATAGATGTTTGTTGTCATTTCTCTTAATTGTTTTTTGAATTTTCATCGGGGAAGCTCATGCAAATAACTATATCAACGTTGGTCAACACTACGCAAATACCATTTGAGTTAGTGAGGCTGACGCAAATGCTCTATCAAACAATGATATAATATTACAATTTTCTCATTATTCAATGTAACAAATACAAATAGAATTAAAATACCAAAATAATGAATAAATCAAATCATAAATATATCATAACAAATGTATATATTTTCATAATTACATTATCCATTGTCCAGTATACATAAATGGGAAGAATTTATTCACCTCGGAATAAATCAAATCATCTAATGCTGCACTGGTTTTTAGGTCAATTCTATTCTTGAAGAAATGGAAAGAATTTCAAGCAAGTTATCTTTGAATAGCCACCGTATGTTATCAAACAGCATCCCCTATAATGGTCCAACTTGCGATCTTGCATCAAATCCAAACCGTGGCCCTTGTGAGATGACCACAGATAGAGCTTTGAAAAACATAAGTAGCGTGCTTTTCGAAGAAAACAACGATGAAAATAGTAATGTATACTCTGACGAGGCGTCTCTTCAAGCCGTGGAGAAATCATTTTATGATATTCTGGGACAAAATTATCCATCTTCTCATGGTAATTTACCACAACCCAATTGGAAGCAGGGCTATGCTACTTCTACTGTAACCTTCTCGGATTCCAACCATGGTATTAGCTTACCTATTGTAGAATTCAATAAAGGTTTGAAAGAAGGAATGAAATTCCTTCCTAGTGTTGGTGAAAACAAATCGACATTTGATTTACAAGGTGATAATAATCTATGGTTTCCTTCCAATAGTAAAGAGGATAGTAATTTAGTTGGAAAGAAGGCAAAAAAGGGTAGGGAAGAAGATAGGGGTCTTGTGATTTTGCAGGGTAAAAAACAATCGAATTCTGAAGATATATCCCTGTCGAGGGATAAAAGGCATGTGGATTCTGGAGATTTGTTTCTCATGGAGGGACGAAAGTGTAAAATTTTGGAGCTTTATTTTAACAACCACGATGAGGCATTTGATAATGTTTTGCTTTTGCGTGAAGAAATTTATGTAACAGAAGCCATTCGTCTACATGAAATCAAGCAAAGAGAAATAAGGTTACACCATAAGAAGGAAATCTATGAGAATTTAGTTGATCTTCGGATTCTTCTTATGCAGTGCGCACAAGCAATATCTATAAATGATATCCAATGTGCTCATCAACTAATAAAACAAATAAGAAAGCACACTTCTCCTGATGGAAATGGAGATCAAAGAATGGCCCATATCTTTGTCAATGGACTCGAGGCTCGCTTAAATGGTGCTGATGGTGAGCTCTACCCACAACTCGCGGTGCAAGAAAATTTCATTGATCACTTAAATACATTCCACATGTCTCTAATATCAGCCCCTTTTCTCTTTGCTTGGCAGTACTTTGCAAACCACACAATCCTTAATGCAATAAACAAAGAGTCAAAGTTGCATATAATTCATCTTGGCATTGAATATGGATTTCATTGGCCATGTCTAATCCATGCTCTCTCTCAAAGGAAGGGGGGGGCCTCCAATGCTTCGGATTACGGGTATTGATGGTCCCGCACCAGGCATTTCGCCTACTTCACGATCAGGATATAATCAGTTGCCACTAGATAGTGACATAATAAAGCAAATCAAAAATAAGGTGAGCAAAGCTTACGACAAGAACTTTTTTGTCGAAGATGACAATGAATGGTTACTTTGGGGGTGGAAGGGCAGGGTAATGGGCGCCATTTCGACATGGCGACCAAGAGAAACATGATATTCGCATAATGTATCGAATATAATATGCAAGAGTATTATGTAGCATTTCAATAAAAAAAAGAAGAGTATTATGTAACTGAAAGCAATTCTAGCAAATTAACGTCCTTCATTTTGGTCGATTGACATCAGAAATATGGTATTACAAGGGAGAAGATAAGCTTAATCACACTTCTACAAATAGATTCTAAGTTCGATAGTTTTGATACAAGTGTACTTTCACACATACAAGAATTTGTAATGTTTTTCTCATTTTTTGTCATTGTTATATCGTTCCTGCTGTTAGCATTTATTGTTGTTTTTATCATCAGCATCAGCATCATTATCATTCAAATTTGAATTTGACAGAATGTCATTATGGTCACTCCTGTTTTATTGGTTCTATTATTTGATTAGTGATCTAGTGAAATTTGTTGCTAAAGATTAGAACGAACTTTTCTTTCTGAAGGAAATATTAAAAGATGCTAATTTACCATACCTAATTGGATCCTATTTTAAATATCGATCATTGCCTTTATATGCATCACAAAAGGGGCCTTCTCGATCTCAAAAAGAAAGAGATCATGCGCCATTCTTTTCAACAAAATGTATTATTTACATGTAAAAAAAACAAATGTACTATTTGTATTTTAGATTCTTAGAAGTATGAGAGAAATTTAGAGAGAGTATATTAATTTGAGAACCTCATTTGATATTCATATTCATTCATAATCTCTCTTATAATATATTTAATATTTTCTTAACCTTCAATTATTATTTGTTTTAATGCAAGCATGAGGTGGGTGATCACATGCTAAAGAGTAAATATTATATCAATAATAAAATATAAGAATTACAATAAGTTCAAAGACACTTCAGAACAGAGTTTTGCTGTTTTGAATATGTCCAGCCAAGAAAAACCTATATAACAAAAAGATTGGTAAAAGATTATGAAAATTAGGAGCCGAAATACCTCCACCCACACTCCAAAATGATCACTTGATTTCCACGTTCTAAGCTCATCCGTTGTCCATAGTGTTAGTTGCGCCAGGTTGGACGCTTCAGCTCTTAATAACCGGTTACACCTCTCCTTCCATATTAAGCTTCAATTATTAAAACATCTCTTAGTTTTATATAACTCTAATGTGCATCAAAAAATAAAAAGCCACCCACGCATCAAAATAAAACCTGAAAGTATGCAGTATTGTTGTCTTAATTCATAAACTCTAATGTTTATTATCTCTCTTAATTGTTTTTTACCTTAGTTTTAGATCTTGGTCTTCTACAATTTATTCTTTTTTTCCGCTTGGAGGCGATATGCAGATTATACTAACCACACTTTGTCCGAGATTTTGGGCCGATACTACTTTGGGCTTTTACTTCAACACGTATGATCCAACAATAACATGTATAGAAAGTTTAGTTCGCTGTGCTCTTCTACTGTCCAAGTCGAAGTCGCCAAAAATGACTTTGAATAGTCTAAGACAGGACCAATAGTGGTAGGTTTATTTTTCAATCTTTGAGGGCTATTATTTTTCTTTTCCAAACTCTCTTCACTTCTTGCCTACACAACTTACACCAAATATTAGGGAGTTAAACCATCATCAACCATTAAGGTTCCTTCAAGGTACGCTACCTTTTTCGATCTCTTGCTGTATTGGATCTTCATGTTGTGTCCTTGCCCCAATCATTCACAATCATCTTTCTGACAACAAAGCTTAGATTATTTCTTTGATGATTTCCCTGTCAACTAGAATAGTTGGCTAAACACAATCCAATTCAGCTGATCAGTTTTCATATTCTCTTTACCTTACCTTTCCTTTACGGAGATAATAAGTGGTTCTTCCAAAGTTTAAAATTATAAATATACCTTTATTTGAAAAGCAGCTAACATATTGAAGCCTGGAACCTCAGTCAAAACTAAACGCTAACTACCATAATTGTAAGTATCCTATTCCAAAATAACAAATAGTAAAGGGGAAGAACCATAAATCAAATAACTCTGTTTTTACTTGTAATACTGACCAAACGAATTATCACCCGTACCACGGTTTGAAAAGTCAGAGTCAGAATCGGAGTCGCTTTCTCAGGATCCCGATTCAGAATTAGCTGAACACTGAATTAGAATTGGCCAATTCGGATGAAAAATTGAACCAATTTATAGAAAACAAAAAAGAGAGCATATATAAGATTAGTGCCACTGAGATAGTAACTTAGTAAGTAACATGCATAAACGTTCAATTAAAATAAAATTATAAGATAACAACTATCACTACTAGAAAATGCAGCATCTGCGTTGGCCAAAAACCCATGCAGAAACATGATCTACGTGGGTAAGCGAACATGACGTTAGACATAGAAACAACTAACCCAGAAAGTCTTTTACATCGTCGGCTTTATTATTTTCGTCGGCCTTATCATTTGCATGGGCTAGGCCGATGAAACACACACTCACGTCGGTCTTTGACGGATGCAGAAAAACATTTTCACCGGGGAAGCTCATGAAAATAACTATATCAACATTGGTCAACACTACGCAAATACCATTTGAGTTAGTGAGGCTGACGCAAATGCTCTATCAAACAATGATATAATATTACAATTTTCTCATTATTCAATGTAACAAATACAAATAGAATTAAAATACCAAAATAATGAATAAATCAAATCATAAATATATCATAACAAATGTATATATTTTCATAATTACATTATCCATTGTCCAGTATACATAAATGGGAAGAATTTATTCACCTCGGAATAAATCAAATCATCTAATGCTGCACTGGTTTTTAGGTCAATTCTATTCTTGAAGAAATGGAAAGAATTTCAAGCAAGTCATCTTTGAATAGCCACCGTATGTTATCATACAGCATCCCCTATAATGGTCCAACTTGCGATCTTGCACCAAATCCATACCGTGGCCCTTGTGAGATGACCACAGATAGAGCTTTGAAAAACATAAGTAGCGTGCTTTTCGAAGAAAACAACGATGAAAATAGTAATGTATACCCTGACGAGGCGTCTCTTCAAGCCGTGGAGAAATCATTTTATGATATTCTGGGACAAAATTATCCATCTTCTCATGGTAATTTACCACAACCCAATTGGAAGCAGGGCTATGCTACTTCTACTGTAACCTTCTCGGATTCCAACCATGGTATTAGCTTACCTATTGTAGAATTCAATAAAGGTTTGAAAGAAGGAATGAAATTCCTTCCTAGTGTTGGTGAAAACAAATCGACATTTGATTTACAAGGTGATAATAAGCTATGGTTTCCTTCCAATAGTAAAGAGGATAGTAATTTAGTTGGAAAGAAGGCAAAAAAGGGTAGGGAAGAAGATAGGGGTCTTGTAATTTTGCAGGGTAAAAAACAATCGAATTCTGAAGATATATCCCTGTTGAGGGATAAAAGGCATGTGGATTCTGGAAATTTGTTTCTCGTGGAGGGACGAAAGTGTAAAATTTCGGAGCTTTATTTTAACAACCACGATGAGGCATTTGATAATGTTTTGCTTTTGCGTGAAGAAATTTATGTAACAGAAGCCATTCGTCTACGTGAAATCAAGCAAAGAGAAATAAGGTTACACCATAAGAAGGAAATCTATGAGAATTTAGTTGATCTTCGGATTCTTCTTATGCAGTGTGCACAAGCAATATCTATAAACGATATCCAATGGGCTCATCAACTAATAAAACAAATAAGAAAGCACTCTTCTCCTGATGGAAATGGAGATCAAAGAATGGCCCATATCTTTGTCAATGGACTCGAGTTTCGCTTAAATGGTGCTGATGGCGAGATCTACCAACAACTCGTGGTGCGGCATGAAAATATGAATGATCACTTAAATACATTGCCCATGTCTCTAATATCAACCCCTTTTATCCTTGTTTCGCTGTACTTTGCAAACCACACAATCCTTAATGCAATAAAAAAGGGGTCAAAGTTGCATATAATTCATCTTGGCATTGAATATGGAATTCATTGGCCATGTCTAATTCATGCTCTCTCTCAAAGGAAGGGTGGGCCTCCAATGCTTCGGATTACAAGAATTGATAGTTTCGAACCAGGCTTTTCGCCTACTGCACGATTAGAAATGGTTGGTAAGAGGTTGGAGGGTTACGCTAGAATCTTTGGCGTTCCTTTTGAATATAGAGGCATAGCGGCTAAATGGGATGAAATTTGCATTGAGAACCTCAACATTGAAAAAGACGAAGTGCTCATTGTTAATTGTGTGCGATGTCTAGAGTTCCTAGGAGATGAAACAGATGTAATGTATAGCCCAAAAAATCAATGTCTTGAAATTATAAGGCAGATTAAGCCAAATGTTTTCATCCAAGGAATTATTAATGGGTCATATAACAGTTCTTTTTTTGTTGACCGCTTTAAACAAGTGCTTCTTCACTACTCTACAGTGTTCGATTTGCTCGATAATTATATCCCACGAAGCAGCAATAATCAAAGATGGTATCTAGAAAATTATGTATTGGGCACTGAGGTGATTAATGTGATAGCATGTGAGGGATCAAAAAGGTTCGTAAGGCCGGAGACTTACAAGCAATGGCATGTCAAGAACTTGAGATCAGGATATAATCAGTTGCCACTAGATAGTGACATAATAAAGCAAATCAAAAATAAGGTGAGCAAAGCTTATGACAAGAACTTTTTTGTCGAAGATGACAATGAATGGTTACTTTGGGGGTGGAAGGGCAGGGTAATGGGCGCCATTTCGACATGGCGACCAAGAGAAACATGATATTCGCATAATGTATCGAATATAATATGCAAGAGTATTATGTAACTGAAAGCAATTCTAGCAAATTAACGTCCTTCATTTTGGTCGATTGACATCAGAAATATGGTATTACAAGGGAGAAGATAAGCTTAATCACACTTCTACAAATAGATTCTAAGTTCGATAGTTTTGATACAAGTGTACTTTCACACATACAAGAATTTGTAATGTTTTTCTCATTTTTTGTCATTGTTATATCGTTCCTGCTGTTAGCATTTATTGTTGTTTTTATCATCAGCATCAGCATCATTATCATTCAAATTTGAATTTGACAGAATGTCATTATGGTCACTCCTGTTTTATTGGTTCTATTATTTGATTAGTGATCTAGTGAAATTTTTTGCTAAAGATTAGAACGAACTTTTCTTTCTGAAGGAAATATTAAAAGATGCTAATTTACCATACCTAATTGGATCCTATTTTAAATATCGATCATTGCCTTTATATGCATCACAAAAGGGGCCTTCTCGATCTCAAAAAGAAAGAGATCATGCGCCATTCTTTTCAACAAAATGTATTATTTACATGTAAAAAAAACAAATGTACTATTTGTATTTAGATTCTTAGAAGTATGAGAGAAATTTAGAGAGAGTATATTAATTTGAGAACCTCATTTGATATTCATATTCATTCATAATCTCTCTTATAATATATTTAATATTTTCTTAACCTTCAATTATTATTTGTTTTAATGCAAGCATGAGGTGGGTGATCACATGCTAAAGAGTAAATATTATATCAATAATAAAATATAAGAATTACAATAAGTTCAAAGACACTTCAGAACAGAGTTTTGCTGTTTTGAATATGTCCAGCCAAGAAAAACCTATATAACAAAAAGATTGGTAAAAGATTATGAAAATTAGGAGCCGAAATACCTCCACCCACACTCCAAAATGATCACTTGATTTCCACGTTCTAAGCTCATCCGTTGTCCATAGTGTTAGTTGCGCCAGGTTGGACGCTTCAGCTCTTAATAACCGGTTACACCTCTCCTTCCATATTAAGCTTCAATTATTAAAACATCTCTTAGTTTTATATAACTCTAATGTGCATCAAAAAATAAAAAGCCACCCACGCATCAAAATAAAACCTGAAAGTATGCAGTATTGTTGTCTTAATTCATAAACTCTAATGTTTATTATCTCTCTTAATTGTTTTTTACCTTAGTTTTAGATCTTGGTCTTCTACAATTTATTCTTTTTTTCCGCTTGGAGGCGATATGCAGATTATACTCTAATCACACTTTGTCCGAGATTTTGGGCCTATACTACTTTGGGCTTTTACTTCAACACGCATGATCCAACAATAACATGTATAGAAAGTTTAGTTCGCTGTGCTCTTCTACTGTCCAAGTCGAAGTCGCCAAAAATGACTTTGAATAGTCTAAGACAGGACCAAGAGTGGTAGGTTTATTTTTCAATCTTTGAGGGCTATTATTTTTCTTTTCCAAACTCTCTTCACTTCTTGCCTAAACTTACACCAAATATTAGGGAGTTAAACCATCATCAACCATTAAGGTTCCTTCAAGGTACGCTACCTTTTTCGATCTCTTGCTGTTAGGATCTTCATGTTGTGTCCTTGCCCCAATCATTCACAATCATCTTTCTGACAACAAAGCTTAGATTATTTCTTTGATGATTTCCCTGTCAACTCGAATAGTTGGCTAAACACAATCCAATTCAGCTGATCAGTTTTCATATTCTCTTTACCTTACCTTTCCTTTACGGTGATAATAAGTGGTTCTTCCAAAGTTTAAAATCATAAATATACTTTATTTGAAAAGCAGCTAACATACTGAAGCCTGGAACCTCAGTCAAAACTAAACGCTAACTACCATAATTGTAAGTATCCTATTCCAAAATAACAAATAGTAAAGAGGAAGAATCATAAATCAAATAACTCTGTTTTTACTTGTAATACTGACCAAACGAATTATCACCCGTACCTCGGTTCGAAAAATCGGAGTCGGTTCCTCACGATTCCGATTCAGAATTAGCTGAATTGAATCAGAAATTGGCCAAATCGGATGAAAAATTGGACCAATTGTATAAAACAAAAATAATATTAAGACCACTAAGATCGTAAATTTGTAATTAGCATGCATAAAAGTTCAACAAAAATAAAATTATAAGAAACTACTACTAATGCTACACTGTTTTTTTAGGTCAATCTATTCTTGAAGAAATGGAAACAATTTCAAGCAAGTTCTCTCTGAATAGCCACACAATGTTATCAAAAAGAGTCCCCAATAATGGTCGAAATTACGATCTTGCATCAAATCCAAACCGTGACCCTTGTGAGATAACCAAGGATAGAGCTTTGAAAAACATAAGTAGAATGCTTTTTGAAGAAAACAACGATGAAAATAATGATGTATACCTTGAGGAGGCTTCTCTTCAAGCCGTGGAGAAATCATTTTATGATATTCTTGGACAAAACTACCCATCTTCCGATGGTAATTTACCACAACCCAATTGGAAACAGGACTATGCTTCTGCTGTTGAATTCTTGGATTCCAACCATGGTATTAGCTTACCTATTGTAGAATTCAATAAACGATTGAAAGAAGGAATGAAGCTCCCTCCTACTGTTGGTGAAAACAAATCGACATTTGATTTACAAGGTAATAATAAGCTATGGTTTCCTTCCAATAGTTTAGTTGGAAAGAAGGTAAAAGAGGGGAAGGAAGAAGATAGGGGTATTGTGGTTTTGCGGGGTAAAGGACCAACGAATTCTGAGCATTTTTCCCTGTTGAGGGGTAAAAGGCATGTGGACTCTGGAGATTTGTCCCTCATGGAGGGACAAAAGTATAAAATTTCGGTGCTTTATTTTAACAACCCAGATGATAAAGTTTTGCCTTTGCATGAAGAACTTTATATAAAAGAAGCTATTCGTCTACGTGAAATCAAGCAAAGAGAAATAAAGTTACACCATAAGAAGGAAACCTATGAGAATTTGGTTGATCTTCGGTTTCTTCTTATGCAGTGTGCACAAGCAATATCTAAAAATGATATCCAGTGTGCTCATCAGCTAATAAAACAAATAAGAAAGCACTCTTCTCCTGTTGGAAATGGAGATCAAAGAATGGCCTACATCTATGTCAATGGACTCGAGGCCCGCATAAATGGGGATGATGGTAAGCTCTACCAACAACTCGTTGTGCCGCAAGAAAAAATGATTGATCACTTGAATACATTCCACATGTCTCTAATATCAAGCCCTTTTCTCTTTGCTTCGCAGTATTTTGTGAACCACACAATCCTTAATGCAATAAAAAAAGGATCAAAATTGCATATAATTCATCTAGACACTGAATATGGATTTCATTGGTCATGTCTAATCCATGCTCTCTCTCAAAGGAAGGGTGGGCCTCCAAAGCTTCGGATTACGAGTATTGATAGACTCACGTTAGGCTTTTCGCCTACCGCACGATTAGAAGTGAATGGTAAGAGGTTGGCAGGTTACGCTAGAATCTTTGGCGTTCCTTTCGAATATAGAGGCATAGCGGCTAAATGGGATGAAATTTGCATCGAGGACCTCAACATTGAGAAAGAAGAAGTGCTCATTGTTAATTGTTTGCAAGGTATGGGATTCCTAGGGGATGAAACAAATGTAATGTATAGCCCGAAAAATCGATTTCTTGAAATTATAAGGCGGATTAAGCCAAATATTTTCATCCAAGGAATTTGTAGTGGATCATATAGCAATTCATTTTTTGTTGACCGCTTTAAACAAGTTCTTCTTCACCACTCTGCAATGTTCGATTTGCTCGATAATAATATCCCACGAGGCAGCAACAAGCTAAGATGGTATCTAGAAAATTATTTATTGGGCCGTGCGGCGATTAATGTGATAGCATGTGAGGGATCAAAAAGGTTCGTAAGACCGGAGACTTACAAGCAATGGCATGCTAGGAACTTGAAATCAGGATATAATCAGTTGCCACTAGAGAGTGCCATAATAGAGCAAATAAAAAATAAGGTGAGCAAAGCTTACAGCAAGGAATTTTTTGTCGGAGATGACAATGAATGGCTACTTTGGGGGTGGAAGGGCAGGGTACTAGGCGCTATTTCGACATGGCGACCAAGAGAAACATGATATTCATCGAATATAATATGAAAGAGTATTATGTGGCTGAACGCAATTCTAGCAAATTAACGCCCATCATTTTGGTTGATTAACATCAGAAACCTGATATTACAAGGGAGAAGAGAAGGCTTAATCACACTTCTATAAATAAATTCTAATTAAGTTCAAATAATTTTGATACAAGTGTACAAGAATTTCTATCGTCTTTGTTATTACTGTTTCTGTTGTTATATGGTTCCTGCTGTTACCATTTGTTGTTATCTTCAGCAACAGCATCATTGTAATTATTAACTGTTAGTATTGTTCTTCTTGTTATTCTTGGATTTTGTTGGCTTTTAGTATAGGCAATCGTCGATTAGAATCTTAATAAATATTATTTCTTTATGAATCAGAAAGTGACTTTGGCCGAGTGGTTAAGGCGTGTGCCTGCTAAGTACATGGGGTTTCCCCGCGAGAGTTCGAATCTCTCAGGTCACGATTTCTTTTTTTTTTTCTTTTTCTTCCTGTTTTCCATCCGATTTTATGAGGGTTTTATCATCTATTGGGCCAGCCAAATTGAGTTTTATTCTAGGTATGTTCGGCCCATACTATTTCAGCTTATGTAAAAAGCTTCATAACATCTCTTATCTTGTTGGACCAATCTACTAAGGTGTTTGTTTCCGCTTGGTCTTGTCGCCGGTGGGCTTTGCGATGGATCAATCGGCGTGTGGAACCCTCTCACTATGATTAGGTTGTTGAATTGGTCATGTTTTGCGAGATCTAAGCCATGACTTTTTTTTTTTTTTTGAGTGAATTGAGATCTAAGCCATGACTGATGTTATTTTGCATTTTTATTGTTTTTCTTTATGAGAAAAATTAATGCCATGTGATTCAAATATTTCACAGAAATACAGATCATTCACTTTTTCAGCACCCAATTTCATGTTCGTAGGATTGAATCTTCTTATTTCATCTTCTTTTTTTATGACACTTAGCATTTCAAACGCATTGTATTTTGAATTAAACAAAATACAAAAAGGAAGAAAAATCAACTGTTTGGCACCTTTGCAAACTTAATTAATTCTCTTTTTTTTTCCTTATTTTTAGTTGTTTGAGATTTGAGACAGAAAAACCGTAAACAAGGTGAGTAATTAATTTGATGTTATTTTGAATACTTCTCATGATTGTTATTTTTGTTATTCTGATTTTTGGTATTATTTAACAACTTTTCAGACTAAAATAGAAAGAGATTCTTATTATCGCATCTGATGATGATAAGTCAATGGCTCTTAGGGTATGATTTTTTACCATCATATTGTTTATTTTAGTTAAAATTTGGCACTTTTTCACAATTTTCTGACCTCCTTATTTTTATTTTATTTCTAATCATAAGTTAAAAATTCGGCAGGTGGAATCTCATCTCTGTTTCATTCTTTTCACTCATTCTTCCTTTTCTTTTTTCTTGATGCGCTTTCCAAAGAGGTATGTTAATTTCCATCTTGATTTGAATCATTCTGTTAATATGAAAAGCTGAATCTTATCTCTCTTTTGCTTGATTGCAGTGAGAACTGAGAACCGAGAAAGACAAGACTTGTAATATTCTAATTTAATCTCATTCAGGTAAATGATGCAAAAGATTAAAAAAAAAATAATCTAATTTTATCAATTGTGTATGCGGCGTTAAGAAAGATATGGACCAGGACATGTTGGTAGCAAACATGACCTTACTGTACATGATCAAACCATTGAAATCATTGAGCTTTATTTTGGTATATCCGAACATCTCAGCAAATATTGTGCTATCAATTATTCTCAATTAAGACATTTTTAGCTTTATTGAGGCTTAAATGAGGCCTTATATCATTATCATTGTTGTTGCCGACACATCATGCAATGAGTCATTATACAGACTGATATGCAACACAGCAATACAATTGGACAGGTGCGCCCACGCCCTTTTTAATTCGATTGAATTGATAGATGCATTACAAATGGAATTTTCCAAAGCTCAATTTGATTCTTATCTTATTTTTAATTATTGATTTAATTTATTCTCAACTACTTTTTTTGCAGATTAAAAAATGGTAAGAGATCCTTTGGAGCATGTTAATGATAGTTCTTAAAGAAGAAATATGTTGATTGATTAAGTCCAAAAAAGATGTTTTGTAAGATAGTATTTTGGAACAATTTAGTTTGTATTTACACAAATTAGGATTTTACAGAGCACAATATTTTGGGTTTTTAATTTCAATCTTTAAGCTTTCTCATTTCTGTTTATCTTTTATCAAGTTTCATTCATATTGCTTGATCTTTTATTGTTCTTATATAATTTGTATTTTGTTAATTACATGGAGTTAGAAAAGATTTACTATATACTAAACTACTATACTTTCGGAAAAGGGTGACAAAATTGAAGTTCCATGTGAAATATTTTTATTGATAAACACATTACTTGAAATTTTAAATGCATAAATTTAACAACTTTTGAGATAAAACAAACAACTCTAGACCCGCAACAACGCGCGGGCCTCAAACTAGTAGATAGTTATGCTGCAAACGACCATATTTTTTAGGATTTTTTGCAATTGTGTTTAAGAAAAATGTAGAAAAGAGTTTCGTAATAATTCCAAAACTGAAAGAAACAGTATCTGAATTCTGAAGTGCCTCACTATATTTTTATGATTGACCATATTTTCCGAAAATTATGAAAATACCTATAAACAGTAAGTAAAATTATTTTGAGTAACCTTTGATACAAAATAAATTATTTTTTTATAATTTTGTAGAAAAAATAAAATAGATTAGAATTTCAGCAGGGTATTTTGGTACAGGTCAACTTTTTTTCCATGTATTATGCGATTTGTGTAAAAATAATTAATCGAGGGAAACAAATTAAAAAATTTCAGCTAATCAAAGAATCTTCAAAAACATCACAATCACAGGACGATTATTTCTTTATTTAAGTCAGTACAGATACAACCCTCAATTGTCGGCCTATACAAAGGGCTCAACATATACACCAAAAATTCTGAAAACTAAAAAGCAAAGAAAAAAAAGAAAAGAAATACACAAGGAACAGCAACTCATACAAGAATAAATAGCTCTCACTTCAACTAAAAATATTTTAGGCGAAATTTTGAAACTTCACATCAAATTGTCAGAGAGGAAGTATCCTTGTGCATTCTTAGTGAAGAAAACACCTGAATTAACTTGGTTTGTCAACTAGGTTCTTAAGCTTAACCTGACATATACACAAACAATAGTCATTAGCTTAGGGATAATCAATCAATAGCTAGCTTATAGGGTGCATGGTAGGTATATTTACATGGCAGGCTTAAATTTCAGGGACAGGACAAAGCTAATACTAATATTCATTATTTCAAGATACATTATTAGGGGTGTAAGTAAACGGTGCGAATAATGCCAGACCGACCCAGATCCGAAAATTATCCGGATCGATCCGGTATTGAATTTGAATGTCGGATCCGGATCCGAGTAATTGTCAAATACAGGTACGCATTAATCGACCCAAATTTCGTACGGATTTAAATATCTATTAAGTTTTTTTAGGCAAAGCTTGATTAAATATCTATTAAGTTAAAAATACAATATCTTTAAATATCTATAAAATTAGTAGCTTAATAATTCAAAAACATAATAGAACATCATACATACAAGGCAAATTCATGATATTTTTAAAATTTTCTTACCTATTCATTCATACTTTTTTGGGTTTTTCATATATTTTGTATGTTTTCATATATTTTTGTATGTCCACGGCTGACAGGACTCTACCATCGGATTCTACATCTCAAACATTATTATTATTTTCTCAATTACCGGATTAAGAGCCGCCGCTTCCGCCGCTGCTGCTGCTTCCGACAACGTGGGTGGGCTTGCCCTCGGCCTGCAAGCGTTTGAGGGTCGAAGCCAGCCAGTCGAGCCCGTCGTAAATGCCGTCCCCGCTCAACGCGCACGTGCCCTGTATATGCCACGTCCGGTTTTTTAGACTCGTCAGGCCGAGGCCTCGAGATACTTCTTCAGGTCCCATCGCCCCTCTCTGGAATAAAACAAAAGATGTTATTTTTGGGAAATTTGTGGAAAAGACCCTGAATATTCTGAATGTTTTAAAAAACCACTCGCTTTTTGGATTCCTCAGAAAGAGTTCTTTTTGTACCCTCCTACGTGCACTTTTTTTATCTATTGTTGGATTTTGTTTTTGTGAAATATAACTCGGTAATGGATGGAAAAGTGCATGTGAGGGAGTAAAAAGATTAATCCACTTTATTGAGTGTTTGTTTTGGAGCGTCTTAAATGTGAGGGGTTTTTTTAATATTGAGGATTTTTAAGAATTCCCCCTGCCCCTTTTTTAAATTACCAAATCCTGGTTGTTAAAATCGATAAAGAAAAGGAAAATGTAAGTTTTTTTTTTTAAATTACCAAATCCTGTTTGTTAGCGAATACCAATATAACACTGTTGGCCATTAATGGATCCTTGACAATTCCCTAGATTCAAAAAAAAAATTGTCGGTTGAAGAATAAATAAAGAAAATATTCGAACAAAATTTAGGAAAATGAATTAATTATTTGTGACCTGAAATTCTTCATAAGCGCTTCCTATTCTCTCTCTATCCAAGGAATCAACTACATAAATCTGACAACATATAAAAAAAATAAGTAAATAAATAATTAATTAATTGATTAAATAGATAAATAAACAAAGAATAGCAGTAATCAATTGTGAAGTTGTGGGTTAATTAATGATTATATGACAGACATAATTGGGGCTAATTTGGGATAATAAAGTATCACTGAATATTATGATTATATAACATTTAATTAATTAATTACCAAAGCATCACTGTTGCTAAAATACATTCTCCAAAGAGGCCTTAATTTCTCCTGACCGCCACAATCCCATACTGTAAATGCCACATTTTTATACTGTACTTTCTCTACATTAAATCCTGTCAAAAATATAGAAAAAAAAGTGAAGTACAAATTATTAGCAGGAAATTATATAATAAAATAAAGCAATAAAATCATTGTTATAAGTAGAAATATGAAAAATTGAAAGTCTCGTCCAGAGGGATGGATAACTGGGGGCCAACCATATTATCAAGTTATTTATCCGAAAAATATTACTAGAAAAATAAGACAATATAGCAGTAGACCGTCATAAAATTCATTAAGAGCTAGTTAATATTAGAAATAAAGAGGGGTATTTTGGTAAATACCTACCCACAGTTGGTACAGTTGACAAGACTTCACCGAGATGCAGCCGGTACAAGATGGTTGTCTTTCCAGCTGAGTCCAATCCAAGCATCACAACCTATTTCAAAATATATATCTATTTAGTAAATAAGTAAATAAATAAATAAAATCTGATTAAAATCATAATATTATATAAATGTATTATTTTGATGTTTTCATGCACAGTTTGTAATCATATTACGGCTCAAATTATTTGCCTTTTTTGGCATATATTTATTGAACTTCAGTCATTGAAATGGTCTAAATTAAGCCATAAAATATTTAATTGTTACCAATTTTATTGTTAGAGGTTGATAAGTTCCAGTGCCAGTAAATACTGGTACTGGACAGCAAGGTATGCTTGAATAAAATTTCTAAATTGTTTGGAGATCAATTATTTTGCAAGCTCGAATCATGGTATCAGTGACCAGCTTAACAGATCTGAGCGATCTTAAGCCAAACTCAGTTAATTAAATTAACAAAAAGAAAACAAACAATTTCAGCTAGAAAAACGCAATTCTTAGGAATTGTTCAACATACCCTCATCTCTTTCACGCCAAAGAAGTTATCGAACAGCTTTCGCAAAGACTGACCCATCTCTCTCTCTCTCTCTCTCAAAATCTAGAGCTACAGAAACTCTTAAGATCACAAAAGTAACACAATTCTATTTTGAGGGGAACTTTCAGCAATTATTCTGTTCGTGTCTCACTTTCTCTCTGGTTATACTGATGTACCAGTACCAACTTTTTCCTGGCTTTTTCTTCGGTTTTTTTCTTTTTCTTGCCGAAGTGCGACTGGGCGAGTCATAGGAAAAGTCTAAGATCGTAAGGTCGGTCCATTATACACCAGATTAGTAGAAGCACGCCACGTAAGTGTAACACTGAAGTGAAGTGTTCTTATTAACCAGGCTCATTGTACACCATTTCCACCT
Source organism: Juncus effusus (assembly GCA_027726005.1). NCBI lineage: Eukaryota > Viridiplantae > Streptophyta > Magnoliopsida > Poales > Juncaceae > Juncus > Juncus effusus. The sequence continues at coordinate 9,752,398 of CM050891.1, read as the reverse complement.
AGTAACTTCAGTGGGAAGGAAAGAAAGGAGGAGAAAATCTAGAAGTGAAAGCCAGATTTTATATTTCCAAAGGTTCACAAATAACATTTTTATATTATTATTATTATTATTATTATTATTATTATTATTATTATTATACGTGCTCTCTTCACAGGCTCCGAGTCCGACCGCTGAAAAAAACAAAAGGGGAATGATATTTTGACATCATATTTCTTATTCTGAGAGCAGAGAGAATAAGAAATAAACATTCTCCAACTGAGAATACGTTCGGAAATTAAGAAATATGCTCTTAGAATATCAGCACCTCCCAAAACAAAAACCCTTCTCCTCCTCCCCACTCTGACAGAGAGACAGACAGACGATGAGCTTGGACGAGCACGACATAGACGAATGGGACGAGACCTTTCTCAACGAAGCTCTCCGACTCGAATTCGAAGCCCTCTCCTCTCGCAAACCCCCCTCATCCCCTCCCCCCCCTCTCGCCTTCCCCTCACGTTCTCTTCCTCCTCCCGTCCCCTCCGCACGCGCTCCGCCTCCGTCGGGGCCACAGGTGAAGAAGAGCCTGTACGGAGATGTCGACGTGGCTGCATTGACGGCTGGGGTTCAGTTCTCGCCGCCTCGCGAGCTCTCTCAGAGGCCGGGGGGAGAAAGGCAGAGAGGAAATGTTGTGGCCGCACCTGTACCTGATTTCAATATGGTGGAATCGTGGGGGGTTATTGGTAAAAGTGACGGGTCGAGGAAGAATAGTGTTAGTAATAACGATAATAATAGAGAATTTGAGAAATTGAAGGTGATTCATATTTGAGTGTTTAGACATTATTTGTTGTATTGTTTTATTTATTTATCTGTGGGGCATTCTTACAAACACTTGGCGTGCGCTCAAAATAATGCTCTTCAGAGGAAAAAAAAATAACAAGTTTGCTTAACTACCCTCTTAGAACTATGGCAAATACCATGCATCTAATTTACAAAATTTATTCTCAAAAGAATCTTACTTGTTGAATTTGAAATTTTGCAGAGGGAATTGACTCGTGTATCCAAACAACTAAGCAACCTGGTATGCAATTTCATCATTTTATAATATTTCGTCTCTTTTCATATTGTATCATTACAGGTACAGGAAACTATTATACCCAGATTTTACAATATAAAATATTTTGTAAGTAATTAGTTAAAACAATAAAATATGCAGGAAAATGAATGCACAGAGCTAAAAAAAGACAGAACAAAGAAAGAAACCCAACTGAAAAATGCGTTCAATCAAATTGAAGCTAGAGAAACAGAAATCCGCAATCTAAAGAGAGCAAGCACGTAAGGAATTTACCATTTTGCCCTTTCTATACACGTATATATATATATATATATATATATATATATATATATATATATATATATATATATATATATATATATATATATATATATATATATTTCTAATTGTGTTATTGTACAATATTGAAACTTTTTGAACCTACTTTTCACTTTAGCTCTAATGGAGAAATGAAAGGTGGCACAATGAATTTACATTTTAATGGTGAAGATCTAAAAGCTGGTACAGAAATTTTTGCTTTTTTCCAGATTTATTTTGAGTGTCTTTCTAAATTCTAATTTTGTTATATGTTACTGAATTGATTTCTTTTTGGTGATTCCTTTTTTTTTTTTTTTTTTTACTATTCTTAGGTTCGAGTGCGTCTGTAGAGGGATCTAACAAGGTAGGTTTTGTTATTATTGTTTTTTCTTTTTTGAAATTTTAAATATTGTCCTTCATTAACTGATAATTTTATTTTATTTTATTTTCCTTATGTGTAGGAAATTAGTTCCTCTAAGAAAAAGAAAGCCAATTTGAAGGATTCTGCAGTTCAAACTGACTTTCCACAAGAAAGCAATTCAGATGATAAAAATAATAACAATAATAGTAATCAAAATAATCAAAATACATATGCGAAAAGCTTGCATTGGAAACTCATCTTGAATAACTTGCGTGCAACTTGGGGACTCGTACCGATTAGCAAAAGATCACGAATAGATATTATATCAAGAGAGATATTTTCATTCGTTAGTAGTGCTGAAGTGGCAGAAAGCGGTACAAAAGATGCTGTATTTATGATCCATTCAATTATTGAAAAGGTATTAATTTATTTCATTTTGGTATATTTTTATGCTTAAGTTTAATTGTTTTAATTTCTTAATAGTTATTATGATGATGTCGAGATCTTTATCAAGTTTAATGTATGAGTCTTTGACATCTAGATCTTTAATAAAAAGTTATATAAGATATATGAATAAATTTGTATTGGCTAAGTGTGAGAAATTTTATTCAGAATCATTTTAGTTAGTTGGATTGTGTAAAATAATGTATAATAATTAATTAATTAATTATCGTTTTATTGTTGCAGAGCCATAATGAAACGGAGCAATTACGATACATTGTTGAAGAGCTACTTAATCTTTGTAGGTTTCAGAATGTAATGTTCAACCTTTTTTCAGATTATCCTCTTATTGATTTTATTTATTTATTTATTTATTTATTTATTTTTGCTAAATTGCGTAGCGTCTATTGTTTTGTTTTTACTTCTCATGAAGTAGAAATGTAGAATACAAAAATTTTATTTCGTTAATTCTGAGACACTTAAATTTGAACATTATATATATTAACAACAATGGTAGTAATAATAATAATAATATGGATTTTTTTTTATTCAGGTGTCTATTGTTGCTAAATCTGTGAGGCTCTTGCACAGAATACTTCACCAGCTTATAAGCTCTGAAAATACATCAATTCAAAGGTACATTCTAAACTTTAACTCTGATGAATCCTAATAATTAAAATATCAAATATACCCTTGCAAAACAAAAAATATCAACCAACATTTGAAACATGAAACAAATCCTATATTTTTATTGTTTATTTTATACAAGTATTATTTTTGATAAGTTGATAGGCTTATGGAAAACCAATATAATTTTTCTCAGTGTGGCTTCAGGAAAAACGTGTTGTTCGAGCAAGGAGGAGAGAGAAACGGACGGGAGGTGTCCATTTCCAAGCAAAATTCGGATTTTGAAATTCTTCCTTTGGAACTTTGGAGTTCTATTTTTGATATTATGCAAATTATTGCGATGAAAAATCATAAAGAGGATTTCGCGTCAGATGCTTTGAGTATTATGATTCTTGTCGTGATGATGAGTAATGTGAACACAAATCGCGAAAAGTAAGCCCTAATTTAATTGGATGTAATATTAGTTTTTTCGATTTATTTTTTGGGGGAAATTGCATGAAAACCAGTGTTTGAATATTTAATTTTTCACAGATTTGGACTGGTACCAGTGCTTGAATGTGTACATGAGATTTTGAAGAAACAAAAGGACCCAAATGTAAAGGAAAAAGTTGAAGCGGGCCTTTCTGTAAAGAAACAAGCTGTCTATCTTCTTTTCTTGATTTTGAACTGTGAGTCATAGACAAGTTACTTTTAACCCTAATTTCTCATATTTCCTCAATTTTTTGCCTAATTAAATCTAATAAGTTCATTTTTTTTAACTTATTATGCCTCAATTTAGCGTTAATCTCTTTCATTCGTGTAATAGAACATAAAACAAGCTCTATTTTAACTGAATTTTCGCTATATATTGACTTTACGAATTAATTCTATTATTTGGTTTTTAGGTCCAAAAATGCTGGCATTATTCTGTACAGGAGGCAGAGAAAATAACGATTTAATTTCAAATAAATCTGAGGGTCAAAGTGAAAAAGTATTGCAGCAATTCATCAGCTCTGTTTTGGAGGATTTAGGCTATTGCTTGTGGGAGGTAATGAGAAATTTGTAGGGACCAAACTTTTAATGGATAAAAAACACAAGGGCTTATGTTCAATTATAGATTTTATTTTCCTTTTTTTGGCAGGAAAAGCAAGAAATATGGGATAAAAACAAAGGAGAAGGTCAAGATAAATTCACATCAATGCTGGTTAAAAAAAAATACAACTTTAAATTCTTTATTATTTTATCATCATTATCATTACAAATAAGAATAGAACTGAAAAAATAACATAACATAATTTTATTATTATTATTATTATTATTATTATTATTATTATTATTATTCTTATTATTCTTATTATTCTTATTATTCTTATTATTCTTATTATTATTATTATTATTATTATTATTATTATTATTATTATTATTATTATTATTATTTATTTATTTATTTGTAGGAGCTGAAACTTGTGAGGCAAGTAATCATATTACTGGCGTATATAGCATCTTATGGGGAATCTGGATTTGAGCTTCTGCTCGGTCCAGTGGGGCCCACTGGACTCAATTTATTGGAGCGGATTGTGAAAGTTATTTCAAATCAAATGGATTTGGAAATTGGTGAGATTGATAAAACACATGCTCTGTCTAACAAAGAAAGGTAACTTAAATGTAACCTTTTTAGATCGGAAAAATTCCGTATATCCCCTTGTAAAAGCTCGAAATATCAAATTTTACGCTTTTGAAAGTTGAAAATCGTCAGATTTATCTGGCAAAAGTGGGAATGTCAAATTTTGATAAATTTGATAATTTTTTAAATTTTAGAGGGGATGATTTGATATATTTGGAGTTCATGAATGCATTGTTGACATTTGCACTTTTTGCAAGGGTTGTATTACATTTTTTTCATTTTTAGAATTATTTGCAATTCCAGAAAAAGTAAATTTGATATTTTCAGTTTTTAATGAGTATGTATATATGAAATTTCAATTACAACTCAATCCTGTCTCCAAGTGACTAACTTCTCTCTCTCACTCTCTCTCTCTAGGTACATGGTATTTAGAGAATCACTGATCCTTCTAAACCGTCTCGCTTCCCACACAATTTATTCCAAAACTACCCTCGAAATATTAACCTCAAGCCAATCATGCGCGAGTCTGACGATCGAGATAGCCAATAGAATGCCTCGAATCGGTCAAAGTCAAAGCAGGCCCCACATGAACAATAATAAAAATATTGAGTTTGATATTGCTGACCTGGCGCTCGGGTTTCGTAGTAGAGTTTTCGCCTTCCTAGGAGAAATGAAATGAAGGGATTGAGGACTAGGAATTGGTGAAAATGTTTTTTGTGAGGATTGAAGTGCAATTTTGATGGAGATCTTTTGGAGATTTTCATTTGGCCGTTTGGATTTTAAGGATTTGAGTTTCTGAGAGGTGAGATTTTGTTAACTTGGGATTTTTGTAATTTGGGGTTAGAATTACCATTTACACCTGAAATTTTTGTACTTAGTTGGGTGGGGGTTGTTGAAAGTAAAATTTGAAATGTATATATGGAGAACCATGAGGTGCTTTGTCACCATTTTTGGAGATTATTACTGATGCCAATATTAGTCTTATGTTGAATTTTATGATTTGATTTTTTTTGTACAAGTGACAATTTACATGACGTTCTTCTCCATTTACCATATGCTAGGTTTACCAAAATATCCTATTTATATTTAAAAAATTAAGCCGTACTCACAGTGTTATATATTGAATACCGATATTCATATTACTTGTTTGTAATATTCGATTTGTAATATTCTATGTAGTATATCTAAATATTTTATTTCAAAGTATGTAACTAGTTCATGTTTAGATATCACGCATCATGCATGTTTCTCACATGCCTAACATAACTCTCAACCAGTACACAATTTTCAGTTTCTCATGTGTGTTGTATGCTCAGAGTATTAAACAGAATATTTTTTTTTGCCATCTCTTTATATAATAAAAAATTTTACTACTTGAGGACCTAACGTTTTAGACTATATTTTTGAAACAATGTCTCTATTGTATGTTTTGCTAGTTCCTTGTGCAAATAAATGGAATTGGGATATTGGAAGAAATCTAAAACTCATCTACAATCAAGTAGAGTCTTTCTTATATGGAGATGTGTAGGAATCCATTCAAATATATTATGGGCCGGCACTGCCTCATTATTTGAGTAAGTTAAATTATTTTTCTCATGGTTCATCATTTAGTTATTCTTATCTGCTTAGACAGAAAATTTGACTAGTGCTTTCAAATAAAAATACTAAGCATTGTTGCATATATGTTGGGTATGTTAGCCTATGTAAAATGCTAAACCCAAACTGCACAAAAACCAAACCAATATATAACTATACTTGTTGAACAAAGAAACAATACTAATTGGAGTTAATATAATTTAATGAATTATGAATTAGGTATTCCGTCGAACAAATATGAAAAAACCAAATATCTGGCGGCTTTGTCACATAAATGCATAGAAATGTCATTAGTGAAGGCCGCATATTTTAAGAATCCCGCCACGCTGAAATATTTTCATGGGTTACAATCCGTACTTCAATGATTGGTATTATTGTTTTTTTCATTTTTCATTTTTCATTTTTCTTGAAGTTTTTCTTCATGTGTAACCTTGTAAAACATAAAAAATATAAAGTATGCCCTTCTTTTTTTTTTCGCAAAAGGCCCCTTTTTTTCGCAAAAAATGGGAACCCTAATTTCTTGAAAAAATTCGTAACTACCCTTCTTTCTAATTACCCCAGTAAGGAACCTTCAATTTCTACAAATTAGTTCTTAGACAGGAAATAAGTAAAAAATCGAAGTATATTTAATCCTGATCTTGATCTTCATAGGCAGATTTTTTTTTTCAGTTGAAGTTTTAATTTCTTGCATTTAAATCTATTCATTTACGAATTATTTTCAGGAACTCCATTACAGCTAGTCTCAAGACAATTTAAACAATCCAATAAGGGAAAACATCTTATGCAATATTCTTTTTGCATTGAACTGGTTTGCTCGATTGTGTAAGTTTCTAAATTGCTCTTTTATAATATTATATTTTTGAGAAGGTCCTTGCTTTTTATGACTGAACAGTTAACATGCTTGAAACTAAAACAGGTAAATGGCATCGCTCGTGCATTTGACGTGACTCGGTGGTGCCACGTGGCATTTTCATGTGCAGCTAGAAGTGAGAGAAATACAATAAAGAAATTTATAGGACTAACACGAAAAATGACATGGTCAATTTGCCCAATGAGTTGTTATGTTAGGAACTAGTTTGTTAGAATTTATTTTTAAAAAGAATTATTTCAACAGTAGATATTAGTCAGTTAGTTATTTATTCGGATAAGAATACAAATATGAAATAGGATAATAAATTTGGTTCTCCCATACAAATATAAATTTAGATAACATATCACCTGAATATTTATATATGCAATATTTAGTAACATCAATTATTTTATTTCATCTTTTAATGAAAACTCTCCGAGTGCAAGGTTAAATTCAACCCGCCATTCAAGAACTAAAACACAAGAAAAACTGTTCAAGTAGAATGGTCAAGTCAATCCAATCTGCCCCCTCAGAATTTTCGAAAAACAAAGAAAAAACAAACCCTCCAACTTCACAATTCTATACCCAAATCAATTGAAAACTCAAACTCAATAACCACCAAACTACATTCGGATTCGGATCTATTACCCCCTTCTCCAAGCAGCATCTTTCACGATCCCAATCCTCCCACAGTTTATTCTCCCAAAACCAAAAACCTGTACGTAAGTGTCCATAATACACCTATCCAATCATACAACGACACATCACTAAAAAGATGACATGTCGTGTTTTCATTGGACCAGTCCATACAGAACGCCTACCTGCCCATAGTTTCATTTTCTTATAATCCTCTTTCTTTTCTTTGAAAGAAAAGCTCGGACAGTTCTCTTTATTTTGTTCTTTCTTTTTTCAAAATAGAAGCTGTTAGAGATGGTTTTGTGGGAAATAACTGCGATTACTGCGTACTTTCTCGGTTTGAAGCGGACTTACAAGCTCGCGCTGAGGATCCAGCGTCGTTTGATCGGCCCCAACCATCCCAAGATCCGTGATTTTGTATACAGGTGAGGTTTTTCTTTACTGCTATTTAATTCCAATTGGTTTAATTTTTTGATTAATTGTGCTGCTTATTGACTGCTAATTCTAATATGAGCTGAGATAGTGAGAAACTTTCAGCTACTTACTGGTACTGGTACCGGTACCGGTACCAAACCTTGGTGATACCACTGTTATACATACCAACTGTACCAGTTAGATGTCATACTGTACAAGTAAACTTCTTTCTTGTTCATTAATCATGGCTTTTTCTTGTTCAATTCGAGCCTGTAAAAGTCACGCTGTAGGTGGTGTACTTGTCTTGATTTAAATTCGAGACTCATTAACCCTCTTTTCAATTCAACATAAGTAAGTATATTTTTCTATAATTTATTTAATGTAAAAATAAAAATAAAAATAAAAAATGGCATGTGTCCCCCACAGGCGAACCAGAGACGTGTTCAACGTGGCAGTATCGGTCCACAGAAACATCCAAGAGAGAGATTTAGAGGCCGGGCGAAACATAGGCAGCAGGATCCTCCGTTGCCTCGACCGCATGAAACCGTCAGCTCAGATTCGGCCACATCACCACCTCAAATCCGACGGCCCGGATTGTCCCAAACTCGCTTCTAAGCCTCGCACGCGTTTTAAAGCGCCGGAATCTCCCTCCTCTTCTAAATCGGATGGGAGGGTGATGTTTAGTCCGTTGGATGTTAGGTCTAAGGTTTTGTTGCCTAGTGTTATGATGAGTAGTGTAATGAGGCAAGGCAAATTGTTGGGCGGTGCGAATAGTTGTCAGTTTAGGAAATTGTCGTATTACAATGCGTATGATTTGGGGGTGGAGAGAAAGAGGGGAGTTTTTCAGGGGGTTTTTCGTAAAGATATCATGGAGTTCATGATGAGGTCTTGAACAGAATGAGGTGGTTTCGTTTAGTGGGTTAAAAAGGAAATGAAAGGTTAAATTTTGATGATGTAAATTATTAAGTATTTTGCTTTCTTATTGCGGTTTTATTAGGGAATAAAACATTTAAAGGTTGGGATGTTTTTTTTGTTGGGCCTTGAATAGCTTTGAATTTACAGGGCTTCATTAGGTTTTGGTTTTTTTGGTAGAAAATGGAAATAAATAAAGTATTGTTTTGATATGGCAAAGATTATGAATTGAATTGGATTTTGTTTATGTTATTTTCTTATCTTTCATGCGTCTTGTTGATCTGTTAAGCAGTTTGGCATGTATATCCTCATATAAAACTAAAGGTGCAGTATCATTTTCATTCTCTCATGCAGATTTGAGTGCTCATTGCATAGTGTTTTCCTTTTATTTTGTGGTGCAATCACGCCTGATTTTTAGTATATACTTTTGAAATATGTCGAACTTGTTTTTGTTAATTTTTTTTGCACGAAAAATAGGATATATACTACAGTTGATAAGATGTTGTAAGTAAATGAGAAATATAAAACAAATAAAGTATTAATTAGACATAGTTCCAGAGTTCTTAACTTCTACTTGGTCAAATTTTGAGCCTCATTATATCTTTTTCGAGTGATAAAATATCTTTCTGAGCTCTAATGTATTATTTTTTAATGTCGATATATATTTCTGAATTTCAATATATTATTTTATGTCATAATATAGATTTGTTGAGTTATAATATACTATTATATTAATATACAATTTTAAGTATCAATATATACTTTGAGATTCTAATATCCTTTTAGCATATATTATATATTCTAAATCTTCGATGTAACAACTTTGATCGCCAAACTTGAAATCTATACATTACTTTCGTTCAAGATACATATTAAATGTCTAATATGATTTTTATTGTTGATATTTTGTTTTTAGTGTTAACAAACTTTTGTCCATTTTTACTTTTACATACATATACGTACACTCATGCATATACATATAGGCACGACATCACACCGCCACTCATGTTGTAAGGAAAATATACATCTAGGCACGTGCTTAGATCCGCCAAACGTGTAAGGCCCTTTTACATATTACATCACCATTCAAATATGATATTTATAAATATATCGTCTAAGTTTAATATGCAAGTGTAAAATCTTTTCAAAAGCTTAAAACAAATCCACAACAAGCGATAGCCAACACATTAATAATCCTCAAAAGACACTTCAAATAGAAAACTACACTTACTACCGATAACTTTATAATAAATTACGGTCTTAGAACTAATTAAACAATCATACTGACTAAGCTCCGAATTGTGAGCCAACCAAGCCATACAAGGTCCATGCAATGGGGCAAATCCAGACATATCATCTCCACCATACATTAATTCCCCCCCCCCCCCCCCCCCCCCAAATTCTAGCATTCAAGGGAGGGGTTTTAAGAGGCCACGTCATCCCATTTCCGTGACCGTTGGATGGGGTGATGTGGTTTGATATGAACCGTTCGATCGTTTAGAGTTTCTGATATTTTATGGCGGTTTCTGTGTAGTTTCTGTGTAGTTAGATGGTGTCAGAATATGATTGGTCGAAATTCGGTGTTCTGCGTTCTATCCTGATTTAGTGTGAAATGTCAAATCAAATATAATTAATTATTTTGAAAAATAAACTGTGTAACTTATGTGTTGTGAGTTATAATATCAATAACCGCCGAATACTCGCTACACATAATTTATTCCTAAATAATAATAATTTTTTTTTTAAAATAATGATTTATCAAAAAAAAAAAGGGCCCACATGTCACTCTCTTTCTCTCTCTTCCTCAAATAAAAAAAAATAATGATTTCCAAAATAAAAATATAATTAATTATTTTGAAAACTAAACTGTGTAACTTATGTGTTGTGAGTTATAATATCAATAACCACCGAACACTCGCTACACATAATTCATTCCTAAATAATAATAATTTTTTTTAAAAAAATAATGATTTATCAAAAAAAAAAAAATGGGCCCACATGTCACTCTCTTTCTCTCTCTCCCTCAAATAAAAAAAAAATAATGATTTCCAAAATAAAAAAAGGTGGGGCCCTCTTTCTCTCTCTCTCAAATAATTAAAAAAATAAATAAATAATTCATTTTCCAAAAAATAAATGTGGGTTCCATGTGTCTTTCTCTCTCAGGTAATTTTTCCCAACGTTTTATTTCAAAATATGATTTTTTTAGTAGCTCATTTTTTTGTGAAAACATGAAAAATAGAACAAGGATGATGAGATCTTTCATTCAGGATCTCAATTGTTATACTTTCGAACGCACCATTATGTTTTCTCATAATGACTTTCAATATCTCCTGTCTTCAATCAACTTGATTGAATATCACAATGTCAAATGACATTATGACTCATTCCTAAATAAAAATAAAAAAAATAATAATTCCACACGCTATAGAAGGACGAAGAGACGATAACTGACCTCTTAAGGATTTCTTGTTTGCATTCGACTCTTTCTCGCTCACTATCTTGCCGTTGCTATCCAGCAAAAGGGATGCATCACATCCTTTCAACATAAAACTCTGGAGTATACCCTTAATTTAATGTCTGTATGTCATATTTTAGCAATATTTGTTCATATTTGTAGAAAAATCATCACATTTATTTTGGCGCCATTGTCAGCTTGGGAATCATAAAGTACTAAGATTGACGACATAACAAAACATGCCCGAGTGTGCTCATAAAACTAAATCTTGGCAATTTAGGCGACAACGGGGAAACAAAATACTACCCAACAGAATAAATGAGGTTTATAGCAATTCGAGTTATTATTTTCAAGTCCATCTTTTGAATTTGCAACATCATACTTGTTTTATATATAACCACAAAGAAAATGAATTTAAATAATCTTAATTCGCTCGGGTCTTGAATCGTGCTATGATCTTGTATAACGTGCCCCTTTCTCATTCAGATAGAATATTTGAAGGCTTGTGTCCACAACGAATAAGGCAACAAAAATGTTAGGCATGAAATGACCTGAATAGAGCAAAATAGTGATGACATGAGTGATGACTGTACAAATCAAGTAGACAACTGCACATGCCGCTTTTCTTTCCTTGCAAGTATTAAATAAACAACAAAGTCAAATTGACTCATTGGCATCACCAATCATTCACGCACGAGATCATCTCTTTAGAGAAGCGTTCTTGTAAATAGTGTTGCTATTGTTTTATATCATATTTTATTAATCCAAATTAAATTTTGACATCCTCGCAGGCCGGGCACAGGTATTTTGGGCCTCTAGACCAACTTGGAAATGAGTAATCTTATTCAATAATTAAAAACTTAATTTTATTTGTTGGGCTGCACAGAATGAATATGTAATGATTTAAAATAGACTTTACTTAATTTTAATCTTTCATGTTACTTTAGTTGATTTATTATTCTAATTTGTATTGAGCTAATTAAAAAATTAATGCTACTATTACCATTAAATACAATAAAATAGGGCTCTTTAAAATTCTAGACCCTAGACCATGATTTTTTTTTCTATACTGGGACCGGCCCTGCATCCTCGTGAAGATTTTTTACTAGTTCAAAGGTTCTTAGTAACTATAGACAGTGATAGATCTTAGAGATTAGGAAGCAACCGCTTTTCTTAGGTTTTAAATATATTTTCGAGATCGAACACAGTCTCCTTATAATAAACCATTTTATCTCATATGGTTGCCAACCAATATTAGTAATAAATTGGATCATTTGAAAAATAATAAACTCATTTGATTAAAAGTAGCTCCTTACATTATCCAATTAAGTTATAACAACTTCAGTAGAGTTCAAATTTGTCATGATTAGAGGGTACTGTTTCTATGGGCCAAAACAGGGTGGTATAATTTCCTCCAAATCCAACTTGTTCGTAAATAATTGGAGAAAGATTTTGAGTCGTATGCGGCCCGTAGTTACGTATAGATACTTTGATGCATCAAAATCATTATTAGTCGTGAGCTATGTATGTTACATGAATACTTCATCAATCAACATATATGTATCATCCTATCAGATATTAATATTCATACGTTACTTATCAGATCAACCACAAGCAATCTTACGGAGACTATAAGATACCTACGAGTAGCCTAGTAGGGAAAATATAGTTCCTAGTTTGCTTCTGTACAGAAACTTCATAAACTAGTTGACCTATAGGATTTACCCTCGTGGCGGATTTTACCTAACTCATGACAACATGAGTTGTTGCGTGGAAGGGTGCCAATAAATCACGCTTCTCATCGGACCTACATGAGATCATCCGAAATTGATTACCATCACCCATTCTTGGTTTTTTGAGACTCAAATCCATCTAAATGTTCATATTAGATAAGAGTTTGTCTTGTACATATTAATTATCCGAGTTAGTCATGTATGTATGCTATAAAATAGCACGAGTGTGCAATCCCGGAAAGAATGAAAAATGATGGAGAAAAAAAAAAGAAGAAATCATCCATTGTATAACTGCTTAGAAATATTTCAGAATTCAGAACTATAATAATTGAATACTCCAACAGTTACGATTCTGATTCAATTCAAAACTGTCACAACTGAAAAAAATTTCGAATATGTCCTAACGTATCATAGGTAAACAATGTTGTTATACACGTACTCTTACATAACATTATTAGGAAAAAGTATTATGTATCCTTTGTTGTTTATTTTCTTCCTATAGTAATATCCATATACACTGCACATAAATAGTTATGTAACATGAGGCTAGAGACCAATTCAGTTATAACATCAATCACCTATCAAATGCACAGCCAAGTAAGAAAGATAATTAAAATAATTTCCGACAATAATTTTCACTAACAAACAAAAATATGATTTATTGATAAGTATTTTTATTTATAAATGAAACGTCTTGGAAAGAATTAATCAGTTACAAATAGTGTTTAACTTATCAATAAAAGAATGGTTTGGTACTAGCTCCACGTTTACATCACTTTTCAATATGTAAGTGGATCCAATTTTGTGTCTAATAAAATTTTAAAAATGTAGATGAAAACATATGAGTCGATCTTATTAAGAGAACTAAAGAAGTGATTCCTTGAAATTCTCCCGGAAATAAATAAATGAACTGTTTGTGTAATACTTTGGACCCCACACATCGGTAAAATAGGTCAATCAGGTTACTGTAGGATATCATGGACATGCATGGTGATTTTTTACTACCTAACTGAATTTTTATACTAACTTTTTGTGCTGATACTTGCCTAATGTTCCTTTTGGATGCCTTCTCATTGTGATTAATACTTTCTTTAGGTGAAAAAGAAGCAAGTGATTTGCTCTTATGGTTTACTCAGATGACACGGAGACCATCAGATTCGAATCCTACATAATTAAAAAGAAAAATGAAACTGCTCACTATATAACTTGTGTATCAAACTAATTAAGTGTTGAATTTTACAAATGCTGCGCTGCACGCTGCAGGCTGCAGGCAAAAAAATTATCCTCTATTTGATGTAATAAAAATAGGACAAAAGTCTTTTGTAGTTAATAAAGAATAAGCTAATACGACGGGTCCTTCAAAAATGCCCATATTTTATCCTTACTATGTTCTAATGCAACTTAAATTGCTACTCAGTGCATTGTGGGAACTGACTCACTGGATAACTCAAGTCAAAAACATTTAGGAAGCACCCCTTATATATTCCCCATTCTCTCCCATTTTTACTAACAACTGGTTAACATTTTTTTTGGAGAAATTTTGCGGGGCTTAATTTATCCCCTTCCAAACATAAATTCTATTTATAAGCAGTTCTTACAAGTAATTACAATTGCTCTTTTCTTTTTTCTATCCTATACACATCCTTTACTAGTGTATTGAAAAATTGAAGCTCAAATGGGCCTAAATACTTGGCCCAAAACCAAACTAGACAACATTTGCTTTCTATCAGAATACTTTTTGTTGACTAAGAGCATAATTAGTTGACTACTGTTTATCTAAACTCTTCCATTTTATTCATATTCCTTTTACATCTTTTTACAAGTTATAATTTGAGCTTAATTTCATATATGCCCCTAAAAGCTTCTTCATTTTTCATATCTGGCGGTCTCAAGCCCAAAATATGTTTAACATATATAACGTATGCATATATGCCACTGAAAATGACATATTATTTTTAAGGAAAACCCCTATTTTTAATTAAGCTCACCAATTATTAGATGTAGAAACTAACTTCCTATAAAAACCCAAACATCACCAACATTCCGAAACCCAGCATCCAAACAAACACTTCACCTCAATGAACTAAATCCCCAATAAAATCCTAAAAACCACTCAACTCAAAACCCTAGAAAAACCAAGCTAACATGGCGAGGACACCATGTTGCGATGGCACTGGTGTTAAGAAAGGACCATGGACGCCAGAAGAGGACAAGTTACTTATTGATTATATAAAAAGAAATGGCTATGGAAGTTGGAGGCTTCTGCCGAAGCGAGCGGGGCTTAACAGGTGCGGAAAGAGCTGCAGGTTGAGGTGGACAAACTATCTGAGGCCCGATATAAAGAGAGGTCAGTTTGATGAAGAAGAAGAGAAACTTATCATCCATCTCCACTCCATCCTAGGAAACAAGTAATGCTTCTCTATAACAACATACATGTTGGCACCTTAGTTTTCTTTTTATTCTAAAATGTATAAAATTACTCACGAAATTCTTAGAAATCTTTTTTTTTGTCATGGCAAAGGTGGTCATCTATAGCTGCAAAGTTACCTGGAAGGACAGATAATGAGGTAAAGAATTATTGGAACACACATCTGAGAAAGAAGCTCCTATGCATGGGAATCGACCCAATGACTCACCAACCACGTACCGACATCCTCACCCCATCCAACTTAGAAACCCTTGTGTTTATGAGCCAACCGAATGCTCTAGACTTGCTTAGACTACATTTGGTACAAATCCTATTTCAAACTGTAACCACCACAAACCCTGCGTTCATAAACACTAACAAGGACTTGATCTTGGGTCTGATGGGCTCAAGCGAAAACCGCCTGTCCAACCAGACAAACCCATCAATGTCATGTATATCAAATATGGAGTTCAATGATTCAAACAATAGGTACCAGCAAGAGGTGAGCGCAACAGACAAAGAAACAAATGGTTCTTCTATACCTCCATTTGTTTCGGTTTCATCAAAGATCGAGAAATACCGTAATACATCTGCTGATTATTCTTTACCATATTTGGATCAGTTTGAGGCATTGGAATATTTGAACTTAGATGAATTCAGCAGTGATTCTTGCTGGAAAAGCATTATTGAGTAAGAATATTCCTTTTTCATTTCATTATTTACAAATAAACTTTCTATCGACTACGTTAAACACAACTTGAGATTAGTTATGTACTGAATTTGTGCATCTATGCTTTGAACATGCAGGCAAATGGCTGTTTCTAAATGATCTTCGAACTATGAAAGAAGGAGAAGGTTAGATATTTTGCGTGAATCACTTGTCTCTATACTTTGTGTAAAAATGAAAGAAATTCTCTGCAAATAAAGAAATGTACTTCTGGTTAAAGAAATCAAATCAAACTTTTTAATTAAATAAATCCTTTCTATTTTTGTGCAAAATATGGAGGTAGATGATTCGCGCGAAACACCTACCCTGTTCACTAGATGGAAGCTTCTTTCGGAGATGTACAAAGAAAATTACAACTATTTGTGATTTATAATATATATATTTAAACACTATCTTGTGTAAATTTTTTTTTTTTAATTGTATATCTTGTGTAAATTTTGAATGAATTGCGCTGTTGTTTGATCCATCTGTCAAAGTTGTTATAGTCTTTTTTTTTTGAATACTTGCTTGAGGTGGTCAAAGTTGTTATAGTCTTATAGGCTATAGCACATCATATGTATGGATTCAGAATAGTTTACTTAGTACTTATCTTGACTCTTCCTTCTTTGTTTCTGAAGACCAATTAAGTCATGTTACACCCTAGCTTCATACTAGTCTATTGTTATAATAACTAATCAATTTTTTATTTTTATTTTACATAACTAATCAAAATAAATCAGAATATAGATATATATGGCTACAGTTATTATCTCTTGTGTTGGTGAAATATATGATATTTCAAATTTTACAAGCAGAACTTAAAAATAAATAAATTACATTGCAACATTTGAAGTCATATTGAAAAAAACATTGGACGTCAATGTTGCTTGTTCAAACTAGTATTTAGAAGCCTTGAATAATCCCCATACTGAAAAAAGTCGTAGAATTCGTTAGGAGTGGTTAAATATTTGATGAACAACCTCTTCTACGTTCTGAAGTCCTTTCTATTTTAATTTTTTTTTTTTTTAGAATATGCAATAGGTTACTTGTTTGTATTATGAAATATTTATAACCAGTAATCACATTTCCAAATAAAAAGAAAAAATAGAAAATAGAAATAAGAAAGACGAAGAGAGTTACAATTTTCCTCGCTACAACTCTACCTCACTCGATCAGATTATGTCATTAACCGTTATTCCTTCACTCGAGTATCATTTTGATAATTCTTGTGGCAATAGCTCGATGATTTGAGACAACTCCATTGAAAATCCGGTAATTTCTTTTCAACCAAAAAAACCACAACCCGGTTAATTAAGTATAATCCCAACGCTTCCTTGTGATTAAATCCATGTAATTTTCAGTCTAAAGTCAGAAGTCTAGGGTTGATGTCCTAAGCAAAGATTATATATATTTTTTTTGAGTAATTTTAAGCAAAGATTATATTAAAAGAGTTTTATTCTTGGAAAAAGCTTAAGGAAGGCAACAATCAACTGGAAGAACACGAAAAGAACCTCAATGATGTTTTTGATTGTTGAGTTTTTTATGGTAAATGTTTTTTTACAAGATAACATAGGACAAGATAGTTGAAGAAACTAGATATCTGATTCGTATAAGTTATCTCTAAAAGTAAGCATGTATGATCAAAGTTATCTCAATTGAGACAGATTCCAAGACCGAGACACGAAAGAAATAAATGAGTTATTTAGATCAGATAAGTGTGAGATACCGATATTATGTATTTATAAATAGTTACAAACAAGAAAAGAAATCTCGAGTTTTTTAGTTAATTTTTAGGAATACTATAAAATGACACTGACGCATCCCCACTTTTTCCCTTTGTAACATTGATGTCTCGCCGATCACAAGCTGGTCAAGTGGTGTGGCATAAGGTTTGCCGATCTATAAGAATATAGAATACTATAAAATGACACTGACGCATCCCCACTTTTTCCCTTTGTAACATTGATGTCTCGCCGATCACTAGCTGGTCAAGTGGTGTGGCATAAGGTTTGCCGATCTATAAGTTTTAGGGTTCGAAACTGACCAAGTTTTGGAATTTTTTTTTGAACCGGCCAAAAAAGAAAATTAATTAAAAAAATGACCAAATTTTCAAATTATTCGTGAAAATGGACATTTCGTCCAGTCACTGAACGAAACAGTCAATTTTTCATTTTTCCCACTGAATTGAGCTAAAAAACATTATTTCACACTGTTTCGCCTCATGACTGGGCGAAACACACGGCTTCGCCCCATGGTTGGGCGAAACAGATATTTTTTCATTTTTTCCACTGAATTAGAGCAAAAAAAAAAAATTCCAGTTTCGCCCCAGCATGGGGCGAAACAATATTTTCAGCCTAATTCAGTGGTAAAAAATGAAAAAAAAATGTCTGTTTCATCCAGCCACAGGACGAAACAATGTTTTTTAACTTAATTTAGTGGGGAAAATGAAAAAAATGAATATTTCGCCCAGTGACTGTGCGAAATGATCATTTTCGCAGATAATTTAAAAACTTGACAATTTTATTAATTAAATTTTTTTTTTTTTGGCGGTTCAAAAAACATAAGTCAAAGTTATGGGTGTATGAGTGTGTGAGTGGGGTTTACGGGCATTGTACTCGGAAAAAAAAAACATTGATGTCTCGGGAACGAAATGTTTACTTAGTAGTAAATCATGTCTAGTTACCAACTCCTCAATTTGTATGCAAGCGTTGAGTATGAATTTCTATTTGGAAAAGTTGTCTTAATCAGGTCAATAGTCTAATTTTAATGCGTTGAGGGGACCAAATCATGTGATAATCATTCAAAAATTAAAACTAAATTTTTTTTAAGAAAGATCCGACATACTGTTGGTGAGTTGAATTGTCCTTCAAAAGAATGACTGAAAAGAACTCTCTCTCCCCCTCCCTTTCTCTCACATCACATCATTAGTTTAACATTATAAAAATTGGCCTTTAACCAAGTGAACACTCGACAATGAACCCACTTCCGGGCCGATGATGGGACGAATTTGGTGTTTAGTGACAAAAATACTAAATTACGAAAAAAAATCTTTTCCGGTTCTTTGGCGGAGCACTAGTGTTGTTTCTTCTTGCTATGTCGACCCTCCCAAAGGTACGTGTTGTCATATTCTTTTTGCAAAATCTATGATTGTAGATTACATGTTAATTATAGCTTCATTCAACTATCATCTCACAATTTTTCCAGTGACATTAACGGTATGAATTTAATAATGTTTTAGTTAGCATCCAGCCGATCATAATAACGTTTTGAATTGGTATAGCGGTTGTTGTATGTGCATTATTGCGTTCATTTCGCTATCAATGTCGATAGATGTTTTTATAACTATGCCTTTTAATTTTGGGAAATTGAAAATCACGCCGGTATACTATAGCGACTCTGTAACGACGGATTGAAATTATATACTATTTTCTCACGTTTCTATATACGTTATATATTATTTTTATTTTTTAAAATATATACTGTTTACCGAATAAATTTGTATATATTGTTTGTTTTCAGTTCATATGTTTGTATATACTGTTTTCAGTTTTTATATATCGTCGCTACATGATCGCTGCAGTACCCATCATGTAGTATCATCTCCCTTTAATTTTACCTTACAATTTGACAAGATAAAGCGTACAACTTCCAATTGTCTTCTCAGAGTAACTAAAATTTATCACTCTGTTAAATTTTCTTACTTATTTCTTGATGTAAATGATATGTGAAACCTACATCAGCATTAATTTAAGCAGTACACTTGAGCATTCAAATAATCACTTCAACTTCAATAAAATCACTAAGCTATAATGTTACATCATTTTAAGTCACCAAGACCACTTTTGATTAGTGGATAAAATAAGTATATTTACATCTAGCTACAGAAGTCATGCTTTCTCATCCCAACAATTTAAACTCTAATGCTCTTAGATAACTATTTTGCAGAAAACAATATTAGCAAAATAAAAAAGGTCATCGGGAGCTGATACTGCACGACGTACTGTAGCGACCATGTAACGACAATATATAAAAACTAAAAATAGTATATATAAACATATGAACTAAAAACAAACAGTATATAAAAATTCATTCGATAAAACAATATATATTTAAAAAAAATGAAAACAGTATATATAAATATATAAACTGAAAATAAACAGTATATAAAAATTTATTCGGTAAACAATATATATTTTAAAAAATGAAAACAGTATATAGTATATATGGAAACGTAAGAAAATAATATATAATTACAATCCATCGCTACATGATCACTACAATATCCCGACGTTTTCCATTTCCTTTTCTTATTTGTACCAACTACAGTAACAAACACACAACCTTCTTCTCTGTAAAAAAAAAACCACGCAACACCTTCCACAACAATCTCTCTCTCTCTGACAATCGAGTCCCCAACTTTCGATACGATGGGATTCCTCCGCAAGGTCGCCGGATTCCTCGGCTTTGCCCGCGAAGAAGCCGCCGCCGCCGCCGCGCACGCCGGAGACCTAGCTGGAGACGATGGCGGCGCACCGGCCGTGAATGGGCCTTTTCCGACGGCGGCGCCGGTGGGGACGAGGCGAGGGTTCAGCGTGCAGGTTCCTGTGGCTGTTGATCGGCCCAATCTGGGTCCTGTTCTGGCGCCGTGTAGTGCTGGTGAAGGTACTGTTCAGGTAAATGAACGATTTTGGTTTGTAATTTTGGTGATGAGTTTCAGTTTTTGTTTTTATGAGTTCAGGTAAAGAAACTTTTTGTTACTCAATTTTGGGCGATTGTAGAAGAATTTAAGCTTAAATTGAATATTTTCTGAAAAAGGAGGATCTTTTATCTCATTTGAAATCTAATTAATAAATTGTTAATTTTGTGTTGATTGAAATTGACTGGAAGAAATCATTTTGTTCTTCTGAGTAGTGAAAAGTAATGATACTACTAATAATTCTTGTTTGGTTTTATTCACTTCCAAACTGCATGCTGTTACATCATTTTCGATTGTCATTTAATTTGGATCATATAATCATTTCACAACATAGAATATACCTTCGATTGTCATTTGATTTGGACCATATAATCATTTCACAACATAGAATATACCTTTGATTGTCATTTGATTTCGACCATATAATCATTTCACAACATAGAATATAACCTTATTTTGTGTAGTATATTCAATACCTTTTGCCAGGGCCGGTCCTGACATTTCGGTTGCTCTAGCCTGAAATGTTGCGTATCTTGTGATGTTGTCTCTCAAAATGTTATCTCCAAAAATAAGAAAATAAGAATGATGCTTAACATGTAGTACAATATTTTAACATCTATTGAAATTTATGATGGAGAAGTCTGAAACAAGAAATAATAAGAATAATCATGCAAATTTATATTATAAAATAATTTCATTTTAATTAGATTTCGGAAACCAAAAAATGCATTTTAAGGGGGAAACATGATGACTTGTGACTCCTACTGAGTCAGAAGCAGTTCTTTTGCACTTGAGTTTGAAAAAAAGTTTGATTTCAGACCCTACAAAATTTGGATTAATTAATAAAAATGAGTTACAAAAAAATAATGTCTTGCATAAATAGACTATAAATGACACAAACACAACAGTGAAAGCTGCCTACTAGCACCCTCCAGGCCATTGATTGGTATTTTCATTTCTAACCACAAATTGAATTGATCAGTATTTGCAATAATTGGTCTACAAGTACTTGATGCATTTTATACTCATTCAAGCTGTACTCAAATAAGGCTCTGGATTTGAACACAATTGAAAGTTCTGCTCCTTATTTATTTTTATTAGTCTCTTAAATCTTCAGTTCTTACACAAATCCAAATAAAAACCCAAAATAATCAAATCAATATATATTAGCACTGAACTGATGCTTCCAGCACCTCTCTCGTCTCAGAATTAAGAACACAACCTCTCTCATAGCACCTCCAGAAAATCAGGCCCACTCCTCTCTTCAGGCGAGCAGCTCGTACCTCTCACCTCTCTTCAGGCCAGCATCTCGTCGCGTCCAGAACCTCGAGGTTCCGTCCAACAGTTCTTCTCGACTTTCTATCTGGGTTCGATATCTCGAATCCAACCGTTTTTCTTCGATTATAATCTTTCTGATCAGGTAGCCTTTTCTTCACGCCTTGGATTGTGCTATTTGAGGTAATTCGGGGTTTTACCGGCGCGAATGTTCCGCACCAACATAATTTCATTTAACCCCCTAAAAACATCAAATTAATTTTCCAAGAAATCTACCTTTATAGTCTTGTTGTGTGAGGGGTGGGGGAAGCAGAAGACTAAATAAAATACTAGCTGGATCCATAAGAAGAACGATTATAGTACCAATGAGATAGGGAGATAATCAATGAAAAAGAAAATATCGCAGAGAAAATTGGGAAACAGGAGATTGAGTTAACTTTCTCTTTCGGAAGGGCGATGTTTCGTTTCGCGGGAGGAGAAATTGAGGCAAATTTCAGCGGAAAGGAAGGAGAGATTTTGCAGCGCTCAAGATTTGAGGGAACAATGAGATTATGTAGAGATAGAAGGAATGACCTTAACATTTCGGCTGAATTTTTTTTTTAGGCTGACTTTAGAAATCAACATATACTCGGTTGCTGCCCTATCCCACGGGCTTGCCCTTGGGCCGGCCGTGCCTTTTGCATATTCAATACAAACTGGTACATCACGTTACCTAAATGTTTGGAATATTTTAATCTTCCTTTTGTCTTTATGTTTCCTTGGAAAAATTAAATGTTTATCCATTCTTTTGAAAATTAGTAATTAGACCCTCAAGTCCCATGTTTTAATTGTAAAACTGGAGAATGATTTCTTATAAATTATAGCTACCAATTAAGTGATTATTTTGCATTTTTGACAAAGATCTTATATATATATATATATTTTTTGCGCAACTGTTATATTTTACATTTGAGTTTTTATACTTTGTAAATTAGGGTTTCAGATGGTACACAAGACGGTTGAGAATCGATGAAGACGGTGACGTGGCGGACGAGTTTCTGGACGAGGTGACATCAGCAGACCGCACAACGGGCGAACATTTTGCAAATCCGCCCAAATTTCAATCGAAATTCAATACCAGTCCAACTGCTCTGTCTATGAGAAGACAAATTGTAGCATTAGATGGAAACATATTACAAAGCTTAGAGTACCAAGGTGAATTGAAATGGGTGTGAGTATGACGTGTGGGCCCACTTTTGGAATTATTGTATTTCTTTTTTGGTGCTTTGTTTGTATTATTTTTCCCATGTTTTGTTATACCTAGTTGGAAAGTTAAATTTTTTGAACAAGTGTTTCGCGCTAATGGAATTGGAGATATGGATGACTAGGTATATACATATAGTTTGGGAAGAATTGTCTTTTGGAATATGTTTTTAATTAGGGTTTGATGGAAAAAATATTTGTTGACGATTGTGTTCTTGTGGGTATGTGAAGTGTTGGTAACCAGCCCTATTGAATTGAGTGTATGGCCTATATGTTTGCAACTAATTATCCTTGATTTTAAATGGTTTGTCAGTAATTTATCTTAGATATGTTCAATTGTAACTTTTTTCTTTTACTCAATTGGTTGTACTTTTGTACATCACCACATGACCTTGTTGTAAGTGGATTTAAAACCATATTCGCTACCATTAAGTAATATCAATAGAACCACACATGACTGACATCCTCGAAGGGAAATATATTGAGAAATATAATTCTTATGATATACAACAATATTTGAACAATTGGACAAAAATATTTGCAGATATATTAAAAACTTTTGCACTATAAATAAATTACAATTTGCGATAATAAGTAAATTTCTTTCTCAACTCATATTTTGGCCATTTGTTGAGTTCTTGCAGTGTACATAGGACAACCTGACATCAAAATTGTAGAAATTTGCAACACGCGATCTCTGCAAAGGCCAACAACCTGAATGACGTGTCCTTCACTCACGCCATCTCTGCATTTTTGGAAAAGACATAATAAGAACAAAAAAATAATTAATTACATTTAAAAGAATGTTCATCCTCATATCAGAATACAACAATTATTAGCTATTGGTAAGACATGCATAATATGAATTATTGTTTATAAACCATAAGATAATTGTGGAAGGAAATATCTAAGTAAAAGTTACTTTGAAAGCTGTCAAGTATTCTACAGAATCTTAAAGTTCGGGACACACCGCAAACAATGTTCGCGAGTCGGATTTTTATTTACAATTCGGAAATAACAAATACTGACATAATAACAAGTAAATAACTACAGAATTGAAGTTCCACGAGGATACTATTTAGTTGGAAATATGAAATAAGGAGAATTTTTTTATGCCGCTAGATAAATACTACTTTTTATACTGTTCAAATATTCAAATTTTTGGTAATTTTGCAAGAAAATATACTTGTTACTTATTCTAGTTAATAGGGCAATAGTACAATTTCAAAATTAACTTGTATGATATATCCCAAAACATACATGATACATATGTGAAATTGTGGGGAAAAGCAATATTTTTTTTGAAGGTTCAGCAGGCGAAAAGCAATATTCACAAGCCACATTAATTTGGAAAATACCATATTAAGGCCAATGAAGTTGTGCAAAAAATAGTTTAGTAGTATATGGGTAAAAAAGTGATTAACTATGATGTTTCTCTTGAAAGATGTATCTCAAATATAATTTATTTTGAAGCTCCATAAGAAAACTAGTTTGTAAGGAGTGTCTCCACTCTCCACAGAAAAAAATTCACAATTTGACAGAAATTCTGATTTAACAATGCCATAATTTGATTCATTCTTGAGCAGTTTAGGACAATATTGCAAACTACCAAGAAATAAAAAATTTAATCTGACAAAGAAATTCTATCTTTTGGAATGTGAATGAAATAAAACCAGTACAAAAGATTGCTTACCTCACGAGAATTTCCTAAACCACTCATTCTGAAAGTTCTTTATATTGTAGTTACAAGCACAAATCGCTTAAGAATGTCTTCGGGTAATGTTGCCATTGATATCTTGAAGTCAGAAATCTCAAAATCTTTTATTATAACTATAATTCGATTGGAATCAAGAGAGTTTGAGTGTAGGGTTAATATTGAAACAAATGAAAAAAAGGAGTGAAGAGGAGATGGGGATTTCGACTATGCACTTTGTACTCTTATATAGAGGTGTGGTATGCTGGAGCCAGTATCAAATTCTATGATTTTCGCATTAAAAATTAATGTATTTGAATAAGATTCAGTGTATCAGTATGGCCAATGATTAATTTCAATGTATCAATATTTAGTTGAATAAGATTCAATGAAATGCAAAGAAATCATGTACTGTACCATATCACCAGGTAAATTATTAAAAATAAAATTTGCATGGTTCAATAAAATTAATATTGTCAATTAAATTATTGCCTGTACTGCCAAGTGAATCATTATAATTGATACAGACCATAAAAATAATTTCAGATTTGACTCATCCATTCAAATTAATGTTGTCAAATAAATTATTTCCTATACTATCAAGTGAACCATTATAATGAATTTGAATGGATAAGTCAAATTTTCATTAATTTTTTAGGTCTATATCAATTACTAAAAGTTGTTATTTTCTTATTTGGACATTTGACTCATTTCTTCAGTTTCTTACAACATTAATTGATACAGACCTCAAAAGTAATTGAAAATTTGACTCACCCATTCAAATTAATGTTAAAAATTTATTTTATGTACTGTCAAGTGAATCATTATAAAGAATTTGAATGGATGAGTCAAAATTTCAATTAATTTTGAGCTCTGTATCAATTACTAAAAGTTGTTACTTTCTTATTGGACATTTGGCTCATTTCTTCAGTTTCTTACAACATTAATTGATACAGACCTCAAAAGTAATTGAAAATTTGACTCACCCATTCAAAAATGTTAAAAATTTATTTTATGTACTGTCAAGTGAATCATTATAATGAATTTGAATGGATAAGTCAAAATTTCAATTAATTTTGAACTCTGTATCAATTACTAAAATTTGTTACTTTCTTATTGATCATTGCTCGAGTTTCATACAATTTTGAAAGATAAACTTTTGTATAATAAATGGTGTAGTGACTCCTAAAATGTGGTCAAAGATTTGCTTCAATATTGAATGTATAAAAATTTAATGATTCTAAATAAGCCATTTACAGCACCGCAATTGAATCATTTGCTATACTAATCTGACATGTCAAAACTCTAGTCAGTACTAATCTGACACATAACCTGTACGTGGTTGATACATGTCAGACACGACGTAGAATTGGAGATCTTCATTTGCTTGAGTTTATTTCATCTTTTTCTGGTATACAGACGCACTCTATAAACCATATGTATCACCTACTCAAAACTTGACATTTCAGCATATTAGTTTTGGTATAAGAAATCGCGAGTAAACCATGACTCATCTGAGACATAAGATTAAAATCCGACGGTCACAAATGATGTGGCTTCACATAATCATCCCAATTTCACCTAAAATCATCAGAGGGTATTGATTTCAGACACTATTTGACATGCGTGAATACAGCCGCATCAAGGACAACACAGAGCTTGTCCTGAGCGAGCAAACAAGTCGGCATTTGAAGGATTAAGAAAATATTGAGAACTTTTGAACCTCTAAAACAAATTTCAAAGAATGAGTTGGCTTGATAATAATAAATTAAGTTTAAAATTTTAAAATGCTAAACAATGCGAAATTCAATCATCACAAATGAATGTGAATTTCCTTGTATACATAAATTAAGTTTAAAATTTTAAAATGCTAAACAATGCGAAATTCAATCATCACAAATGAATGTGAATTTCCTTGTATACCATGTATAATGAGGTACTTCCATAGACATGCAGTTCTCACATTTTTTTGAATCTGTTGTACTTAAATCTGGTGCATTAATTACTCCAAAGTTTGTAACTCGAATTGTGCTTTCAGTTAAAAATATTTGCAGTTACACAATTAATTAGAAAGTAGAAGCCCCAAAATATGAGAACAGCTTTGAATTTATTCATACGAAACCTACTTAACCTAGCTCTATAAATTGCATAATCCTTCCGAGCTCATTACACGAATAAACCAAAACAGGCCAATTGTTCAGTTCATTTATATCTTAAAGCAAACATGGCCATATTCAAGCTCTTCTTATTCCTGCTTATTTCCACTGCAATTGTCTCCTCTGTCACAGCATCGAGAGCACCAAAAATGTCGCAAAAATCCTCCAAGAAAATGGAAAAGCAGAAATTCTATATTAACAATCCAGTCTTCGATCCTAAAATGCTTAAGATAGAAGATTGCCTTGCTGGTATAAATAAGATTGATGGATGTGCTTCTGATATTCTGTTCTCTTTCGCTACTTTTAAACCCCGTGTTAGTACAAATTGTTGCCAAGCAATAAGTCAACTTGACGACCAGTGTTTTCATGCCATTTTCCCCTACTTCTTTAAGGGAAAATCGATACTCTTGAATTACTGCCAAGGGGGACGATTCTAATTGTCATAAGAGAACAAATGTACCAGTGCGAAGGAATGAACTTATCGTGTATAAATTCCTTTTCATTTTTGCGTTTTCTTGTAACATGCAGTAGCAATAGTTAACATAATTTTGCTTTCCATTTTGAGATTTCTATAAAAAATAACAAATTAAGCATAATTGAAGAATATGAAGGCAAAAAATGTAGTAAAGAAACAAAATCTCATAAATCTTACTATCATAAACATTTCTAAACAAAGTAATCTTACTATCATAAAGATCTTAAAACTAAAACCAGAACTTAATCACACTTTCTTATATATACTTTTTTTATATTTTAAAAACAAAAGTCACACTTTTTTATATATCAACCAAGGGAGCTAATATTTTTTATTCTATATACATACAATGCAATACCCACAAATAAATTATTTTAGAGCGCTTTCAGTTTAGTTTGGATGAGTTTGGCATTTTTTTGTTTAATGTTATTTTTTTTATTTAATAGAGAGATCTCATAAGACATCTATTTTTAAAGAAATTGACTTTTATCAAGTTTTGCACCCACAACTTTTGAGTTGGTGAGGTAATGCCTAATCACTCATACTAAAGGAACTTTGACGTTTGATTAGTGTTAGACCTGAATTTTTCCTTTTTAAATGTAATTGTGTTTAGTTCTTTTTTTGACATTGCCCGCAGTAATTGTGTTTAGTTGGTTCCAAAATTTATATCTTAGTTTCATACTTGTGTTCAGGTATCTAAGCTAAGTAAATTTAATCATCTCACATATAAACTAAACTTTTCCAAAATTGCACAAATAAATAAAATAAATAAATATTTGCTTTTTATTAATATTTCATTCATTTCCTCTTGGAATCACAATAAGAAGCAAGTTCTAGACCGTATCTATTTTGAACAAACTAACATTACTGTAACGAAACATCAATCTTAATTTCTTTGAAGTTGACTTATGATGAAATGGATGGACTTCGTTTGGGAGCACCAGCTATTTCACCAGCAAAGGCATGGCAGTAATTGTTGAAGATAGGAGGGCGCTGGAAATGAGGGATCACGGCACCAATACACTTATCTACGGCGGCATCAATAGCGTCACAACATTCTCCACTGAATTTGAATGTAGCCAAGGAGAAGTTTAGATGCGATGCACAATTGATGATGTTTTCAACTGCTGATAAGCACTCTCTGACCTCAATTGGAAAAAGAAGCAATTTTTCATCTTGTAGTTGAGTAGAAGAGGCTGGTGGAGATGCCGGGCCAATCCTTGAAGCTTGGGCGGATGAGACAGTTGCAAGAAGGACGAAGAGGGCGGTGAGATATAACCTTGCCATTATATAGATCTATATATTTTTTGAGTTCTTGTAGTGAGTTGTCTTTAATCTTTTTTTTTTTGGATGAAATCTTGGTTTGTCTTATCCTTGTAATAAGAGATAAAACGAGGTACTTATAAAGGGATGGTTCCTTCAGACACTTAGGAGTTTCTCTCATAGAGATGTGGCATAAGTGCTGGAGTAAAGAGTTACATAGAGATGCAGATGCTACTTCTAATTGAGACTGGGAGTTATGATGTGAAAACGCAAGGTGCAGAAAAGTTATACTCAATAGAGAAAAGACCATCAATGGTACTGCGCTTCTATTGTGCACCTTTTCATAAACAAATAATGATGATTATGATATTAAGAATGCAAAAGAAAACCGATGATTATTTATTTTGTTAGATCTAAAAACTCTCTTGGGAAGTTAATAACAAGAAAACCTGCCTTTTTATTAGCATTTAATCAACATGCATAACCTAAGACTTAAGAGTAACATAATTATCTAAAATTCGGCTAATATACTTCATGTATAGCAATGCCTCTATAGACGCCCGCTAATATACTTCATGTTTAGCAATGCCTCTATAGACGCCCGTTACTGAGACCTGTTCACTATAAATATCAACCCATCCCTTTCCTTTACATACATCAAACAAACTAAATACATCTTACAATTAACCTAAAAACCACTCTCACAGCAAAAATGGCCATCTCAAGAATCTTCTGTGTTATCTTAATTGCTAGTGTCATTTCAGCTGTGACAGCGAAAACAACAGAAGCACCATCGCCATATTCTTATGCTGGGATAGAAGAGGCAAAGTTTCTTCTTCCAAGTATCATCAATCCGCAAATGGTTAAGGACTGTCTTACTGAGATTAATATGGTGGAGGGATGCGCAACTGACTTTCTTTTCTCCATTGCCCACTTGCAATTCAATTTTCCCAAAACCTGCTGTGATGAATTGGCTGCAGCAGGAGACAAATGCTTGGCCCCCATCTTTGAGGTCCTTCCAGCCTTGTCAAAAGTTATGCCAGTTCTCAACGCCACTTGCAATGCATTGATCGATATTGTTCATTAAGTAATTATTGCAACAACAAAGGACTGTCTTATTGAATTATGAAAGTTGTACTGAAATTACAATATTAGGTGCTATTCAATTGTACGAATAAATGTGCTTTAAAGAAGGAAATTTATTTTTTTCTCTCTTGCTTAAAATAAAACCTTCCACGCTACCGTTGATTTAAAAGAATAAGAACTAAGTACTTGTTCGGAAACCCATCATGAAATAACAAAATATCAAAATAAAGAATAAACCACTATTCAACATTTCAAATATGTTCAATCAAACTAAAAGAATGAATGAACTAAATAGTTATAATAGCCAAATAATTCTTATTAGTTTTGGTCAATTGACATATAATGTTCACCAAATAGATTACTGCATATCCTTACCAAATACAAATTTTCATGGTTCTTAAAACCCTCTCAATATTTTCTTCAAAGCTTCACACAAAATCCATCAATTAAAACCTTGAAACTGACATAATCAGGGTGAACCACATTCATTGGTCTATCATCAA
The DNA here is from genome assembly GCA_027726005.1 of Juncus effusus. NCBI lineage: Eukaryota > Viridiplantae > Streptophyta > Magnoliopsida > Poales > Juncaceae > Juncus > Juncus effusus. The sequence goes on along the minus strand of CM050891.1, from coordinate 9,721,920 downwards.
ACATGTTCCGTGCACAATCCAAAATTCACCATATCAGCATTTACTCAAAGGGTGCAATTATTCGTGCCATTCACACTCATCTCTAAACCCATTTCTCATCTCTATAAGCATGTGTAGCACTTTCATCAACCTCTTGGCCATAGTAGAGCTTTTTATCAAACACCTCACATGATCTCTTAAGCCTTCTCAAAAGAAAGAGGAAAGAAAGAAGTCAGAAAAAGTGGTCTAGTCCTCAGATGGAAAGAAGAAAGAAGTCGGAAAGAAGGCCGGATGGTGAGTAGTGGCTGCTGCCCAGATCGATTCGGCGTCAGCGATAAGAGTGACGATTCGGATGGGAAGATGAAGAAAGCGAAAGGAAACATGACCGTATTAAAAGAAAATTAAAACTGGGCCGGGCCTATTCTTACACTTGCATATATATATATATATATATATATATATATATATATATATATATATATATATATATATATATCATGTAGCTAGCAAATTGAGCCGTCAATATTTTGACCTTTTATTTTGTACCACTATATTAAAAAATAAATCATCAAATATCATTTATTTCAAAATAATACCGTATCTACCATTTCCGTCACTACTAGTGGCGGAACATGTAAATTTTATAATTTTTCAAAAATGGGGTTAATTATTGAAAAAAACGTGTTCTGCTACTGCCATATTGGCAGAACAAAAAAAAATTAATTTTTCTCAGGAAAAAACGCAAAAAAATTAATTTTTTTCATGTTCCGTCACTATCTGTGGCGGAACAGTATTTTTTTACACTAATTAATCCTGTTTAGCCAGTCAAACAGAAATTTTTTGAAAAAAACTTAAAATCCACATGTTCTGTTCCGTAACTAGTAATAGCGGAAATGATAAATATATCATTATTTTGAAATAAGTGAAATTTACTTATTTATTTGAACATAGTGATATAAAAAAAATAAAAATAAAAGTCCTTATTTCTCCAGTTCGCTTGCTTGTAGCCTATCATTTTTCGGTCACTAATTAGCGATCGGTCATATCCTTCATCATATCAGAAGATTCAGAATATCAGATGTCTATGTCAGCAATAACATCCGGCACTCTAAATTGCAAAAAAGCCCTCTCTTGGTCTCTTTTGTACTTATTACTATGACCAGGAATATTGTTTGAATATATCTATTGTGTTTGTAAAATATTGAAAGGTACTGGATGGAAATGAAATTAGTGTGATATTTAGAGATTCTGTTTGTGACTACTCTCACTCACTCTGCAGAGAAAAAAAAATTATTGTCACTGCTGAGTTTGCCAAAACCCTGCAGTAAATCCCAAACAAATCTAGCTATTAATTTGTGGTGAAATGGCGCCAATGGTTTTTTCTCCTTCAATCTCATCTCCTAGTCGCTCTTTTTCGAATTCGCCAGAAATCTATCGTTTAAGATGCCTCTCTTCAACTGCTCGCGCTACTTTAGCTGTGGTGCGAAATTGATTCTATTAACCTCAAATTGCTTGTTTTTTTCTTGTTTATTCCAATTGAAGTAATAAAAATTGCAGCACTTTAATCAAGCAAGTATTCGAAAAAAAATTGCAACATTTTAAGAAAGAAAAACTATTGGGCCCCTACTCCAAATTGGTATGTAACAAGAACAACAAAATAATATAGCTTGAATTGGGCTAAACCCTTTTTCAGTCATTCCTTGTATTTATTGCATCATATTGCAGAGATACAATCAACATATTACAATATCAATTCCCTTTTTCTATCGACACTGTTATTCCAATTTTCTTCTTATTCCCTGTTTTCATTATCTATTACCGAACTAACCAACTCTCTTAACTCTCGAAAATTCAATTTGTAGAGGAGCCAATTAATCGAACCACTTAGATCTAATAATGGGGCCCAACCACGCTTGCCAATTCTCACTGAGAATCCATTTTCTAGTACTTTTAGCATTCCAAATGTTAAAGACACCAACGATACAAGGCTCCGTATTTTCTCTGGTACCGCCAATCCCTCCCTTTCCCAGGTAAAAAATACAATTAAATAGCATTTAATAGAAAAAAGAAAACTAACTATTTTAAATAATAATAATCACTCAACAAGACATAGAATCCAATCGTAGAATCAGCCCTAAACTAATAACTATTTAAAATGGCAATTATCCATCTTATAACCAACTCTAAAATACTACGGCTCACTGCCTTATAAAACTATGTAGGGCTCGTTCTTTCTAGTGTTTTATTTTTTCTGAGGATGTAGGTTCTAGTTCTATTGTTTTAATAAAAAATACTACATATTATTCCTTATTTCCACTACTGCATTTCATATTTTTCTAGGAAATAGCGAACTAAGTGCCGCTGGAGTTGGAAAAAATCAACATAAAGAGATTCGGATACGGGGAAATTGTGTATTAATTCTTACTTCCATTTTTCCCATTTCATATCTTTCTCAGGAAATAGCGAGCTACTTGGGGCTGGAGCTGGGCAGACTGAAGATCAAACGATTCGCGGACGGGGAGATATACGTGCAATTACAAGAAAGCGTGCGGGGCTGCGACGTGTTCCTGGTGCAGCCCACCTGCCCGCCCGCCAACGAGAATTTAATGGAGCTCTTGATTATGATCGACGCGTGCAGGCGCGCGTCCGCCAAGAATATCACCGCCGTCGTGCCCTATTTCGGCTACGCCAGGGCCGACAGAAAGGTATGCATTCATATTTTTCTAATTACACATTAATTTAATTTAATTTAATTATTTCAATTTTGGTCAGACGCAAGGGCGAGAATCCATCGCGGCCAAGCTGGTAGCGAACATGATAACGGAAGCCGGCGCGAATCGTGTTCTCGCTTGCGATCTCCATTCCGGCCAGTCAATGGGCTACTTTGACATCCCCGTTGACCACGTTTACGGCCAGGTATTATTATTCTATTTGATTTTTAATTAGTTAATTAATTAATCGTCCGTTTAGTTTTTTAATTTGAAGATATTTGCTATATGGGGTCTGATTATCCTTTCTCCTTCGTTCTGTTATTATTTTTTTTATATGTAATTGTTAATTAATTAATCATCTGTTTACTTTTTTAATTTGAGACTATTTGCTGTGGGGTCTGATCATCTTTAGTCTTTACTCAAATTATCTCTTCTTCTTCATCTACCTCCTCTTCTTACTGTTGTTATCAAATTACCTCCTCTTCTTACTGTTCTCATCATTTATTTATTTATTTATTTATTTATTTTTCGATTTTTTGGATGTATTTATGTAGCCCGTGATACTGGATTACTTGGCGAGCAAGACGATATGTTCGAACGACCTCGTGGTGGTCTCTCCGGACGTGGGGGGCGTCGCGAGGGCGCGAGCTTTCGCTAAGAAGCTTTCTGACGCTCCGTTGGCCATTGTTGATAAGAGACGACATGGCCATAATGTCGCTGAGGTCTGTTCAATTTTTATAATCAATATTAAAATAGATTCTGAAACTGTGGATGGAAGATTTATCCGCCGAACCATTTTTTGTTTCGAAAGTGTAAACACAAAAAAAAAAAAATTCATTTTGGGAGGATTAAAAATAAAAGCATGAGCTTTTGTAAATAAGCTCTCTGATTCTATGTTAGCCATTGTTGATAAGAGATGACATGGCCATAATGTTGCTGAGGTCTGTTGGATTTTTATAATGGAAATTAGGGATAAATGCACTGTTAGTCCCTCTGCTTTAATAGAATTGCAATTTGGTCCCTGTACTGAGTGAATGATTTGGTATTTCTTTTGATTTGTTTATTGATAAGAAATCTGTTTATTTTGTTATTAGGTAATGAACTTGATAGGTGATGTTAAAGGAAAAGTGGCTGTCATGGTGGATGATATGATTGATACTGCTGGTACGTCATTCACTTATGGAAATTGGCATAGTTTCATTTGCACCCCTATAAAATATAATAATATCACTTTTACAGTTATACCCAGCAAAAAGTGAAAATATCACAAACGCCCTTATAAAACAAGCCTAATGTAATCTACACTCTTCATCTCCTAAATTCTTGAAAAATGCCTTTTAAACCCCTCCTTATTTATGCAGTACACATAAAAATTGCCGCTTTAGGGTTTTGAACTTTAGCATAAAGACTGTTATGAATTATGTTTTATTTATTTTATTTTTGTTTATTAGGGACAATTGCAAAAGGTGCAGAGCTGTTACATCACGAAGGCGCTCGAGAGGTGTATGCTTGCAGCACTCATGCTGTTTTTAGGTACATTTTATATGTTATGATTTATATTAAGATCCTATCATTTTTAAAAGTCTAAATATTGAAAACAAGTGGTCAGATATTTTAATTTTCTAAATTAACGAAAACCGCCAAAAATGTTAGCGATTTTGGATTTAAGAACTTTATGCTACATCATAACTGCTAGCATTTTGTTATGTCTTTCCAATTTTGGAAATTATATTATTGGTAATAATTTTCCAAATTTTGTTTTCATGATGTAACCATTGAATTTGTTTACTAATATATTATTTGAATAATAATGATAATGCAGTCCACCAGCAATAGAAAGGCTGTCAAGTGGGTTATTTCAAGAAGTGATAATAACAAACACAATTCCAGTAATGGACAGAAAGAGTTTCCCTCAACTGACTGTCCTTTCTGTCGCCAACTTATTAGGCGAGACCATCTGGCGTGTCTATGATGACTGCTCTGTATCTACCCCCTCTTCTTTTTATTTATTTATTTATTCATTATGTTGTTATCCTAATTTTGTGTTGTTTTTATGCTAGGTTGGGCATGAACCCTATTCCACCCTGGATATAGACTAGTGGTTTCTAGGTAATGTGTATAGATGTATTCTCTTATGTAGAATTTAAATTAACAAGTTTTTCGCAATGTAATCTTCTTTGGTGAGTGGGATGACGAGATGAATAATGCCTGAAGAGAAGTTGTTTGTACAAATATAAATTTTTACTGGTTCAGATTGAAAATAGTGAATGTGTGATGTGTCTTTCTGTATACTTTCTAGACCTTGTCGCGGTAGTTTTGATATGTTTGTTAATGTAACTTGTGTGGGAATATTGTAATATGGTTATAGCCTTGTAGATTAATGTGGAATCGGTAAAATTTTAAGACATGGATGGTCAATATTGTATGAATATTCAGGGATTTAATAGAGTATTGTATGAATATTCTCACCCACTTTTAAATGTCATCCTAGTTTGAAAATTTTCAAAAGCTGCGGTCACATCATGTAAGCCTCAACTTTGGTTTTAAACCAGCTTATCTATTTGAAATTCTTAATGTTTAATTATATTGTAATTTGTCACTAGGAAACTTTTTAACATTCAAATTTAAAATACCTTAGCATATAAACAAAAGAAGAAATTGATGACATTTTTCATATAAATAAAACATATTTTCTTTGGAAAATATATAAGAAATAACATTTCAAATTTAAATTGGAAATTGGAATAAACTTAGATCCAATGAAGAATATTTCCTTGAAAGTAACTTAGCATATAAACATTCAAGCTTAAATTGTCATTACGAATAAAGTTATATCTAATGAAGAATATTTCATTGAAAATACCTTAGCATATAAAGAAAAGAAGAAATCGATGAAATTTGCCATAAATATAAAACATATTTTATGTAAGAATTATTAGTCTTCAAGCATAAGAGAACTATTTAAAAAAAAACTCATGCTTTTTCAGTGATTAAATGTTAGTCAACAATATTGAAAACAAAATCAAATTATGGGATGACAATTCTTTGAACATGTATTTTTTTTTTCTTCAATTTTTTGGATATAGCTATCTATATAGGGCATTTTGTGATCATCTTTATGCGAATGAAAATAAATGTAGATGCACCCTCTCAAAATTACTACACTACAATTCAACAATAAAAAATTCTAATTAACATAGCGGCAATTCTGCCTAACTTCCCCATCGAATCCAGTCAGCACGCCAATATTCCCCATCTTTACGATCGAATTCGTAAAATGCTCAAAGAATAACTCTTGATTGAAAGCGTATTGCCAAACAAGGTTAGCCACTTCCTCTTCATGATAAGAAGTTACTAGCACATTATCACTAGTCAACAATCCGTTTCCCCGAAGGAGGTTGAAATAATACAAATTATCGAATCGTCGAGGAGTTTTTATGTCGAGGTTAACTAAGTCATTGTCATGGCCGTCTTCAGGGCATACAGAGCGCAATGAACGAAAGAAGGGATGATGCCTCTCATCATATAATTCAACTTCATCAAAGTTCTGGGGGTTGTATAAGCGGTTTTTGAAACTCGTGCACCGTGATCTTCCAATTGTGTGGCTACCTAATTATTCATAAAGATAATGTTTAATGTTAGGGTCCCTTGTAGCTTAAAAGTAATTATTAGATGTGAATCTAAAATGATTAATTAATTGAGTGTTGATAGTCTGAAATGCATTTGGATTAATGAACAAGTTCCTTCTTTTTTATTTGTGTCTAGAATGAGACAATTCTTCTAGTTTATACCTTATATGAGACTATTTCTTACCACAGTTTTGAATTATAAACATCATAGATGTACGTAATTTGGTAGTTCTTTTGTAATTTTTGAATATTTCTTTTAACTGGTATACCTGAGAGGCTAACCAAATCAACAATGTCAAGGCCATGATCAGCAAAATTTTCAATAAGGTTCTCAAGCGTAGAATTTGGTGCTGGTATCCTGCGGTTTGCTTCATTGAAACTCGCCGTTAGAGAATCCTTTCTCCCCAAATACACCTCCCATGTCGGACCACCCCTCTTTTCAAAGAAATAATACAATGCAAAAGAGAGAAAACATATATTATTTTCGTTAATAGATGTATGTAATTTGTATTGTGAAATCTACTATTTTACAGTATTATAGTCTTTTTTTTATGCTTTGGAGGACATATCTTCGACATTTCAGTTGTTTTGAAACTTTTTTATGTAAGAACATGTTCTCCCGTGTTTGTCTAAATGAACATTCTTTATTGAAAACAAATATTCTTTTTGAGAAATGAAAATAGTTGAATAGTTAAATGATGCATTGATGTAATAGGTTGACTAACGTATGGTTTTGTCTTTTGATATTTCAATAAATTGAGTTCATAATAATTAGTTAATTAGTGAACACACTGCATACCAAGAAAACGGCGTCTCTAGCAGCTATGGTGATTATGTCAGCACATGAAACAGTATGAGGGCAAGCTATCTCTAGCATATACTTAATCCGATCTATCACCTCAAATCCTCTTAATGAGTTCTTGTTCGGTCCCGCATTCTTCTCACTTTCTACCCCTGGTGCATCATCCAAAAGAACAGAAGCATCACAACCCTATAGAAAAAGAAAAAAAATTATATCAACGTTATTGTAACCTGAAAACATATAGTATAAGAGCTCGAGATGTAGATAAGAGTTTTCTACTCTACAATGTAAATACATAGAGTTTACTAAATTTATCTAGATTATATTTCAGTTATGTTCCAAAAAAATAGCTCATACCATAACAAAACAATCATGGAATTGAAGGCGGAGCAGTTGAGCAGCTACATTTGGATCACGATAAACAGCCACCTCAACATGTTGCCTCACAACCTCCTCCACAAAGGGACATAGCTCTTGGTAGTAGTACGGAGAGAGAAGTCCATCTCCACTTGCCACAATGACAAACGTTGATGGTAAAAGCAAAAGGAGGAAGAGGAAGAAGAGAGGAAAACTTTCCATAAGATATGTGTCAAGTGGTTAACTAGTTTTGGTCAATTTTGGATGAGGTGACTGGATTGGCTCCATTGGTCTGTTTATATATATAAACCTAGATTGGTTTCATGTGTTGCATGAAGTTATGCTATGGGTACATGAGATTAAGTTAGCACAATATTTGTTTGTCGGGGAGCAGTTTTTATAAATTTTCAGTTATATAGACATAAATATTATATATTGTAGTAGCAAAGAACTTTGCTCATGATAAATCTCAATAAAAATATCACTAAAACTATAGTTAAAAAGAAAAAAATTTAGTTGCTTGGTTAACAAAGGGAGAGAGGACTGCTGGTTAACATGCATAATTTAACAATATGTTTTGATCATATTCATGTATGCTTTGATCATTCATGTATGGTGTTGGTGCTTGAAAGGAGTACACAAAGCAATATTTCTTTACATAACTACCACTAGCGAAACTGTTTGGTCCAAAGAGGATAAACTAACTTCAGCTAATCTATCTTTGAGAGTCAACTGCTCCTTGTTTGTTAGCGTGTTATTATGTGTTGTACTTGTAGGTATAGAGAATTTGATACTCAATTCTCATTTTGTCCTTTTAAATCTTATAATTGTTGGTGCTCAAACATTCATACTTGTACTATATATATTCTATGTTTTAGTTCCGCTGTCTTCTACGGAAGAATTATACATAGCACAAAACTGCAAATCTATCAAATGATCACCTAGTTTGGCGGATGAATATCTTGATTAAAATGTCAGAGATTACATGTTCAAATTCCAAAAATTTCATAAGAGTAGTTTTTTTTTCTTTAGAAAATATTGGGTAGAAATAAGCAAGTGGTCACAATCACAACATTATCTAAATTTAACACCTTTTTGTATAAAAAAACATTTCATCATTTTCAAAAGGAGTGGACAGCATTCGTCAATTTATAAACCAAAGGTGCTTGATTTCAGCTTAAAAGAAATCACCCCTAAACTCATCTATGTCTGATGCTTTACCATTTGTCTATTAGGCCATCAGCTTATTATATTGTTAGTTTCCTCATTTGTGATCTCAGCAGTCACGTATCTTGTAATCTGGTTGGCCTAACAATGCAAGTTGAGTTTGGCTCAAGCATTGAGTGTAGCTTTTCAATTAACTTCACCGAGGGTCCGGGTAGGGTGTTATATTTCAAAATTTATTTATAAAATCAATAAGAGGGTTTCTATGATGCTCCTTCATTTCCCTACATAAGTGTCACATAGGTCACCATGATATCATAAGGGGTATAAATATAAAAATCATGACATCATAAAGTTAAATGATGATGTATATGACGTTTTTGTAGGAAAATGAGAGTAAATTATAATTTTCCAATAAATAATACACAATAGTTTCGCTCATACACTTTGCCTTCTATGCATATGAATTGCAGTGCAAACACACAAGCTCCTACTCCCATATAGGAAATCAACTAAATAAACCAAAATAAAATGTGCTTACATGGATAAAGCCAATCCAGTGATTTCTCAATTAGCAATATATAACAAGGATGATATAACTAGCAATCTAACATGAAGAGAACGTTCTTTATCCACTCCCAAATCATACACATACAACGATTTTCAAACAAGCAAACAATCAAAGTATTCAATGTTTTTTGATTGAATAACAAAAGTATTCAATTTTAATTACACTTCAAATTAATATCTGCTCAAGCCATTCATCAAAAACTATATGCTCAAGCCCACTCAGGAAATACATATGCACCCCATAATTACTCACGATGTACTATTGGCACCAGTGTTACGTATGTAAAGCGACCCATGAGACTGTTCTGCATCATCTGTGTCAATCCCCCGCGGGTTCTCACCGGCCATGTCGAGAAGCATTGATGAGAATCCAGAAGAAGGCTGACCATTTTTGTGTCCATTGTGGCGCTTATTGCGCCGCCTTCCATCTATCTCAAGTAGTGCGAGGAAACTCGCCAGTCCAGATGAGATTTTCTCCATCCTGTCTAGTGAGCCGCTCAGCCTGTCCATGTAAATACCAGTAACAATTTTCTTATAGGTTATATTTTTGTTATTTTTGGGATCTTAACTAAAAATGAAAGAAGACAACAGTTGAAACAAAAATGGTTTTATAAATTGTGTCCGAATATTTAATTCTAGATCTAGACTCCTGATGCAAACAATTTCTAGTGCTTTTAGAGCTTGATGCAAAAGATTTTTTTTTTTTTTTGAATACATGATGCAAAAGATTTTGTATAACTGCATATTATCTAGTTCGCTAAACTTCGCAATACAAATCTTATCTAACTAGCTGTCAGCGTATCTTATCATACCTGTCCACTTCATAGTCGTGCCAGAATAAATCGGTTGTGGCCCCCACGATGAGCTTGAAGGCATTCCAGAATGGTGCAAGAAGAAAAAGATTAGAGTTTGCTCCATGAATAGGCCCTTCTGCAGAGCGTGCTCTGAAGATGATGAGCACATCATCGCCTTCCCGTGCCGCCTCCTGAAGCTCTCCAAGCCAACGGCAGAGTGATAAATTGCCTATTGGCATGGCCGACTCAGCCGCTTCTATCGCACTGTTGATTTTGAATAACAGGAGTTTTAACTTTTTCAATTTGTCATCGATGCTGACTTGGCGATCGAGATATCGGCCTGTCAGGAAGTTGGTTGTCCTGTTGACGAATTCACCCACCATGGCAGGGCCGAAGTGGCGGATTAACGTGATATGACTGAATGGAATTATCGACATGTTGCTTAGTTCTCTTTTTTCAGGAGGATGGTCGAAAGAAAGAAGAGAGATGAGCTAGAGTTTGATATTGCAAAGTCAATGAGCGGGGGAAGAACTTATGAAAGGGGGTTAAGACTAAGAGGTAGGGTTTGAGATTACAGGATCAAATATTCAAATGATGAGAAAAAATTAGAAGGGTAAGACTTTATGTGAGGGAGAGAGAGAGATAAAATTTTGATTTGAGGTAATAAATCTCGGTCTCCGATTTTAAAAAATCAGTTTGATTATATAAAGCTGTCTGTCATCTTTAATTTTGTTCTTAAGTAATTGTTAAACTTGCCATCCTTAAATTCGGCCATATATCTCTTTCAATTTAAAAATATGTTAAAAATCAAAATAATCATAAGAAGACAATTTGAGTTACCGTGTCTGAATTGGTTCTGTTTATATAAAATTCAAAATAATCACAAGAAGAAATTAAAAAACAAAATCAGTTTATTTTTTTATTCAAAATTCTAATATCCAACTTAGTGTTACCTACCAAATCATCTTTGTATTGTGGTCTCATCACCAGCTAAGGAGCCGTTGGTTGAATAATTCAAGTTCTTTAATACACGAAGGTGTAAAAAATGACATCCAATCTGCAGAAGGTCCAACTCAAATAGGTGGGTCGCACATTTTAGTAAAGTTTTAAAGATATTTCTTTTTTTTTCACAAAATATTTTGTTTTGTTCTGTTTCTATTATAGCATGTAGTACTGCACACTGAAAAGGATACACAATTTGTTGACATGAGAGATTGTTGACATGAATTATTTCTTGTTTTGTTTACAGATATTCAGTTGTCGGGTAACTATGAAGTTGATCTTCCACAAACGTTTTTTGTTTTAACACTGATTTTTATCTTTTTTTTCTTTTCTTTCTTTTTCTTAGAGTTTTTTTTTTCTGTGCATGAGGGACCTGTAAGTATGTAACACTATACATGTATAGAGTACTTGGACATGTATAAATTATAAATACGATCTTTCTAATTCCTCGAAAGAAAAAGTTGATCTTTATAAAACTGATGTTGTCCTATTTAATTTTAATTTCCAGTTTTAATTGTTCGGTCTGAACTTCAACATGTAAAGTGTGAACCAATGTTTCTCAATAGTAAAGAGAATAATCAAATCAAATTACTAAACAAATAACACTTCAATATTGTAAGCACAAGGACAACCGACAGATACATTTTGTTCCTGTTTTCCAAAAATATAGATTTTCTTCTTATTGATTTCTAAAATACAAATGTGTCTTAATTACTCAAAATTATGACCACTATTTGTTTCCTTTTACAACACAATAAAACTCAGTTCTATGCACTCCATTTTTTCACCATCTTCTAGTTTTTCCATCTCTATATAGCCTTGTGGTACATTTTGTATTCAGCATTCTACATTACATATTATCATTATAGACCAAAGTTCCATGCCAAAAATAAAGAGCACATACATCTCATTATTTACTTATAACCTTGTAATGACCTGAGTAATACAATGATTAAATAATTTGGCTCAAAGTACACCACAAAATGCATGGCCAAGCCCAAATCACAAGGAGAGTATATACTCATGAAAGAATAACATCAATAGCCTTTTTAAATTATTCAAGATTATGCTGCGAGAGAGACGTAACTTTTTTACGAAGAGTCCCTCTTTGCTGATCTGCTACCACCACTCCTGACACATGGTGTTTCTCCCCCTCCTTTCGAAGAAGGCACGAAAAACACACATTGGTGCTATGATGCCCTTTGTAACTCTTATATTTCCTCCTTGTATCCAGTTCAAGCAGTGCAAGAAAGCTTCCCACATCCGCGGATATTTTCTCAAGTCTGTCAAGTGACCCACCTAATCTATCCAAATCATAGTCATTCCAGAACAAATCTGAAATTGCTCCAACCATTTGTTTAAACACACCCATCAATGGAAAGACGAAAAAGGCTCGATGGGGCCTGGCACGTTGTAGGGAGTTGTCTGAGTAACGTGCTTTGAAGATGAGGAGCATATCATCGCCTTCTTTTGCAGCATCTTGAAGCTCGCTCAGCCACCTGCAGAGCGAGAGATTACCAATCGGCATGGCTGCCTCAGCTGCTTCAATCACACTGTTTATCTTGAAGAGAAGAAGTTTGAGTTTTTTGAGCTTGTCTGACACGCTAACCTGCCGTTCAAAGTATTTGCCTAGCAAAAAGGTTGTCGTTCGGTTGACACATTCTCCGACCAATGCTGGCCCCAAATGGCGTGTTAAAGGGACATGATCCATAATCACGGTTATGGGACTATCTTTGTCACTCATTGCAGGGAGAGAGGATGATATGAGGGAGAGATTAATTAGGGTTTGAGAATGATAAGAGTGTAGGAGGTAAAGAGGAGATGTGGAGCTCCCAAAGTCAATGAAGGGAAAAGAAGGAGATGGATTGCGATGGATTATAATTTTTTATAGGACGGTTTTATGTTTTGGCATCTAAAATAGGTTGGAGCATCTAAACTCATTTATGTTCTGAACCTATCGAATAAATTTTGATAAAAATGCCGGGCACTAGTATGTTTTTTTATTTAGCTGAAAAGAATTTTGGCACCAGCTTTTGTCGATCTTGCGATAACATATTATATCAAATATGTCCATTTATTTTATTTATTACTTTTCAGTATAAAATAATTTATATTATTATTCTAAGCAAAATAAGACCTTTTTAATTTGTTTGATTTTTTTTTTCAGTTGATAACCTTCTTTGCTTTGATATTGATTTATCTATTTCTTCATTGGATTTGACACGTCTCTTAAAAATACCATGAGTCCAATATATACTATACAATTGAGAATTAAGTGCAAGCTTACAACCAATAATCCAGCCGTCCGTGCTGTGTTGGCCATGCGTTGGCTTTCTCAAGTTCTCAAATCCAAAACTTCATCGTGGAACCCACAATGTAAATTGTGTTTTGTGAATCAATCTCAGACGTTGATTCAAAACCGTTGACATCTGAATCAGTCAAAGACTCAAAATGCATGCATGATGCATATTCGACATTTAAAAAAAAATGTATAGCTCGTGTTTTGTTTAAAGAATTAGTTAAGAAAAATGACAACTCGGTCCATATAAGACTGATCACAGTTACCAAAAGATGCCCCCCAACACCAAATATTATCAATTTTTTTGAACCATGATTATAAGCACCGTGTTACATAATATAATAATTTAAATTGTCCGAAAACATAGCAAGAATGATAATTAGGAAGGAATAAGTTATAGTTCATACTATTTTTCTTAGATAAGAATTTAACCCCTTCAATTAGAAATGAGTTGTCAGGCAGGATGATATTGAGAAGTAGATGAAGACTGCCAAGTCATTCATAACAGGACAATGAATACTTAATTCTAATGCATAAACTGATTTTTTGAAATTAAATATCTTTAAAAATAGTATTCTACGAAATCTGTCATGACTTCTTTTTTTTTTGAAGAAACAGCAGGCGATCGCCTGTGTCGGTTCGTTTTTCATTGATTAAAAGAGTTTTGCATGCATACAAGAAATATAAAAAGGTACAACAGATGGAAAAATAATGAGCTAAATATGTGTAGTGAAATATGTTCTCTACGAAGGGGGTAGACTTCAGTTGATTTTTCTTCGATTAGTTGATGAGATTTGTTTGCCACAAATTGGCCAGCTCTCGAGCTTCATGTACTATGATCTTGTGTGGTTTTGTCTTAGCCGTGAAAGTTCGTCGATTTTTTTCCTTCCATATTGACCAGTGACCACCGCACTGCCATACGTCTCAAAAAATTAATTTCATGAAAGTTGAAACCATGACCAAGACCAAAAAGCTAACTCATACTCACACACACGTAGCCCAGGTATCACATTAAGTAACCCACTTTTTTTAATGATGGGTACACAATTTATATCAAAAATATACTTTCTGAGATTGATATATCATATATATATAAACTATAGTCTATTAATCTTTCTTTTGATTAATTACTCTCTCAGTTCGCATCATTCAACTAAATCATGAACTCATTTTTGTAATTCTAAAGATATCTCTCTTAAGTTTGTACAACACATAAAATATAAGATATTATAGTTAATATAAAGATTTAAATGTATAAATATATAGTTAGAAACGAGTTAATGGTCGAAACTATTTTAGAGAATTCTTAAAAAAGAGACCTATTATTAGGGTTTTTTTATTTGCAAGTTTCTCTATACAAATTTTTTTTTTTAAGGACTCTATACAAAAAGTTAGACCAGCAATTTATAAGCATAGAAAACTTATCCAAAATCTCTCTTCTAATGAAAAGTATGTGATTAGTGGAATTAAATTTAAAATAGAATTCATTTATATTTTTAAATCTATTTAATCAATGGAGGTGATAATGTTGGCCAAGCTAATTTACGTCATTAAAACGTCGACAGTTCCGATTGTTTGATATTGAGTGAAGGTTTGCATTCTTTTTCTTGTATTATTTTTTTAGATTTTGTTTTATTCTCTTTATTTATTTATTTAATTGAAGTCTGCCTGATTAAGTGTTGGTTCTCCACAAACAACAGATCATTTCAAAATTTGCTACTCTATTAAAGATAATATATCATTTCTACATATTGAATAACTCTGCCATTTTCTTACATAATACAATCTTTTTTTTTCGAAGCCAGGATCCAGGTCATGCCCACATACATTAACAGAAGAAATGGGTTGATTAAATAGAAGAAATGAGGATTTATGTGAAACTTTCAAGTTTTGATTGTCTTAATGACTTATAGCCTAATTGGTTAAAGTATTTGCATGTGTGATCAAGATTATATGTTCAATTCCCGTCAAACACAATTAGTATATATTTAGTAAAATCTTTCATCTCAACCCAATAAATTGAATATCAAAAAAAAGTTTTGATTTTCTTATTGGGCTTCACATGTAAGTTTTATGTCAAGAGACATCAAAAAAAAAAAGGTTTTATGTCAGATGCTATGTGCAAGAGTACGTGGGGATAGTATTGTTCAGATTTTACTTCTTAATATAAAGCATCTGAATTGGACTTTTTCTGATGACTGATGAGTGTCCTTCCTATTTTCGGATGGGAAAATATATTTGGCCCCCTACTTAAATCCCCCCAACTGACAAACAGGATATTGTCAAACGGGACTCACTGTCAAATAGATGTCAAACGGGTCTATTTGACAGTATGTGAAACCCGTTTGACAGTGAAAGAGAAATAAATGGGAGATTTTAGTGGGGGGTCATGTATATGTGCTCTTTTCGGATTTTCTTTCGTACCTTCTAAAGATGGTAATCCATCCCAATAAATAAAATTTGGGTCTAAAATCATTACGGCCCAAATAAACAGGCTGTGTTTGAAATTGGGCCCTATTACGTCTCTGTAGTTTATTGCCTTAATCCGCTGCACGGACGGTCACATCTCAAGCGCCACACAGAACTTCCATAAATTCCTTCAATTTCCTATTATTCCTTATTTTGTTTTGTATAGCGATAATTATAGGATATCAAAATAACAAAGGAAATAATCAGTATTAGAAAGTAAAAAAAAAGGCAAGGAAGGAAGGAGAAAATAAAGAATTCATTTCTCATTTTCATTCGAGGAAATCGTGAGTTTCGTAATCGTGTATTAGGAGAGAAATTCGTCGTGATCAATTCAATCTTCTCTGATTTTGATTCAGTGAGTATTAGATCTTTTTCAATCTTGAGTTGGATTCAAGTTCTAGCTGATTTGTTGGAAACGTTGTGAAATTGGGTCCCTAAGTTGTCATTTGATAGGAAAAGTTTTGATTATTGTACGAACTTTGCTTATCCTGTTTGTTTGATGCCGAAATTGTGGTTAGAAGAGCACATTTTTGGGCCAAATTAACTGTTCTAGGAGCATTATTAGGGTAATGAATCTATGAACCCTAGATACTATTGCCTCATGATGTTTAAGATTATGGTAATATAGCACAATTTTTGGGAATTAATTGTTTGGGGACTTAATTAGCCTAATTGAGTAAAAAAACCCAGATGATTCTCCATAAGGTATTAGACTATGATTCAGAGAGCACAATTTTATAGATATTTACCGATTTCTTTTTCAATTTATTCAAGTCATTTAGAGTAATAGCTATATTTTGCAACTTCATGTCAAATTGAGGATCATTAGTTTCAATCATTGTGTTTCATAAAAAAAAATCATTGTTTCATTACTACTACTCAATTTTGTCCTAACATTCAAAATTAAGGTTACACAAACAATAAAATTGTGTTCATAACTAAGTTAAGAAGACAATTCCACTTTTATTATATATGGTATACTATTTATTTTGTTATCCTTTTTTTTTAATAATGGAAATTATTACGCAGTTCAGTACAAATAAATAAATAAAATGGCGCGGTTATCGAGGAGTATGATAGCATGCTTACACAGTGCCAGGCTGGCGCTTCTTGCGATTCTAGTCTCAGGTGGAATTGTGCTTCAAATCTTGGTCAGTATTTCATTTCTTATTGCTGTTTTGCATATATACCCTCAGTAAAAATATTCTTTGCCAACAAACCCTCCAATTAGTTTGTTCTTGTAAGGCATTTCCCAAAGATAATTGGTTTTGAAATCATTGATTTTATCCATATTCAACGTTTAATTTTTGTGTAACATATTATTTGTGAGAGTGTTCTGTCGTAAAATACTTCTTTTAAGGGGGTATATTTGCAATTGTGCTATTTTGACTCACAGAAACGTATTGTTAAAACTTAAAACTAACCGAAAGATTTCAATTTGCAGGCTTGTGCTTTGTACAATAATTGGTGGCCTATGTTAACAGGTGATTGTTGCTATTAGTATTATTAATTTAGTAATTGTTTTCTGTTTTAATTTTTTTTTTTTTTTTTTTATACTAATCACATACATTTTTTTTGGCACAGTTTTAATGTATTTAATTCTTCCAATGCCTTTATTGTTCTTTGTTGGATCTGATGGTCCCTCTCTTATGTCCACTAGTTCAAACGGGTACCTTTTTTTCATCCATTTTTTCATAAATTCTTTTAAAACTTCTATAATTAACATTCAACACAAAAACTAAACCTAAATTTTTATTAAATCATTTTATCAGATGGGATAAATTCACGAAATTCCTGACGGGAATGTCGATCGTGGGAAGCATAGCAATTCCTTCGATTCTAAAACACGCGGGAATAATAGGATGGGGAGCTTTGGCGATGGAGCTCTCTTCCTTTGCGGTCTTTGGCGTGGCCATTTTGTGGTTTCTCCAAATGAGCAATGAAGATGAACAGTATTATTAGCATGTTTTGATGCGAAAGGTTAAAAAGTGATTGGTTTGTTTCGGGACGTTTTTAGTGTGTGTTGATTGTATAGAGGTGTGTGTGATTTGGGGCGAGTGTGAGGATGCGTGATTTGGTGTATATGTATGTAACGTGATTGGTTGGTTATTTTATAATTTGTTGATAATTTTGTTGTTATGTAAATTAAGCTACTTGCTTCTCTCGACATTCAAGTTTCTACTCAGCGAGATAATGAAGTCAGATCTTTAGGTATTGCGGTAGGGGGTTGTTTATGTAATGTAGTGCTTAGTAGTAATGAATAAATCTTTTCGAGGTCCTTTAAAGAAAAGAGCATGGCGCTATCAATCAACTAACTCAACGGGGCATTTCACTAGCCTCTAGTAGAAGAAAGAAATTCCGCTAGATGATTAAATATTAGTCTTATTTTTTTCACTACCTATAGAATATCAACATATTACATGTATCACTCTTAAGAATTGAAAAGATGTATGCTTAAATACGAGTAGATTTGCCTTTCCTTGATATTTTTTTTTAATTGTCTCAACTCAATTATCTTATTGGCTAATTTCACTCAAGGGTAGCTAAAACTTAAAAAGGGAAAAATTAAGAAAGAGAAAGAAATCACGGGAAACAAGCAAAACTTTTAATTTAAGATATAAGATATAAGATACGTAAATGAAAATACATTCTAGAGGAGACTTTTTTTTTAGCAGGCTAAAAAAAGGAAATTAATTAAGAAAATGGATGATTTTTTCATTTTCCCTACTAAATTAAGCTAAAAAACACTGTTTCGCCCTGTGACTGGACGAAACAGACATTTTTTTATTTTTTACCACTGAATTAGACTGAAAACACTGTTTTGACCGATGGTGGGGCGAAACTGGCAAAAAAAAAATTTATTTTTGTTCTAATTCAGTGGAAAAAATGAAAAAATATCTGTTTTGCTCAGCCATGGGGCGAAACAGTGCGAAACAATGTTTTTTAGCTTAACTCAGTGGGAAAAATGAAAAATTGGCTGTTTCGTCCAGTGACCGAGCGAAATGGCCATTTTCGCAAATAATTTGAAAATTTGGCCATTTTCTTAATTAATATTTTTTTTTGGGCAGTTCATAAAAAAAATTCTCAGGACTCAAAAATCTCCAACATGCCAAATCACAGTACGGGACTCTAAACTCTCTCAAGTTGACACAACACAAGAGACCGAACACGACGATGCTGGCTTCTTCTTCTTCCCCTTCTCTTCGCCGCCTGATCCCTCCTCTCTCCTCCCTCCTCTCCCGCATTTCATCCAACACCTTGTCCGCAACACCCGCTCTCCCTCCTGCTCCTCCTCCTCCTCCTCCTCTGCCCGCCCTCTCCCCTCTCCTCCCTCCCTCTTGCTCCTCTCTCAGCTCCGCCTTCTCCCAATGGTTCCTCTCTCACCCTCCCAACTCCCCCAACTACCTCCTCAATCGTGTTTACTCCGCCCTCGCTTCGAGCTCCTCCGACGAGGCCTCGCTGCACGACTCCCTCTCGAAGCTCATCCTGCCCTTGTCGGAGACCTTCGTTCTGTCCTTCCTCAACCACAGACCGTTCTTGGACTGCCCAGTTACGGACCCAAATCAGCTTTTGTTGCTCCGGCTCAGATTCTTCGACTGGTCGGGCCGGCAAGCGCCGTACCGCCACTCACGGGCAGTGTACCACGCGCTCTTCCGCCTCTTGAAAAGCTCTAAGAAATCGCCGCTGATTCTCCAATGGCTGAAGCTCTTCTCCAGTTCGCATAACCCCGCCAGTTCGCCCAACCCACATCCGAGATTTCATGACACTCTCATAATCGCCTACTCAATCGCCGATAAGCCTGAACTAGCCTTACGAGTCTTAGGCAGAATGCGATTTTCAGGTTTAAATCCCGACCCGTTTTCAACCAACGTTTTACTAAACTCTCTAGTCGACAATTCCTTATACTCATACTTCGATTCACTCTTCCCAACTCTCCCGTCCAACACTCCAGTCGCAATCTCAATCAAGCTCAAATCTTTATGCGCAAGATCAAAACTTGTCTCAGCAGAAAATCTCATCCGTTCTCTCCCAACCCAAATCGCTTCACGTGGATACATAGCAGGCGTCCTTATCAAATCGCTCTGTAAAAGAGGCCGATTCACCAAAGCTTCAAAACTCGTTGAAGAATTCTCATCTGGCGAAGTTTACTCAGTCTTTCTCAGTTGCCTCGTCTCCTCAAACCGCCTAAACCAAGCGCTCAAATTCCTCTCCGACAAAAAATCGTCAGAAGATTACATCCCAGATTCAATCTGTTACAACAATCTCATAGCCCGTTTATTACGGAAAAACCTTCTCGCTCCAGCTTACGATGCCCTAATCCAGATGATGGAGGAAGGAATCCCGCCGACGTCAGCGCTGATGTCATCGTCCCTCCGATTCTTCTGCAAGGCCGGTTTAGTAGAAACCGCATTACACTTATACAACTCGCGAGCCGAGTTGGGAATCGACCCAAACGGGTCAGTGTATGATGATTTGATTGGCGTGTTGTGCTCTGACGGAAATGCTGACAAGGCGTGCGAGGTTCTGGAAAATTCCGTGAGGAGAGGGTTTTTCCCTGGACGGAGGGTTTTTGCCAGCCTGGCGAGGGTTTTGTGCAGGGAGGGGAAACTGGATAAGGTTCGCACGCTTCTCGATGCGGCTGTCGAGAGGGAGGTCAGGCCTTCTTCTGACGTCCTTGCCAGGTGTGTTATGAATGTTTTTTTTATTTATTTTTTATGGGGAATTTGCAAAGTAGCCCTTGTATTATGTGTAAATTGAAATGAAGTAACAATCTTGTGGTAGTGAAATTGCGGTTCTGTATTTGAGAAGCTTAAAAATTAGGTCATGTTGTTAGTTAATGATTATCATCGTCTTATTTAGCTTCTCTAGTAATTTTAGTAATGTCCCTTAATTTATTTTTGTGGGGAATTATTTAGCTTCTCTAATAATTTGGAATTTGATTTTCTTAGGTATTTGGCTGCTCTGTGCAAAGCTGGCGATTTAGAAGCAGCTTGTCTCGTGCCCTACATGATACCTGAAACATCCAATACCGGTACCAAATCCGGTACGATATACAAATACAAATCAACCTACATAAGTCTCATACAAGCATTTTCATACTTAAAACGGGTCGATATGCTACCAAAACTGTTAATTGAGATGCAAGAAATGGGCCATTCTCCTAGTAGGAGTCTTTATAGATTAGTTGTATCTAGTTTATGTGAAATGGAAAAATTTGAAGATGTTTTAAGGTTGCTTAATAGGCAATTGGAAAGGAAAGATTTGGATGAGAGAACTTGTTATAATTATTTTATTGAAGGGGCTTTTAATGCCAAAAAAGCTGACATGGCGCGAGAGGTTTATAATAGGATGGATAATGCGGGTTTAAAACCTAATTTGGACACGAATATTTTATTATTGCAAGGGTATTTGAAGAGTGGTAAAATTAGTGATGCGCTTGATTTCTTCGAGTTTTTGAGGGGGAAAAAGGAGCCGAGTAATAAGTTGTATAACACGATTATAACGGGTCTTTGCGAAGCGGGTCGACCCGATCAAGCGATCGGGTTTTGGAGAGAGGCTAGAGAGAGAAAGTTGGTTCCTAGTTTGGAGTGCTATGAAGAGCTCGCGCTCGCGTTGGGCTCGGCGAAAGACTTTAATGCCCTTGTTAAATTGATAGAGGATTTTCGCCAAACGGGTCGACCCGTTTCGGCGTTTTTGTGCAACGTTCTTTTGTTGCACACTTTGAAGAGCCGTGATCTTTTCAAGGCTTGGTTCGCGTTAAAAGAGGGTGAAAATGAGAAAAAACAACAAATGGTTTTACAAGACAGGTCATCGGGCCGACTTTTACTTGGCCAGTTGATCGCAGCCTTTTCAGGCGGAATCAGAATGACGAATAATTTGAATAAGATTGAGGACGAGTTGGAGAAGTATTTTCCGATGGATATTTATACGTATAATATGCTTTTGAGGGGGTTTAGTATGGACGGAAGAATGGACCTCGCAAGCCAATTATTTGATAGAATGTGTAAAAAAGGGTACGAGCCAAATCGGTGGAGTTTTGATATAATGGTGCATGGATATTGTAAAGAAGGAGATAGAGTTGAGGCTGAAAAGTGGGTTGAGTATATGGGGAGAAATGGATTTGTACCGACTGATTATACGTTGAAGTTGTTGTAGAAAGAAGAGAGATTCTTTTTGGTAATTTTTTTGATAGGTAATGGTTTAATGTTGTTGTTTTTTTGTTGGTTTCAAATTTGATCATATTTATTTGAAATCATAGGAGATTTTGTCCTAACATTTTCTTGGACATTTGAGAATACTGTTGGAGGTAGGATTCATTGTAATAGTGGCTCAAATGCTTTCTAATGGAGATTTATCTTGCATTGGACTAATAAAATTTTCATACGAGTTTATATTTATCTTGCCTAATGCTGTTGAACTTTATCTGATCCGATGTAGCGGTTTACATTAGGGAATGTTTGATCTGGGGGACTTTCAAATACATGATATTTTGGAGTTCAGTAAACTTGAAATTCGACTTGCTTGAAATCAGGTCTACATTGACCGATTTTATATGATGGTAAGCAAATAAAAATATGAAAAAGCTAGCAAATTGACAAGATTCCACTAAATGAGATCCTGTTTATCTAAAATTAACCAAATTTTAACTTGATGCCACGACATAATTGACATAAATAACTAAAATCTTCACTCAAAAGTCATGACATGATTGATGTATAAATCATAGTCTTTGCCTGAAATCTAAAATGATTCAACCCAATTTATTTTGAAAGAGATTAACCAGGTCCTGTCCTAACATTAACCAAACATGAACCGTGTCATAATATGATAAGACGCAATTTCCACCACTAATTTACTATTCAACACCCTAAATTTAGGTATATTATACACTCGGTTTCCACCGCTAATTTACTAATTACCATCCTAAATTTAGCCCCCAACTCTCCTATAAAACTCAACAGACTCAAATTCGTTTACATTCATTTATTCAACAAACCAAAACCACAACCTAATACTCTGTTAACTCTCCTCTCATTCTAATCTTTTGACAAGAAAACAAAATGGCTCAAAGCAAGGTTGCTTTTGTTGCATTCTTTTTCGTTGCTGTTCTTGTCGTGTCGGCTACGATTCCAACAGTCAATGCCTATGGCTGCTATGATGATTGCTTCGGAACCTGCACTAATGGAAACGACGCCTCGCCAGCTGCTGCTACTTGCAAGATCATGTGCAATGAGGCTTGTGCCGTAAAAGGCCTCATTGACAATTCAGTTGGCGGCGCTGTTGGTGCCATCAAGCCCTAAGTTCGAGACAAAATTTAAATTATTTTTGAAGTTCCGATTTTCGTCCGTCGTGAAATTTAATAAGCATTGATTTAAATGAATCCGTTTTGAAATGTAATAAGGATTGATTTAAATGTAATAAGGATTGATTTGAATGAAATAGCCAAGAGTATTCTATTGAGATATGTTGATCAAGTGACTGTTTTGTTGCTGTTTTGTTTTGTTTCATTTTATTTTAGTTTCTGTGTTGTTTTGTGCCCTCAGTTCAAGAATTTCACCAATGAAGTGCGTGGAATGATTCTTTTTCCGAGAGATTATATGCAAACAATGCAAATCAAACAAATGTATTTTAAAATAAAACAAATAAAGTCACAAAGTTGGAGCATTTATTTTTCCCTTGACAAAATTGTTGTTTTATTATTTCTTGATGGTTTCTAACTTGCAGTAGCGAACATAAAATACAATCTTATCTGCTAAACTCTGAACTTTTTCCAACATCACAGTTTTCATTATATTTTTCAATCCAGACCATCTACAACTAAGGAAAACACCAGAAGGCATTGTTCGCAAAGTTCGTAAATAGGCATAAATGGTTAGATCACTAGATTTTGTAACATCTAGAATGTGATGAGTCTTAAGGTATCTCAGGTTTCACAACATAAAGATGCAACTTTTTTGTCTTTGCAAAATATTTTTTTTCCTTCAAATAAATTATATTATATTCAATAAAAAAAATTAATATAGCAAATATGATATAATGATATCCATACAAAACATCATGTATTAAGAGTATCCCTAAAAGGGTCTAAAAGGTAAGATTATAGTTAGTCATTCGTGATACGAATAATACGGTGTACAATACATTCGTGTTTAATTCGGACCAAATATTTTTCAAGTCGGTCAAATAAAACGGGAGATTACTATAGTTCATTATTTCGGCTATTCGTGTATAGTTCGACTTATCTTATACAATACGGATACAATGATTCGGTATATAAAAGTATATAAATATAAACTTTTTGTTCAAAAATAAGTGAGAATTATCATTATTTTATTAAATGATGTTTATTTTAACTCAAAACTAAAAATATATATAATCTTTTTTTTATCTTTCTTAACTTAATCTTTGTTTGAAACATAAATTTTCATTTTTTTTTATTTAAATGAACAATTTTTTTTATTTTATTTTGAAAAAAAATTGTATTATACGACAATCCTTGTTTAATATGTGTGCTTTCAAACTTTTCATAAAATACGCGAATTATTGTTCAAGTTGAGTACATGTATGTTAATACGAGAATTATTTGTAATACACCAATTATTTGTGAATATATTCACTTCACAAAATCTTATTGTATCACTTAAAACCCCACAAACTGAAAATTACAACTAAGATGAAATTAATCATATCTGTCCAGAATTTAAATAATTATATATGTTATCAAACGTAAATAAGATATAATTTAATGTCAGCATATGTATTTAATTCTATGAAGTGTAAGAATTATCATGCCGAAGCAGAGTGAGGATTCGCCCCAGTGACTTGACAATTCACGCCTATTTGTAAACTTTGTGAGCAATGCCTTTATATTTTCCTTCTTTTTTTCTATTTGTGAGCGCTTGTTGTTTTTCCTACTTGTTTAATCACTGCTGGTCTGTTTGAAAAATAAAACAAAAACTAATGGGAGAAAATTCAGATTTTCCCAGAGAGGATTGCATTTTATATCACTAATGCAATTTAGAAACTAACTGTCAACAAATAATCAAACAACAATTTTGTCATTCCATCTCATTTAGGTCAAGGAAAAAAGAAATGCTCCAAATTCGTGACTTTATTTTTTTTATTCTAATATACATTAGTTTGATTTTTTTTTTAATTTAAAATACATTAGTGTGATTTGCATGTTTGCATATAATTTCTCTTAGAAAAAGAATCGATCCTCACACTTCATTGGTGAAATTCTTGAAATGGCACAAAAGAACACAGAAATTAAAATAAAATGAAACAGCAACAAAACAGTCACATGATCAACATATCTCAAAAGAATACTCTTGGCTATTTCATTTAAATCCATCCTTATTACATTCAAATCAATCCTTATTACATTTCAAAACGGATTCATTTAAATCAACCCTTATTAAATTTCACATCAGAACTTCGAACTTAAATTATTTTGTCGAACTTAGGGCTTGATGGCACCAGCAGCGCCGCCAACCGCATTGTCAACAAGGCCTTTCACAGCACAAGCCTCATTGCACATAATCTTGCAAGTAGCAGCAGCTGGCGAGGCGTCATTCCCATTAGTGCAGGTTCCAAAGCAATCATCATAGCAGCCATAGGCATTGACTGTTGGAATCGTAGCCGACACAACAAGAATAGCGACTAAGAAGAATGTAACAAAAGCAACCTTGCTTTGAGCCATTTTGTTTTCTTGTCAAAAGATTAGAATGAGAGGAGAGTTAAGAGAGAATTAAGTTTTGTTTTAGGTTTGTTGAATGAATGTAAAGGGATTTGAGTCTGTTGAATTTTATAGGGAGAGTTTTGAGTTAAATTTAGGATGGTAATTAATAAATTAGCGGTGGAAACCGAGTGTTGGATAGAACTAAATTTAGAATGTTGAATAGTAAATTAATGGTGGAAATTGCGTCTATAATATTATTATGTCGTTTCTGGTAAATTAGTGTTTAGTTCTGGTTAATGTAAGGACCTGGCTAATCTCCTACGAAATCAATTGGGTTGAATTATGTCAAGCATCATGACTAAGTTAAGATTTAGTTATTATAATTTCGATTATGTTTAGATGAAAGAGGATCTGATCTAGTGGAATCTGGTCAATTTGCTATATGATGTGTTACAAAATTTTTGCTCATGCTCATACACAGTCGGGTTAATGTAATCCAAGAGTATTAGAAAGGCAAATAAAAGTGATGAAATATTTATTAGTTTAAATCCATTTTTCCGAGGAGTTTATTACTCGATCCTTTTTCTCCCTTAAAAATTCAAGAAATTAAGGGCATCACTTTACTCTTTAGATACCCGTGTAAAAGGAGAATATGGGCATTCAAATTAGGATTTATGCTGCACGATCCATTCTAACCAGATCACCAGCTTTTCATAGAGCAGCCAAATATCTACCAAAACAAATTTCCTATTTGGGGTTAACATTAAGCTTTGATACAGTACTGGTGAGTACAAATAAGGGAAAAAGATAAATTTGCAGAAAAATTAAATAAATAAACTATGCATTTTATTCCAAAAGGCCCTACATTAGGAAAACCAAACAATTATGAAAATAGAATATAGTCGTTATTATATACAGAAATTTGACAAATTTCGCAACTTTTTCTCAAGTAATCAAATAAAATATTCATTAGCATAATTTCATATATGTCTAAATGTTTACATTATATTAATTGTTTAATATTATTTTTTATTTATTTGGCTTTATATTATAAAAAAAAAACAAAGTTTCACATATAGCTGAACTTTTGGACCAAAATTTATTTTCCTGCATTGAACATAAGTGAATTCAATTTAAAACTGAAATAACAAAATCAACATGGCCATTACAACGAGAACACTGTCATACCATAACCAACACTCTAAACATAGCATTACCTGCCCACATAACTCCATGCGATTGTCGATTACTTTTACTCATCCAAAGCCGCAATTTCTTTCATAGATAAAATTCCTTCAAACCAATTTCTCACCTGTTTCTTTACCATCACAAGCAAAAAATAATGGCCATAGAGAAAATCGCCGTTACATGTTTTCTCACTGCAATTGCTGCCTTGACAATTTTTCCAGCGGTTAGTGCCATCGACTGCTTTCATGAGTGCCTTGGCACCTGCACCAACACAGTCACACCGGGTTGCAACATCATGTGCACTGAGGCTTGTCTTGTCAAGCAGAAATTCGTGACCTTCTCATCCACTAAATCGGCAGCCAAGGAAGGCTCCATTTCGTTTTCATCCGTCCAACCTTCGGCAAAGAAGGATCCAATCCAATTTTCATCAACCACACCTGAAGCTAAGAAGGATTCAATCTCTTTTCGTTCCAATAAGCCTGCTACAAAGAAGGCTTCCATCTCTATTTCATCCACCACACAGGCGACGAATGTGGGTTCCACCTCTGTTTCATCCGGTGTACCTGAAGCTAAGGTGCCTTCTGCCTCTTGGTCATCTTCTAGACCCGACACTAAAGAGGGTTTCGTCTCCGTTTCATCGACCAAATTGCCTAAAACTAAGGAGGGTTCGGTCTCTTCTACATCGGCTAGGCATGCAACTAAGATGGGTTCCATCTCCTTTTCATCCACCGGACCTCACACGATGATAGGTTCTATCTCTTTTGCCCCTGTTAAACCTCATCATGACTAATTTGACCTAGAGAGAAATGATTTAGGGTAGTTTTAAATCACGCCGGGATTTCTCCCAGCTCTCTTGCTTCCAAAATAGAAAAAATGATCACGCCCGACATGATTTCCCAGGGTGGAATAGCAGGTCCCAATTACTTGTGATATGCTTTATTTTTGGAATGTATATATATAAATTATGTGAATAAGAACGATCAATGAAGATTTTAATTCTTTCTATATGATTGTTGTTTTTTTGTGTAAATTGTGTTAGCAATGATATATAATTAATTTTTCTTTGTTTTTTAATCGGTAAACTATTTCTTCCATTTGCATACACTGGAATGAAATCAGTCCAGCATGAATGGAACAAATGAAAATGGCATATATCATTAACATAAAATGACGCGACATTATAAGAAAGTAAAAAATAATTGTGAAATAAGAACAAATGAAAAATTTCACACTTAATTGTTGTATTTTATAACCTTACAAATTAATGTGAATCAAATGAGTAAGATTTGTCTACATCTTATTATCTCACAATTGGAAAATTAAAGTGATCTAGCAGAATCGAAAATGCTAAAAATGAGTGAAAATAATAGGTGGTGGACTTAATTTATATGAAATAGCCTGTTAGAAAAAAAAAATATTAGTCTATTAACTTTTTGTCTTAAAAGAATTCTCCCCGACTTCTCTCTCAAGACAAGGGTTGACTCTCCCTATTTTCATACATGAAATATTCTCTCGTCCATTTTAACTCAACATTTTTGGTTAAAAAAATACACAAAATTTCAATGTCAAACTTGACCAAACAGGTCGAGACTCAAAAACTCTTGTGAATATCACTGGTCCACATCTTCTCTCCAAAACAAAACAAAACAAGGGTTTAGTCCTCTCGTTTTCTCTCCTTCCCGCACAGACGCAGCAGCTGCACGAGCCTTGAAGGCATTCTTCCGATAACAATGGCGCTATGTCGATCCAGATCTCTTCTTCTCCAATCTCGCTCCACCATCCACGCCTCTCTCCTCTCGCTCCGCCATTACCGACCCTCCCGCTCTCGCGACGATTTCCCCTCCTCTCCCTTCCTGTACAATCTTTACCCTCCTCTTTAAACACCCTTCTTGTTCCGTCGAAAAATTGAGGCTCATATCGTCTTTCAATTCATACTTTCTTATTGAAATTCCTGCCCAATAAGCCCCACGCAGAGAAGAATCATCTTTTCTAATTATCTTGCAGGGACCCACAGCCAACGCCGACAAACTGGGGAATAAGAATCGTGCCGGAAAAGAAGGCGTTTGTGGTAGAACGATTCGGGAAGTACTTGAGAACCCTAGATTCCGGAATCCACTTGCTCGTGCCGTTAGTGGACCGAATCGCGTACGTTCATTCCCTCAAAGAGGAAGCCATTCCGATTCCTGATCAGTCTGCCATTACTAAGGATAATGTTAGCATCTCGATCGATGGGGTTCTATATGTCAAGGTAGAGCTCTGTCTTTCTGTTTGTCTTAGTTGTGATTTGGTAATTTGATTCATTAATTAATTATTTTTATAATAGATAATGGATCCGATATTGGCGTCGTATGGAGTGGAGAATCCTATATTTGCGGTGATACAGCTGGCGCAGACTACTATGAGAAGTGAATTGGGTAAAATCACGCTTGACAAGACCTTTGAGGAGAGAGATATGCTTAATGAGAACATTGTGGTACCTCTCTCTCTCTCTCTCTAACTCTCTCTCTCTCTCACTCACATACACACAGGCTATACATGAACAAAATGGATGATAATGTAATACCTTCAAAAGGGTTAATTCATCAGCTTAATCTTTCTAGAATATTACTGTTACTTTTGGGGAATTTACAATTTGAATTATTTGCTTTACATATTTAAAACTTCAAAATTGCATTTTGGTTTTTTTCTAATAGAGGTCAATAAACGAAGCGGCTTCTGACTGGGGTCTCAAGTGCCTCCGTTATGAAATAAGTAAGCTTCCTGTAATTTCCTATTCAGTCCTTTTTCAGTATTATTTTTTCACTTATTTTCCGTTCTACTCTGAATATCAAACGATTTTTCCCGTACCAGCTGAAATTAAACTATTAATTTATATCAATTACTAATATCTTTTCATTTTATTTTTATTTTTTTTAAATTGAAATTCAGGGGATATATCGCCTCCGCCGGGAGTGAAGGCTGCTATGGAAATGCAAGCTGAAGCTGAGAGAAGAAAACGAGCTCAGATCCTTGAATCTGAAGGTCTTTTATTACTTTTAATCTTCATGAATTGTTTATGATCATTATCAATTTCTCTTTTAATGTTTTTATTCATTTGTTTATTTATTTATTTTTGGCAGGAGAGAGGCAAGCACACATAAATATAGCGGACGGGAAAAAGAGTTCCGTGATTTTGGCCTCAGAGGCTGCTATGATGGATCAGGTTAACAGAGCTAAAGGTACTATCATTTCATTATTTTTTTTATTAATTTCTCATTCCTATTTATAACTTTTTCATTATTTTTTTTATTAATTTCTCATTCCTATTTATAATTTTATACACCTTATTCTTCATACAATTTGACCCAAGATTACCATACTAGAATGAAAAATATCTTTCTGTATTTCACTTGATATTATTTTTCCTTGAGTTTTTTAAGATATAAAATACTTACTAGAGCCAATTATGAAAAAAAAAATAAACAGGAGAAGCAGAAGCAATTTTGGCTAGGTCAGGAGCCACAGCAGAAGGCCTTCGGCTTCTCTCTCAATCCATGAAAGCTGATGGCGGTGCTGAGGTTTGTTTATTATCATATTTTAATGCGACTAAATGAAAGAAAAATAAATAATTTATGTTGGTAGTAAACCCAAAAATAGGAATAGCTAGAAAATGATACCAGATGAAGACGAAAGAACAAAAACTGTTTCAATAAAGGAAGAGAAATGGTGTTAGTACTAAACCTAAAAATAAAAATAGTTGCAAAATGAGGATTAGTACAAGTATCATCACCAAATTGGCACAAACATGCTTTATTTTTTTTTAATTATTTCTTTATTATAGGCAGCAAGTCTTAGGATTGCGGAGCAATACATCAAAGCATTCGGTTCCATTGCTAAGGAGGTAATAATTAACTACATACAAATCAATTACCTCATCCTTTTCCAAACATAAAAAAATCCCTTATTTCTTTAAGAAAAAAATAATTAAATTTTTACGTTTTAAAGTTAATTTTATCTGTATAAAATTCAGGGAACAACAATGCTTCTACCAAGTGCAGCTGGAAACCCATCAGCCATGATAGCTCAAGCCTTATCGATATACAAACAACTGAGCGTACCAAATACCGGTACGAATCGACAAAGAAAAGTCAAAGAAGAGGAATCGTTTGACGAGACTGAAGAGTCGACTGATTTATCTGAAATTCTGTCGTCTCATGATAATACTTTTGTGCCGGTTTCTCATATTGGGCCTAGTGAGTCGAGCGAGAGCGGTTTCTCTCTCCAAAACCCAAACAAGAAGCCCAATTAGGGTTTAGAAATTAGGTTGTTTTATTTATTTTTTTTGGTTTTTGTTAAAGAGAGAATTTGAATTGAACGGGAAAGAGATTTTGAGGTTGTTCTTCAGAGTTTTTTTATGGTTCGATTTTTGAATAAAACAGACTGATTCTTTTTTGTATTGTTTGAAGTTTCTTCTTAACTTTCAATGTAGAATGACTTGAGAACATTTTACCTGGATAAAGTGTTGCGGAAATAATTGTATACAGTGAACTGCTGAATTTTGTGCTACCATGTAAGCTTTGTTAGCATTCCTTTTGTGCAAAGAATTTACCGCCCTGAGTTTTTAATGTTTTAATTGTTTTATTGTTTTTTTTGTTTGTGTGATTAATAAAATCTGTGAATGAAATCAGAATAATGTGAAGCTGTAAACATGAAATTCAGTTCTATAAGGGAAAATTAACAACCCAACATATGCTGAATCGTATTGGCCTATTAAGCAAGTTAGGACCAACATCAATTGCTAATGCTCATAGACCAGTTGGCAGTTGACCAAGAGAACAGATTGTAGGTTCAAATCTTCATTGACACTTTCTTTGCTTAATTATGTGACAAATTTTGTCTTCAAAACAAAAAATAAACAATAATTTATTTCTAGCATTTAGTATGTATGCATTTAATGAAAAGATGCAATGCTTTTATCCTAACATAAAAGAGGGAGGAAGCCATGGAGAGCCGTCCATCATAAAAGTAGAGTATGTTGAATTTATCACATAAAAATATATACATGTCAAATTGGAAAAATGTGTCGGCCTCCCTTCACGTATCAGATAGCAATGGGATCCTTTAGAATAACAAAATTTGCATTACTTATCCTAACTTTTACTGGATTAACGGAAGAAGCGAATCATGAACCGGTAGTAAAAATTATTCAGGTAGTATTCCAATTTTTCTCTCAAGATGGTGCTCTTTTTGCTTTCTTTTTTTCTCTTTTTCTGTTGCGTTTCCAGTTTTTTTATGCCGCTTCTTTCATGTTCTTTTGAGCTTCTAATTTTATCAATCACATAATATTTTTTTTCAAGGTTCTTTTGAACTTCTTTCATTTTAATGAATTCTAGTAGGCAATCTTGTCTCATAAAAATATATTGTCGGCAAAAGTACCAAATAACATGTAATGTAGACTATTTTTTCTTTGAAATGTGCTTTAGGGTTTAGGCAGAGATGTTATCGACTGTGTTGATATCAATTTACAGCCGGCTATGCAACACCCATTACTGAAAAACCATACTATAAAGGTGCAAATATATGATTGCACTTCATTCATCTTTTCATTTTAGTAATAGTCTAATAGAGGGTGTTAATGACTAAGAATAAAATTAATTTGGAACCATGCATATACAATGAATCTATCTATCATAAGATATGCTTTAAGAATAAAATTAATTTGGAACCATGCATATACAATGAATCTATCTATCATAAGATATGCTTTAAGAATAAAATTAATTTGGAGCCATGCATATATAATGAATCTATCTATCATAAGATATGCTTCAATGAAAGTTATCATTAAACATGATAACATTAATCTTTGCATATAGATTTACTTTAACTGCATATAGATTTACTTCGTAAGTTCCTCTTTCTTTTCATGATCACTAAGAAGTTGGTACATTTGTTTCTAAATTCAACTTGTTATTTTACTTGAGATATTAGGCCTTCCGAGTTCTGAATTAAAATTTGTAATCCTTGTCATTTTCTGGTCCAACTAATATTCTTCTCAATCAAATATCTTTCTTCCGTGAGAAAAATATATTACAGATGAAGCCATCAACATATCCAACTGATACAGATCATGAAAAATCAAGAGAAGATGAGTCGAATATGCATACCATCTCTTGCCCTGTTGGAACTGTACCAATTTTGAGAACTCATACGGAACATAAGCTCTCAAAATTTTCTTCGACCCGATTCTTCAAAGCTCAAATCATGCAAAACAATTCTCAAATGGCAGAAACTGGTGCCAACATATATGTAAGTTATATATAAATTATTGTTTAAAGAAAATTCCTCTTTTATTGGTAGAACAACGTTTCAAATTGCACAACAAATTATGGCATAAATTCATGTGAACCTTTACAAACATCAAATATTACCTACAGACCTGTTCAGCTTCTTACATTTATATCCTCTCCTACACAATCAATTGATCGATCACGTAAAAAAAATCATTCTTTATTTCAATTTTGTTTCCTTTTTAGGAGGCCATGTATGGAACAAAACAAAAGAGTCGTGGGACAAGAGCGTCAGTTAGTGTTCATGAACCATATGTAAAAATTGGAAATCAAGATATTTACAGTGCAGGTGGAGCACTTATATATAGCGAGCAAGAAAATACTTCCGATTTCATATCTGCTGGATGGATTGTATGTTAAATAAATTAATTATTTGACTCTATTGATTGTATTTTTTTTTCTTGAGAATTACTCTATTGATTGTAAGTAGAAAAGAGTCAAATTTACAGAATATTTACTTTTGAACACATGTAGGTGTATCCAAGGATATTTGGCGATAATCATGCACGCTTTTATATAACATGGGTATTATTTACATAATTCATTTAACTAGATTTTAATAGGATGATAATTGATTTTGTTATTTTTATTAGAATAACGATACAGAAAAAGAAAGAAGCTGCATAAATCTTATGTGTCCTGGATTTGTTCAAGTAAGTCAAGAGATTCCGCTCGGAGCACGACTGGAGCCTGTTTCTGTATATGGTGGTAAACAATATGTTACTACATTACAATTATTTCAGGTATGAATTATGATACATTATAGATTTATTTTGTAAAGTGTGAAATTACAAAAATTTATAGTCCTCAATCTCTTAGATTCAATGCTAACTACTCAGATAGGTACATTATGATTATACTACATAATTCTTTAAAATTATAAGCTGAAGCCAAATTCTCCTGTAATTATTTTTTCAACAATGTGTCTTTAAACATCAATTAAATTGTTCCACATTAATGGAGACTGAAATCATTAATTTACATTCCAAATGTCCTCTTTTTTTTTTTTTTTTTTCCTTCAAAAAAAATGTCTTCTTTTTTTGGCAAAATATATTGAATTATTCATATATGCAGGATCGCGAGAATGATACTGGAGATTGGTGGTTGACATTTGGTAAAAATAATAAGTTGGTTGGTTACTGGCCAAAGGAACTCTTCACTTATCTCAACAAAGATGATATAATAGTTGGATGGGGCGGTGAAGTGCAGGTGCTGGCAAATGAAACACCGCCTCTTATGGGCAGTGGACATTTTCCTTCGGAAGGATTTGGAAAAGCTGCATTTGTTAAAGATGTCATGATTGTTGATGAAATGGATAATCTCATTACTCCAACAATAAGCAAGCTTGTAAAGGAAAACAATAAACCGGGGTGCTATGAGGTAGGAAACGTAATGGTAGGGAAAGAAGGAATTGGTTTCTATTTCGGTGGATCGGGAGAGTGTTAAATTAGAATGTAGCTTTTGAAAATTCAGCTAAACATAAGATCGATGCATTACATATACTAAGTCTGAAATTATATCTCGTTATATATTTTTTCGCTGCCAGCTTAATAGAATCTCGTTATATCTTTTTTCACTGCCAGCTTAATAGAATACCACTCTTATCCATCGCCTAATCACAGGGTGCCCTGGTCCCAATAAATTTCAATTTCAAGAAAACGGTCATATACAAGATTTTGTAGCATACTTTCCTTTCAATTCGATGAAAATGGCAAGTTCAAGATTTTGAAGCCGTATTTTCAACTGTATGTGTACTTCAATTTTTATTGCATATTTTTACAAATTAAAAACACCCCTGTTTTTCTGAAATTATATTCAGAAAGATAGAATAATTTCCTTAAGGTAGGCCTTAGCTGATGTGGAGGTTTCTTTATTTTTTTGATATATAGGCCCAAAAGGCCATCTTTCATTGAAAAATAATAATTGTAATTATAAAAAGAAAATGGAATTTTTTTCAGCCCATTTAAACCCAAAAATCTTAACTCTCCTGTTAAAAGAAATAAAACTATATCAACTATTTGATAGGACATAGTTTGTTTTATGAAATATCCATTTTATGTTTCATTCATTATTATTCAGTTACTTTTATGCTAAATGAATGAAAAACTGATGGTTGATGTTTTTTTAGATAGTGAGTGTCTTTTAGTAAATCTGCATGTTTTTTTTAATGTTATACGGATAGTTCATAAATTAAACTATATCATATCAAATACCATATTATTTACTGATAGCTTGATACTTGTACAATACTTGTATGATATTTCATATGATATATTCGAATATTTATTTCATAATAATAATACATATTTTTAAAATAATTTTCGGATGAAAATTATATACATTCCAATATATAAAATACATTGAATATTAAATATAACACATGCTTTTATTAGTTTAGAAATTAAATTATTGTTAGCAAATCATAAAATATTATATAATAGATATATCACATAACATGTTTTTCTGAAATCATCATATCCCCCTTGCATACGGCAATACAATACTGGTTTATCCGTATCCATCTTATTTATGCAAAACTATTATTGATGTTTCCAAACAAAAGAAAAAAGCAAACAGTACCAAGTCGGAAACTCTGCCCCTTGTACAGTCCGACTCTTTTAACCTTCTTCTTTACCAACGGAAGCTTCTCTTCTCTTTTCTCTTCTCTCTTCTCTCTCACTTCCCCAAAACCCTAACCCTAACTCCGACAAAATGACCGTGCGCCCACTCGAGACGCTGCCGCTAGGGTTCCGGTTCCGGCCGACGGACGAGGAGCTGGTGAACCATTATTTGAAGCGTAAGATCGCCGGAACCGGCTCGCCGGACGTCGACGTCATCCCTGAGGTGGACATGTCCAAATGCGAGCCCTGGGATCTGCCAGGTAGTTGGTTTGTTTTCCTTTTCTGGTTTTGGTTTGGTTTGAGTAAGTTTTGATTTGGTGGTTGTGGATGGTTGATTGTGAAAGGGAATCGGAATAGAATAGGAATCAGTGTTAGAATTGTGGAATTGAGGCGTTCTGATTCTGGCCACAGTTTATTCTGGTCCCTGCTACTTATTTGGTCACCTGATTCCAGTGTAAAAGAAGAATCTGAATATCTAATTCATGAGTCAGTGTATTGGAACAACTTTGGTTACAGATGCCTTGAAACTAATGGTTATTTACTTTCTATATATTCCTGTGCCTAATGATTGAGCTTCATAGTTGTTATAAAAGTTCAATTTTAAGATTCTAATCTAAGGTTTAAAATTTAAAATTAGTATATTTTCTCAAGGAATATTTCAAGATCACTATTCAATATTCTGATTGCGACATCCACATACAGGAAGACAATTCTTTTTTCTCGTTTATAACATTTGTCACAGAATCTTAATTCCCCTTCAATACTACTCACTCTTTTTCCTTTCCTCTTTCTGTCAACATTTGCAACAGACAAATCCTTAATAAAATCAGACGACCCAGAATGGTTCTTCTTCGCACCAATAGACCGCAAGTACCCGAACGGATACAGATCCAACCGGGCGACCGAAGCCGGGTACTGGAAGGCCACCGGCAAGGACCGGTTCATACGCACCCGGTCCAGGGACAAAAATACCAAAAACAGTTCCGATGTGATTGGCATGAAGAAGACTCTCGTTTTTCACAGAGGCCGGGCTCCGAAGGGCGTCAGGACGGACTGGATCATGCATGAGTACCGGACTACTGAGCCTGAGTTTGAGCCTGGCGAAAATGTAATATTTATTATTTATTAATTGATTAATGTATTTATTTATTTACTTGATCCTGGTTTTTTTACGGAGTTTGATGAGATTTATTTTTTAATCGATCTATTGTGTTAGCTGCTAAAATTGAAGACGTTTGATTTATTTTAATGGGAAATTTGTAAAGAAGCCAAGCCCCTGCATTATAATTAAATTGTTACAAATCCCCTCTGTTATTGGAAATTGCAGAAAATTGGAGGGGCTTTTTTGTAATTTCCTGAAGAGAGGGTTTTCTTTTTGCGATTTCCAATTATGGAGGGGCTTTTTTGCAATTCGTAAAGAACGGAGGGGGTCTTTTTTTGCAATTCCCAATAATAGAGGGACTTTTATCCAATTTAAGCATAATGTAGGGTTTTTTCTGCGAATTCCTCTATTCTAATTTTTTTTTCTTTACATAGGGTGGATACGTTCTGTACCGTTTGTTCAACAAGCAGGAAGAGAGAGATTCAACAGAAACAGAAGTAAACGGATCTTCTCCTGTTGGCAATAATTACAAAAGGGAAGATTTGCAAGCAGGCCCCTCAATGTTACCTGAATTTGAAAACGGTATCCCCCAATCTTCACGTGTTGAGACATGGCTTGCTGACATTCCTGAGCGTTCGACCAATAATGATGCTTGCACCGATTTTGATCAAAAATCAAAGGTAAAGTGGTTTTGTTAAGTAATAATTGTGATTTTTCACTTTGCCCCTTCGTTTTTGTTGTTATTGGAAATAGCGTTGAATTAAATCCTTTTAAGGAAATTTGATGAGGTATTAGATGCTATAGTTAAATTAGTTAATATATGTTATACAATACAGCCTTTCTATTGTATTTAACATTGTTTCTTTTATTATGAATTGCAGGATAGATTGCAAGACAATAATTTAATGCAATTCGAGCAAGTTAGTAATGCTGATATATTCCCAAGAGTATCCTCTCCATTGCGGCCCTACACTGACCATCCGTTTCCCAGCAATTTGAACCAAGAAGATTACATGAGGCTCTTTGATTTTAGTAACGTTGAGAATCAGGACTTGGTTAATAATCTGCTCCACTCTGTGCTTCCTAATCCGACCAACTATTTAGATGATCAGGTCAGACTTTAATTATTTAATATATTAATATGTGTACTGATATATAAATGCCGAACTGTTGCATTTTCCACTTTTTCCTTGTTCTTTATTGACAGGTGGTGAGTGAAATGTGTTGTGGTAGTTAGTGAAACATGTTGTGTTGGTAAGAGAAAGTTGTCAAAAATCGCTTGCTAACACGACGAATGTAGCTTACCAACACAACATGGTTCGCTTATCACAGTCCACAATCGGGGGGAAATAGAATGATGCTCATGGTCCAAATTAAAAAAAAAATTAAATAAATAAATGCAGGAAATATGTGATGTGGAAACTCTGAGCCGGCCGTATGAACTGTTCGAGCTGCAAAGTGGGAACGGTTCACTGGAGGACTCGATTCGTGAGGAGACTGGAATTAGGGTTACGGATCGCGAGCTGAATGTAGAATCTGAGATTCCTCAACAGGGAAACGCTTCAAGGAGGTTTCGCCTCACGAAAAGAGAGTTGTATGGTTGTAGAAATGAAAATGAGGTGGGTGTTTTGTTTATTTTCACTTTGGCCCTTCAGCTTTTCGTGATTCATTTGTTTGGAAAATTCAAAGGAAACTGTGGTTGAAGAAAATATATCGATGCAATGTTAATTATTTTTTTTCTAATGCCTCTATAATATAATATTGCAATATATTGTTCAACCTAGTTGCAATGCACTGTGTAGTTTGTCTTTAATGAAAAGAAATGTCATGAAAATTTGGGGTTGAAATTGAATTTTTTCTAGTTAGGGTCAGATTAATTAATAATTGGTGATTTTGATGTGCAGGTTTTGAAGTACAATGGGAGAGTTTTTATACCTAAAAAAGGCGATGATTCTCTTTTGAGGAAACTCAAGAATTTATCGGTTCATGGTAATTAAATGCAAAAGTTACAACTCTTGCCTCAAATTTTCATTTTCAAATTGGTACAGACTGACACAAATTATTATTACATGAAAAGTACTGACATAATTTCCTTATCTTCACAGATAAATCGGCCCTCAAAACAAATAATGGAACTAAAAAGGTGGCAACAATTGGTACAGGCTGGCACATAATATGGTATGCAGTACCAGCAATACTAATATCACTATGTGTTGGTACATGGAGATGCCTATACTCCTAAGGCAACTGTACTTTTCATTTAATGTGTATATATATCAATGATGTAATGTGTTTTCTTTTGTATGCTGAGTTAGTT
This sequence comes from Juncus effusus, assembly GCA_027726005.1. NCBI lineage: Eukaryota > Viridiplantae > Streptophyta > Magnoliopsida > Poales > Juncaceae > Juncus > Juncus effusus. The sequence goes on along the minus strand of CM050891.1, from coordinate 9,682,905 downwards.
TATGAGCATTATATGTAAAAAATCATTGTAGTAGTAGTGTCTGTACTCTGTAGTGTATTTCCTAGGGTTGTATGGGAATAATCATTAGTTATGTTATTTTTCTAAATAATGTACTTTTTGTCATCTCATTTATTTCTACTAATCTCTAGTCTAACATAATATTAATATTTAATGAAAGCCTTATAGCCTAATTGGCTACATTTAGAAAATAAACATAATATTAATAACAAACTTTCTGTAATTTGAATGAGTTGCATATTATTTTGATATTTTAACTTTTCTACAAAAAGATTAAAATCTTTAAAGTTAAGAATAATTGTATTGTCATTAAATATTATGTTAAACTTTTTATAATTTTATTATATAACACAGTATAAAATTGGGACACAAAAGATAATGAAAAAT